>OU426988.1:0-1224178 GCA_911387755.1 Chrysotoxum bicinctum | reverse complement strand
CATGGACGGTCATTGCATGTTCGCACCCGGGCTTCTGGTTTCGTTTCGGGTGAGCATAGGAACGGCGACACCACCCGTCCGTTGTCTTCTCGGACGCAATTAATGATAAGCTCCTCGACACCACCCAAGCAGGAGGCGCTGCAGCTAGTGTAGCCCTGTTCACGCCAAACATATGTTTTGCCCGGCTCGGATACGCCAACTTTTATCGAATCCCGAGGGTACTGTTCGTCATAGCCGTGTGAGGGTAACATGCATGGCTCCTCGACGCATCTCTCCACTTCATCGTGTGGTTTTGGGCCTTCGCAGAGGCTGTCATTGACAGTGGCAATAGTCCGGCTGTACTCGAGGAATATCTTGCATTTGTAGGGCCGACGACGAATGCCTTCGCCGCAGGTTACGCTACATGCTGACCACTCTGTGTCCTTGATGAATCTGCAATAAGAGGAAACAAAATATACACAAGTGAGAGAGAGAAAGAGAATTTGATGGAATTAGTTTGAAATTGTGATTTAAATAGTTTGTGTGTGATACAGCTATCTGGGTATCTTTGCTGCGTATGATAGATGTCTTGTAATCCAATTAATGGATTGATGCCCGCTCTACGGTTGTTTCGAACTGCCAGCAAAATTGATGGCAATATGCGATTCATCAACATATTTACTAAGCCACGTTTTTTTTTTGTGCAGAATACCTATTTGTGAAGGACACTTAGAACCGAGGAACATGTCTGCTCTTTTTTTTTTTTTGTTGGAAAGATATATTGCGGTTTCAAGCGCCTATATACCCTCGGTCGGAATTTTGTTTTGAGCACGTTTGTGAAATATAGGTTGTGTCGTGTCCTGCTAAGGGAATTGAAAATAAAATAAAATCGACGACTAACTCGCACGTATTTGGCCCTTCACCTCAAGACTCTGAAAAGCGCTACGGAAATTCGAAAGAATTAATTTACAGAAATAGATACATATTGGGTGGCCAAATTATTAGGGACAGTACACATTTGGTACATTTTAGTTTGAATTATTTTCACAAGCAATGTTTCTATAATTAGATTTTCTGCTATAGTTCTGATATTGTTATCACGGTTTCCAATTTTTAAAAGCGAAATCTGCGCTATCCGTCAACAACTTCAGTTTACATATCATTCCGAGTAGAATTAGCACTCTCGGTGGTAATATTAAATTAAGGGACACATTTTCAAACTTGACATTATTGGTATCTATGTTTATGTAATGTGTTAACGAAGAATCAAATTAACAATTCATAAAAGGCTCCATGATGGATCAAAAATCTTTCAACTAAATTAACAGAAAACCCAGATCTTACCTCATTGGGAATACTGATATGACGTTTCCTAATTTCTAAAAATTATTAAACTTTAAGAAAAAGCTATTAATTCCGATTCCAGCTAAATTCAAGACTAAGGACATCCTGGTTCCTGCATTGAACTTCTTATATCAAGTTGGCTGAACCTGACAACAACCCTGTCTATTCAATCCCCCATTACCTTCTTCATCATTCCTAAACTTAATTCAGTTTTTGTTCCATATTTTTTTTTTATTGAAGTAAGAGAATAGATCCTGAATACAACAGCAAACAAGAAGAAAATACAATAAGAAAAGTACAAAAGAAAAACAACAGGATAATAACTAACGACAAGCTCATTTCCAGTAGGCATTAGGACATTGTGGCATCTATTGATTACGACGACGTTGTCTCTTTTTAGTCCATTTGGACTAGATACAATGTATAGGTGGATGAGTGGCGTTGCAAGTAGGGGTTGAAATCAATAAAATTACAATTTAAATTCTGCTTTTTATCGAGGGGCACACCGAGAGTGACTGAATAATTAATAACAGAACCATTTAAAATAATACAAGCATTACAATCAACGTCCATCAGTAGATACATATGTCTTAAAGGACCCTTACAATAAATGCAAAAAACACGAATGAAAGGAAGAACAACAAGTTAAGTTTGGCTTTAATTGAATTTGAGCTTTTTCTTACGTGCACTTCCAACATTCTAAGCTGCCAATCTAACGTCCCCCGGCGAGGATAAATAGTAAAGGGTACAAAAAAACAAATAAAAAAAACACTCTAATCGAAATCGAAAGGTGGGTTCTTGGGATCTACCCTTAAGCCACTACCTTAATAGTGGAGGGTTGATTGAGTGTGGCGTGTAATGTGAGGTATGAGGTAGTCAGGGTGAAGTGAAGTGTGAACATGACTTGTAGAGTTTTTTTTGGCCAACACCCGTCGTTCTGAACGTTCACACTGTGACCAAAACTCTAGATAGCTATGTATCATACGTACGAGTAGAGGAGCTAATTAAACTTCTGCCAGGGAAACAATCTATGGTTTTGGTTATGCTTCGAACTACTATACTGAAACGTTTTCTATCCGACACTAGTTTCACTTCACTGAGGGTGAAGTGTGTTTCTGGGAACGTATGAACTTACCTATGTAATCCTTTTACACTTCCTTCTCTCTTACTCCTGGTGTACTCGTATATTCACTCTCTCAGAGTTTCAGTTGAATTCCACCTTTGCTATGCTATACAGACTGTGACGACCCGTATTATTATATCATAGATATGTATCTGTGTAAGCTAACTCTCTAGGTAAATACAATGTTAATGTTTCACTTGATTAGGCGATGAGCACCATGATAGAACCGACTCTTTATAAACCTATTGAGATGTTATTCCGATAGGTACTGATAATCCCGATTGGTATTTTGTTTCTACTTCAGAAACGTATCTCTCTCCCTCTTTGTCACAGATGCCCTATTACATACTCTTTTGTGGTGAATAAATCACAGCACAGAGTTCTGTTTCCTTTTTATACATGAAGGCTTGTACGATTAGGCTCTACGCGTGGAAAGTCTGGCAAATCCTTCTCGGACATAGAAGTGACAAGATACGCATTTAAGCTTAATCTATACCACTACCTAGGGTGAAAAAGATACAATTTCGTGCTAATCCTTCAGTCTGTCTGAATGTAATATGATCCTTAAGTGCACATACAAATGGAATCGTTTGAAAGACAGCACGCGTTCACAATTGATTGGCAGATATAAACGTACAGTAGGGTGTCGAAGTTAGTGAACGATTCAACAAGTGATTTGTTAAAGAGTTTACATTGTATTCCTCTATGTTGAATGGAATTGAAATTCAAATGCCGGAAGTAAAAACTACATCTAACTGCACCAATTAATTAATATGTCTGTTGAAAATATAAAAGAACAAAGCGTTATTCAAGAAATTCTATTTTTGATATTTGATGAATTCATCACGACTGATCTTTGTGACAGATGTCACAAAAAAAGTCAATTTTGCTCATTGAGTGCTTCGATCCAAACAATCACCTTTCTGAGACTTCAAGAAAAAAAATTGCAAAAAATAGGACTAGTGATGAAAAACTTTAAGAAAACATTTTTTTTAAAGAAAAGTTATAAAAAATAAGGAATAATTTATCAAGTACAAAATTTTTGGAAATTAATATTTCTACAAGTTGTGACATATTATTGCAATGTTTAAAATTTAAGACGTGCGGGTTATTAAAAAAAGATTGAACTTTCCCCAAAATTCAAGATACCACTATGGATGGGAGATTCACCACAATTTTCTATATATGTATCTACTATTTTTCTGAACTTAACTATTGAGCTTTAATGGAAAAACTATGAGCAAATACTTAATTCCTCTATTTAGTTGTCTCTGGGTAACTCTGCGTCAATATGAATTTGGAAATTAACTTTGTTTTGTGGCACACACTGTAAAAAGAAGTCATTCCATATAAAGCAAACGACCCCATCACATTTTCTACAAAGTAAAAAAAAAAATCTGTTCACACTTACGTTGGGTCCGATGAGGGATGTTCTGGTTCACTGCTTCCGCCGCCCCCAATAAGGGACTGCGCTCTTGGGGGGAGCTCATCGTGATGAAGTCGATTCGATTGCTGATGGGCGTAAATTGGTTGATCGTTGTATGATACCTGTTCGGAGCCCTCTACATCCTCCACTTCCTCGCCACCATCGTCCTCTTCATCGGCTGCTTCCTCATCGTCTTCGTCACTTTTGCTAACTTCATCTGGACTTTGTTCCTAAGGAATTTCATTTGTGTGTGATAAAAGAAAATTGATTAAATTAAGTGGGATCTCTATAGTTCGTCACATTTTATATCATTATATTCTTTTTTGTTAATTATTTTATAGGACAAGAGACGACAAAGAAACACCAATAATTTTTTTTATCACATTCAACAAGCGATAGATTTTGATAACAGAAAAAAAAATTAAGAAAAGAAAAAAGCAACATTTAAAGAACCAGTGATGACACTTTTGAGTTGAAATAAAAATAAGAAATAAGATAGTTTGAATTTGAAGTAGGAGAGGCAATATGATTTTTTTTGTTACTTAAAGAGGAGATGACTCACATCCATTTCGTGGTTACCGTTGCACGATAAGCCAGTGGTACACTGCTGAGCTCCTTGAGGTTTCGTTTGTGGATCGCATTTCGCACTCAAACTACCATCCGCGGACTTACATTCGATGCCACGCATTTGGATTCCATGTCCGCAAGTTACCGAACACTAAAAAATGCATTAAAACATCACCAAAGAAAAGAAAAAAAAATACAGAAAACGAACACAGAAAATAGAAAAACACACAAAAAATGTAGACTTTCAAGGAAAAAAGAAGAACATAAACGTGATGCACACTTTTAGGAGGACGACATCCTTAAAATAAACATTATAAAGAAATGTTTTTTTTAGTTCTTGTGTGAAGAAATCCATGCATTCCATATGTTTGGAAATAAGTTGAAAAGACAGGTATCCCCCTTTCAATATTTATTTTAACAATATCTCCCCCTTCTCCCTCCTAGCGTAATCCCAGCAAAGGCAACCAACTCTAAATGACAGTACAGTATAAACCGGATGGCGGAAAGTGGAATTTGCGGTTTGAAGATTACGTCAACGAACGTTTGGAAAAATCTTCCAAATATAACATGATATTACTCAAGATTTGTTCTTATCCTGGTCGTTGATATTCCACAATATATTCCATCTCCTCTTGTTCTTTTGAAAAATATGGAGTAAGGACAACAATTGTTGTGTAGAAGCAGGAAGGAATGTCGTATAAATGTAATTTCAAGTCCTTCCTTCTACTTCGACTGGTACCCATTGAATTAATTTTGGAATTTTCTAACTTTGACAAGGAACAAAAAAAACTCATAAATGGATAAGACTCTGAGATTGCATTACAGAGTATCGCAAGCAAGAGGACCCCCGTGGAATGAACTTTTAAATACATCTCTATGGTATATACATTACGTTTAGGTAGCTTATGATTGTATAAAGGCATATCATATCACCCCAAGTGAAATGAAACATCGAATACGTTCCACAGAATTATTTCAATATTTCTTTAAATAGTGAGGAAAATATTAACATTTTGCAACAAATTAGTTGTGTTTGATGCTTGAAGATGTGAAATTTAGACTCCAAGAGGCCGTGGTTGAAAAAATAAAGGTAGTTAAAAATGTAAGGATATGCAATTTTCTGTTTAAAAGCAAATCTTCTATTCTTAATCAAAATTCACTGATTAACAAGTTTTCAAACCCTTTTAAGAACTTTGATCATTTTGAAATGGAGATACATACGTGCTACATAATTGAATACAAAGTTGTGAACTTCTTTGTGGAGCATTTTCAAATTTTATTTCACTTTAACTGAGTTGGTCTTAGATTCTGATTCTCACTTTTAATTGATTAGATTCTGCTTCTAGTTTTTTTTTTCAGAACTAAAGCTTCTTTAATAACAGAGCTGAAAGAAAATGTTTCATGTTCCCGGAAAACTCATAGAACGCAACCATAAACCAACCGGTTATTCTCTTCCATACCATTTACAAACAATGTTAAAAGTGATGCCTACCTTAGCAACATCCTGCAACCAATAAAATTCATTTTAAAACGCATGCATACGTAGTTCCTTAGAGTACTCGTACCTAACCTACAGGTAGACGTAGTACTATAAGCCCCCAACTATAAACTGTTTTGCAAGACTACAACTACTTGTTTTCAGTGCCGCCACTTAAACAATATTGTGTTGTATCCGCGTTGGAAAAATAAAAACAAAAAACACTTCAAATGAGCATCCTGAGCTCATTTGTAAAAAAATTATAGGTACATACCGAACACTTCCACCCATATAACTATACCACTATCCTAAAATAAAAAAAAGAACTAAAACAAACAAAATAAAAACTGAATTACTGTTAAATTAGGTTCTGAAAAATCACGTGCCGAATACGTTGAAAGAACGAACTGCGAAAGGCTTCCCTTCACAAAGGAAAACTCTTGCCGACACGGCTCTCATAGACAGTCCTTCTGCTCCTACCCTGCTCACCATTTTCAATCTCATAAACATCCTACTACATGTACTTTGTTTTTATTTTCACTTGTATTTTCTCTTGTCTTCCTCTGTGTCCCATAATGCTTAGATGACAGAGCTACATCCCGCTGGTTTGTGAGCGAGAGAAGCCCGCACCCAACCTAACCCACTAAGTTCGCTACTGGCTCTGCCTCTCTTGAGGATATAAAAGAAGGGAAGAATATGTGAAAATTCCAAGAAACATTTACTTTTCATGGACGCGCGAGCGAACATGTGCGCTGTGAATGTGCACTTAAGACATTGCTATGGAACTGGAGCTTCTTTTCGTTTTCAAGAAAAGTGCGACTCAGTCCCCCTTAGCACACCATCTTAATCCTAGACACAAAGTCTGATGTACATGCATGCTCTACCATCTACAACCAGCATGGGTGTGCAAACACTTTATAGCAACCAAAAACTAAATAAAGATCTACACACATTCAGAGAAAAGGAAGACGAGAAGAAGATGATTCTAGAAACTTACCCCAGACCATTCCTCGACCTCCCACTTGGGACACTCCTGCACCATGCAAGACTCTTGAGTTGGGGGTTTTGGTGTTCGGCAAACGATGTCTGGGACCTGTTGGGAAAATTACAATGGCATCTTGTAGAGAGTGCATAGTGCAATTAAGTAAATAGTAGGTAACTGCGGGATGTGGATAAAGGATGTAGAAAAGGACAAGACAGAAGGAGGATATATGTAGATAACTCACCCTGGTTTTAATGCCATTTGTTTCCTCCGCACACACAACCATTCGTTCTCGATAACCGGGTCCACATAGACGACTGCACGGGCTCCATTCATCAGCTACCCATCTAAAGAGCGACACGACGACAATGTCGAAGGACAGACAAATGTCGAAGGAAGACAAACATAAAAGGGATGTTGTTAGAACAAAAGGAATAAATGCCATAAAAATTATGTAAAACATCTGACATGAATCGGTGTGTCGATGTCCTTTAGTTCTCTTCTTCTTCACAATCCACGATTTCATCTCTCTGAACTTAAATTATCATTATCGACAATTCTCACCCAGGACACAAATTGTGTCTCTTCTTCGTTTCGGATGGAAAAGTGGGTTTGTGAGATAAGGCGGGCAAATATGCTCCAAAACAGTATGTTTGACAAGAGTGTTTATTTGTTCCAAGATTGAGTTTTTGAAATTGAAATATAACGTGAACGAAAATGTAGAACGTAATAATTTTTCACATTACGGAATGTGAATGCCTGCAAAACGAGGATACTACAATCTCGAGATTGTAAAGCAATTACAACTGTCTAGCTACATCCCAAACGGAATGCGGAATCATCTATTGTCTTCGCTGTACTTTCACGTTCCACAGTATATTCAAGCGAAAAGTTAGCGATTAACTTCGAGCCTTTTAACTATATTTCGAAGAATGCTTTGGAAGAGACAATTTGTAGAACTCACTTTTGTGGTTTGAGTTTTTATTTCAGCCGTAGGAAGCTACGGACAATTTTTCTACGTTATGTCAATTTTTACAAGTTTAAGCCTAGTACTCAGTTCAAGTGAAAATGAAAATTTCATATAAAGGTGACTGCTGGTTCACTGGCATGAAATCCGCAACGAGAGGTGAGTACTAAAATGTGGATTGGAAAAACAAATATGTTCCACAACTTTTTCCACGCTATGATTTTCATTTCTCAATGTACAACCATCAGGAAAAAGTTTAAGGCAACGTGGAAAACTGTGACATTTGTCAGTTGATTTTAATATTTTGTTTCAAAACAAAAAATTGAAAATTTATAAACAGAAAGAACGAATCAGTTTAAAAATAATTGTCATTTTTTTTTCATTCAAAGTGAGTATCAAAAATTCACGTGGAAAACTTTATTCTATTTTCATTTTTATTCTTCTCGTGTAATTTGGAACGTATTTATTTTTCATTTCACGCTAGGTGAGTACTAGGCTTTAGTGTCATGAAATGAAATTAGAAATGTTTTTTGTGGAACGTATATTAAATTATGTATTTAAGTAATTTAGACCCACTCTTGTCAAATATAGTGTCGATTGCAGATAGAAATAAAGGATAGGTCTGGTTTTAAAGTGTACTTACTTAGGCGGACAGGTATGAGTGTTACAGAGCACCACAGATGGCTCAGGCCGATTAGTTGCACTGCACAGGGAGTCTTCGACTTCGACACCGCTAACACGATTTCTGCATGTTGGTCGGGACATCTTGTATCCTTGTTTTTTTTATATAAGTTCGATTAAAGAAAAGAAAAGAAAAGAAAAAGAAGAAGATAAGACATTACAATGTGTTTTTTTTTTTACTATAGAGATTTACACAATTATTCTACGACAATGTTTCTTCTTAGTGGCGCACGATATGGTGGGTGGGTGCTTATCGAAGGAGATATAGATTATCGATTTATCAATTTCATTTTTGGAACTTATAATTTCTTATTTCCAAGACGACAAAAGATACAACACAAAAAATTAGTTCACATAGCAAAGCGAGGGTGACTATTTCCATGCTACCAGTCTACCAAGTAGAAGACCGAAAACACTAAGTTGTGGCTTAAGTGGAAATCCTTATTGGTTTCGCTTAAGCTTTGTTTCGGTGGTATTTCTCATTTTTATTGTGTGCCAGAACACGTTTAATCGATTAGGGGGTTTTGGTTATTAAGAGGCGGAAGAGGGCAAGATTCCCTATCTGAAAATGGTCTTTATAGCTTTAATCGTTTCACTCCCATTACATACTATTTCTCGCAGTGTGGAACAGTGTGGATCCTTGACTCATGAGTGGGGCTGCTGGGCGATGTAATTTTGTCTGCACTTCGTTCTTTTTTCACACACCAAAATCAAGAGACAGCGAGTGAATCTGGGAGATGTCAACTTCCTTCAATTGAGAACAAAGAGAAGGAAAAGAATAAATAAACTTGGCAATATTGGTGGTATGTTTTTCGGGAATTCCGAAGGGGTGGAAAATCGCTACCAAACCTGCCGCCTCTACTGAGTCTAACACTAGTGGTAATTGACATTTTCTCCAGGCCCCTGTTTGGTACTTTTTATTTTTTCTGATACTTGATGTTTGGGATTTGTTTCATCGATAGACACAGAGGCGAGAGGATGAAAAAGACAAATAGAAATGAATCGGAATGTGTTGCTATGGTAAATCCCTCCTGTTATACTTTTTGGGGGGTAATGCTTCGGGATTGATTCACTTCGCTTCTGTGATAACGATGACGGACGACAGCTTAAGTAAATACATATCTACATCTAGAGAAGACTAAAGTTAACGTATTCAAGAAATCTGATGAAGATTATGCGACAGCTTAGCGGATTTATATATTTTTTTTTAATATGACAATCATGTAATAAATTCTTTTTTTTTTTTCAACAAGCAGTTCATTAGCCTGGATTTTGGGGGAGGGATATATAAAATAGGAAAGGTAATATTACAACCTTTTCCAAACAAAATTGTAGGTAAGGATTGAAAAAGGCTTTGCTTGACATAGATTTATCGGATAAATAGGCCTTCCTTCGCATCAAATTTTCTGGCTTTTTATAAAACAAATTATGAAGGAGGTAAGGTTCTTTTGGCATTAAGTATAGATTGTAAAACATTTTGGCAAATGACACCACATCCATCCAGGTTTTTTGTCATCGAAAGTATTACCCATGCTTGTAAACTTGGTTTGGACGTAAGAAGGCCAGAATAAGTATTGTTTTCTTTTCAGAAGGTTATCAAAAGGGATTTATATTGGGTGTATTGCAAACTTTAATTTGGTTAGGTATCTCTACAAATGTGGAGAGTAATTTCCTCTTTTTTTAAGTGAGGCATGATAATGTATTTATAAAGGGATATTGAAATTCAGATATGCTTCAACGCTTTTTCATCTTGTAAATTCTTTTAAGTTCAAATTTCCTATAGACCTTTGAAATGCCCATTTTTGAGGTAAGGGTTCAAACAATATTGAGAGTTCTCGACCCAATGATGCTGCTGTACCAGTCCATGTATGCCCTTTTAGCAATACAACTTCTCCTTGACTTGTTTGGCTTAATTTTATTCCATTAAAAAGTGTAATTATATCTTCACAACTTTGAGGGTAAAGATCGAAGTGAGAAGGCAACGTGTTCCTTTCTATTTAATAGTCACTAGTTTGATCATTCATAACAAACCTTTCAACATTCAAATCATTAATCATTTCTAAAAACAAAAATTAATCACACCTTTAAGAAATTATAGAAACGAAGTCCATCCGAACTTACAAAACAAAAAGTTAACAAACCTACTTACCGCTCTTAACAAGAAGCTCAAGTATAACCGAAGTTATTGTTTTATGATAATTCAACTCCCATTTAACGTATCAGCAGCCTATCGAAATGCCAACAACCAAATATCAAACACACGCATTGTATTTATGTTTTGAAGGTCATTATTCCAGCTCCTTCAGAGCAAACACCTAAAAGCACGACCCAAATACCCCATACTCGTATGGGGGTTATGATTATACCTTTAAGTGCCAATAGAGAACTGGGGGTTGGAGGTAATACATTACCTCGTTTAGGGAAAATATAATATTTTTAGATATTTTATTACGGTGAAAATCGTTTGGCTTATATGTATAAGGATAAGAACGTATACGAGTTAGAAGTCAATAGCTTTACATGAAATACCATAAATAATATGACTGGTATACCAAGTGTGTGTTGTTAAAATAACCTTCCAGCTTCATCCTTGAATATAAAACATCAAATTTTAACTTGTAAATTTTCTTTTTCAGCTTCTAAAGGAAATTTGGAGTGTTAAAATGAAAAATATGAAAAACGATATTAAACACAGACGATGCAGCTGGGTAATTTGCAGTAAAAAAGCAAAAAAAAAAAGTGTGAACTTCGGACAATGAATAACAGCTGAGTTTATGAAAAAATGACCATCCAGACTGTTTTTTGTATTTCCTTAGATTACTCAAATTTGTACATGGATCCACAGCTTGCATAATGTCATTGACACAATATCAATTTTTTAGGGCTAGTAGAACCTATGAAACTCGTTTTCACTGTCATTTACAAATAAACTATTCATAAATAAAAATAGGACTTGAAATAGATTGTGGAACGTACTTTTTAGTTTACGTGAATTCTCAAAATTAATTCAGTGACAGCAATATCAAACTATTCTTGGCTAATTATTCTGATTCCCTTATCTAAGCTTAAAATATGTCGTATAGTGAATTGTGGAATGCATTTGATTTCACAAGTATTGAGCAGGATTTAAACCAAATAAGCAATATCGGTGGAACTAAAATAAAAAAAAAAACCTTCTTAACACACATACTCCTCTTTATACCACCAAATTATACACTACATTTTAAAAAAGAAATGGGTAAAATTGGTGGAACGCATTCAAATTTCATTTCAAATTGAGTTAATTAATCGTTCCACAATCTTCCAATGAACACATTTTCAAGTTTTGATACAATATGGAAAGGTTTTATTGTACATTTCGAAATCAATGAACTTTGGTTTAAAAAAAAAAGTTGTGGAACCTAAAGCCAAACACATCCCACTCGCGATTTTCCATTTTCGCTTGAACAGTATTCTTTATTCTCAACTATGCTAAAAGCAGACACATATCAAGAAAAACCTTTAACGCTAACTCTGGTGAAAATCCGTCAAAAATCAATTTTTATTCTATTCCACA
Organism: Chrysotoxum bicinctum; assembly: GCA_911387755.1. Taxonomy (NCBI): domain Eukaryota; kingdom Metazoa; phylum Arthropoda; class Insecta; order Diptera; family Syrphidae; genus Chrysotoxum; species Chrysotoxum bicinctum. Next base: position 1,212,076 of record OU426988.1, on the reverse strand, counting down.
TCAAGGACTTAACTTTGAGTGTAACCCATCTATTACAAAAACGCACCCTTCAAAAAATAAATATCAAAATCGAATCCACCCATAACCACGACAGAATTTGAATTGCTTTTTTTTTCGTGACTAAACTGTCTTCGTCACACAACAATTGACTCTTGACAGTTCACACACCAAGAACATCGAAGGTTGCCAGATCATCGTTCGAACCGTGTGATAACAGATGAACACGAACCACCAACTCCTTTGGCCATAAACAAAATATATCTTCCTCCCAAACCGTTTTTTTTTTTTTTGCATGTCAGCAAACTACTTACCTCCTCCGCAGGTAACTGAACACAGTGACATCGGTGCCGTCTCCCAATGATAGAGTGGTTGCGAGCATGATTTCCCATCACCCCCACACACCCCGCACGCGTCGATCTTCTTCGTTGAACCAATCTTTAGGTCACAGCCAACTCGCTGGAAGAAGAAAATAAATTAGAAAAAAAAAACACAAAAAATCGGGACATAAAAATAAAATCAAAATAAATATCGAAGAATGATGAAGGACAACACTCGAGGAGAAAAAAAGTTATGTTGAACATTCTAAGAGTTTGTTTTTCGAACCTCAAGCTCAAGCAGCGACACGATGAGATAAAAAAACAAGCATTATGAATAAATAAAGCGTTTTCGATTTTTTTTTATTTTGGCTTTACCAGACGAGTAATCTCCGATTCCAACGAGTCAAGAGGGTAACAAATAATTTATCACAATAAAGGTTATTCTGCACCGAATATGAAATAGATGAATTGCTTCGCACAAGGCTCGAAATATTGAGGAGAACCAAATAAACAAACGAACCAACGAACAACCTTCCTACAACACTTTCCCTCCGTGTATGTGAGCTCAGGTCGGGCGCCATTTAGTGGGTTGGCCTCGAACGCGACCATTTTTGACGAGAGTGCTTTGTTTTCCCGGAGACATGTCGTCATTATTTAAATTCCTGTTCGAAGTAATGAATAACTTTGGCCGAATTATTTGGCAAATTGTGGTTTGATTTATGCACCTCATTGTGCACAGCCGTGTACGCTGTACGCTGTCCCTGGATTTACCTTTTGCCATATAAATCGATTGATATGTAGCTAGCTACTGGATTCAGGACTTGATTTGAATTTGGGGTTGGAAATGAGCATTTTTTGTTTCGTTTACTTTTTAAATTTGGAAAGTTTGACAAAAAAGTCGTGCAAACTCCTCGAAATAAATGAGACCTAATCACGGCATCGTTTTAATATTTCTGTATTTCTGCAAGGAATGTCGGGAAGACTTGTTTTGTATGCTTTAGCGAGCTCCAGACGTTATTTATTTTTGAGTCTTTGTTTTGGTAAGGGCTTTAGGGGATTGAATATTGTGAGATGTTGATTGTGTTGCGCTAGGCGATTTGCCACAGAGGAATATAATTTACAATTCCGGTGTTTTTTCGATTCTGTTTTGTTTAATTTTCCACATTTGTGTCGAAGAAAAGAAGAATTCGTTCCTTGTGAGACAAGAAAGTCTGCTAATAAGGCATTAGACTTGTAAATGAGTTAAATACTCCCTTTTGTCTTAATGTTTACCCAATCGACTGTTGTTTTCTTTAAGAATTTTTGTTGTTTTCTAAGAAATTTTGGACTCCTCGAGGGCTCAATGTTTTAAGGACACATTTTTTTGAGATAAAAGAAGAAGATATTTTACACCAAAGTTGTTGTTTAATTAGCTAGGGACAACCTAAAAGACAGACAAATTGATAGAAAACATCTCAAAAGAGTAAACATGGTTAAGCTTTGAAGGCCGAAGGTAATATGAGTTAGAAGAGCAGTTAATAGAATATTGGGTTATGTTTTTATTTTGTTCGGAGTTAATTGATTTGTATCATTCTAGCTAGAAACCAACCTGAAACTTGAGATCAGTAGGTGGACAAAATAAGCTACAATATTTAACCAAGAAAATCCATGTGAAACACTACACCTTTTCCCCCCTATTCAATCCCTGAAATTCTTTACCTGGAGTACATTAAACCTCCCGTTCCATATTCAAAAGAATGCTTTAACATGAAGAAGCTTCAAAAATCGATTACAATTGGCTTACTTTATGGATACTTCAGGTCAAATCTCTGATGCAATTACCTCCTGCTTCCAAAAGAAAACCTCCACAGTCATTATTTTCTGTGTTCATTTGCATAACACACAATATCAATTAAGTTTTAAAGTACATAATTGATAATTAAAAACTCAGAAAAAAAGGAACAACCAAAATACTGTAATTTATTCTCCACAATGAGAATTAACTTATTTATACCACGCCAATCAACTTTCCACACAAAAGTTCCGGTAAAAAATAAAATAAATAATAAATTAACAAAAAAAAAAATATTTTTATCTCGCTCACCTGACATTTGCCCTGGATGCACATATCAAGACTTCCGGCACGGCACCGAGTTCCATCTTGTACTCTGCCTGACAGCTGCACAATGACACTCGGCTCATCATAGTGTTCCGACTCATCTGGGCCAGTGACACCGCCACCATCAACCTCTGGCAGTGAAACGTCATCAGATAGATGTGCAGGTCTCCCCCTTTTGTACATCCCAGCGCCAGAACCACAGCCACAAAAAAGCGAGAAAACAAAAGAAGAAAAAAGAGAAAAAACAAACAAACAATCCCATTTAACATTAAATGAATAAAGCCATTCAGTTAACGAGTCAAAGAGTGTATAACTGTGAATATTTTAACAACACACAAGCCAGCAAAACCAGGACACTGAATAAACGAAGCGCGAGCGGTGAAACTTCCAAAAGGATTGCACGCTTCGTCCTCAATGTTACATCTGCAGTTACAGCACTGGGAGCAGAAGCACTCTCTTGCTCGTTACAGGAGCTGGGAACTATGCGAGTATGTAGGCCGTTTATAGTGGGGGAACAGGCTGAAATTGGAGCAGAGTGCAACGCTGCGTTTAAATATTTCAAGGCAACAGGATATGGCATGCAACATCCGTAGCGTGCTGCTAACTCCACTTCAAGTCCACACAGTGCTTGCCTACCTCTCGACGAACAATACAACTCTCTTGCCTACTTAACAAAGAAAATTCACCAAGAGCCTTCTCATGCATTCAAAACGGGATGTTGTTGATGACTTTTACTCCACACTCAGTCCACAGACGCCTCCTGTTCTCCCCACAGGTCGCTACAATGTAATTACCATACTTTGCATTCACAGACCTTTGTTTATAGAGTGTCCACAGTCTTGCACTTCGTGAGACTTTCCGCGGTAATGTGCGGTGTGTTTTATTCCAACCCCTCTACTCCAATTTTAAACACTTACCTGCATGTTAAAGCACATGGCTCTACGTAATCATAGTGCGTTGTCCACGTATACAGTGTGCCATCGTAGGGCACATCATTGTAGGCGGCACACTGATGCGCCCGGAAGTCCTGCTGTTCGGGACATGGCTGCATGTTGCATATTCTAAAGCGGGTCGTATCGCCCTTGCATCCGTTGGGATTGTGGCATCTTCGGATTTGCTGGGCCACACCGCCATCACATGTCCGGGAACAAGTCGACCAATCCGACCATCCGGACCAGCCGCCCGAACCGCCTTTGGCGCGTTTTTGCTGCAACATACACTGGATTAATACACTTTCAGTTGTTTGGAAGTCACCTTTAGCCGGCCGCAGTGGCGTCCGGCATCGTCTTACTTCGAGTTCGTTTTCTAATTCGACATCCGTGTGCCATGTGTTGTCGAATGCTTGACTGGCATTTAGTTTCTTTGCAACGGATCCATATTCGAGGAAGATCGTTAACTGAAATGAAAATGGCGCCCAATTAAAAATCAAATCAAAATAAATACAATGAAATATACGAGTAATAAAATGTCTAAAAGGACCATTCTTTAAGAGGTTGTTTGGATATTTTAAAAGCATCAAAATTACGACGTTGAGTGACTTTTTGTCGGAACTAATTTTGTATAAGTGAGATGACAAAAGGGTTTTATGATTCACAAAACTCTATTTTGGCGAGAATTCTGTTAACCCCAGTGCTGGTGGTTCGATTGAAAGGTTTGAAAAATATTTGAAGAAAGCGTATTATCAAATTTGGTCATACACTTGCACAGAATTTACTTGACATGTGCTACAATCCAGGGTAAGGCTTTACAAGCGTTTTCCGATAGTGGTAGGTGGAAGCAGTTTCACTCGGTAAGATGGCTGAACCTTTCTGTTTTTCATTAAATGGGATTTAATTGGAAATCTTTTAAAATTTTAATCGGTGACCATCCTTTGGGAATAGAAGAACACACCTTAACTCTTATAGTTTAACTCACTAATTATTCGAAAAATTCGTGTTTGAAAATTAATCGATGGATTAAGGCTTTTGAGTGAATGGACAAAAGTCTGGAAAAAATGTTCCATTTATGAAGTATTTGGTTACTTGAAAAGATGTCCTTTGAAAACTTCTTCTCTAGGTCTGTTTAAAACTTCGCCCCTCTCAGCTTCAAGTCTTAGTTTTAATAAAAGACAAAATTACACCCATCTTCATTTCCTTTCTCTCTCATGGCAAGCAACTTCTTCGAATACGAGTAATTCTCTCAGAATATCATATGTCCAACCTCACGTATAACATTTAAATAAATGATTCATTTCAATTACTGGCTGTCGCCTATGCTACGCAGTGAGATTACATACATAAATGTGCTCCTTCAATCTGAAGTCAAAGGATCTATACATACTCGGTAAGAGGCAGGTTAGGTTACTCAAGTTGACCGAGGCGATGGAAGGAAATTGACAGAGAAAAGACCAGGTCTCGGTGATCTGAGTGTTGGTAGATATGTGGTCGACAAAAACGAAAATAAACAAAACTGAGAAAATCAGCTCAGAGTCAAAGCATCACGTTTGATGCCGAAGCCCTATCCATCCGCATAATAAATATATCCTACGAAGACAGAAAAGAACCACGTTGTGTATAGTGTGATGTGTTTTCTAGATTTCATTGTGAGGGAGATGGTTGTTTGCTTATTCTATTCAACCTGAATATCCATTATAAGAGACTCACTTTATCGGTACACAGGCAGTAAACAAAAATAGAGATTCTGCACATAACCTTGATTATTTATTTATGAGATGAAACCGTTTAAATAATTTACCTTTTCTAAGAGTATAAAAGCCATTCAAGTTCAGCATCGGAGACAGAAAACAGAGGGCCTATAAGGGCAATGGAAGAAAATAAGATAGAAGCAACGAAAATACCTCTGACGAGGGATGAAAACGGGTCTGACATTATTTTGTCATTAATCAATGGGAATAGCCTTCGTGAATGTCAGTCATCACATTATACCTTCCACTTATTCTACGCCCAGGAATCTGAAACGGTTAAAGGATGTAAATCTAAATCTCGTCCCGCCACAACAAATCCAACCTGAATAAACTGTCAGTCTGTATCAAAGTCTATGTCAACTCTCAGAAATACGAGTAGCTAGATTACCCCCAAATTCTCATTCTATAGCTATTTTAGGCTGCCATGCGTATAACTTTGATTTTTAATCTAATCTCTCTCTCTGCTGGAAGTTTATTGATCGCAAATGTAAACGTTATGAATTTATTATCCAATCCCTCCAACCGGTACCGAGTTGGGGGAGAAGAAATTTGATACTCTATTTCTCAACCCCACTTCACTGTGTGGAACGTTGGGAATAGAGGAAAGGTGGGCTAACTGGATTTGTCCGTCTTAAATGTCGCTTAAGAACTTGATAAAAACTTAAACAGCAGTTGGACATAGATGAATGGTAGAGAGGTATGCGGGCTTTCTATGGTTTCTTTAATATTTATCGATCCTAAAGAAGACGTTTCCCGGGCGCCATTTCACTTATTTTTATTTTATTTTGTGCGGCCCAAAGTCTTAAACATTTAACCACTGAAGAACCCAGCAATGCACACTGTTATCTTACTAATCCCGCTCAATCGACTCAAGGACTGGATGGACCTAAGCGATGGCACGAGTTTCCAACGACTCTTGCTCTATCATGATATTCGTTCCCTGTTAAGTTCCAATTTGTATAAATAGGGAACATAGACTCTTGCTTGCTTCTCGATTCGGTTGGGTTCGCTTGGCTTGCATGAATATTTATTTAGAGCGCACTTTTGCATGTTGTTGGGTCATTAAGTCCTGGCGTTGTGTTTTGCTCCAAGGAAATTGAAATAAATGTCGACTGTCGAATGGGACACAAAGCTCGGGAAGTATTTACGTTTGTTAAATTAAACTGTAAGAGAATGGGTTGTAAGAAAGTAAGCCCCAAGCACGAAAAGCCATAAGACTCAAGTGGAATTTTCGTTTGTATAATCTTCTTTAGAGGAGGTAGCTAGCGCTATAACCATAGCTGCAGAGACCATTTTGTGCCCTGGTGATTATTATCGAACCCCTTCTTGCAGCAATCTAATGCGAATCATGTCACTTTCAAGAAAAACACCTTTAATCAAAAATGGGGTTAAGTTGGCGAAACTAATGGACATTTTGTGGTGAATTTGTGGTGGCAATGTTCTTCTTCGTTTCCTTCTCAAGGCTAACAAGTGGCTCAAGAAAATATAGCTAAATAAACGCAATACTTAAGGGGACCTTTAGCAGACAAGGTGGGTGTGTTGGGTTGGGTAATTAATTGGAATTAGAAAGAGAGAGAGAGTTTTATTGTGTTATTTCGATTTAAAGAAATGTGAAGTGGCTTAGTTCGGTGACCATATTCAGGTGTTTATTCTACAGATGTTTCTTTTTGACATTTTTATAATTAGAAATGTGCGTATATATGTCGGTACTAGACAATTTCTTTCCTCGTCTCGAAAGCCATTGGTCCGTTAAAGAATTTTCCCAAACTAATTTTTCAAACAATTCCAAGCAGCACCACTTTGATGAGCATTAAAATTGTCATTAACTTAAATGCCTTCAACATTTTGACAAATTAGGAAAATATATCAAATGGTCATCCAACATATTACTCATTTCACACAGAAATAAAATCTACCCTTATGAATTTTATCCATCATCACATTATTACACCACAAAATAACCCAGAGGGGTAAATTACAAACGACAACAACATTACAACGGTAATGTGAACCCATCATCAACAGAATTAGAAACAGCTTCTATAAGGGTCAAGTACATCCTTTCTTTGGTCGAGAATATATTTTATCAGACAAAAAAGGAGCAACTTGTCGAAATGTGTCCAAATTGTTAAGAAGAAAACTGTCTTAACACTTTGCCAAGACTAGCGAACGAAAATATAAATTAATTGGAATCTCTGTCTCATTTATGTTCGTTTAAATGATTAATGAAAAGCTTAGGGGCGAATTTAATTCAAACAGCTAATAAGTTTGTAAAGGGATCTTCCAAATTTCAAAGGTAACCACCGAAAACTTAACTTTATCCAGAAATTTAACTTCACATGATAGCAAGACACCCTCAAGTGCTTTGGAAATTAATTAATCATTTTAGAGAAATATTTGCATCTCTTAAAAGACTGACTGGGGGTAAAAAATTTGTATTCCATGACCAGCTTTTAGGTAGCTTTAGTTTTGATTTGACTTCAAATTGAGCACCCTGTAATCGAAGTGATTAGAAATTAATCGTTTTTTAATTTGCCCTCTTAACCACCAGCCAAATTACTTTCTCCCCGTTTTTCCTTGATTAAGCAACTCTTACCCAATTACGGTTTGTATAAAATGCAGCTAAACATATTATAAATGTTTATCCGAGGATATAAAAAACAAATACAAGCTGGGTAAGACTTAAAAAAAAGGTACATAAGCATTCAAGGATACAAAAAACACGGATGAAGTTCAGAGAGGACACGATTCGAGTACACACATTCCACGATAAAACTTGGTCCTGTATCTGTAAATAATTAGTATGCTTGGCTTACCTCATGGAACATTAGGTCTCGAAACTTGTGTATGTAGGTACTTCACATAATTTTATTTAGGTAAGGAGGGATATTAGTCTACTCATCTGGATCCCATTCTATACTATATGCTATACCATTGCTGTGGATCAAACTTTCTTTCGGCTCTGAACGTTCGCCATACAATTTCATGCCTTTCCAACCACATTCAACATTTTATTCCTCCCATTTTCACAATACAGTCGCAGACCAGTGCATTACAGTAATATATATTTAAGAGGGCTCCTCCATGGGGTATATAGTTTCGCCTTGGTCCTCTACCTCTGCGCCAATTACCTAATCACGGAAAATGACCCACTCCACCGTAACAGCACTTTGCCACAGGAGACATCCCATCGATCGGGAAAAAGGCGAAATATATATGTATATGAAAAAAAAAAAAAAACAGAAAACAATTTTGGACGAGGCGGACATTCTACCCACTGCCAACCGTAATAACGAGTAGTTGTTGGCAAAGTTGCAGAAACAAATCACAAGTGCATGTCAAAGGATTTAGGATATCAGGCTGGCTACTGGGTGATTCAGAAATGTTGCTTAAATTAGCAAGCTATGACCGAAAATAACGTATGGAAATAAATATGAATTTCAAAATTTTATTAACACAAGGTTTGTGTTTTCAAAATCCTATGTTGGTATGTCAAAAATTTTGTTAAGCAATGGGTACCTTATTTTTTTACGAATGACAAATTTTCAATAAAAACACATCACGTTCACATCTAAAAAAAAAAAATAAAAGTTCAACTTATCTATCCGACTTTTAACGAAGAAAGTTTAGGGTCAAATCTTTTTGCAAAATTCGGACTGGATTCTAAACAAGAATTCACGAGTTAAGTTAACTCGATATGAATTAGCTTCTTTTAGCAACAAAACTAAGTTCAAATTGTCTGACCTTTTCGACGCAATACAGGAATTCTGACTTGGTTCGAAAAATATTGCCAAGTTAAATTTTTCGATTTATGTTACAAAATAAGTATGGTGTCGAATTTTACGATTTTTATTTTTAAATTTGTATCAAGAAGTTTATATGTATGTGCTGAGCGTTGAGGCTGGCTCAATTTGAATGTGGAAAATATATTCAGTTCGCTTATACTCATAAAATTTGTAGAGGTATTTTCAATGCAAAAAAATCAGATATAAAAATTCGATAACATTACATAAAAAAAAATAGGCATTGTATTAAAGTCTCTTTAAAATTCGAATTAAATATTATCGCCTGAAAGCTGTTTTTTTTTTTCAAAGTTTGTATTGATGCTAACCTCTTTGAAACATTAATTAATAATAGTCAAAAATCTAGTCATTCTGTTTTTTTTTTGTTAATTTACTTGGGTGATTTATTGGAATGTAGACATAACTGCCCAAATTGGCGTCCGAAAATTTATCATTCAAAATCTCGACAATTTGGTACAAAACATAAAATTTCTTAATAATTTACGAACATAAATCTTAAATCTTTTAAGTACCCGAAATACAGATCAAATTTTTAATAATTAATTATTATTTTCATTTGACCAAATATCCATGGAGAAACCAGACCTAAGGACTGTAATTAAAGAATTATGTTAATTAATTATGTATTTGTAAGTTCAGTTGGAGATCGAAATGAAGATCATCTATCAGCGCTAATTGTTTGCCTCTAACTTGAAGGTGAAACCAAAAAGATTTCAATGTGATTTTAACTTTCAAAATTTTTGTTAAACGGAACCATTTGCTTAATGCTTGATAATGGAATCTTTAACAATTTTGTCTCTTGAGAGGTAGTGAAACATTCTCTATAAATACCTCTTGTCATAAGAAGGTGCCTGCCTCTCCTAGTTCGGATTCGATAGAAAATTTTTAATTTTTCCTACTCTTGCGATTAACAAGAGATACTCAAGAATGACTGAGGACTCTAAGTCGCCAGCCCCCGTTTTTTCACGAGCTGTTAAATTTATTTAGAAGTGATGTAATCTTTTTTTGTGCTTACATTTTTTTCTCAAGAAGAGATTATAAGGGAACCGCAGAGTATTTTATGGCGAAACTCGTGGTTGTAGGACTTATTATTACCATTCGTTGACATATCCTGGTGTGATCTATAAAGCCATGGTTTTAAGACTACGGATAATTTGTATGTCAAAATTTCTGGTGTCTTAATTAAAACTGATTTAAATAGGCGAAGTGAACACTATATAATTTAGTTCTCGATGTTCTAAATAAGAAGAATGTCTTAAGAGCTTTGGCAGGCATTCTTGTGTCTGCTTTGAAAGTTCTGCTTTTCAAAATTTAGTTTAAGAAAATTTTTCCAATACCGGAAAAAAATGTTAATTGTTCACAAAGATTGGCGTTTCCTCTCTATAATCTCTCAAGAATCAGCAGTTGACTTGAGAAGAACCTTGTCAATAGGAAATTTTATATTCTGAATTGTATGAAAGATAGCAACCATAATCAAATTGTTTAAAAATATCAGAAGGAAATTTTAGCCATATCCAATTCTAAATTGTAAAAAAAATATTGATTTCAAAGTTGTAATTCCATTTTTCTACAAAATAATAAGAGATAATATAGAAGTTATAACCATGGGAAAAGCAGATACTGTGACTTTGTTTTAATTCTGTTAATTTGGAGTTTCAAATTTTTTATTATTTCAAAATCTTGCTTAACAATAATTTCAGTTGCAAACATTTTCTTGTAACTAGATTTTTTTTAGAAATAAATTTAGCTTTCAACTAACCTGCATCCTGCAATTCAAATTTAAGGAACTTCAACTATTCGAAAGGAAGATACTGAGGACCTGCACTGGGACTCTAATTCGACCGTCAACGACAGAAGCACTACAGGAACGAGCATCTCTACACAAACGCGAATTTAATCCCACTGGATAAATATCTAGTTCATTCAACGAAGAAACTAATGGGGAACATCATCGACCACCCGAATCAGCTTATGAGAAGGATGATAATGAAGGATGAACAACGCCATCCCGAACCGAGGTACCTCAGTGTGATTGAAACTCTGGATGACAACATAATCACGGACAACGAGGAGGTACTCTAATCACCACTGACAACCGGGAATGAACACCCTGAGGACAATAGAGTCAACCGACCTTTTAAATTTTATTTTTTTTCGTCATGTAAATTTTATATAAAAATAATTAAACTTAAGTCACTGTATAAAGTAAGGCCCCCTATGAGCCAACAAATGTAAACTTTCATACATATGTAGTATCTTATTAGTTGTAAGCCAAATTGTAAATAGTATGTTCAATAAAACAAAATTGAATCGAAATTGCAATTCAAATTTCATTTTCGTTAAAACAAGTTCAGAAAACCAACTGCTTTAAAAGAAAAACGTCATCCGAGAACTTTAAAACTTGCTACTCACAAACCAAAAATAACCTTCACTGTATTAAAGGACTTAGCTAAGCTGTGTGACATATTAGAATAGTTTTATTGCACAACCCCAGAGCATCAATGACACCCTGTGAGACAAAGAATCCTCATATGAGTACACACCAGCCGACCAACACGTCCACTCAAAGGACTCGTCGCATACATTTTATTCGGATTGTTAATCCACTCGACTGAGCTCGTAGTATGCATTATTCACAGCGAAACTCCCAGCTACTGTTGCTACTACTGTGTTGCTTCTGCTATCCGCCATTGGCAGAGTCTTCAAATTTCATAGGTATGTAAACGACAGTAGCACCAGAAGGTATAAGAGTGTACAAGAGGATTTTATGAGACTACAAGGATTTTTTTGTTACACTCGTAGAATTTTTGGTGATTTTTTTTTGTCGTTAGATTTTACTCCAACACTGTGTCTCTCTGGTCCACTCAAATCGAATGACAAATTGAAAATGCCCACTTTTATCGCCTCTTTTAGGTCTCGCCTTTATGAGTGTTTCGCTTTGCTTCATTTTGTATTCCCACATTGACGACTCACGGCCGAGAGCAGAAAAGAGAATAAAACAGCAAACGGGTTGGACATGCACATAATGCCAGAGTCCTGGTTAGTATTTTTTTTTTTTTTTTTTTTCATTTTTTTCACTCCGATTATTCCTGGTTAGGAAATTCGGCAATTCTTCTACTACTTTGCTACCAAAATCCTTCCAAAAGTGACTTTTTAATGCGCCTAGACTCGGATAAATTACATAAGCGTCGACAAGAGGGAGGTGAAATGTGAAAACACATTTTAAAATAAAGAAAGTAAAGAATTGTTCAAAACATAAGTAAAAAAGAGGCTGGGTGCGACCCACACTGATAACTTCCCATTTGTTTAAAAAAAAAAAATATTAATTCAATATTTGTCAACATTTTACCAATTGTACAAAATTATACTATGTATAAAATAAACTAAATTAGAAGTCAATATCACTACTACTTCTCGAGAAATTTGAGTCGAAAAACAATTTTTACCAATTTTCAATACAATTTTATATAGTTTTTTATTTTTTGTAAAAAAACTGTAAACTGATTTTTTTTCAAATTTTCACCAGTTGTCAAACACATTATTTTTCGTAAAATAAAATTATTTTGATTTTCAAATTGTTTTCCGTTCTTAGAATATCTGGGTTATGAAATTTTTTTTTTCAGTTTTTCTTATTTAAAAAAATAACGGTATGTTCATTTTTTTCCAAATTCATACAAAATCTGTATGACCTTATAATGAGTACATTAAATTTTATTTGAAATCAATAGCATTATTTTATCGTGAGATATTTGAAACTAACCAAAATTTTTACTTTTTTTTTAAACCGTTATAGTAAAAAAACTACTCACTGAATTTTAATAAACGCCCTTTCAGCCTCTTTCGAAGTTATTATCTATTAAACAAAATTTATTTGAAGTCGATATCTTTACTCGTTCTTGAGATATCGACGACGAAAAATGGTACCAGAACGTACGGACGTACGAACGTACGTACACACACACACACACAGACATCTCTCTAAAAATGATTGATATAGCCTCTAGGGACCTTGAAACGTCGAGAAATGTCAAAAATTCCAATTTGACAAATCGGACCGATTACAATAACTCCCTATGGGAAGTTAAAAAGGTTAGTAAAGAATCGATTTCTGTATAAGAATGTTCAATCTGAACTCTATATCCAATAAAAAATCAGTTTTGAAAAATCGAAATGCTTAAAGTTTGAAATTAAAAAAAAGTTTTATTACAAAACTATTTGAATCTAATCTTGCATAAGTGCTAGCAAGGATACTCTCATGCTTCTGCAACGAAACAGTTACTCCTTGAGGTATATAGCCTTGACAACAATCGGACACATACGAGTATATCCCCAGCTATGAGCTCTTCGAAAATTTAGCTTTAAAAAGTTCATCTGCGCCTATGGATAGTGCATCATTTGATGATCTTACTTGGTACTGCTGTCACTTTAGACTGTATATTCTGTGAGTAAGCAAAAATAGCCACACGTCATCAGAAAAGAGTGGCAGTGCAGGGACGATAAAAAAAAAAAAAAAACCGACAACCCCCCTCCACCGACTTCTGGTTTACAAAAACATCCCTTTCTTCATGGCTATACGTTTGGAAAATTTTAAATTGTTTCAGCATTCAGCTATGCAGCTGCTCTTTGAAAGGTTAACCCGTTTCGACATTATAAAAATAGTACCGACCACTTTTATTTCTACTTTTGGTCCTTTTTTAAATGACCCAAAGTATCCTGCAGACAGGTAACAACATCGGTAACGGTGATGCTGATTATTCTGGTTAAAAGAAGAGCTAATGGACGCAGACGATGGAGCGGAGGTAAATCCGCCCGGGAATTCCTTTCCTTTACCGAGAAAATAGGATATAGCAAATGTGATAGTCCATTCAATTGCCATAAAAGCTTTCACATTAAAAATAGATGGGAATGTAAGTGAATTGATTGATTCACCTCTCACTTTTTATTCTATGTAGATACTACGAGTATGTACCTCTATGTATAGTATTATTGTGTTGGCTCGTAGACCTGCGAGTTATTCAATACAGCGTCCTGAAATTGCTTTGTGCACACGAAAAACGAATACAAAGAGGTCAAAAGGGGTAAAATTGTACTTCCCCCATTACACATCCGAGAAAAAATTGGGCTGCTGTCAAAAATTCAGATTAACTTTAAGGCTGACTTTAACTTTTAATTTGAATGGTGACATCCAGAATCCCGAAGTTTATATCAGAGGTAATCATGGGTTTGGTTTTTGAGAGGTTTTTACTCCCCTTATGTAACTTCGTTTTATGTGAATTATGCTGAGTTTTACATATAAAATGCACTTTTTTCGAGACAAATAAAACATCCACAGGCGAAGTAATTAATTTTGTATGTTGCTACGTGAGTTGGTATACTTTGGGTAAATAAACATAGTTTCAGTAGTTTTGAAAGTATAGTATACCATACTAGCACAAGCCCTGGGGTGTTATTTTATCAACCCAAACCAAACCAAACCATGCCAACCAACAAATACCATGAGATGAATTTTATATTTTTCTTTTACTCCCGAAAAAAACAACAACAACCCCAGCCCCCCGAGAGTACAACTTTGTTAGTCTTTTTTGCTTTATAACGAATTCATTGTTTTGGGTCGATAGTGGTTTTTGTGTTGCTACATTTTGTTAGAATTTAGTTATGTTAGATATTTGTTACTTTTTGCGACTTACCAATAGGATTGCTGTCCAGACGGAGGTTTTTCGGTCCATAATTTTTATCTGCATGTTCGGAGAATCATGGTTTATTCTGCAAGTACAAAAACAAAACAAACAAATGAATACATAGAAACTTTAAGTGGGTACGGGTATGATTTTGGCTACCTCAGTCAGTCAGTCAGTTAGAATAAGAGAAACATAAACTAAAGTTGGGTTTTTGGTTCTGTTTTTATTTCAAAACACTATCCCGGATTAGTTTGATCATTTTTTCTGATAAAATTTAAAACTGTTTTATAACTTCCTTTTTATTTTAAGGTTTGCAAGACTTTAAATAAAATTGGCGAATTTATGTAAATTCGTCAAAATGTTCACCATGAATGAAAAGAAGAAGTTTTTATGTCACACAAATTATAATTCGAGGTCCGAATCTATGAACTAAGTGGTGTGTTCATCGGTGATAAAGTTTAAGCCAATAGTCCCAAAGCGATGAAATACTAATTTCTACATCTATTTTATTTCTTATAACTTATGATTCTTTGCTTAGTTAACATTTCACTTATGCTAAATGTTTAATATCATTCTTGAAATTATTTTTTATTTCTGTGTTATTCTTTTCTTAGCATTATACACAGATGGTACAATCTTGACTCTTTTTTAAGCCTCTTACAGCAACAGGACTTGACACCTCTTAATTTCACTCATCTCATTTTTTCAACCTTGGTTTTCAAATATAAACTCGAAACGATAATAATTTTTCCCTGACACTGTTTAATAAAAATAAAAGCCAGCACTACCTCACTCTCATACTCTTCTGAGCCCATATGTCTCTAAGGTTATAAGGACACAGAATAAACACAAACAGATATTTCCTGTATACATTTATTTTTCTACATACTCGTACCTGCTAACAAAAGAAGGATGTGCAATAATTTTATCACATCTTCTTCACCTGTTTTTTTTTTTTTTTTTTTGCATATTTTTATTTTCTTTTACATCCGAGTGACAAATTAAAGTTATTTATAATATTTTCATTTGTTTTCATTTGTCAAGTGAGTGTGTTGAAAATGGGGGTGAGTGCCTTTGAGTATGCATGCGGATTTATTAAAAAAAAATATTCATACTTCTCTGTTTTCTATTTACACTCTTCTGGTGCTAAGCTTTCCCTGTCAAAGAAACATCCCCTGGAAAAGTTAAAAAGTTGACGATTTCAATCTCTGTCTATCTTTCTAAGCTTCCTTTTCTAAGCCGAAATATAAAAAATAAGGCAAATTACGAAATAAAATCCCAACAAATAACGAATGAAGGCTTCAAGTTGAAGCACCTGATACTCAGGCCACGTGTGGGTGTTACCCGCCGAACAGCTATGTTCTTCCTTTTCCAACGTGGCCTTCATCGTCAGCCATCGAAGTTAAAATAAAGGCTTTCGGTAGACGAAATGTAGAGCATACAGTGAGTTGATACATACATTAAAATCGACTCTACTAAAGATTTCTCATCAATGAATCTGGATTTCAACGATGGATCAATCTCAATAACCAACTTTCTTGTGATGGAAAGTCAATACTTTCCAGAAGTTTTATTAAATTTCACAATTTTGAAGCAATACAAAAATGGAAATTCTTGTATGTGAAGTAATGAATTTCAAGAAGGATATTTGAAGAATCGGGCTTGAAACTACAGTTTTGTGACAACAAATCTTCTTACTCAAAAACGCATTCCACAATCTTTTAATTGCCATATTTTGAGCATAAAACAACATGGCAACAGATAATGAAGTGTCAAAAAGTTTCAAATTTGACAGTAAATTACTTGTTTGATATAAGTTTTGGACGGTAAAGTTAAAAAATTAAACGTTGATGACTTTGCATACACATTTTATTCAAACTCAAACTATTAACTAAGCCTGGGGTGCCAGCACGTAACTTGATACAATCGAGTCTAGTCGATGTAATCGAGTATAGGGAGTTCCTTATATGATTCAATCGAATCGAAAACAATCGACTGATCATAAGAAAGAACTGTCTGTACTCGATTGTATCGACCTTACTGAAATACAATTTTTAGAGCCTTTAAGACCTACAATTGTGAACATTTATTTCATAAGTCTGATTTTTTGAACGCCACTAGCACATGTTACCACGATCCAGTCCAGAATTGTAATAGATTCTTAACATTTATTACGTTGGAAGTAACAGGAGCGTCGTCGTTTACATTTTTTAATTAGGTAATTAATAGTAATTCATGTCAACATTTTTGAATGCAAAACATAAGTTTTGAGGAAGATCAAGCTTTCTGTTGTTTATTTTACCTTGACTCGAAAACAAAGAACTTGTGCATTGAAAATGTGCAACTCACTGTAGAATGACGAGTCTCTAAAATGCCTTCCTCTACAAATGGCAATAGTACTAAATAAGCACATTTGATATTAATTAATTTCCACAATTAGCCGAGGTAAATATTTTATAAAAGTATATTTGCCAGCAATAAATATTATCATGACAATTTTGATGGCGCATTTAATTTCTATTTCTCCATCGATCTAAAGGCAGAGACAGGCATGTTCTTCTGGCTGGATTGTTCTTGAGGACGCTTCTGTGGAATTTTGAATATGTCTCTTTTAAAACTGCTGGATTTTTGTTCTCTTGTTCTTTGTTTTTTTTTTTCTTCTTCTATGTCGCCCGGCTCTTTGCACTGCAGTGACAGGTTCTGGATGAATGGTTTTTTATTAGTCCTTGGTTTGGGGTGTTGTATGATGCTGATGATAAGGATGATGATGACGATGCTGGGGCACATTTAATATTTCACACTGTTACCATCTAGGAAGGCAATTTAAGAATCTCCTTGGGAGAACATTTGCCATGCCTTTGGCTCTTGGCAGTCAATCCTTTTTGATTTATTGAAATTTAGTAGCCCTTTTGGGTTCCATATCTTCGTATACCAACATAGCACTATGGTGTACATATCTTCGACGTCGTCGGTTTATCTATGTGAGAGAAAGTGAAGCTGACGGAGCAAATAAGACTATAAGTGTAAGGACACGACTATGACAAGGACCAGGTAAACACTTGACGAAGTACCCAGCCACCATAGAGAACCCAATCCACCACCATCCAGACCTATCTACATGGAGAAAATGTACCTTAGAGACACCATCAACGTCGAGAATGACGAGGAACTATGTATAGGAATTAATAGTTGAAAAGGGTGCCCAAGAGGAGAAATATTGTCTTTTGATGTTCCTTGTTGTCATCCTTTTTGCCCCTGCCCCCATCATCATCTGCTAGGACTTTGTTGGAAATTATGTGAAAGAGGGTAAATGTTGGATGTCGAGTGATGCATTGTTTGTGTACTTATTCTACATTATAGTGGAGCGTTGCTCTGGAGCGCTCTTAATTTTATTATGAAGTTTTGTAGACATTGTAGTTTGGTTCAGGTTTTTTTTTCTGAGGATCAAGACTTTTGGTGTGCATTTATGTAGTTGCAGATTGATGTCATTATGATAATTTTAAAAATATGTCTTTGTGGTATTTAATTTAAGGGTTGTGTGCTGGTTAAAATGCACCAGCAGAAGACAACCAAGCATGATTATAGGTAAGGTCGCGTAGCTTCATTTTAATTTGTGGAAGACAGTGTTCTTTTTCGAAATTGAAAATAGCAATATTGGCGCAAAATTTTAAACAGCTTATTATTAATTTTTATTTATTTATTTATTTATTCATTAAGATATAAGTATGATACTACTAAGCAATTTGCTATCTTTAAAGTAGATTACTAATTCATTCTCAATTTTAAAATATTTTCTAACAATGACAGTTGGTGCAAAAAACTAAGTAAACAGACCTTTTTTGACGTTTGTAAGTGTCATATGAAGTTAGCACGATACTAAAAATATAAAATAGATAGTCAACCGACGGTTTTAACTTCAATAAAAGGAAAGAGAAAATATGATGCTGTATTTCAATAAAAATTGCAAAATCGTTGGTTTAACCTAGTTTCATACTAAAACAGCTTTAACATCATACTAATTCAACTAAAATTTTGCGCCATTATGTTTTATTTAATTACAAGTAAAAATTTAAAATCAAATTACAAAACGAATTTTGTAGGAATGAATTACCCAACTGAAAAATTAATACAGTTTTTTTACACGCTATATTCATCCTTTAATTTTTCTATTAAGTTCTACAGTATTCAAAGCCATGTTATTTGTTCTAACTTAGATTCTACCATTCACCTATTGTAAATTGAAAAACTAATAAACATATCAACCACTTTTTCACCAATACAAAAACATGTGCCTGCTATACTGCCAAAAATGAAAGACGTTCAAGACGAATTTTAAGATCAGAAATTTATGACGGGTGGTAAGATCAGTACCCCCGGAATAATAACAATGAAACATATTTAAGGACTGAAATATTCATGTACTATTGAACTTCTATCCTGCCAAATAAAAAATTAATATACGTTCCACATTATTCGTTATGCAGGATTTTCATTTTCAAAGGGAGCTACCTGAAAGAATAATACTGATGTTGCGAAAATCTCAATTTTTTTTTTATTAATTTTTAATTTTTTTTTCTATAAATTTGTAGGAGTTGTTTGATGTAATTTAAAATTGAAAATCAACACTTTTTTCTATGTTTATGTTTATAGAAATGTTAAAGAACTGTTGCGCACAGGTTAAAAATATCAAACCATTTTTCTGAGTTAAATTCAATCAGAACGATCAATGAAATGAAAATTGAATACATTCCACATAATTTCATGGCTTACTGTCATGCACCTTTCATAAAAACACAACATTTTAGACCAAAAATACAAAAGTAAAGATTCTCACCACTGCGTGACATCAATATTGAATATATCCAACAATCTGTATCAGACTATATTTTTAAGTTCGCAGCTAAGACAAGTCTTGACAATCAAACTCTATGTTTTAAAATAAAGTTTTATGGAAACTAATTTAGGAAACTATATTTCAATTTTATTTAAATTTTGTGGAAAGTGAAACTCCGTCCAAATTTCTTTGAGTAACTTGTTTAAATGATGGAAAATAATTAGTATGCAATTTAATGGAGAACTTAAATGCAAAACTTAAGTACTAAACAGTTTAATGTTAACGTCCTCTCCCGTAGCGAAAACACTTGCGAGAATTTAGAACTAATAATCATTTGGAAAACTAACGATTTAACCAACATTCAAAGGATATAAATAAAAAGTCCTTAGAGAATGCCAAATTATATAAATTTTTTGGTTCTTTCATAATAACTGGCAACTAAGGGTTCACACGCCATTTCGAAATAATGTCTAAATCAAAAACAAAAAAATAAAGAGCTCACATGTAAAAATCTCATTCATAAGTCATAGCTACAAAAACTTTAGGCCACAGCGAACTATTTTCCTTAGAAGGTTTTTGTTGTCGTCCGACGTAAGCTTGGTATGATGGGGCGCTGAAACTGTTAATATATTTGAAATAATGGCTAAACCGGAAGTAGTAATGAAATTCTACACTATAATGTAACTCTTTTGCGATGGTTTTCACAAATCACTGTTTCACGATGGTTTGAATGAATGAGACGAAAGCAAATAACGAAAATATTCTTAGCCATAAGAAAACTTATTATAATTGTCCTTGATTACATATGTACATACATACATTATATAAACCTTTTGGCATTAAATCCTCTTGCTCTTAGTGGCATCAACAAATGTGCCTCACAAAATGCCTTTGCCTTATCATCTTAGCCATATTCCTATTGACCTAGTATCTATCATGGAAAGTCTATTTATGTGCAAACACACTCTCGCTCTGACGGCCGTGCGTCGTTTCTCATAATGTTCGTACATTCCTGCCATCTACCAAAAGCTACAAAGGCCACACAAACGTATTCGAATCTGAATTGACTTTGTGGGTGAAGTTTTCTTTGACAAAATGGCGCCACCGTCGGTGGTCATCGTAAGGGGAGATGAAGGAGTGGGTGGTTAGCATGAAACATTCACTAATTAAGGATAACGTTTGGTCAGTAATTATATGATCGTGTTTTATGATGGAGTGTTGGCAAATTCGTTTGGCAACAGTTCGAAAGTCACACCTATGGCTAATTCAAGAGGAGACCAATACACCTACCTATGTATAATAATATTTACACCGACTGGACATGGATTGGACACCCGCCGCAAACAAGTCAGGTAATGTCAAAACTAATTCGCTAGGATATGCGAGACACTATATAAACACAGCAAAAATACCGCCTTTTGGTCTCTTCGTCCTTTATTGCCACAAACATGTCCTTGATGGATATAAAATACAATAACTTGATATATAAAAATAACCAGTGCCAGATTGTCTCAATGTCCCCCTATAACCTGCAAACCAGGCTGGAGCCCCATGAGTAGTCTTTCGTGAAAAAAAAATATCAATCAATTTAGAAATGATTTCGTCAATATTTGAAAATTCTGTCTACCAGATATAAATGGGAAAAATCTTTAAAAAAAAAATTAAAAAATTATCAGAAGCAAATAAAAAATTTGCAAAAAAATTGTGTACCTAGTTTCAGGAAACAAATTGACAGACTCTTTTTCAACACAATTCAAAACTGATTTAAAAAAAACTGCGTATCTTAAGATGTTCTATTTGTGTCAACTCAAAATTTTCTTACAACATTGGTAAAGAGTATAAGATTTTAGGTCATGGGTATCAGCTTTAACTTTTAAAGGTTCTAAAAACAATTGAGCTATTCATTAGAAAAATTCCGAAATCAACCCAGGAATTACCGAAAAACAATTTTGTATTTCTTTAATTATTCCACCTTCCAGGTAATGTCAAAAAGAAATGACTTAAGAAACATTTCCAAAAACAAATCAGAAGAAGTTATAAGTTTTGCAGATATTTTTTGGCTTCCAGAATCAAAATGGTTACATTCACAAATCAATTAAAAGACTTCAAAAGTATTGGTATTTGTTCAATTCTTTCATGTTCCAGGAGCAAAATGGAAAACATTTTTGAAAATGTCAAAAACATATCATCAGTAAATGGAAATGTTTCGGCAACAATTGTTGTGTTCTCTAAATTTTGTGTGTGATGTTGATATATTAACTTAACTTAAAATCCCAAACACCTAAGAAGTTATGAATTGACAAAAACCTAAATAGAGCTTAATCAACCTAATCCGGTCCTCAACTATCTATACATGACACCAACAGAACTAATGAAATGATCAAACAGATTTATGTAATTGGACTTTGCTATCACGCACGCAAGCCAATGTTTCGATTTAATAGTTTCAATTATAATTTATGCGAGGAGTTATATGTCCCTCCCCACAAAAAAGGTAGCGGACTCCAGGTGAGAGAGTATAGTTGACCTGGTCGTAGACTGTGGCAGTCATTAAATCATAGCAGGTGACATTTTCATGTAATTTGTCGCTGCCTCAGACTGAATTTGGGACGGGCTATAAGAGCTATGTATAGCGGATAACTACGGTTTAATTTTATACATAAAAGCTTATTGTGCTTGTGTGGTTTTCCGACTTCATTGTTTGGGACATCAAATAAGGAAACTTTGATGAATCTAATAAAAAAAATAAGCTCGAAGAGAAAAACGAGGTAATTCCTTTTATTCGAGAGCAGAATGTACATTTAAAACCCAAAGTCGAAGCAAGTCAGCCCCAGCCAGGCAGTCAGTCAGACAAGAGTCCCAGAGAGATATTTGTTTTTCTAAGTTCGAGTTGTTCGGGTAAGGGGTTTTGGGATTGGGAGGTGTTGTAGTTGTACACGTTTTATGTTTGTAGTCTTTTTCATTGAAAGGATTCTACAGTCTAAATTCCAAACGGGTCTAGACCAGATACGAATCACACCTATTAAATGATGGAGATCCTAGAAAAGAGATGGAAATTGTTTTTTGTTGCTTTAAACAAACACACTTGTGCTGCAAGGACTGTATGTGTATATGGGAGTAGAATGATACAATAGCTTGGCATACGGATGTTTGAGTGAATGCCTTCGACAAGAGAAAGCTATTTGAATTCACAATAATTATTGTGCTAAGCTTCGTAGTTGTCGTCATCATCGTGCGTTGTCTGGTCTGTCTGTGGAATTTGGGCCAAGTGAGGAGGAAGAGGATAAGTGTTCAATGGACATTTGAATGCATGCAATCATTGGAACCCTTAAGCCTTAAACAAAACTTGAGTCTTGATATTAAAACAAAATCATTGTTCCTTAGTTAAGCGTTACCACAACTTTGAAAAATACTAAAAAATACTACTAAAATACTATAAAAACTATTCACCCCTATTACAGAATTCGGCGAATGAGCTAAAGTGACAGTTTCAATTAATTTCCAAACTTTTGCTATTACTGAATCCGACGAAAGAAAGTTGAACGAATGTCGGTGACAATCCCTGCACCACTGATATTCTGTTGAACTTAACTGGTATTACTAAATCCGCAGTCCATTCGCACTCCATAAAATTTCTTTCATTTTACATTCGTGCCAATTTCGAGACGAATCGAGTTAACTCACCGGGAGTAAAATTCTGCGAATTCTGTAATCGACATGAATATTGATTTATGTAGCTGAGGGTTTAAGGATTATTATCATAGAATCGCGCTCTAGCAGATAAAAATATTAACTCAGGTTATTATGGGATAAGTGTTGTATTCCTTACATTCGGTTTCTTGCTTTCGTTTTGCATTATAAATTAGCAAAATTTGACACATTTTCAATTAAAATCTTAGGGCTCAAAAATACATCTCTAGTGTATTTATAGATAGATCTAGTTCTTTAATCACGATGGTTCTTTCTTCACGACTAAGACGCGAATTAGGTTGATGAACTGCTGTTTCACTTCAACTTCAAATATTCCTCAATTATACATTACGAGTATTTTAAATTGGTTCCAAAACCCTCTCATTCATTCCTAAAAAAAAATAAACATTTTCGCAAGCCAATGATATACTAAAAGGCAGGATAAACATCCTTCCCCCTTTATAAATAATTATACCAATTTCCCATCGAGGATAATATGCATTGAATATTTTTTCATCTAGATAATAATAACAACAACAACGAGTTCTATTCGTAAGGAGACGGAAATTGGGGTTTTTGGAGGGGACTATGCTATCTTAGCATTTTCGGATTTGGAAAATTATTTAATATGGAACTTAGCATAGCGATTGAGTGGGTACTGCTGCTGGTGCTGGTGGAGGAAGAAAGAAAATTAAAGGACTATTAATGTTGGAATTTCAATGCAAATACATAGAAACCATTCTCGATTGTAAAGGATTCAATTGCGGAAGATTTTAATGATTTACTTAAGATGAAGCACCGTGGATAGAATGAATAGAATGGAGTGAAACAGCGGGAACAGAAAAATGTACCATTCCGTCTGCAATATTCTTTGGATGTTTCTTACCCATCAACCCTCTTGGCCTCCGCGGCTGGCTATTCAATCAATCGTTTCTCGAATTCAAGATATAAAACTCAACGTCGTCGTCGCCATCAGTCGTCGAGTCTTACTTATCGAAGTCATAATAGTCTTCATCGGAGTCCTTACAGATTGACTTCTTCTAGACGAGTTGCCAGTTTTTAATGATTTTTGTCTACTCTTTCTCCTCTAGATATTGTGTAAGTCCATGAAAATGTCTACCTGCCTTTCGGTGAGAAAATATCTTAATGAATGGAACTTGCATGGGAAACAATCGTTTGAGGAGATAAAACGTTTCGTAATTGATATTACATCATATCGCGCTCTGAAATTATTCACCTGCATTTACCTCCGACCAGACACGATATATCTTATCGAAGGAATTAAACGAGCGTCTGTCTGGTCTCTCTTTTGGGTGACGATGACGTTTAAAGGCACGTTTGTGACAAATGTGTTCATGTTTGTTGACAGTTAAGGAAACACATATTCCTATAAAATTCCTGAGCTTGATTTAGGGAAAGAATGTGTGGAATTCCAAAGTAATTTTAAAGTTCAAAAATAAACTCCTTCCGTGGAAAAAGAAATTAATTTCAAATTTTAGTTTTATCCTAAATTTCTTCGTAGCTTCTTTATAAAAGCACAAGTAAATCAAAGTCATGTGTAGACAGTTTTTCAGGCGTAGACAGTGTTCAGATTTAAATCAAAAACTTAAGATACAATAAAGTTTGGAAAAATCTTCATTATTTCTGTTACTGGTAGAGCCGGTTGTATAGAAGTGGAGGAATAACTATCCTCTCCGATTCTTCCTTGCAGGCGCCTATGCACCAAGCCGACACGTTTATTTTACCTCCCTGTAATAAACATGACATTTAAAAGACAAATTTTGACAGTAACTGGTAGACCCTTGCTAAGGTTATTTATTTACACATGTATATTCCTGACAGAAGTAAGCCGAAAATGAAGAGTGATATATGATTTCAATGTAAACTCTCCGAATGAATGACAAGCTGAAAAATCGTTTTTATACATGACAAGTTCCCTGCGATAGTAGCGTGGTGTAAACACCGGAATGAAAACTTTCCTGTCGGTCTTTTTGGTCTAGGTATGTATATAGTAATTGCCTTTGTGTCATTCCATCAAAATAAAAAAGAGGAAAAGTATTTTGAACAGAAGAAGAAAAAACATCTAAAGGGGACGAACTAGGCTATAGAAATAAGGAGTGAAGAGGAATGGATTTTTGTATTGTCGTCGTCGATGGGATATAGTATATAATTTAAGTTTGACACACAAGTCAAACCACCAGAAGCAATCGTTTAAAAGACGTGGTAGTGTCAGATTGGAGATTAAGATTTAATTTTATATCTCCTTTCGGATGTCCTTTCAATATAAAATGATTGTTTAGTGTCAAAAGGGTTTTTGGGTTGGATCTCTTGTTTGCTTCTTTGATTTGTTAAAAAAAAAAAACTTGCCTCTAATTTCAGGAATTTGTGGATTTTTTGGGCGATTTTAAATCAGATTCCTTGAAATAATTTTTAGTGAGGAATTATATGGCCTCATATGAAAAACGTGGATTTCAATGGTTTACAATAGTTTGTCAAGACTTTTTAAATCTGCAAACCTTACCAGTACTTCTTAGCATTAATTTTCAATTTAAGATGCAACACTTCGCAGAAAACCAGGGCCAAGTGACTTATAAAAAGAATACCTCAATTGGTTTCTGAGTAGCGATAAAATAACTATAGAGTAATCTGATTTACAATCAACAATCATAAGATTTAAACGAAGTTCCGCGGTAGATGTCTTTAAGCAATAAACATACGCGTACCGAAGTAGTTTAAGGCTTCCAACTTGAATACGTTGCTGATTTTTGCTCGTCGGGGGTTTTACATTTCCTTGGCATTTTGTCAATTATCTCCGAGACCGAAATAAACATTTCGGTGTGCCAAGGTTGAATGCAAAAGAGAGATTTAAAAGTGATAAGGGATATAAATATAACAGGCACATTTGGATTTTTCGAATTTCTTTATTTTATAACCTTTTTTTTATAAACAATGTTCAAGTGAAATAGCCATCCCCTTTAATAATAATTGAACCATGATATTGGCGCGTTAGGGAATGCCCACCAGTTTGACCTTGATCCCTACTTGGGGCGTAGAGTTAAATTCAGAGATTCTTTCTTTAGCAACACCATCCGAATGTGGAATGCCTTACCCAAATCAATATTTCCCTTCCTATTATGATATTCAGACATTCAAAGCCAATATGCATCGGCGGCTACATTTAAACTTTGCAACTTTAATAAACACTCGCACTATGCTCAAACATTTTAAGGGTAGTTACAATAAGGCGTTTGCGTTTAAACCTCCATATTGTGGAAAATAGGTATTAAAATAAATATAATATTCGGAAAATCTAGATTGATATCATCTTCAATGAAGTTTTAGTAATTTAAAAAGATTAAGAGAATAGAAGAAAAGTTTTAAGTTTCTAAGCCACATTTTTCTCAAAAACTCATTGATTAAACGTTCTGTAAAATAAACAAAGTGCCAGTGTTAATCAATTTATTCTGTCTCCTTAAATGTTAAATAAATATGTATATAATTTGAGGTTTAACCAAAACACGCACGGCTTAGCATTTGGGTCAAAAAACTACCTGCAGGTATAAAGTGTGTTATTCTATCATAAGTATAACAACACAATTACCTATGTGCACCTTCACCTAGGCAATGGCATGCTTAAGCTAATTTACCCGATTAATAGCTAATTTCTAGAGGTCAAACGGCAATAAGCTGTTTCCAATTTATGCCAGCACACAATCGGACAAAAAAGCCTCTAGCTAAAGCACCCTTCTCCCATAGACTGTCCATACTAAATTATATCGATTTCACACTCAATGATAAATCTATCTACTTAGGTAGGGTTACCATCACGTTATAGTTTAGCTTAGCAATATCCTTCCTTCTTTTATTCGTTTTGTTTCAATTCATCCACAATTCAATTAATTGAAATCGTCGACAAAACCAACAAACTACCAACTGTGTATAAGCGTGCCTTCTGTCTCAGAGAAGCTTCACTTGGACGAAGATAGCAAACCAATCGATATTACAAATGAAACTTCTATAGAGAAATAAAAAAAAGATAAACACAGAAAAATGAGAATCCACAAAGTTCTATTAAATTTTTTTTTATTTCGACTTATGCTGGTATATTCTTCCTAACGTGTCTGTTAGTTGCCATACATTAATTGCACTAACGTATTATTCTTGTACTTGTGTATATGGTGACCATCTTCGTTTATTTGAAAGGGATACATTTTTTAATTAAAGAATTGGTTAATATAAGTGAACATGAAATTTCGCTGCAACTTCAATTTACTAATTCACGTTCCACAGCTCCTATTTCGAAATAAATCAAATAAAATCAAAAATTACATTTCGTTGAAAAACTATTTTTTTAAAAGATGGGGGAAAGTATAATTTTTCATGTCATGCCCTGTGATGAAAATACACATTTTGTATTTCACCTTTTTACTTGCGATATAGGCACTATAGGGCAAGTTCTGCATTTGAAAAAAAAATCGAACTCGAGATTTTGATCAAAGTTGACATTACGATGATAGCGAAGACGAATAAAGTGGGTCCGGCAATTCCGTCTGTCTGTCTGTATGTCTGTACCTCGATCTAGAGCCTAAGCCACTGGACCTATTTTCTTCAAACTCGGTAGTTATGGGTCTTCGGTGATTCCCTAGAGGAAAATTGAAATTTTTTTTTTAGCTCTAAAACTAACGGTACCCCCCATACACCAGTAATGCAAAATCTTATTTATCTCGAAAACGGCTGTAACGATTTTGATAAAAAAAATTAGGTGTAATATTACGGACATGGACTACGTTTTGGTAAAAAAAAAATTTGGGGCAAAATGTTATTAACGGTACCTGTCATAGAACCGTTTTTTTTTGATTTTCGACTTTCTCATTAACGGCTCTAACGATTTTAAACAAAAATTTTCAGCAGGAGTCCCCCTAAGTTTTAAATAATATTGTATATAAAAATATTCGAAAAATTATTTGTTGGGTTTTTTTGAAAAAAAAATTTTTTTTTGAAAAATCAATATCTTCAAAACCTATGAACGATTATTTTTTGAAATTATTTCCAAAAATCAATATTATTAAATACTTAAAATTCGCATCCCACATTTTTTTTTTGAAAAATTTTAAAGAAATTTCTTATATAAAAAATTTATTTATTTAAGTTGTATCCCATTGTTTGATGTATTTATGTTGAATTGACTATAGGTTTCTGCTTTCACATTCGATATTCAATTTATAAATACCATTATACAAAAAAAGCCTACACACACACATAAATAGGGAATATTCGATGAATAAGGGAATTGCTATTAAACCAATTAATGTGATTGGCTCTTATCACTAACTATTCATCACACTCAAGTTCCTATTGCTTTGATTAGAGATTAGACGATTATGAAACAAAAAATCTAAATACAAAAAGTCACATTCTAATCAGACAAAGTGACATTTCTTTTTTGTTCTTCTTGATGGCTTTGGCTTGATTGAGTGAGTCAATGGAATAGTCGCTAATTAGTAGGGGGCTTTCGTTGTAACATTAAGCTTTGTGTGCAACGTGCATTTATAGACATTCTGATTTCAATGGATCTGTTAGTTTTTGGACAATAGACAATAAGAGGAACGGGGGAGAGATGTCATGGTGATGTTGGTTCGAATTAAGTTCCGGTTTAAGGTTAACATTGACATTGGAGAAAATTCTTTGTAAAAATAGCACCTATGTCGATGAATTAAAAAATTACATACTCGTAACTTACACAGGGGACATTAACAACATACAAAATTAAAATAATAGTTTTATCAAAATCGAAAACAAACTTTTAAAGATAATTAAATTCATGTTTCAAACACTTTAAGGATTTGTTTTTAGTACCCAAACATTGTTGACAGTATAATCTCTACACAAATGTACTTTTTATGAAACAAATTCTACCGAAATCGTAAAATAGATGAGTAGGCAGTTAATTGTGCCTTGTGAGTGTATAAAAAATATCTTTATTTAATTTTTAAACTTTTCAAAATTCATATTTTTTTACTGTGTTTTAGAGTGTCTACTTAATTCTTGTATAATATTCTTCATATTCAAGATGGCAGATGATTTAAAGATTTGAAAATAAATAAAAAAGAAGGTAAGAGCATTTTTTTTAATAAAATTTAATTTTAAAATGCCAAATTGTAATTTTTTGTGAACTATAAATTTTTTGTGTCAATTGGCAATTTTAATGCGGTTGATACATGTTTAATATAATTGACAAACGATTAGAACCATCCTGCATTCGAAGTGAATTTTTTTTTTTTTTAGAACCATCCTGCATTCGAAGTGGATGGATCTGATCACTTAGCATGATCTCTGTCATGGGAATAAATCCCAGTGGCTGAATTTGTTTTTTGTATTGTAAAATAGACTTCATGTACTAAGTTTCATTAAAAAAAAGAATCCTAACTACCTCAATTCCTATTTCAAATAAAATTGTGATTGATTGTATTGCAATATTTTTCTCCTCAAATTATAAACTTTCAAATTAAAACACACATACATACATATGAGAACACAATACCACCCAAGTTACGCTTGACCTAATCTGCAATCGCCATTAAGAAATCCATTGAGTGGGCAAGATAATTATTTGGTCAACGGAAACAGGGAAACGTGCCCACTTGTGAATCAACCCCGCTCATTACTTACATCCGTATACGACACCCTCTATCATCAAGATAAACAGTAAGTTTTCTCCTTGACATTAATTGAAACTTGCGTCAATTTGTCAAAGGATTTGCTTACCCAACACACTTGAACTTGCTCCTTTATTTGGCAGTAAGTTTGAGGATGATTTTTGATGACGCATGAGTTCCTATAGTGGGTTTTCAAGTGTGTGGGTTGGTTGGTTGTTGAGTGGGGTTCGGTCTACCTTCTCCATCCTGATTGTATCTTGATCAACTACCCATGAATGGACAATGAGCACCTTGCGGTTAAATGCCATTGTTTGGTGGTTCTTGCATAATGAGAGCCAAAAGTTTCACCTGAGGGAAATATGTACCCTTGTTTAATTCGCCGCTACTTAAGGCCCATCAGTCTCTAAACAACCAATTGTACCGCAGTTCTCCGACTCCATCACCATCATCATCGTTTACATTGTACCAACATTTCTCTTAAAAATTTTTACTATCCAAGATGAAGACCAAAAGAAAAAAAAAACAAGAAAGAATAAATGATAAATTTTCTTTCCCTATTGACACTAACTTCTTGGACCGACCACATCATCATCAGATCCTCCATGGCTGGGGTCGGTCGTTTATGTCGAGGGTGTAATTTGATTACGCTCGTTTTTTATCAATGCAAATAATTATTAATATCAAAATGAAAAGAGAATCCAATTAGAATGGCAATAAGGAAAAAGAGAGTGAAACACTGTACATACAAAACGCGAGCACACAAAAAATCACTCTAGAGGGAATTTTTGGAAAATCAGCTTAATGATGACTTGATATTTGTATGCTTTTCTCACCAAAAAGGTGAGGCAACATTAGGTGTCAGTCTTTTGACAGGTCTCAATTAGCACCTTTCGTTTCTTTTCATCGAGTAAAGTGGCCGAAAGAATTGAAAAGTTGGATTTCTGTGGTAATTAAGCGCTTGAATAGCAAAATCAACTGACTGGGTAGGGTACAAAGTTTTTGTGGAAATCAAAATGTCTTTGTAAATTTTTTTCTCTATTGGGGGATTTGTACACATCAACGAATATATACAGATGAAGGTCTTGCTTTCACTTTCAAATACTCGTAGATAGAAGAAAATCTTTTGAAAAATCAGAAGTTTTAGAAAATAAAAAAAAAAAGAAACGAAAAGTAATTTAACTACAGAATTGGAAAATGTTTTTGAAGAATGCAGAATATGAAGTCGAGGATGAAACTTAAGATCGAAAGGCATTCTACTGCAAAAAAAAAAGAAAAAAAAAAACCTTGTCACAGTTCCGAATATTGAAAGAAAGACATGGTCGTTGATTTACGATGAAAATGAACGGAGAACAATTGGAATCGAATCATACAATCCTTTAACAGATTTTGATAAATGACTCAGAGAAGAGGGGAAATCTGCGCCAAAATTGTTGCAAAAATAATTTCACATTTTGGCTAAAATTGGAAATGACTATTCTTTCTTTGTGACATTTTCCTCTTCCCGCGATTGAAAATTGAGCTGAAACGAAGAAATTTTCGAACACATACAAATATTGAAATGAGGGTAGTTTCCGTATTCCAAAACTGCTATAAATAAAGGAAATGATTGCATTCTACTCCTGTAACAGAATCTTTGGGAAATCCTGGGGACCTAGCCCAAAAATTATCAGGTAGATGTATTTGGCGATAATCAGACCAATACTAACCTATGGTAATTTGGTATGGTGGAATGCAAAACGCACGAACCTCAAAACTCTGATAAAAGTACAGAGACTTGCGTGCATTGGAATTACGGGCACCATAAGATCCACACCAACTGCAGGGTTAGAGGCGATACTCAACCTGAAACCCCTAGAACTTTTCGTACAAGAATCCGCTGCATATAGCGCCTTAAGGCTAAGCCAGACTAAAACCTGGAAAAACAGCGCAATAGGACATGCTAAAATTCTTCAGAAATACTTGGGTATAGTATCATTACAGATTATACAACACCCGAACTTGACTTTTATAAACCATTCCAAACTGCCTTTTTTAAGCAGAGAAGAATGGCTGAACAACCAACCCTACACAAGTGAATCAGCAATAGCAATCTAAACTGATGGCTCAAAAATGGACACGCAGGTGTTGGTGCAGGGCTTTTTTCAGAACCTCTTGAGCTAAACAAATCACTTAGGCTCCCAGATCATAGCAGTGTCTTCCAAGCGGAGGTCCTGGCAGTGACAACAGCTCTTAGACAGGTATCAATGATGGCGATACCATGGGCTGATATCACCTTTTACATTGACAGTCAAGCGGCAATAAAAGCGATTTCTGCTACTGTGATAAAATCGAAGCTTGTCTCTTCCTGCCGCGAAGAGCTTAAGGTTCTTGGCTGGGTACCGGGACACAACGGCATACCAGGTAATGAAAATTCCGATGAGTTGGCAAGACAGGGATCAGCGCTTGACGCTAGTCAAGCAGAGATGGTAAGTATCCCACTCTGCAACATTAAACAGAAAATTTCAGATTTAATCCTAAGGAAATCCAATGAAAGGTGGAGTCTACTTGACACCTGTGATACTACTAGGAAAATATGGCCTTGCTTTCACAAGCAGAGGACTGAAAAAATTATGCAACTTAGTAAGAAGTCCCTTCGCTCTCTTACGAGCATAATCACCGGTCATAATTTACTGAAATATCATAAATTTAAAATGAAACTAAGTACAGATGACCTATGCAGAGGATGTGGTGATGAAAAGGTACATGAAGACACATCACACTTTCTCTGTCATTGCCCGTCACTATGCCACCAGAGAAGGAAATGGCTTGGTATAGCTACTTTTTTGACAATCTAGAAGATATTTCTAATATTTCATGAAGCCACATATTGAACTTCGTCAATGCCTCAAAATGGCTTGACTGATTAATAGAATACATAGGTTTTATCAGGAAAGAGTGATTACACTCACGGGTAACACAATGGATCTAAGTGTGACGATAGCGACATCAATTGTCAGCCCAACAACCTAACCTAACCTGTCCTTGAGCACTGTGTGGATTCCAAAGACAAATTTTTAAAGGCGATAATATCCAAAAGTTATCCTAATCATAATACAAAAATTTAATATAATAAGTCCCATTGCTTTATATTCCCACCACACATATGTGGATGATATATTAATTGTTAAGCAAAATTAAAAAAAATAAATTCAATAATTCATTTCATAAAAGAAACTAAAGAAAAAGTAGTAATTCTTCCAATAATTGACTTATAACAAAGATACCACCAATATTTTGTTGCCGTGTCTCCACTAGATGGCAGGGTAAAATCTAAAATGTCTTCTTATTTTAGGTTTATGACCAAATACTTTGACTTAATTAATTAATGTTAACGTGTAATATACAAATTATTTTCATATCAAGGTGATAGAACTTGGAAGGTCTTAATACATTCCATTAGAAGAAATGGTCAACCATCTTAAAAAAATAAGTTTACATTATGCCAAATTCTTGTTCATTTCAAAAAAACTTAAAATATTCATTCTTCTCTAATTTATCTTCGAGAGGTAAATTTTTATAAAATCTATCCTCTATACGAGCCCAAACGCAAAATAGTTGGACTACCTATGATACAAAACAAAAATATTCTGATTCTTAAATTCCATCGGAAATAAAATCAATATTTTGGTATTTTTCTTAAGATATATTTATTTTGAATAGGAATAAGTAACAAAAACAAAATGACTTCAATTAAATAACGGTATAGAGCAATCTTACAAAATAAAATAACGATTTAAACATTTTTTTAAGTGCAAAATAGTTGGCCTATGGGTCTTAATTTTTATTTTACCATGGTGTTACGTCGCCTTTGGCCTTGATAACTGCTTCTATGCGTCGTGGCATTGTGTCAACTAATTTTTGACATTCTTCGTACCAAAAGACTCCCAAATATTTATGATTTTAGCTTTAAGGCCTTGAAGAGTCCGGCATGGTTCTTTTCGCAGTTTTTGATTCATTTTATGCCAGCCAGTTTCAATTGGTGAAAGATCAGGGCTGCTGGAAGGCCATTCCAGTAAAGGAATAGCTTCAGCAGATAACCACGCCATTGTAGACCTTGCAGTATGACAAGAAGCTCCATCCTGTTGGAAAATATAGTCTCCATCACTAGTTTGAAGTCGTGGTATTGATGGGAGAAGCTCATTTTCCAAAATATCCTGTACTTGGCAGCACTGACAATTCCATTTACAAAATGTAAATTGCCCAAACCCCGCCCGACGAGCATCCCCATATCATTAGAGATGCTGGAAACTTGACCGTTTTTTTAAGGCAATCTTTGTGAAAAACCTCTTGAATTTCTAATGACTCGTTTTCGTTCGTCGCCCACGCAAACTTCAAACCTGGACTCATCACTCCAAATAACGGACCGCCATTGACTTAAAGTCCAGTTTTTACGTTGTTTGGCCCACTCTAGCCGCTGTTTCTTTTGTTTAGGTGTTAAAAGTGGTTTTTCTTTGGCCTATGTTTTTAACGAATTAAAATTGCTCTAATTTAAATAAATCTAAAACAAACCTTATAAAATTTGTATCCAATTTTTTTCATAGTCCGTTTGCAAGTGTCGACCTAAACACTTTTTTTTATTCTTTCCCTCCATTGAACAGTTATTGCAGCGGCCGTTTGAGGTCGATTTTCTTTTATTATTTTTTTTTAAACTCGACAATCTCGAGGTTTTGCAATTGGTGGGCGTCCCGTTTTTTAACCGATCTCCACATTTCCACTATTTTTGAACTTTGAGATAGGGTTTCGAATTGATGAGCGCGGTAAATTGAATTGTTTTGCGATTTTATAGCTCGATAATCCCGTTTCGAAGGCTTTATTTACGGATTCCCTAAGGTCTCTTGATAATGCAACGCCACGCACCATGGTTGACATTAAACTGTTGCTGGCTTGCATAAAACAGGAGATCAATAAACAACAAAACAAGTGCATGTCATTTTTTTAATAACGTTTAACTGAAAATCTATTTAAATCTTCATAGGCCAACTATTTTGCATCCCAAAAAGAGTAGTCAAACTATTATGCACTATCTTTGTTTGAGAGAATGCCAACTGGAGCGATATGTGCTTTCTCGAATTTAGTTCTGTTTGGTCTAATTTACTTATTAAATGTTATTTATTACATCGACAAAAAAAATTTAAAAACAACTGCTTGGGGACCAGAAAATATAGGCACATAAAAAATGTTAATTTGTTAATTGATGGGTAGGCCAACTATTTTGCGTTTGGGTCGTAGATAGGTTCACTTTAACGAAAATATTCAGGTATAATCTTTTAAAAATTTGCAAAAGTAAACAAAATAACCAGAATTAGAAAGTAAGAAGGAGCAAAACCTTTCTATGACCTCTTTATAATACGATTTTCGTTCTCGCAAACCGAAGAAAAATCTTAAGTTGGCAATCAAATTTCCCTTAAAACTTTCTACCCACGCACACACATACATCTAAATAAAAAAAAAAAAAACACCAACTTTTGTTATCATAACAAAATCAAATAAAAGTTTCAAATTCATAAGAACAAACCCGCAAAGCAGTAGATTGGGTAAAGAAAAAATATTTATTTGCTAATGCCGCAAAAATCCAATGAAATTTACTATGAGGCAACTCCCCAATGCACAGTGCGACAGTACTGTGTCAATATGACATGTGGCAGGATCGAGAAGTAGGAAAGAGAGATGCCGAGCAGTAGTGGTGGCGAAGAAGCAAACTCCTCAAGTGATGTGTACATTCGACAAGACTAGATGCTGGAAGCCACCAGCTTCACGTATCCCTACAGGAATTGAGTAGGTACTATATGTGGAACGTAGTCAAAACCAAAATATACACCGAATGAGTCTCTCAATCTCAATTCTCCAACCATGACAAAAGTTTCCGGTCATGTTTACATTCTAAGAAGATAAACTTTGCCATCTACATATTCCAACTGCAACCGAGAGGAGCTGAACGAAGCACAGGGCGGACGACGACGGCGGTGACGGATGGACGAATCGAACCAACCAACAAACTACCTTGTGTGTGCGGTTTTTGAGGACCACATTGCAAGCCTTGTGTAGAAAAGCGAGTCTGTTTCCGGGTAATGTCATTAGAAAGAGATTCATCGATTTAAAGATCAGTTTTCAGTTGCAGAATAAAACATTTTCTATTGTTTACACTTGCCGAAGGATGAAAAGGATATTCGTATATTGGTTGGACTTTAGACGACCTGCTGCTTCTGATGTTGGTTCTCCTCATTGGGTTGGTTTCGTCATCACGCAATCGACTTCTCCAAAGAACAGACGAAAGGTTAGTGGACGCAAACTTAACAACTTTTAATTTGTTTTCAAATATGGATGAGAGTTTGAGGGTAACGATACCCAGATACCCATCAGGACAACATCAATAAAGACGAACTTTTAACTTCGGAACTACCGAATAAAGTTTTTCAATTAAATTTGTGTGCAAATTCAATTCTCGTATACTCGTAGCTAGAGTTTTCCTCATCACACAAAACATAAACATAAGAACATAACCAACTCGCCTCGCACCACCCTCTCTAAGCTTCAAGTGCACTCTATATTAATCTTGGAGATTAATTTTCAACTTATTTGTTGGATAAATCTACCTTCCGCATAAAACTGTGATGTGATTAACTAAAACGTGGGGGCGATTGTGGTCATCTCAATCAATCGTAAATTGTGGTACGGATGCCAAAGAAAAAAAAAGCATAAAATCAATAAATTGATCATAAGAGCGTGTGTGTTTATACAAAAAATTAAAAGGGAACAAAAATATGGAGCGAAGTTCCATTGAAGCTCCTGTTTCTAGGGAAATAAAAGAAAAACTTTTCTCATGTTGCCTTCACAGCTCTACCTACTCAATTTACGAGAAGTATGAAAAATAATTTACTCTACAGAAATGGTTTTTAGATGTGGGATGTCCTTCGAAGCTAGGTTCCAAGTAATTTTCTTCCTTATAACAGAGCGAATTTTAAAACAGCTTTTAATATATACAACTCACAGATACAATCTACAACTCAGATTTGTAGAAAATACATATTAATTTTGTATAATAATCTATGGAAATGTTATTCCGAGGAAAAACTAGTCACTAGTAATTAGTGCAGGCGCTGAAGGAAGTTGAGTATGTAAAATGTGAGGACCGGCAACTATGCTCATATTCTTTTAGCTGAGGTACCCAACAACGAAAAATAAAATGCACGACTGGGTCGCACGAACTTGCTCCTATGTAATAGACTAGGAATTTTAAAAACGAATGTTATTAGAGAAAACTGTTCATAAGGATAAAATGAATTGTTTTTAATTCTTTAAGTAGTAAGAGATAAAAACAGAATGATATGCAAATATAAATTTATGCAGGAACAAAAATTATAAGTCTTTGTAGTGGTTCCTTAAAAAAATAAGCTTTTATGTAAAATATTTTTAAAACATTTTTAAGAAAAAATTTTGGTACGCCAACCTTAATTTTTTATTATTGTACGAATAAAAGTCTAATTTCCAAAAAAAAATACTAAGCCGTTCTTGAGATATCGAATTTTTCAAAAAAAAAAATTACTTTTTTTTCTAAAAATTGAAAAAATATTTTTTCTTAAGTTTTTAAATGCAATGTTTTTTAAACTTTTTAGGAGCTTTTTTATAAAAAATTTCATTAAAATCCGTTAAGTCGATAATGAGAAATTCAAAATTCGAAAAAATCGTTCTATGGTAGGTACAGTCAGTAATATCTAGATTTCAAATTTTTTTTTATTAAATTATAAATCGTAAAGATTAATCAAAAGAAAAAAAATTTTAGCAAAATTCTCGGAACCGTTTTCGAGAAAAATGCGATTTTCGAAAACCATTTTTTAAAATTTGTATGGAAGGTACCGTTAGTTTTAGATAAAACAAATTTTTTTTTCTCAAATCTTGTAGATTATATTAAGAAACTTTTATTTGCCAAGTTTGAAAAAAATGGAGCATGGGGTTTTCGAAATATTGAGATTCCAAAAAAAAATTTTGATTTTTTTTTTAAAAATCCAAAAAATTAAAAATTGAAAATTTGAATATGTAATAATATTTAAACTTTGGAAGAGCTTTGGCATAAAAAAAATTATTAAAATCGGCTGTACCGTTTTCGAGAAAATCAAAAACAAAAAAAATGGACCCAGGGGGACTACCGAAAATAACAATTTTTTGTAAAATTTTTTTCAACCATTAGCTAGTTTTAACCAAATGAAATTTTTGGAATTTTTTTTAAAAAATTCTGTGGGACAGTTTTTGAGAAAAAAAAATATTTATAAAATTTCGAAAAAAAATCGTATGGCAGGTACCGTTATTTTTGGTCTTAAAAAAAAATAGAAAAAAACGTCCGGGGGTAAAAAATTAAAACCCATATCTACCAAGTTTGAAGAAAATCGGCCGAGCCGTTTAGGCTGTAGTCGAACCGACAGACAGACAGACAGACAGACAGACAGACAGACAGAATTGCGAGACCCACTTTTTTGGTCTTCGCTATCATCGTAATGTCAACTTTGATCAAAATCTCGAGTTCGATTTTTTTTACGAATGCATAACTTGCCTTATAGTACCTATAAGTCGCAAGTAAAAAGCATGTTGCCGGCAGATGTGCTGGTCCCTTTCCCTTTGCTTCGCCCCTTCTCCGCG
The DNA here is from genome assembly GCA_911387755.1 of Chrysotoxum bicinctum. Taxonomy (NCBI): domain Eukaryota; kingdom Metazoa; phylum Arthropoda; class Insecta; order Diptera; family Syrphidae; genus Chrysotoxum; species Chrysotoxum bicinctum. Next base: position 1,173,647 of record OU426988.1, on the reverse strand, counting down.
GTCTGCTTCTATTTCGACCTCTTCTGCAGCAAAAGCAGGTATTTCGGGTACTCAACGTGTTCATTAGTCATCAAGAGCTGAATTAAAATTTGACAAAGATCTGCGGTAAGCAAACAAAAAATAAAAATAAAACCCTTTATTCGTGCTCTGAAATTTCGGCGGCGAGACAAATTTTAAATGCTGCCCGCAAAAAACAAAAAGATTGTTTTGACAAAAATTAGTAGGTACTTACTGTCAAGAAATTCAGAAATTCCAGCAATTTTTAAATTCAAATGTAGATAATGGCGTTATAAAATCATTCCTTATTGATAAGATAAGTATGGTGAAAACGTTTTATTTTCATATCCAAGCGATCGATCGAAATCATCATTCGTCATTATGGCCAACATACGAGTACCACTGGATGAAGTCATTGAACATATTCGTACTACAAATTCAACAAACTGCGTTGCTCAAGTAGCAAAGCAACTTCGCAAAGAAATATTAAGTACTAAAATAATACCAGATGGGTATTTATGTAATAAAATTTTAGTTGAACAAGTTTTAAAAAAAGTCAATGACCAAATACTTGGCAAATTTTTATGCAAGCATTGTTCGTTGTCAAGAATTTAAAATTAAGCGAAAATTATAATCGACGAGCGTTATCAGTATTTCATGATTGTATTTCACGACTACTGAGAAACATACTCCAAAGCATATAGCTTTAGCTCAATTTATCCATCATTTGACTCAATCGAAATATTTAATCACCATAATAAATAAAGTTGGGCATTGTATTAATAGTTTTAAAGCATTAAAAAATCTAGATAAAGAAGTAACAAAAAATTAACTGCTCATCACACAAAAATGGCAACCAAATAAAATCGATCTACAACACAAAACAGTTTATTTTGGAAAAATTTCTTAACGCAATATTTATTTGTATTATTTTCGAAACAGATTTGTCTGAAATTGAAACAAAATATGGGAATATCCTATTTCCTATTTCCAGTATGTTCAAACTAGCAATTTTATTAACATATCGTTTAGGAAGTCTGATTAACATTGTTGTATGGCAGTTTCACATTTTGAAACACCAAAAGAAAATACAAAATTTTACCCTTTAAGAAATCACATAAAACCCTTGTGTACGATATTTTAAGCAAATCAGCTCAAATGTTTAGGCTCTAGTTTTACTCCAGATTTTTACATTAGAGTTAAGCTATCCATTAGTACTCAATAGGCCTTATCAACAATCAAATTAAGAGACGACTTTAATATTTGAGTGAAAGACCATTATTTAAGGAGCTCTATAAAGTTAGTCACACATGTTATGAACTTAATATTTATGTGAATTCTAAATTATGAACCATTTATCGTACGGGACCTAAAAAATAAAATGTAGCATATATGGTCAGTTATATGGAGTCCATTAAATAATGCTTCATTTCGCTCAAATATTGAAGTCGTCTCTTAATTTGATTGTTAGTAAGGCCCAATATGATTAAATATTTACTTCCAGGCATTATAACTGAAGTTTCAGGCCAAAAAACTAGAATAGAACCATTCGAAAAAAATCAAAAAAGATGTAGAACATTTCTGAGATCATCTTAGATCAACACCATCAAAAATAGACCTGGAAAACAGCAAGCTAGTCAGACCTAGGGAAACCATATTCAGCACGTTACTGTCGAGAAATAGCTTGGAATACCAGAAATATTAAAAAAAAAAAATAGATTTTTTTTTGATTATATCTGAAATACAATTTAATAGTCAGATTAATACTGTTTTTAAAAAATGCAATTAGAAGTGCAGGGGGACACAACATCAAGATCAACTGAAGAAAATGTAAATGATTATCAGAACTAACATGACAACACGAGATTTTGGGCGAAACGACCATAAAGATTGGTGTAGAAATTTTTTTTTAAAAAAGTGCTTCTGCTACCACAAAGTTTATAGACTGGATTGCTTTAAAAAGCAGCTAGACATAGATTTTGCAGCTTTTTTTTTTTCAATTTTTGCCAATCGATTCTAGAAAACATTGGTTTTTGAAAATTAGGTTTACGTTTGTAATACTTAATTACAGAAGTTTTCTGAATCCAATTCAAAGTTCAAGTAACTACCATAAAATAACCCAGATATGACAGTCGACTCATCAGTAACTATTCTAAAAACATTCAATTGAGTCATTTTAGGAACAATTGGAACCGAAGTAATTTTGTATATTTCTTCAATTTCGTTCTTCTCTTCAATTTTCAAGTTAACATGTTCACGACTAATAACACCATTGCAAGCACTATTCTCAGTTAGTTGTACGTAAATTGGTACTGATCGGAAAATAAATTGAAATTTTTTCAAGACAAAGTTTTCTACATTTATTTCATATGAATTGGATTAAAAAAAGATAAAAATTAAAAACAAAAAATTCCAACTTTTACGTCAAAAACTTAACTATATTTTATCCGACCACCTACATTGTTCGTTATCCTGACTCTAAGTTCACTATGATTTATCTGCTGATTTGTTTTTTGCTTAACGTATATTTTCGCAAAAAGCAAAATACTAAAACCCTTATTTCACCCCATAAAATTGTGTCATCGAAGTGTTTTTTGCAATTTAAGCGTTTTTTTAAATAATGTTTCAGTTAATTAAACTTGACTACATTTCTTGTTCTTTAATACCAAAGTAAGTAAATATCGGTAAATTTAGGTTTATACTGGTAATTTATTATTTGTGACTCTAGAATAATGCCTCTCGACGTACCTGGTGCAGCTAGAGCAGTGGCTTGTGACTTTAACTGATGCTGGGTATAGCCAACGTCGCATTGTTCGTACGCTTGGTATACCTAAAACTACCATTGGGGATGCCATCAGACGATTTCGGGAAACTGGCTCATACACTTCAGCTCGGGATGATCGCTTTGTCGTCAGCAACATACTGAAGCTCGTACACGTCTTTTTGAGGTGAGGAATGTTAGTGTGAGTGAACGCAGCATCAGAAAAAGGTTGGCAGAATTGAATATCAGAGCTTTCCGAACTGCGCGCGCCCTCGAATTGCTCCCACAGCACCGTGCAGCAAGACTTCGTTTAGCGCGAGAATATGTTAACTGATATGCAGAGGAATGGAGGGACGTCCGTCCTATTCTCAGACGAAAGCAGAATAGATCTACGAGGTCCAGATGGACGTGAGCGTGTCTACAGGCGAAAAAACGTAAGATTTGCTCCATGCACCATAAACAAAACAGTGGGGTACCAAGGAGGGTCTATAATGGTTTGGGGAAGCATCAGTTATGAAGCTCGCACGGACCTTGTTGTGTTCGCTCAGATATGTATACGTGGAAAACTTTTTGCAAGACAATGTGATGTTGATGTCTTTCGCACCATTTATTGTTGATAACTTTCAGTTAATGAATGACAACCGCAAATTCTGTAATTAATTAACTAAATGAGATCGGGAATCCAGTTTTGCATTGGCCATCGCGCAGTCCAGGTCCCAACTTTATCGAGCATACTTATTTCGTACAACCTCAAAAAACGTGTTCGAGCGAGAACACATGTAGAGGAGTGGCACAATATCCCTCAATCGGTTATTCAGGACGTCATTGACGGATTGTCAAACCAGCTCCACGAAGTAATTAGAGCCCGCGGCGCAAACACCCACTATTCAAAATGTAGTTTTTCAATAATTTTACCACATTTTTAACAACAAAAAATAACATCTTTTTCAGTATTTTTTCCAAAAACTTGGTTTTTGTGTTTAAACGTGTTTTTTTTTCATTTTTTTTTTTCCAAAGGTTGCTTTCAACATTATGTGGTCTAGGCTTGATGGTTTCTTCAAAATTTACAGAAATACGAAGTGATCGGTTATGCCTATGAGTGTAGTATATTCTGATTTTTAACATTTTTTCGATTTTATTATTTTGGTGTATACGAGTATACCTAGAAGATGAAAAATAAAAATTGAACAGGATGCAAGCCCCTCATCAACTACAGGTTTGACGTAATTCATTACAAATTCGGGTAGTAAAAAAAATTAAAATCTGTCATCTGTCAAAGAAATAATTGGAAATTATGTGTTCTTTTTTTGTACGGGATTTTAATTAAGCCTTAACTTGATTGCTGATATTGGGACTAATGTATTTTTAGAATAAGGATTGTATTTTTAAATCTGATGACCACAATTTTGTGATATTTTCTTTCAAATCTATTTTCCACAAAAATTAAAAAATCATTTATAAACGGCTTTTGTGGAAATGTTCCATGTTTTTCTTTCACGTTCATCCTAAGCCTAATTTTGGTGGGGAAATACCACCATTTATAACTTAAATATAGCTTTTAAATCTAGGATTGGAGTAAATTGGAATGATGATTAAGACGGAGTTTCTGGCAGGGTGAACTGAGGTTGAAGTCGAAACAGTTAATGTTACAATTAATACTCCGAAGCATGGGAGTAATAGGTAAGTTGGAGCCATAAGAGATACGGTGGGTAGGCAGATAGAAGAGACGAAGATTTCTTACATTACGGGAATTAGTGTTGAAAGAGATGGAATTGTAGAGAGTTGTGCAGTCAACAGACTCTGAAAGTAGTCAATGAATGAAGAGAATTTGGCTGACTGCTCTTCATTTTTCCAGCGTTTTCAAGTTAATTAACAGAAGTCGGTCTCGATACGGACGTAAAATATCCAGACAGAGAAACTGTTGAGATCAAGTTGTGGAAGGGTGGCATCATAGGTGGAAGGAATGGTCTTGAAAAACTTTGTATCGTGGGTGTAGAGTGAAATATGGGAATGTTTAATGACCATTTCAATATCGTTAATAGTAAAAATAAATAGAAGAGGTCCTAAGTGGCTGCCTTGTGGGACCCCAGAGGTAGCTAAGAAATCAGCAGAGAATGAACATCTGAATAGAACTTTGTAGTTACGGGTTTTCAGGTAAGAAGAAATCCATCTTAAGAAGATTGGTTCAAGCCCAAGGGTAGACAGTGTGCATATTTAAATTTGAACTTAAATGCACTGATTGAAACCTTTTCCCTACTGTCTTAATGATTTAGGTCTACAAAAATTAAAGAAATATTTTGTGGGAAATTGTGGAACGCATAGGTACAGTTTTCATCTCACTAGGTAATATAAGTATTGCTGCTGGTCATTTGTCTTTTAAGCAAAAAGGTTGTCATTAATGTGAACAGATTAGACGAAAATGATATATTCATAAAAACTCATCAGCTTAAAAGTTTTACTTTTACATTGTACAACTTCTAGCCAAGTTAATTGTACAAAAAAAAAAACTGAACAAAATTTTATGTTTTTTATTGTAAGAAACAGTCTCTTTCTATTTCAAATATTCTCAAATATTAAAAAATGAACATGTTTAAGTGAAATTTCAATAGGAAAATTTTGTCGGAAAATTTGAATGAATGTACGGAAACTTTTGTACTTAGTTTTTGAAGTAAAATATTTAAAAAAAGAAATAAAAAAACCCTTTTCAGTTTGTAAAACCTATACGAATCAATTTTACGGAAACAGAATTCCACGTTAAAAAATATGAATCTGCGGAAATAATTTTTTTTTACGGTTTTATTTTATGATGGAACTTCTTTCTAATTTACTTTAAATTAATTAACATACTTGGAAGTCAAATTTATATTCTTAACACTTCTTTCTTTTATTTATTTCACTGATTTGCCTATTTGTTGACTTATTTGAAGTTGGAAATCCCGGCTAAGATAGTGGAACAAATTATTTTTTTTATTCCACAGAGCAAATTTGAATTAAAAAAAAATTGTTCAAATTACCGACAATCATTAAGAATATTTTAGCAGTTTCTGCCAATGTATAAAAACATTCCAACGAAAACACACAGGAAACACTTTTTGAAATAAAAATATTTCACAAGGAAAAACATCCTTCTTGTTGGAGGTGGTGGTTCCTTCCACTTGAATCCTACTTTTTCCTTTGCCTCGTGTTATGATAATAATGGTTCTTAGAGGTTGCCACTTTCGTACTTTACCTTACCTACAAAGTGCACTCCATCTGCCTTGAGGTTGTGCACCGCACATGCCAACTTAAGGAGCTACTTATTACACCCAAGCTAGGATATTCCGGATATTCATATTTATAACAAAAGTGAGCTGTGTCATTTCTGTAGACACAAACAGAGTTCATTTGCCGCGCCACGTTCAACTTGGTGCATTCTGCGTTTTCCTTTTTCTCTTTCATGACACAAGGACGACGATGATGATGATGATGATGAGGCTAAGTATAGCAGAAAGTACTGTAGAGCAATGTGACAATGTGGCTGCAGTGACAGTTAGTATACGCTAACAACAATCAACATGACATTTCTCAATGAGATGTGTCGCAGGTTTGCGTCTCAAGAATCCCTAAACTTTTTTTGTTCAAATTTTAACTTTAAAAAATAAGTAAAAATCCATCTGGCAGTGGTAACGTTTGGAAAAATTTTTTTTAAAAAATTTACATCAAAAGACTTACAGTATCATCGACTTGAATAGGTATTTTTATCCATTTATATGCCAAAAAAATCCAAATGTAATCCTTGAATGGAAAAATAAAACTTCACTATATCTCACTCAACAAAATAAATTTTTTTTACACTCTCTAAAATTTTTGACTTTTTGGTGTAAATGCAATTTTTTTTACTACAGAACACAAAAACGGAACTTTTTTCTCAACCGCACATCAGAGCTAATAAGAGACGGAAAAAAATTCTTCACGAAAATCTTAACTCTAAAGAAACAACTACCACGATTTTCAAAAAAAAAAAAAAAATAACCAAGGACTTCTTCTTGAACGCGAGTTATGTTGTGGGTGGAATGTAAAGGAAGGAGAACTTCGCCACACACAAGCGCCAACAACGTGCAGTTTTAACCAAATTACGTTTCTAGTCACGTTCTAATAGTAAATCGGCCTAAATGGAAAAGGGGTTAACAGAGGTTTGGTAAGAATATACAAAATGGAACAATGAAATTCCTCCAGAAGGTTGCCAGTTTTTTTTTTATTATTATTATTATCTTAAATAATTAATAACATTTAAAGGCAAAAAATCTTTATTTTCGGTCTTGCATATCCGTACAAGTTAACAAGCCAGCTCTGCTCCGCGTAAAAGTCACTTTAACACTGACGAACAACCCTCACGCACTTTATGGCTCCAACTTCGTGAGCCAATTCAAAAGGGGCACTCCATATTCTGTCGACGACATCGACATCAACAACAACGGTATTTGCCCAATGGATTCCAACTCAAGTCCGAAAAGAGGTTAGAGAGCGCCGGATGGTAGGTTCATGGAGTAGGAATTTATTAAAAGAAATTCACCTCGGACGACACGTTTTCTACAAAATCACAAAAATTGTCCGACAATCACGCTAGACTTGTCTCCGTTCGAGCCCTCCGATAGAGAATGAACTTGGGTCTTCTTTGTCGTGTCGGTTTCGTGTGGTGTCGTCAATTTCAGTGAGAAGCAGCATATAGATTTTTGAGTGAAAACCATCTGCGCAACTCAACCATTGATGCTTGCAACATGTTGCTAAGATGCGATTGAGTTGAATTTTGTATCAACATAAGCTGAGTGCAACATATACATATTTTTTTGAGTTCCCCAACAGAACATCACTGACCTCACTTACGGTTTAGAAATATAATTTTGGACAACATTCAGTTTGAGTGAAAATATGTCAAATTGATGAAAATGATGATGAGGTCGGCGAAGGCAAGTGATAATGAAGGTTATGAGTGGGTGGCAAAATGTATGCATCTATTGTACATATTTTTGTTTACATATTTGGAATTTTCAGAAAGTGCTACTCTGCCGGCAATCAAAGAGGTTTTCTAAATTGATTTTACCAAAAACCACTTTTACATCTTTCAAATTTCACTTAAGCACACTTTGCCCATCCCCATATCGTCGGGGAAGATACTTTCGATTAAAGGTTTGCCATCGTCACTTTTCAAGTGTTGATTCACATATCTTCTCAGATCACAGAAGCTTTTAGACCTTTTTTCACATTCACCATCTACACAAGGAAGGTGAGGCAAGGTGTTGTTATAATGCGATTAGAGAAGCACACAAGCACGCAGGAGTGGTCAATTTGGCTTGCACAGAGGCAGAGGTATTTGAGAATTATGTTTGTCTGGGATGCTCTAGATTTGTGTGACTTAATGGGTGGTATTCATATCGTTTTGAATATTAAATGGATGCACATACAATTTGATGCTCTCCTAGATAAAAAAAGGAAATAAGTCAGACCAGACATGATAGGGTCCCCTTAGAGAGATTAATTTCGTTTGATTTTGGAAATGGTTTTTCTTTTTTGGGTGGCAGAGGATTTGGTTTGTGTTCTTTGAAACCTAATCTTCAGTTCACGAATTAACAAGTTCAAAGGTGTTCCCGTTCGCAGTTGGACTGACACATAAGTACTCCTATACAGAACTCCACAATAATTTAAATAATGCTACGCTCCGTATTATAGCAGCTTTGGATCTTCTTCGAAATTAGAAAATTTGTGTTTAAACCTTGCCGACATTATTCCAGATGCAACTTCACTAGCGAAAAATTCTCATGATGTTAGAGGAGATTTCATAAGAACACATTTTTTTGTTCAGCAAATACCAACATTTCTGGGATGACAGGAGTGGATCTGTGAGAGAAAAACATCATGCGAGAAAAATATCATGCAAGAAATATATCATGCAAGAAATTTATCATGCGAGAAAACCAGCATGCGAACCTAAATATCATGAGTTGCCGTACTTGACAGATATTTCTGGGTAACCTTAAACCCTAGCCCTATTCTGCACTAGCTATTGCGCCTCAATTTTTTTTTAATATATTGTCAGTGTCGCCCCTATTAAAATTCAAATTTACCTCCAGCACAGTGTCCAATCATGTATCCAACATTTATGTATAAAAAATTCCAATAATCTGAAAATTAAACATAACAGCTACTTTAAATACCCAGAAGACAAAATTTTACCCCTTGGAATAAATTTTTAAAAACCATAAATACAAAATTATACATAAGTGGCTATGAAAATTTAAAGTTAACTCTCTCACAGAGCTTTACAAAATAAAATCTTGTAAGGTACAAGTCTTGACTATACAATAATAAATAATTGCTTGAAAAGGGTAATTCTCACAATTCAATTGCCGAAGGTACAAATCCAAGGCAAGTAAGAAAAAAACAAATAATTCCTTAAAGTTCTTAACAGATTTTATATTTTTTTATTCCTTCCGAGTTTTTAAAATTCTTTTTTATTTGTCTTCTTTTTCACTTTAAAAGTGCCGTAAATATTCCATCTAGACTTTAATAGAAGTTTTTTCTTGCAAACCTTCCAAAAGAATCCACTACAGTTGAACAGTTCTATATCACTGGCGTATACACCATTCTTGACCACATTTTCCACCTCTTGATATGCATATACCCCGCTATAAACCTACGTTTCTATCTTAACCGAGTTAGCTTAATGATTGGCAGTGCAAAGAAGATTAACTCGCACGGGAGTATTCATGCGATCCATATTACAACTTTTTCTGTCCTATCCAGCCGGGTAACAGCATCGCGCAATCCCAAAGTGTTCTAAAACCTTATTTTTACCTTTTTTGTCGTTTTTTAGTTGGGAAAAAAAATAAGTCCAACAGAATGCAAAGGAACAAAAACTTTCTCCTTAAAACTTACTTTCATTGTCTTAACTCGACTCGACGTCAGTCTCCTCTTCACTTAGTCCTTCTAGTTTCAATTCTTTTTTTCTTTTTGTCTCAACTCGCTGCCTTTTTCTCTTTTTCTATAGCTAGATTTTTTCGTCCTCTAAGAGTCTTGTTCGTTTTCGCAACACCTCCATTCATAACAAAGTGAAAACCCTTTGTTCTACCCTCTGAATTGGTTTGGTTCCACTTGGTGCTGCTGGTATTTCTATGCACTTAATTTCGTACACATGAAAAGCACCCAGCTTGAGACCACCCTGAATCGGAATCCTTTGGAATATGGTTCAAGTTGTGTTGAGCGAAAGAAGAAAAAGAATTTTTAGACAAAAAGTAGTCCTCCACTATTATGATGAAAAGTCAAAGGATGAAAATCCATCTTCAACTATCGACCTAAACAAAAAGGTTCATCTGAATCCAATAGTCGTTGTCATTGTTGTCGAACGGTTGGTCGGTCGGATATTGTTTTGCTTCAAAAATGGGGTAAGATAGATCCGATTGTTTTCCGGAGGATTGTTATTAGGAGGATCTACGTATCTGTCTATTGTTTCCATTTCCATCGAGTGTATAGCTTATGAGTGTGTGAACTTCTTTTCAAATGAACAAATGAGGTGGGCTGTGTCAAATAAAGGCAGGTACTGTCTAACAACGGCAGAAGATAATCATGATTGCATGCTAACTTGCCAACAAAAGCTATATCCAAATCCCAGCATTAAAACTAATAGCCTTGAGTGGAACACGACTGTATCTGCTGCAAAAGTGGGTTCTCCATAGATTTGATACCGAACTTGGATCCTTGACCTTTTGCAGAGAAAAGATATTCTTCGTCTTCTTGCAACAATTTCAAAGGCGATTTATTATGGGTTATTTGTGTTAATAGTCGACGAGTTGATTCTACCTTGTACCCTCTTTTGAGTCTCGGTTTCATAAGGCAATTTTCATTAATTTGTTTGCAAAGAAGATGGGAGAACACAGTCGGTCGCAGAGATTCTTCCCAGGGAATGAAGACATTCAGTGTTGGTAGCAACTTGAGTAAGTTGGAGGAGGTTAAAGACCTTTTTATAAATAGGTATATCAATATCAATGAAAACATTTTTAAGTTTTCAACTCTCTGTTAAGAGTTTCAAGATCTAGACCCAGGAATGGAAACCACTCCTTTTAACTCCCAACTAACGGGCGCTCATGTAAATAAAGTACTATAAGACTTTTAAATCAGAGTTGGTCATGGACTTGGAGATGTAAAAACATCAAATATTCGGTATGACACATGAATGTTGACTGCTCTGCTCTCAACTCAAAGCCCTGTTGAAGTGCAAAATGTATCATCCGCGCGCATAAGGCAATAAATTATATTACATTATACAGATAAGCACATAGGAGCATCACTTTGGTTTATTTCAAGCCAAGCCAAGCCAAGCACTGCCGACAAGTCATCCGCTCAGCCAACCAAACCGACAACCGACAGCCATCGTCCAGCGTTTATGACCGAAAATGGAGAACTACTAACTTTCAATACAATTTGTAGACTCTCCCGGCTCCTGCGTGGCATCCTAGTTCTTAATGTTGTCGTCCTCTTAAGAGCTGACTTTTGTAAATTTATTTTGTGTACGCAGTGCTTGGATGGAGCAAACACAAATTCCATGCTCTTGCTCTAATGATAGCTTAAACCTTTATCTGCCTACCAACCTTCTTTCCTACTTCATATTTATACCGACAGCGGACCTACACTCTGTCAAGAGGAGGATCTGATTTTCAATTAAGTGTCTATCGACGAGGTGGTGATGGGAATTATTGGAGTCTTTCATAATCGGAGTTGTACAAATGGGCAATATTTAAGAAGACACTTTTCCGAGTCATGAAGATTTATTTGTATTTTCCAGAACAGTAAACGAGGATAATTGACATACCATCAAGACTATTCAACTTCAGATAAACAAAACCAGATGGAGAATGTGTACAATAAGGATTAACAGATAATTATAGGTTCTACTGTCCAAACCGCTGAATCTGCTTAATTAATATTTGATTATAAGCTGCTGGCTTGACTGGGCGTCTGCATGGACTTTATGAGGTTATCTCCTCTCAGGCACTCTGCTTGGGTAGTTGTATACGGTGTACACGTAAATGGTTTCTAATTAAATATAATTCAAATAATCAGCCGTAATACCAAGAACCTTTCATCATGCTCCAGATTTGTGGGATTGGTATAAGTTTGAGGATATTTTAAGGATAAGGTTTAGTTATAATAATAAGCGTTTGATGCCTAATAAATTCAAAGGATGATGGTCACATTATAATAAATAAAAAATTGTTTTAGTCGTTTGATTAACTTCAGAAGTTATGGCAAAATATTCAGCATCACAAATTTTGGTTCATAATCTGACTCTTCTGGACTAGTTGTTCTATTGGTCTAAGTGTCAATCAAATATAAGAGACGAAGCGCAATACTCCCAAGTGAAATACACAAGTTACAAAAAAGAAGTGCTGCTAACTTCATGCACAAAATAGGGAATACTGCTTTGGGAGTGGTTACAGCTGCTGAAACAAATCAAGCGGGAAAATTCAGCAACATTTTGTTATCGAAAAAGGGGCTGATAAACTTAGCTACCTTCTGTGATTAACATAGAACCTCCAAGCTTAAAGGAAGACTCTACACCGCATCAGTACGTCCAACCCTTACAATTTGTTTAAAAAGTTGAATTATTTACAACAAGTATGAGAGTAATAATTAAAGTCAGTTAAGTCAAAGGTGCCTAGAACGACAGCAGGAATCGAGGCTGGATTGAATTTGAAGTGAGATGATCCCAAGAAATCTTCATGTCGAAAATATCATCTAGCAAAGCCCATCAGCGAATAAAATCAAGTTCAAAGGAGAGACCGTGAAAATCCCGTAAAAAAAAATCCATACGATCCCAAATTAGAAGAAAGGCAGGCCTTTAAACTCTCAGTATAAACAAATGCAATGTCACTAACAGCTGAATGGCCTAAAATATCCATAACTGGCTTTTTGAGTGCAAACCCTATTTGATGAACCCTATAGGTGGACCATTAGTGGTAAAGCAGGCCAGTGGAGGAAAAAAAAGTTACCAGACATAAACGAATTAAAATATATTCGAGTTCTGAAAAAAGGCTTAAACTTGATAAATTAAATTCAAAGCAAAAAGTGACCATCCTGATCATACACAGAGAGTTGTGTTTGTGAAAGAAGAGGATTTTTTTTTATTGGTTCAGAATAAATTACGAGAAAGATATTTTAAAAAAAACCTAATTTATCAAAATACTTGCACTTACCTTATACAGACTGTCTGTCTTGATTGGGCTTTAAATTTCAGACGCAGTTTGAAATCTGTAGCCAATCTAGGTTGAAAACTGAAAACAAAAAATAAGAAATATTAAAAATAAATCAAAAGACAAAAATAGAAGGATTGTAATTATGTATCTCAATATTCACATAATCCTCTCTACCTATCATTTCCCTTTTATAAAAACATGAGCTCATAACCTCTCAAACATTATCAATAAATTATAAATTAAATTGACTTCAAACTCTTCTATGTTTAGAGATCGATATAATGACAGCCTTAATAATAACAGCCCATATCCTCATTCATATTTTATTGAGAAAAACAAAAAAACTTTGAATCAGATTTCAATTCGATAAATATTTCTCACATTTGTATAAAACAAAATATATATTTAATAAATCCTCAAGCAGATATACGACGGTCTCATATTTAATCACATGTTTAGGCTTATACCTCCGAGAGCTCTTTGAAACAACCCTTTTGTTACACACAGCAACCATTCGTCAACATGATTAAGGTATTCATACTAATGGTTATGGTATAGCTATATGACCATGAAACAAAACAATCCATTAATATTGATAATAGTCCTCGGTAGACAAAAATAAAATAATGAAGGAAAACAAAGAAAAAAAAAACAAACCCAGGGTAATTCCCTATAATTTATCGGATTCTTCTATAGTCAAATCATAATCTTTCGTTGTTTGTTTGGTTTATAAGCGCACTTAAGGTTCATTTGTTGTCGTTAAAAAGCTAAATAAGTATAGGTTTCCTATCCCCAAAAGGAAAAAATTCTTCCCTCTTCCCTCAGCTCCACAAGGACCAATTACTTTATACAAAATTCACACCTCCATTAATTTAGCGACACATACTTAACTAATATACACAGATGAAGTTGGTATAATCAAACTCATTGCCATGACACGTAGGTATTTCCCAGACACACACTCATATACTTTTAGCCGGATGGCAATGGCAGATCGTTTTCAGATCCAAAATTGAGTTCAATTTCCCACCTAATATCAATAAAAATGTTAAATTTCCACCAAAAAAAATTTAAAGAAAAAAGTCGTGTTGGGGCATAAAGTCACACCGTGTGGCAGCATGCCCGTGTAATAGGTTCAGTCTGTTTGTTGTCCTTGCAGGAGAGCGCCCTCTGTTTCCCTCCGACCTTATCATGAATCGAAAAAGGATATCATAATCATCTCGTAATATTTTACGACTCATGTAATTTCGCATGCGGTGCGTGTGGCTTTCTTATACAAAAAAGAAAGCAAAAACTCAAATGCCTTTCATTCCTCGCTTTTTAAACTTTGTATACCTATACCAAATATCTTCCTTCAGAAGTATGATAATAACTTTCTGACTTTGTTGGCAAGTCTACAAGGACATGCTCGTTATAACTTTTATAATATTTTTTATTTTTGTGTCAAAGCAAACGCAATCAGTCACAATCAAAAGTACACACATTCATACACTCAGGATTATCGAGTTCATGATAAAAATGTTCGAATCAACCTTCAACATGAAGAAGAAATTTTCCTAAGAAAACGGGCTTGTTTTTTTTTTTTCTTTCAAAGGACATAGTGCACCAGTTGCCATCGTCATCATCATCAGCAACATCATCCAAAAGGAAGATCTTACAAATTTCCGTTAACGGGCTTGGCACATATTCATCGTCATGCTGCCACACAACTCTTATGATGCCATGTCTAGTTAGCTTAGAGCCATCAAGAAATTGGCAAATATTTGAGGAGATTATTAAATTTTCTCCCTCAACTTGGTATAACAAATATACATAAACGGTTTAAAAAAAGGATACACATTGCTTTGCTTTGGTTTGGTTCTATGCAAAGTCCTCTTTCATGTTAAGCCGTTGGCAAGATTGTTTTTCATTTTGTTGTGTTTGTGTAAAAAACCAAAACTATATAGAAGCATATGTACATGTTCCAATCTCATGAAAAGTTGACCCATTCTGAGACTGCAATTCATAATAACAATGCAAGTACACTGGAGATCAAAAATTCTAAGGCATCAGTGAAATGAACAGAAAACAACAGAATAAAGGAAAAATACTATAATTATAATTCTAGGAACCACTAGGACCACTAGCACGTATTCGATTGAATTGAATTTATGGAATTACAGTATTTCTGACATGAGCAACAGAATTTTTTCGAACCCTAACGAAACGTATTTTTGTACGAATAGAGATTTTTCACAAAATGTTGGTCATTCCGTAATTGTGTCCCAGTATATATAGCAGTATTAGTATCTAGTAGATAGTATTCAGAGGTAATTTTTTTTTTGTAATTTTCAGGATTCTGTCCTAAGCAAACAAATTTCTCAATGTACATGTACATACATCACCAACCGTACAATCCAATTTTACACTTCAAAGCTCCTAGGTGGAGCAGTATAACTAATTGCATTATATCTAAAAAAAGATTTGGCCCACCACATAATAATAAATCACGATCACTTTTTTTTTTTTTTTTTTTTTATAATCTACACGCGCTCAAGGGATTATGATTACCCTTTAAATGTTTGAACACAGCGCGGGCGTGAAGTTAAGGAAGAGAAAGAAGGATAGGAAAGATGTGTGGCACGATGTTCTGAGACTGAAGGTTGTTGTCTCAGATATTTTATCTCCAGGGATGGCGGCTGAACTAAAGCGGAGAATGCCGTGTCTTATTTCTATGTCGCTTATAATTCACATTATTTTATTCGTGTTCATCCTTGTTGGGCATACTAGTTTAACTCAATTACATGTTGTTAGTGTTATGCCTGAACAACATGTAATGAGTAAACCAGCAACCCATTGATGACAAATTTTTTGGAAGGTTTTAATGGAATTCAAGACGACATAGACGACGGCAGGGATCGAACCTGTGATCATGATGTTCACAGGCGAGCACACATCCATCGCGCCACGGCCACCAGGCAAGACATAGCCAGGATCGTAGCTATCTGTAGCGTACCTGGCCAATAGGAGGGCATGCAGCGAAGCTTGGGATTCCTTACAACACTCACTGACATATAGCTGTGGAGACCAGCCGGAAAAGTCAATAGTCCACACTTCCTCTGCAAATGCTCTGTTTTGGACAAATTTTGAGCAACATCATTGAGAAGGGCATTTTTTGACGACATTGTAGAACTTTCGGAAGTGAAGATCAAAGACTTAATCTCTTTTCTCAACGCAACGAAATGGCCTTAGGAACTTCAGTTACTTCTGTGCCGTGCCCTTTGTTTGACGACTTTTCGATCCCGAGCTAGCGAACCAAAATTTTTTAGCACTACTGTCATATTTCAATATACTCAACTCGTTGATATTTGTATGCATTCTCGTATTTGTTAAATTGAACATTTAAACGAGAATATTTTCCGGTACTGGGAACTTACACTACCCTTTGTCACACCATTTTTTCTGCCAATCATCACACTGACTGTATCCAGAAAACCTCTGCCACAGGGATTGGAAAACGCGGCAACAGTCAGCAATTAGTCATTTTCCGTAATATTCGCAATCACCTGCAACAGGCAGCGGTTGCGAATTTGCTTCGTCAGTAAAGTTCTTGCACAACTTTTTTTTTTCTTTTAGCAGCACATTTGCTAGAGTGTCAACCCTTTGAATTTATGTTGAAAAAATATAAATTCATCAAACAAAAAAAAAATTCTCTATAAGCTGCAATAAATATGGATTCGTCTTGGTCCTTGATTCAGGACCTGCGGAGTGCAATAATATAATCACCCACCGAGACACGTGAAAGGTTATAGGAATGGTAACTAGCGAATGCGGCAATAGCCCATACAACATACACCGCTTGATAAAAGGTCGAGTTCTAGGGAACCCGTTGAGAGCTGTGTTGTGAGTTGCTAATGTGTGTGCTACTAATTCTACTTGTGGAACGTACATTTTTGTGCCCCACTATACTTGCTCAATTTCTCAATTAGACGGTTTTGCAGCAGCTGCTGCTGCAGTTCGCTTGTGCTTCTCTTAATGCAATAGAAAAATATGGATGTCAGGATAACAACCCCATTTAGAAAAAAAACCTTTAAACCCAAATTGAATGCACGAACTATCTCGATGTATCATACAGGAATTTACGTTTTTGGAACAATTTTTGCGGAGTAGAGTCAGTAATTTGTAGAAAGTCGGTGTATTCATAAACCTGTTAGATGAATGAATGTTAGATGGACGAACGCATGGACAACGAATGATAGTGGAATCAACTAGACCCTGACTCTTTGCAGGAAAACCAAGAACCCCAGTTCGGACATTGAAGCCTCCCTGTCGTTGGTTTTTCTTTTCCATCCTTTTCATAATCTATCCTATAACAGTCTGTCGTAATGCAACTGGCACTGGCTCGTTGGCCCTGCCAATGTTCCACTATTTGTGGGGCAGACGCTTATAAGTCCCAGGCATGCTTGTTGTGCTCCAAATCCAAAACCGATAAAAACAAGCGGGGTTTCGTACGTTAGGTGAGGGTGGTTCAGCTACACAGGCAAGAAGGATTCGAACATTCGCAATGCAATTTTGAAAAAATAATTTTGCCTTCTTTGGTCCCTTTTCTCTTGCACACATAAACGTAATTGATTGCTTCACCACATATACCCATTGTGTAAATTGGGATCTATCCTTCTGCAACGCCGCCGTCACATTTCCTCCTCGCCAGCAAGCACGACATAAGGTTCCAGTTTTAGTTAGAGTGCGAATGAGAGAGAAACATTTATTATAGGACACACTCAAAATGTTCAAAGACTTGACCTAGTTTTGGGTAGAAAATTACCCTTTCCCAACTTATTGCTGAAAAATTGTTTTGTTTTCCGCGATTTTATTCTTGTTTATATGAATGGTTACGGAGGGGTGGCACAGTGAGAGGGTGAATGGTGCTGAATCTGTAGGTTATTACGTTACATTATTGTTCCTGTGAAGTTTTGGCAAACGTTTGTTAGGGGATGTATTTTGTTTCATATTTTCAGTTTGTTTTACAGTAGTCCCTCGATAATGTGAACTAATTAAAACAAGGCGATTTCGGATTTTCAAGGGATTCACATTACTGGAACTTTTTTTTTCAGTTCTTCTTTATTGATAGAAATCGACGCTCTTTTTGTTTAGATGCTATTACACAAACTAACCAAAAAACAGAATGAAAAGCTAACAAAAACCTTGAAATATGTCAAGACAAATAACAGTTAATTGGTCCCTTTTACTAAAAGAAATTCATATTTTAGAGTGCAAAAATGTAAAGTTTTGGCGGTTCACATTTTAGAGAATTTCACATTATCGGTAATTCACATTATCGAGGGACTACTGTATTTCGAAGGATGAAAACTACGTGATGATGCCAAATTGATTTTCAAACGTTTTTGAGAAATTTATTAGTTTCTGCGTTAAAGTCAAATGCAGATGCTATGAAGCCGACTACCTGGAGGAACGAAAATTGATGAGACTTTTGCAGGCTTTTATTATGGGCATAAGTAGGAGTTTGTTAAGGGCTTTTGGGCTGGCAAACATAAAATGTTAGACAGGTAGAAATTTACGAGAGAAAGGTGAGTGCGGATTCGTTTTGCCAGGATTTATAATAATTTTAGTTTGCATTTGGAACGGAGGAATGATTTAGGACTTTCTTTGTCAATATATGAATGTTGGTATCGTGAAATTTTATAGTGTATTTCCCACAGCTTCTGTTCTTAGAAAAATAAAAAAACAAATAGACAAAGCTTTTCTCAATTAAGTATAGAAATGAAGAGACATTAAAATATAGACATGATGTGAAATTTCCACAATTTATTTAGAGCGTTAATAAAAACATAACAAGGAAGAAATGATAAGAAGTTTTTTCCAACAATAGAGATTCATGAAAAATTATTAAAGCAAACACAAAAACACCTTTTAAACAAACCTTAAGTTATAATTTTAACAAATGATTTGTTTTAATTAGCTTCTATTTTTCTAAAGATATTAAGCATTAATTAAAACTAACAAACACAATGGAAAGGATTCATTATTTAAGTTTTCAAAGAATTCATTATCAATTGAAAGGTTCCCTCTCTCTCTCTCTCTGCAAATCAACATTTGAATGCATTATTCGACAAACTCACTTCAATGTAAGTCCTCATAAGCGCTAAACACATGCTGTGCACACTACCTATTCTCATTTACCACTTAATTCACTTGTAAAAACAATTACATACAAACGGTTATGCCAAAGCGTAAGCATGTATTTCACAGCATATACATAATAATGGGTAAACTTTTTCTTCATCATAATTACGAGTATAGCACAGTTTAGTTTTTGCTAATGAATGCACTATTCACCCGCGATATTTCCACCTACCTTTGTTGTGTGCTTGGTTAGGTTATACATTTCATATCAAACAACAAATTATAATAACTACCAAAGGTTATTTTAAATAGGGGGCTTTAATAGCTTTAATAGTGATCCATATACGAGTATCCCTTTGTTAAACAGGGTATTCTCAAATTTAACAACAAGAAAAATCCTTTCAATAGTCAAACAACTCTAATAGTAACTTAAGTCATAGTTCATAGTTCTTCGTTAAGTTTTCTTTAGCATTGCCTAATTAAATCTAAGAATTATTAGATATTAATTGGCGTATTTACATAAATTTAAGTGAACATTATAGTTTACTACACAGTTCAATGTTAAAATTCTTAGAGTGTAACAGCTATTTAGTGGGAAACTTAACAAATCCCTATTTTACAAGTAGATACACAAAAAGAAAATTATTTAGTAAGGTAACGCTAAGAAATATATTTTTTAATTTAAAGAAAAAAAGTAACAAATTTTTTAATTGTTCGTTAAGTTTTCTTCAATTGTACCTACCTACTTGTCGTTCTAAAGTTCTACATAAAAGACGCATGTGAACGAATTTAAGGGAATCTTTAGAAAATCTATTTACATAAATGTGCATATTTTGAAACAGGACAGGAAATATCTAGAAGTGGAGGGAAACTGAACGAAAAAAAAACACCAGAACTATGCTAAGGCTTGTTTATGAGTTTCTGGAAAGTTAAAATATTTTCATGACGAAAATTATTCGAAGAGCAGAATTAGTTAATTGTTCGTTAAGTTTTCTTCAGTGAGCAGTCTATATAATCGTATATGTAAAAAATGTTGAACTATGTAAAATTTTTTAACGACGCACGTTGAGTTAAAGAGGCCAAGAAAATCAGGCTTGAATGTGACACATAGTATTCGGAATCTTATTTCCATATCATTAACGAAAGTAGCTTCTCGACTTTGAAAATAGACGAAGTACATATGTTCGCAATGCAATTGTCTCCCATTCTTCTCCGATTTAACATTATGAATGATTGACAAATATTATAATGGAAACTATGAAGTCTATGAACAATGAACAAAAAGAACTTTTTTTTTGAAATTAAAAAATTACTATTTTTCGAAACCACTGTATTTTTTTGGATATGTATAAATTAAAAAAAATTATTCCAGGTCTTTTGGTTCGCCCTTGCAAAATTGCTTTAAAGGTTATCAATTAATTTTCGAATCACCCTACATCTGTAAGTTATTTTCAATAATGATGTCGGATTGCAGTTCATATTTCTGGCGCAGCTGACGACTTTGTTAATTCAATTCCAGAATTAATTTGAATGTTTATGAAGAAAAAAAATTTAAAATAAAACAATAACAAAACCCAACTCTTTTAAGAGGATTACACCAATTATGGCCGTCGTCGGCCTCTCCCTAGTAGCACTATACAACGTGCAGTTTAATACAATAACCGTAACAAAACAATTTGGGTTTTAACGGTAACGGTCGGTGGTGAGTGGGTGGATGGATGGATGTTCCATTTGTAAAGGCTTATTATGAATGCTTCATTCTCAGAGTTTATGGTGAATCCAACAAAATAATACCGTAGGAGCTAAAAATTCAATTTCATGCTCCTTTGGGTAAACAGATCCATTTGAACGTAGTAAAGCCCTCGGAAACTCATATCCCCACGTATGGTAGGTTTATATAGATATCTCCTATGTTGTATCGGGTGGTGAAGCAGAAAACGATTGCGGTTTTATTATTTTACGCAATAACCTGAGAGGACTTCAACCAGCATCGCGGTGTTCAGTACTTTATACACATTGTTTGAGTAATTGTATTGGAATTTTTGCCAACCCAATGTGTTTTTTAGAGTTAGTTAAATATTATTCAATTTGACAAACTTTATTGTTTTGTCTTTTTGGATGACTGATGCATTCAATGCAATTGATGGTCAAAAAAAATGATATTGGAATACAACGAATGTAGGCAATTTAAGCATTATACAAGTTTTCCTGGAAACTAATTCAAAGAAACTTAGGATGTTTCATCTACGAGATTTTTTCCGAAGAAATATTTCTATTTCCTTTTGACATTAAAAAAAATCAAATACGTTCTACTCGCCTAAGCCCTACTCTCCCTGTAGTTAACGGCTTAGTGAAACATTATTGACACTCAATTGTTTACATAAGAAAGTATAAATACCTATTGTTCCACTCAAAAATCAAAAGCACAATGTTTGTGCGTTTTGATAGTGCGGGCGTCACTTAATATTGAGTTTCGTCTCTTCCTTCTGCCGCATGTGTCATTTGGCAAGAAACTTATATGTATGAATATTCCTTCAGTATTCAGAATGAAACCTGTCATTTGATTAACTCCAACGATAAGAACATGGATAATAGAACGTAAAGGGGGACACAACCGACTGAAGACCAACAAACAAAAATCGAACTTCAAGCCCTTGATGAATACTCGAAAATAGGCAAAGTGGTTGAGAGCTCGATCTTGATGGTGCCTGTCATCGATTGTGGGATTGTGGTTGGGGTTTTATTGATTTTCAGCATAATGATGAAGAGTTTAGTTTCTTCAATTACTTTTCGTTAAACTTTCGTTTTGGATGAAAGCCATCGTTGGTGACTGACTTAATAAAAAAAAACAATGCTGTCATCGATAAGAACGTTCTCGACGCAAGACGCAACCAATTTTGCTGTTTTTTTTTTTTTAACTGCGTTTGTCCACATCAATTCTCCATTACTACCCACCTACCACCAGCGTATCAGCACCAAGCCCACCCCAGAGCAGCAAGAATATTGAACACTTTGTAGCAAATAGACAACACTCGTGACAGACCCAATTTTATTGCTTGTAAATCCCTAAAATGCTTCAAATGGATTATGAAATAATTGGATCTGTTCCTTCTGGCTTTCCGTATTTATGTAATGTACTTTTGCCAAATAATATAACACAATACCAAAGACATTTTCTGCTCCTCTCTTTGGCGATTAGGTTTTGTATTGTCGAAAGAGCGAGGGGAGGGATAATTCTTTCGTTATTACATCAACAATTGTAAATATTGATATTTGGCGATATGCCTTCAGCTCTACGTGTACATATTTATGTCAAATGAATACAACGAAACCACTAATGCTTTCTAACTCGAGCCATTTTTAGCAAATAGGAGCATTAATTTGGTTCGAATCCTAGACAACAGCGACTGGAACAATTTTTCGGGGCAAAATTGATGTACGTTGTGTGTATAGTGTTAATAAATCCCTATCGGAAATCCCTCTGAATTTGTCTGCATGTTCAAGGGTGCGGGTGGTTGCTGAATGGTGATACCCGTTAATAAAATCCCATCGCATGTTTGTGTAGTAAGGTTTTTTGTTTTTCACAAGCAGTCACAAGATAGGATCAAGGGGGTTTTGTTCCTCTTCTGCCGTTCGGATCTTCCATTGAATAATTTCAGAAGTTACTATTAATTTTTGAATAATTTTCTACTAGCCAATCATTTCCTACTGAAATCTGCCTAAATCTCGTGCTACTAACATTAAAGCCTTATTAAAAAAATAAAAAAAAGGAAAAAAATAAAAAAAAAAGTAAAAAAATAAAAAAAAGTAAAAAAATAAAAAAAGTAAAAAATAAAAAAAAGTAAAAAAATAAAAAAAAATAAAAAAAAGTAAAAAAATAAAAAAAAATAAAAAAAGTAAAAAAATAAAAAAAAAGTAAAAAAGTAAAAAAATAAAAAAAAAGTAAAAAAATAAAAAAAAAGTAAAAAAATAAAAAAAAAGTAAAAAAATAAAAAAAAAGTAAAAAAATAAAAAAAACTAAAAAAAAAAAATAAAAAAAAGTAACAAAATAAAAAAAAAATATATTAAATGGGAACTTTTTACAAAAAAAAAAAACTTTAAAGACTATCTGTTATTTGAAAAATCGTATTGGGATATTTGAAAACGAAAAACCCATTTCTCTGTTTAAAAAGACCTTTTGATTTTCAAAGTTTTTAGATTTTGATTTGAAATGTCAGCTCTACGTTTTTTGATCTGAGTATTTAAAACATTGCATTATCATCATGAATAACCCAGTTTCGATTATTACGAAAGGACAAAATCTAAACAACTTAAATTTTGTATATTTCGGGACCTAGGTTTTAATTTTTCAACAAAAAGCTTTATGTTACACAACTGTTTATAAAAAAATATTTGGTACAACAAAAGTCACAGCTTCTGAATATCCCCCTTTTTAATAGTTTTAGAGTCGATAAATTCAACTTTCAGACCCATTTATTTAATTATTATGAACTTAACATGAAGAAAAATTGGAGCACCCAACAAATACTAAAAAAAAAAAAAAAAAAACAATATGATCCCCAGGATTATGAGTTTCGCAGGCATTGAAATTTGGGATTTTGAACCATTGTTTCCAAAAACTTGAATAAATATGATATTGAATTTTTTTGAATTTCCTAGACTCAAATCATATGAAAGTGTCATACTGAATGGAAAACAACCTGCCTAAATTAAGAAAACTTGAAGATTGTAAGGACTAACAAAGAATTTACTTGACAAAGGAACTTACATTTTAAACTGGCACTTGCCCCTTCTGTCTTTGAACCTGCCTTTCTGAATTAACGAGGGATATCTAGCCACGTTTCCTGTTCAATTAAATAAATTAAATGAAATCTAAAGTGTAGTACACAAAAACATATTAAAAAATATACCTTCCTGCCTCAAAAAATTCCTACGAACGCCTTTGTTCTAGTTGAATTTTTCCGTATTTACACAGAACCGTATCTCTCAATATCATGGGATAGCATTTGATACTACAAACATTATTCTAACAAGTATTTGTAATTTATCAGGATTTCATACGGGGGATTTGTCTTCCCTTCTTATCACTGTTGTTCCTTTGTTCAACGCAGTACTGTATGGGCAGAAGGGGCAAGTTAAAGGCAATGATTCTTTTGTGGATTTAGAGCCTTAGAATCGACTTTGAAGTTGGTTGTTTTTAAGGCTTCTGCTCTTAACGCACATTTATTTATGAAAGATACTCGTAACCTTTTTCGGGAAAATTCACTATACAAACAAATCTCAACAGCTTTCTATAATCCCAATTGAAAAGCATTGCTTAAACTCATATAGTTGGATAGACGGAAATATATGGCTTGCATTTGTCTAATAAAAAAAATCCCGATTCGGTTGCATTTTAAGGGGCTGGCTTATGAATAGGCCCAAATTGATGAATCAATACTTATAAATTGGCTTCGTGTATCCATAAACCATTAACCATTACAACAAACAGAAAAATCCGAATAAACCTAAAAGTGGTAATTCTAAATAAATTACCAAACATAAATATAAGACAAAAATTTAGGTCTGTAAAGTCGTTGAAAGATCGTTTTTGTTGTCGCGGAATCATTAATCAGGAAAACCCGACTTGTTGATTCCAATATATGGTTTTAGATTTCATTTAAATCAATGTGAGTAGCATTGGCTGTTGATAATGATGGTATTCATCACCTGTCCGAACATGGAAATCCAGCCGAAAACACGTCTTAAATCAACAAACGATAGAGCCTCTATTAGAAGAGGTAGAAAGTGTGCCTATGGCTTCTATGTGGAATGATGTAGAACCGGCATTTATATTGATTTTTGAGAACAAAATTCCTGAATCTTCTCATTGATGTTACAAGCACTGAAAATAGTAGGTTGGTCGTTTTGTTTTATGGTTATTAGCGACATTTTATTAGTGGAAGAAAAGTTCTAAGATCAATCAATGTCATAGTAAAGTGAATTTGAATATTTCTAAGTTTATTTGGCATGTGGAGACCTTAAGAGCTTAAAGATGATATTTTATTCGATAGGATTTATTTTTCGAACAGATTCATGACTGAATATATTTTTTTCTGAATCACATTAGACATTAAACTTTAGAGGTCGTTAAATAATTTAAGGGAAATAGGAGCGCCACTGAAGCAATAAACAAGAATTGATTCTTCCTTATTTTTGTTCTCATACTCCAAGTAGTAATAAAGTGTCACGAATATCAAAATTGAAAACAAGTTTTAATACACAATCTTTAGCTTTTATAATTTCGAGAAGAAATCTAATTATAAACTAATAGCTAAAACTTAAAAAGAAAAGCAAGCATCCACTCTTTTGACGTAGGTACCTACACGAAATTGTTTTTTAAGACTCTTTATAAGTTGCAAGTACATAAATGTATGATGGAAAGTATTTTAATAAATTTGAATAAATAAAATGTTGGCTTTGAAAAATTACTACAACTGAATATTAAGTCAATCTGAATTTGACAGAAAACAAATTCTTGAAAGACCGCATTTGGATTTAAAAAATGTCTACTAGAACTTTGAAACACGAAATTCTACATTGGAACAAAGAGATTTGTTTACATTTTGAAATATTATTTTAGAAAACAGAAATTGGAATTTACAAAATTATTACCAAGTCGAATTTTACAACATTCATATTTCTGAGAGTTTTGAATGATAAAACAGAAAAATAGATATTATACATACATATATAGTTTTTTCTTTTAAATTTTGCAAATATAGTGAACTTGCTCAAAACTTTTCGAAACACGTATACTCATAGAACTCGCTTTAATAAAACAAAATTAATAGTTTCCCATTTATTACGAGACTAATTGTCTTAAATGCCTGCAAAAGTTTATCCATTCAACTGAAATCATACTTGGCTTTAGATTAAACTCATTACTCAACTTCTTCGTTTCCAAAACCAAACCAAACCGACCGACACTACCCCACTAGGTGCACCTGCACATGCCTCGATCTGATTTAGCTGTTTTAGATATCGATTTCAGTCATCCAGTAAATCGTGCTTCGCACGGTTCCAAAGCAATATACACCACACGACTTCTTAAGCTCCAGAAAGAAGATTCAGAGACAAAAAATAATGAAAATAAAAAATTGAAAAAAAGAACCCTACTCCTCGTTGTCGAAAGTATAATAGCAGAAAAAAGAAATGAGCATCAAACCACATACGGATAACCTTCTTTTTAAACCATTTTTAGACAACCGACGTGACTGGAATCCTTTATACTCTAGTCGAACAGAGCTGAGATAATTTCAATAACGTGGACACATTTTCATTGTTTCTGGGTTCTCGGTTTTGTGGAGAATCAAGGGACATGCAAACATCACACTTCGTTTGCGAAGTTATATCCACAGGCTTCGACGATAAACGGCCTCACAAATTGACAGGCCGGCCGTAATGGTTATGGCCTTCTGACGGAAGAAGACAAATAATCTGATGGTCTTTAAATTGTTTAATTAAGTGGCAAACTACTTGAACTTTCTTAAGAAGCTTTGCCAATCCCGATAATTTTAGCTCGTGTTTTAGAGGCTTTTATTGATGCTGCAAAAGGTTTGTACAAATAAGAAGTTCTTTTTGTTTGAAATTCATTTAAGCCAAGTACATAATTGGAGGGTCAACAAATCATTGATAGAACAATCTTTGAACCAAAAGTGATTTATTGGTAAGTAAATGCTAATTCTATGCAAAATAGAATGAATTTAGTTTAGTTTGAGGAGTGAACGTTAAAAAGGCAAACAGGTACATTAAATGCTTAGGATAAAACTGCAAAGAAAACATGGACGTGAGAGTCAAAACTCTACATTCCCCACTCATTCTTGTAATCGCATGCCCCAAAATTCAAAAATACTGTGGTATTTATAAGAAGCACGTTTCAGGCTGAAGTGCCACTTTATTCAAAATCTCAATTCAAGCTTAACCTAATATATTATATAATTCAATATACATAGTATACATAATTATTATTTATAAAGAGAGAGATGAGACATAATGCAATGTAACATAATTTTGTTTTTACGGTTTATAAAAATTAGGTTTTACACATTTACGACCGTACCTGGTAATGTAGTGATCTTGCTTGCGATTGTTTGTTGACGAGGTCGTTGGCTTTTCAATCGGTTCCGGCAAGGTAGGCTCCTTATTAGCTTCAATTTGAGTTTCATTTTTATCTTCAGTAACTAAATCTTCTGGAGGCTTAAATTGTGGCTCATTATACGATTTGCGTAAGTGTAAACTATTTCTGCGTAATATGTGATTGTTTTCATTGCGAAGTAAATAAGACCTAGGAGATTCTGCTGCTCCTACAATCTTGGCTGGTTCCCATCTTCCATCCCTTCTATAAACAACATTTTCCCCTTTTGTAAGACTTAATTCGTAATTCCTACAGTTTTTGTTATACCAATTCTTTTGTTTCTCTTTCATAAGGGACATCTTGTCCCTTACCTCAAAGGGTACTTATTTAGGTATAAGTAGGTTTTTAGCAACAGGATGTTTTGTTTTAAGTAACTTGCTATTTAGTAACTGTGATGGAGTATAACCTAAACTTGGAATGATTGTTGTTCGATATTCAAGTAGAAAAATGTTAATATCCGTATTACTTTCCTTAGACTTTCTCATCATAGTTTTAGCAATATGAACTGCTTTCTCTGCTAGTCCATTAGAGCGAGGATAGCGTGGACTTGAATAAATGAACTTTAGACCCCATTCGTTTTCAAAATTATGGCATTCAAAGGAATTAAATGGCTGGTTATCACAAACCACAATTTCCGGTATTCCATGAGTAGCAAAAATTTCTTTTAATATTTTAACAACGGTTTTAGCTGTTTTATTTGGTATCTTTTTTAAATCAAACCAACGCGAAAAATAATCTATGACAACTAAAAACGATTTTCCTTCAAATTCCAAAATATCGCAACCGACTTTTTGGTAAGGATATTCTGGGATTTCATGCGGATGCAAGCTTTGCTTTATATTTGAGCTTCGAAATTTTTCACAGATTGGACACCTGTAAATCATATTCTCAATATCTTGAGCCATCGTTGGCCAGTAAAATAATGTTTTAGCTCTTGAGATAGTTTTGGTAATACCAAAATGATTTTCGTGTAAAGCCCTTAACGTTTCACTTCTTAATGTTTTAGGAACAAATATCCGATCTTCGTAAAAAACTAATTCATCTTCAAAAAAAATTTTGTCTTTTATATTCCAATAGAATTTTATATGATCTGGTAATTTGACCTTAGAGTTAGGCCATCCTTTTCTTAAAAGTTCTATTAAATCTGTTAAAATTTCATCGTGAGTAGTATGTTCTTGATACAGTTTTTTCTTAGGGTCACTCATGCTAATGCTATGGACAACATCTGTTAAAATGTTTTCTAAATTTATTTCGTAATCAGGTTGTGAGTTTCGAGAAAGCAAATCAGCTATATGAAGATCTTTACCAGGCACATATTTAATTTCAAGATCGTATTTAAAAAGTTTTATTTTCATACGTTGTAGTCTGACAGAATATGTTTTTTCTAAAGGCCTATTTATAATGGACACAAGCGGCTTGTGGTCAGTATGAATAGTTATGTGCCGTCCATAAATATAATTATGAAATTTTTGACATGCATACACGATCGCTAAAAACTCTTTTTCGATCTGTGCATAAGAAGTTTCGGTTTTGGTCATGCTTTTTGACGCGAAAGAAACTGGCCTTCCTTCCTGGAGTAAGCAACAGCCTAATCCATTCTTTGATGCGTCTGTCTGTATAATAATTGGTAAATCAGCCTCAAAAGAACGTAAAGTGCTTGCATTAACAATTGCATTTTTAATGTCGTTCAGTGCTTTTTCATGTGCTGGTGACCAGCGAAACACATTTTCTTTCTTAAGTAAGTCTCTCATAGGAGCTGATAACTCAGCTAAATTCGGAATAAATGAGCGTAGATAGTTAATAGTTCCTAATATTTTTTGTAGCTCATTTTTGTTTGAAGGTGTTTGAATATATCTTATAGTTTCAACTCGTTTCGGATCTGGCGATATTCCATCTGAGCAAAAGATGTGCCCTAAATACTTCACTTTCTTAACTCTATATTGAACTTTTTTCTCATTAAATTTTATATTGATTTCTCTGGCTCTTTGCAGTACTCTTTCTAAATTCTCATCATGCTCTACTAATGTCTTCCCACCAATAATCAAATCATCTATATACCCAAACACACCCGGCAAGTTTCTAAAATATTTATCGTTTAGTTTCTGAAATTTTTCAGGGGCAGTTTTTATACCGAAAGGTAAAACTTCATACCGGTAAGTTCCAAATGGTGTACTAAATACCGTGAGTTTCTTTGATTCTTCATTTAGTTCTAGTTGCCAGAAGCCCTCTTTAAAGTCTAATATAGAAAAGAATTTCATGCCTTGCATTTTAAAAATAAAATCTTCCATTTTGGGTATTAAATGATGTTCTTGTTTTAATCCTATATTCAAGTCTCTTGGATCTAAACAGATGCGAATAGACTTGTCACCCTTTTCCACTATAACCATATTATGTGACCAATCTGAAGGAGTATCAACCTTTGTAATTATATTTTTCTGTTCCATTTTCAGAAGAGTATCGTAAACCTTCGCTCTTATACTAAGTGGAATTCTACGTGGTGGCTTACTAACTGGACATGTTGAACTATCTAATTCCAACGAACATTTGTCAGGAAATCGACCCTGACCCATGAAAACATCTTTATTCTTTTCTATAAAATCGCGTAACACTGAACTGTTTGCTTCAACTGAACTAACGCGGCTTATTAGTCCTAACTTTACGCAAGATTCAAGACCTAAAAGTGGTTTTGAATTGCAATCAACAATAACAAAATCGAGGTCAACATTTTTTGTCCTGTACATCGTTTTACATCTGGCTGCTCCTAGAGCACACAATTTAAAACCCCCATAAGCTTCAAGTTTTTGATTAAATGTTTTTAAATTCGATAAATCATTAAATTTAGTAAAAATATTTTTAGGCAGTATGTTAACTTGTGCGCCACTATCTAATTTAAATTCAATTGGCACATTTTCAATATACAGAACTTCTGTCCAGTACTCTAATTTACTTCTATTGATTGGTTCAATCACGTGATCAATATATAATGAATCATCACTCTCTTCAACATTTTCACAAGCAAGATCACTTACCTGACGGTTCTTATTTTTGCATGCTGACGAATAGTGGTTTCGTTTACCACAGCAATTACATATCTTTCCAAACGCTGGGCATTTACCTCTCACATGACTCAAATTACAGTACTTGCATATACCCCCTGATCCAGTGTTGAATCGATTATTATTTCCTGATGGCTGTTACACACGTCTCTGTACAGATTTATTGGAATGTGAATTCTGAAATTTTTTAAAATTATTATTTTCATTAGAATATTTTAATTTATTATTGTTTAAATTTATATTTTTGACTGCATGAATCTCCGATTTACAATCCCCCGATGTCCTCTGCATGACCTTGCTCTGCTCCATTGTTGTCTCTGCGATTCGGCACGTTTCTATTGCTTTCTCTAGTGTCAGGTTCTCAATTTTAAGCAGCTGCGTCTGGGTGTTCTGATTGATGATCCCAATAACAATTCTGTCTCTCAGCATGTCATCTTTTTGACAGTCAAAGCCACAGTTCTCCACCAATGTAGCTATGTCTTTTAAGAAATGATCAAATGGTTCGCCTTCCTTTTGTGCCCTTTTATAGAATACGTATCGTTCGTAGACTATATTGGTGCGTGGGTTACAATATTTTTCGAACTGTTCCACCACTTTCGTTGGCACTTTTCTATCAGCTTCACTCATATTAAAGGTTTGGAATAGTTCGATAGCTTCTCGTCCAGCACAGCTTAGTAGTCTAGCCACTTGAACTTCAGAGTCTTCTTTATTTGTTTTTGTTGCTGTTGAATAGATGTCGAATTGTAACTTAAATCTTTTCCAATTTTCTTTCAAGTTTCCGTCCAAACTTAATGCTTGTGGTTTGGTAAAATCCATGTTTTTTTTTCAGTTTCTTTTATTTCAATATTTGTATTAAATTTTTGTGTTTCTATATTATTTTATAATATAAACTTTAACTTTTTTAGTTTCTATATTTTATAATATAAACTTTATTCAAAATTCTTTTAATTTTAATAGGATTGTCGACTGCGCCATGTGGTATTTATAAGAAGCACGTTTCAGGCTGAAGTGCCACTTTATTCAAAATCTCAATTCAAGCTTAACCTAATATATTATATAATTCAATATACATAGTATACATAATTATTATTTATAAAGAGAGAGAGAGAGTATACACCAGCCAATCTTACTTATACAACAAATACAACTGCGAACAAAATTGTGGAACCCATTGATTTTTCATTTTATCAGGAGAAACATATCGTTAAGTCCCTGCCGTGGAATAATAAATATGCATTACACATTCCGTTTCTTGCCATATAATATCATTTAATAGCTTCAATTCGTATACAAATAACCAGAAAGAAAAAATGAGGTAAAAAGGCGCTGTGGAACGTATTTATTCTATTTCATTTCAGTACAGAATTATTTATAGGCTTAACTAATTAAACTTATAAACAAAAGTAGACAGATCATCAAAAAGCATTAATTTCTTATAAGTTATGAACTATAGTACAAACACGTGTTAATCCAGCCGTGCATTGCCTTTTCACTATGAGATTGCGTTTTACTCGCCAATCCTCTAATTATCTATTAGCTGAACTGATCTAATGAAAACTATTAACCTGAAACCAAAATTTAATTTCGAAGGTACACAAATGTTTTATTACAGCTTCAACACGGTTCGGATCCGTTTGGGAAACTACGGGTAGAGCCCGGAAATCAACCTGTAAATACACATACAAGCAATTTAAATGCGAATGGCGATGATGATAATGTGGATGACCGGACCATGCTGCTCCTGTTGGTAGGGGGGTTAATTGCATGCGCATTTTGCATCCATAGGGAATCCTCATTTGGAAAAATACTGAAAATCAGCCCCCCTTGATACAAGTACTCTCTCTGGACATGCAATAAGCACAAATAGGAATCGTGTGTAGTTGCGGAAATAGGCATATTACAGCCAAGCATTACCCATGGTCGGAAGGAGATATTGACAAATTAAGCCTATTACAGTTTCGTAGCAGATTGTACCCATCGAGCCATGACGATAGTAATGGTTTTATTCGCTCTTATGGAAGTTACAATATTTTCAATGGACAGTATGTGGGTTGTGGGTGTTCACCATTTCTATTCTCTGCTCAGCTAGCGCTGGGAGTGAAATCATCTTCTAAGTAAGCTTTATTCCCACATAATCCTACGACTAGATAAGCCTTACAGCATAAAAGGTATATCCCCAGCATCCTCACTGGGAGGTTATGCCCTAGAGTGTCCGGTAGTTTCAAAATGCTAATCACTTTATCAACCCAATGATGCGTCAGAACCTTTTAATGTCCTTTTGGCACTTACTTATCGTTCGTTGCCAGTTTGTGATGGGTCCCTGAACTTTGATATTTCCGGAGGTTTTTGGTGTCTTAATTTCCATACTTAGGGTGATAGCAGTGAAGGAGGACTTTCTTCCCGTTTGCTTCTTCTTTTCGAAGAAAATTCAATAAAAATCGCATTTCATGGCAAATTGAGCAACTAAAACCGCTGAATATCCAACCACTAGTGACATTAGTCGCGTAAATATATTCATGGGCATTGTATTACTCGAAAATGCTTTTAAAAGCAAACGGTTCTTAAGTCAAAGACTCAAATTGGTTTCGTGGCCTAAGTGGATCATGTGCGGTTTGACAAAAAACTAATACCTAATTCTCTTGTTGTGGAGAAGTGAGTGTTCCTACTGAGAAATTGGAAATGCGAAATGCAAAGTGAAATTGAAAATAGAAAGTTTTAGAGAAAAACCCATTGAGATCATATGAGAGATTTAACTGGAAGAAATCGCAGGACTTAATTCTATCGACATCACTGCCTCAAAGAGTGATGTCGAAAGGATCAAGTTCTTTTTTTTTGTGAATATGTGCTGTTTTTCCATTGTCACTTGTTAGTCATCATTAATATCCTTGTCAAATTCATGGGCTTACTTTGCAGTTAAAGCCTAGTACTCAGTTCAAGTGAAAATTTCATATAAAAGTGACTGCTGGTTCACTGGCATGAAATCCGCAACGAGAGGTGAGTACTAAAATGTGGATTGGAAAAACAAATATGTTCCACAACTTTTTCCACGCTATAATTTTCATTTCTCAATGTACAACCATCAGAAAAAAGTTTAAGGCAACGTGGAAAACTGTGACATTTGTCAGTTGATTTGAATATTTTGTTTCAAAACAAAAAATTGAAAATTTATAAACAGAAAGAACGAATCAGTTTAAAAATAATTGTCATTTTTTTTTTTTCATTCAAAGTGAGTATCAAAAAATCACGTGGAGAAGTTTATTCTACGAGTATTTTCATTTTTATTCTTCGCGTGTAATTTGAAACGTATTTATTTTTCATTTCACGCTAGGTGAGTACTAGGCTTAAGGCGGAAATTCGTGCGGGTTGTTTTAGGTCATCAGCACTGAAGCTTATTAAACCAAAAAATACTTATTTTATATTTGGAAAAATTGACAATAAAAAATATTTCGAGCAACAAAGAAATGAACTTCAGTTCAAACACCGTTCAGAACTGTAAACCAAAAGCTTCTAACCAGGAAATATTTCTATTTGGAGGTAGTTTGAAACCAATCGTGTCCGTTTTACGATCAAAATTCAAACGAAATAAATGGGTTGACGAAGGAGTACGAGTATTTTGTTAAATTTATTGCAATTTTTCGAACGAACTTGATGAATTTTTCAGTCGTGTTGTGTAAATGTCTGATACAACCTGTAAGTTCGGACATCTAAGTCAACAAGAGTTAAGGAAATTCCATCACCGATTTTATTCACTTGAGAAAATAGTAAGGATTTAAAAGCCATACTTTTCTTATCATAGATCTCAATGTCATTTTTGGATTCGCCAGCATAAACGTTGAGTAAAGGAGAAGGTATAAATACGAAATTTACCCACAAGTCATCGGATACATCGATCTGGTCCTGCAACTAAGTTTTATGTAAGTCGGATAAGGTTTGAAAATCTGTGAATCTGTTTGGGAGGTATGGTCACTTGGTCTATGAAACTGGAGACAGGCACGATTTTCCCCTTGCCATTTCAATTTGCAAACTTTCAAGACCAATGTTTACCGACACCTCGTTTCTCTCCCTCCCAAATTTCCCTATCGCTCATGTTATGATAATGTTCAACATTATAAGCGTCTCACAATAATTGCTGGAGCACGTGTGAACTATAAAACGACTTAGCTGGTTAAAAACGCTTCTTGGTTGAGGCCCAAGTCCAGTAAAATGTACACAATTTTGTTTAAGAAAAAAACTTATTGCAGATTCGAAATCCAGTAAAAAATATCAACGGAATAAATTTGTTGGTTAGCCACCGTATTGAAAAAAAATCATTATAACCCGGTAATACGATTTTCTATTCCGTTTGTCGAAGAGTATTTTTTTAAGCATTTGGGTCCAAAATGTGTTCATCGATTCAATCATCTAACTACATATTAAGCATCTTCTAATTTGACCGTAAGCACTTAAGTACGTATCTGACAAATTAAAGCTCTCGCAAAACAAAGTCAAAAAATTTCGATGGAATATCCCCCAATGACCTGATTAATTTGACTTTTCCAGTTTTGTTCAGTAAAAGCTTTAACTATACCAAAACATTAACATTTCTTGTATAAATGAGTCTTTCTTTAGCCTACCCCAAAATGAAACAAGACAAACCAAAAAACAAGAAAAAGATTTCCAACTTACACTATCAATATTGAAGTAGGGTAGATGTAGAGCTATAAGAAAATAATTTCGAAGGGCATGTCAAAAAGTTTTGCTGTGGCACTTACTTTGAAAACACAAATATAGAATTATTCTCAATATGCGCAAAGCCTTACGAAAATAAAAGTTAATCCATTCAATATCTCTCGGAAGAGGGCCTACTCAATATCTTAAGCTATAACTATTTTTTAAGACCTATTTACCCATTTTTCTATCTCGTCTATTCTAAAACAACCACTACTAACCTCACCTCACCACCACCACGAAATCGAAAATATATCAATAAATGTCCGTATTTTATCATTTATATCTTACTGCGTACAGTTGTCAACTATTATGTCAAAATTATTCTATTATTCAGCCTATTCCGTATTTTGGGTTCCTGTTCCACTTTAACTATTATTTGACTTTAGGATATGAAATTTTCTGTCTTTGAAAACAACAAAACGACAAATGCTCCCCAGTCACCACTCTCCGACTTCTCAAAACCAAAATCGTACACAATATTTTATGTCATTTGCGAGTTTGGAAAGGGGCCACTCTTTGGAATAAATAACGGAAAAAAGTGAAGGAAAGAAACAATCTTAAGAAGAAATCAATAAAAAAAAAATTTTGCTTGACGCCATTGATATTATGCGGATGTCTCGGTGTTGCCAAAATGTCTGGTCCCAATGATGAAGAAGTTCGCAAACCACAAAACATATATACTCACATAATTACAGAACGAAGACGACAATTGGGCGACTATCCGAGCCACGACGACGACGATAAACTTCGAAAGCATAGCATCATTTGACTTCAGGTCAAACCCGGGCTACAGGATATTTTGTGCACACTGCCTAAGGCTGGAGACTTTACCCATTTTATCTATTACAACCTCCCCAATCTATCAGTGGGAAACATAAGAGAAACATTTTTCTTCTGGCCCTTGTTAAGTCATCAAATATTCAAGACGACATCTTTGGATAATTATAATTACCGACCAATAGATAATAGCATCTTTTAAAATTTAGGGAGGGGATAACTTCAAGATTGTCGTTAATACCACTGAATGATTAAAGTTTTAATTTATTCGCATTGAACTGATAATAATTTAACACTAACTCAGAATTCGCCGATGGAAATTTAATTTTGGGAGGGGGTCGAAGACTTTACTTTCGCGAACACAAAACTTATCACCACAGAAGATTCCTTTTCCTGAAATCTTATGTTTCATCAAAATCTTGTTTTGATTGGTTGGATGTGGTTCCAGATCTATAAGTCTATACAACAGACTGACAAAGCATCTTATACCAATCCTTCAATCAATAATGCCTACTTCACCACTGATTGTGAACATTAAGAACTCAAGAAGAGTTCAGAAAGCTAAAAGGAACTGAACGGGAATGACCAAAAACGCTCATCTACAGTGGGTCAGAAAAATGTTCGGATAAACAACAGATAATGGAGCTTGACATTGTAGGCAATTCTTCCGTAATTTAAACAAACCATCAAGATCCATTAAAAAATAAAAAAAAAACTGAAAAATATTTATTTGTCATTATCCAGGGTTACCAGCAGAACAGGTATTTTATAATGCCAAGTGGCGTGGTGAATAAAATATCGCTTTTTCATAAGAATTTACTTTGCCTACATTGTCATGTGAAATGTTTACTTAAACTTTATTGAGATGATTGACTTTTATTTCAATTATATACCTATTCGAATATTAACTCTGATGATAGTTTATAACTGATGAAGGGACATCACAGGGATTCAAATAAGTGAAAAGGTCATAGTAGAAGGAAGACAATATAATCCTACTTTTTTTTAATGGAACTCTCTTAATTGCAACGGAATTATGGTCTAAGTTATATTTGTCCAACCAATGAAAGAAGTTTGGAATTAAATTGAATCGATTATTTTTTTTTGAATGTCATTCACTATGAAAACGTATTTCTAATTCTTTTTGAAATTAACTTTTAAAACTATCCACTTAAATATTTCACACATGTCAAGACTTTGAAAAAATGTCAAATGAGGACAATTTGATGTCTGACTATTAAATTTTGGTTTAAAAATAAATCTACGGATACCTCTGTAAGGTATATATAAATAAATGGAACTAGTTGATGAGGGTTGAACTTCTGTGCCTATTCTGTTTATTTATTTTTAATTGTCTTCACAGAGGCGTCTGCCTAATTGGGGTTGTTAATTTCAATGATGAGTTGGAATTAGTTTAAGGGATGACAACTTTATTGCGCGTAACGTGCTAAGAACTGGCAATTTATGGAAATTTATGACGATTGCCGCGCAGTAAAACAAGAAACGAAGATGTACTAGGTGAAGTGTGTTTGCTTGCGACAGGAGAAACACAATGCTTCATAAATTAGGGAACCACATGCTCATAGAAACCGTTCAAAACCAAAATTTTGAATCTTATTATACAATTTAAGCCGAAAAAAGAAAAAAAAGCCAGGAATATAAAGTTCCGCTCTGGTTTGCTCCCACAACAATTTACTTAATTCTCTTTTCTTAGCCTAAGTTGATGTGAATGTTTATTTTATAAAAATAAAAATGTGAAAATTATAAAAAAAAAAATAAATAAGAGACCATCGGCTATAAGAGAGCCTATACCGCGTGACTCATAACTATCAACAATTGCCGAGTGCCTTATACGTAGCAGGAATATAAGGGATTTTCTTTCGAGTCTGAACGGCGTAGATGAGAAGTATGTACTTGTCATGACATAATGTACTATTATAAGTGCTGTTACGTAGTATTAAGTTGAAGGCTTTTAAAATTTTTTGAACAATAAGTCTACACAAAAATTACATAATATTTTCTGTCTGGGAGATCTGATAAAAGTTCAATTGCTTTTTCGCCAGGAAAAGTGATATTTTTTTTTTAATTTGAAGTGTTACTTATTTTATTTAATAATAAATTACATTAAATGAACAATTTTTGGTTGAGACCCTGGTTAACCCCGGACTTTTGAATCCCAAAATTATATTGAATTCTTCTAGAAATGTAGTGCAACATTTGAACAATCGATACTATTTTTGGAGATTGATGATATAATTCACTGAAATTTGTGAGCTTTTCAAAATTTGGTAAAAGTTCTACTGATTAATTTACAAAGTGACACTTTTTTTCTGGAATGCGGTGTTCGGAAACTCGAGTATGCAATTCAAGATACCCTCCTCTAAGTTTTTCAACTAAACGAAGAATGATATTCCAACTTCCGGAGCTGTAATCTAGAATAATATTGTCATCATTGTTGTTTTTGCTTTATATTGTTATTCAAAGTACATACTCGTAAATCAGAGTTATCCGAGAATAAAATACTCAAGATTGGTAACATTCACAATTCAAGCCAGTTCCATTTTGATTTATTTTTTTAAATGAATGTTGGAATGAAGCGTTGCACTCTTTTAATCAAAAAATAGTTTTAATTCTTTAGTGCATTGTAATAAAGTACTCGAGAATTTAATTATGTATAAGTATCTCGAATCCAAAAAATTTTCCGGTAGTAAAAATTGATATTCCGACTACAGCCAAGGAAAAAAGCTATTGTTGTTCAGTACTTGTACTCAGAGTACTCAAAATATAGAATTAAGAATTTCAGAGCGTTAAAACTGATAGAAAACATGGATTTATTTCCATATCTTTAACACCGTCGGAATATTTCAGATATTTCCTTGTTTTATCACTTCTTTCACAAGCAATGCTCACTCGAAGTTGCCAGTTTCAATCAGTTTAATCGTGACAGTCACTTAGCTAGGAATGCTCATCAGTTCACCTTCGAGCCTAATTGTGGCAGTACCGTCAACTATAGAGATTCGTTTTTTAGTCGCACAACACGATTATGGAATAATATACCCAGCAAAGTTTTCTCTTGCTATTTTATTTGTCAAACATTCAAGACCTATGTTCATCGACACCTCCTTACTACTTCCCCCGCCCCCTAATTTTTCTTTAATAAACCTTTGAGCGAGTATAAATTATTAAAATTATAAAATTTTCCTGAACGCAATGTTAAAAGTCCCAAAATACCCATCGCACTTAACATCATCGAAATTGTAGATGTCGAATTCTCCTAAGCCTATCCTCTATCAAATTTACACCAAATCGACAAACGACCTGATGCAGCAATTTACATGTTTAAAATTTTATTAGTTATAATATATCCCCAGAGAGGCTTTAGTAGTTTCCCTCTCCACCAAAGGCATATCTCCCACCAACATGCCAGTACGGTAACTACTCTTTACATATTGAATATATTACGTGTATAGTTGAGGCAAACAACTTTGTGACGCTTGTAAGCTTATATACCGCATCGGAAGTTAATTACGCGTGTAAATTGTTGACTCATAACAGAGCACGCCATGCAAATCGATATTAACAACACATTCAGAGAGGTGTGGAAGCTATGTATTTTGCGTATTCAAAGCAACTTTGTCCCCTTTCCATCATTCAAAGCTTATCACAACTCCATATATGTACATATTTAAGTCAGAATTCGCATTTGTATTCAATTTAACTTAAATATGTTCATTGGATTCACAGTCAATTAGCAGTCTTCATTTACTGCCACACATCAGTGAATGCTCTCTACCATCAACTCGAATGCAGCTCTTCGACTGATCCGCGCTTAAATAAGAATTGATTTACATATCGGCCTCCGCCAGTAACAGCCCTCAACATAGACAATATCGAGACAAAACCAATACCAATACTGGTTGTAGCGTACAAAAATAAAATATTGATTTAAAAATTAAGGAATTCTACGGTTTCATGAAGGTGCTCATACTAATTTTTGTGAAATTGTTTCAATAAAAGACTGACAGAAGCTTTTATTTTATTCAGCACTTTAAATTTTCGAGGGAAATTTCTTCAAACACACAATTTTCCGAATTATCGACCACGATAACTCGAAAACTACTATTCCGATCGAGATGAAATTTCTATTGCATCGGCTTTGCAAATACGAATATGGCTTTTGTTTTCACAAATTTAAAGTGTCAAAAAATATTCGAATTTCGTGACTTTTTATACAAAATTGTGTTTGATATTTTGTGTTTGGTATTTTGATTCTGGTGAAGACTATAAGAAAAGGTTTCCTGATAAAATTTTCATCTGAAATTATGGCAGCCGTTGTGCACTTTATATTGTGGATAGTACAAAATTTTAAAAATCGGTTGATATTCATATGGTTAACTAAATTCGTCCTGAAAATGTCAGTTTTTGAGAAAAACGATTTTGTGAATTTTACAAACAAAAGTTGGTGTCAACGAAAATTACACTTTTGACGGAATGAATTTTGACCAAATGATAGCGACGCTATATAAAACACATTTGGTTTCTTTTTTTTTTTTGGGGAAAAAAAAATCATTTTTAAAACAATAATAACTAAGTAAATCCAAAAAGCCCAAAAGACTAAAGAATCACTTTTTTCGACCCCAATACTTGCGCCCTGTTTTCTATAGGAAACAAAATTAAAGCGTATCTGTTGTTGGCCATAGTCAGCCATATGTTGGGAAGAGCTAGAGACTAACTGCAACGAACAACACGTTCTGCTGCCTGCACTACACGTTCCTCGGAAATGGCTGAAATATCACCCTAAATCGGACACACACACACACACAGACTCCGTGTGTGGGGAATATCGCCAACATTTATATGGCATTTTTGGCCGTTTATCTGCATTATGATCTCTATCAATCGTTGTTTTATATCCTTTTTCGGGTCATATTTAGGGGGGAGGAGGGAATTATAATAGAGTTAAGGCTAAGGTTAGTTGTGGGGTTGGGGTTTTGGAAGATATATGTTTCATACGAAAAAATATCATTTTCATGGACGAGATATGTAGGTAGGGTATTTTCGACAAGGTTCAGGAGTTGGGACTCAATTTCTTCTTCTTGACTTGCCAATCATGTTCATAGCTAGACATAACCTTTTTCATAAATGTCGTCATCGACGTCATACTTATAATCGTCGTCGTCATAGAAGTATACGACAAAGTAAACCCCACACATATTTGCCCGGCTATAAGTCAAAAAGCAAGACAAATGGAGAATAAAACAAAAAAAAAAAAACATAAAAACATGGGTAAATAATACGGAAAGAGACGCCCAAACAGGACAGAAGAGGGTTCTTCTATCTATCGCGTGGAGCTATGGATATTCATGACAATCCTTCAGATGGTTTAAATTTGTTCATATTTCAGATAGATTTCTTTCGAGGGTTTCGAGAAGGTTATTGGTGGGAGGTGAGACATCCTTTTGTGTCTGCGACGAAATGTAGATATTTGAACGGTAATATTTGGGAATTAGGTGTGAATAATGGGAATGGTGATGTTTGATGTTGTAAAGCTCAGTTCGTTTTGAGTTCCGGAGTCATTTGTTCTTCGTGTTACAAGGAAAGCACTGGTCTCCATTTGCATGGATGTTGTGGATGACGAGATCTCAAATGTTGGCAATTTGTTCACATGTTTTTTTTTTAATGGTAAGATGTGAGATGGTTGTTTGTTTTATTTCCTTGAAGAATATCGTTATTTCAAAATGTTTCCTAGCTTATTTATTTCCGAGAAAAATATCAAACAAAAAATATGTGAGTAGGAAGACTTGCTTAGCTAGCGCAGGGGTGAGAGCTTAAATAATGATAAATTCGATAGCAATTCAAGAAGTCGTCAATGCAACGATGGGAATTTTGAAAAAAGTTGTTTCCAAGTCGTTTTG
Organism: Chrysotoxum bicinctum; assembly: GCA_911387755.1. NCBI lineage: Eukaryota > Metazoa > Arthropoda > Insecta > Diptera > Syrphidae > Chrysotoxum > Chrysotoxum bicinctum. The sequence goes on along the minus strand of OU426988.1, from coordinate 1,131,906 downwards.
TCCCACACGTGTAGGTAATTCAGATCCTCTTGACATTTAATAGGTTTTAGGTAGGTACTTATGTATATGGAAAAGATATATCGAATATTTATTTTTGTCCGTTTTGACAAATTTCAATATCATTTGAAATAAATTTGACCTATTTAAAAATGTAAGAGAAAAAAACAGACTAGAAGATGCTTAAGCTGGACCAAAATTTTAAGTTGTATTTTACTTAACGGACGACATAGAAACTAGGTACGAGTACAAAAGTATTGATTGCAATAACGAAGTAGATCAATTTTTTGTAATTTTGAAGGGAGCAATGTTTTTTTCCTCTAGCTACCTGAGAACTATGAGGAGTCAAGGAATGACAATTGGAAAGAGCTTTCCTTAAACCATACGAAGACTTGGAAGTAAAAGGAATAGCTATTACATCAAAGCTTATTTCAGCAACCATGTCCATCACTGTTATTTCTGTCATCAGATACAAAAGATTATACGAACCCACCCAGAAGACATGTCCTCGAAAGAGTGACGCACAGTAGAAAGAGGATCTGTTAGTTTTCAAGTTACATGAAATACACCACTCTATTGAATATTTTTGGTATATTTGGGTGTTTCGGGCTCATCTTCAAGTGTTTGCTTACTTGCTTTAAGACTTTCTCTGGCTTGTGTTTTTGTTTCACATTTCGATTAAACTTATTGAAAGGTGAAGCACTTCTAACTTTTGTTTAAACATTAATAATAATAAATACCTCTTACTATCCAAAACTCTAATATGTATATAAACTTTTTGGTCATTTCAGAAACCTTAAATAACTATCTTATAAACTATAGGAAAGATATAGGCGAACTACCTAATCGTTGAAAACATTATTGTAAAAGATTTAAATCTTCTTCTTCTTCTATTCAAGATAACTTGAGAAAAACCAAACCATTTACCTTTCAGATAGTAAAGAAGCAAAAACAAAAGTTGAACAAAAAAGTTATGAGTTCAAAAAGTCCAGGATAACGAATGAGTATACGATACGAAAATCACCTAGTAGGTATGCAAACTTAGAATGACAGAAAGACAGACATTAAGCAGCCGCTGCTTGATATTTTATTCATATAACTGCATTATATGACAATTGTCTACCTCCGTATCCTACCTTTATAGCCTTTGTTGCTCTCTTACTATTAACCCAGGCCGTTGTTAAAATTCATAACGATGGTGGTGCTAGTGTCTCCTTGATTCGTTTTTTTTTTTGATCCTTTGTGACTAGGATTCTTTTCTCAAAGCGCAATAAAAAAAATATATAAATTTATATTTCTCCAGGGCCGGAACAGACATAAATAAAATTCGACAGGTTTTCGATTGGGTGGAAGTGAAAAAGTACTGAGCAAACTCTTGAAGGGCCGGAATGTTACAATAATGGGGCCTATCGTGAATAAAATTTCCATGGGAATTATTCCCAACTTTCAAAATTGTCATCTCGAATAATGTCGAAAGTTTCCCTTGGAATTTATTGATAGTGGGAATTAAGTTTCATAGTGAATTTGGCTCTCATTTAAAAAGGCCAGTCCGCCAGCTTACAATGAACAGTGCAGAAGTATTGACCTTTTCAATTTTCGAAGATGGGGAAAATTCCGAGGGAAATTTTGTTCACTATAGCACCCAATGTCTGTATAGTTAGAAGGTAGAAATTCCAAACTTTCAAAATATATATTAAGTTTGTTGGGCAGTATCGTAGATCTTAAAAATTTATTCAAAAGTCCTAACTTTTTTACCTGTTTGGACCTTATACTTTGCACCCCGTGTTGAACCGGCCCATTAAAAGGCACTGCTCTCGAATAGGTAAATAAAAAAAATATATATAAAGGGCTATGACAAACGAATAATATATTCACCTGAAAGGAAAGGAACTCTTGGAGACTGTCCCGTCGATATCTAGTCACCCCGCAGTACTGAAGGCCTCTCATCATTGTCCATGTCCGTCCATCCGATTCAATACACCTTCTTCAATCTGCCTGCCATTCGTACTCTCTGTTCTCATCGTTGTTCATTAAAGTTTAAGTGGAAGAAGTCAGTCGTTATGTTGACGGAAAACTGAACATAATTTGTTATGGGCAATAAAAGGTTGTTCGACATCATTATGTACATATATTTTTCAGTCAGTGTATAGTTGAGTTTGTGGGGTGGTCTGTTGACTCTTTAGCTCCGGTTCTGGCTGGCTCATGCCACATTGGATTCTCAAAGATGAGGAGTGGCGGAGCCTTTCCGGGAGTTCGAGTCTATTGTGCGGAAACGACATAGCGCTCGAAAGGACTTGCGATAAAAGGAACGTTAAGTGATGTCATTTTTTGCTATTTTCCCTCTTCGTAGAAAATAATCAAAGAGTAGTATTCAGCTCATGAATGCCGTTGTGTCGCTCTCTGAGGTGTTTTTTTTTTATATTTTTTAAAAATATTATTTTAACAATAAAGAGTTGTCGCATGATGAAGTTATTGAATAAAAAAATAAGACACAAACGGACTCGCAAAAGAGATGATATTGAATGGTGCGTCGCGTCATTCGCTGTGCAAGTTAAATTAATTGGGTCGGGAAGGTGATGACTCTGGTAGTTGAAACAGTGGTGACCATAGCTGATGAATAAAGAATCAGATGATTTATTTTTGTAAGTGTGACTTTAGACTTCTTATTTCGGCAAGCTCTTCGTGTGGTTGTTTTAAGGATTCTGCAAGAAGAAGGCTTTATTCCGACTGACCTTATTTAACTTCATCTATTTTATATTCCATTTTGAATGATTTTATTTTAGGTAATTATCAAAGATTTCTGCTCGCAGCCACACAATGAGGTCTCTGGTAGGAATCAAAATTTGATAGGCATTTTAACATTTCTATGCAGCGATTTACAAAAATTGGGTGAACTGAATTTCTTATCCTCAAAATTTTAAATTAAGCGAGAATGATAAGAATGTTCGGAATATCACCAAAGATAGAAAGTCTAGACATGACATGACATCTAAGAACAAAACTTAAAATTTGATTTTTTGCATAAGTACCATACAGTTCATTCGTATGGAGCCAAAATTGTTTGACCTTAATATACCTGAATCATTAGGCAACAAGTTGACGCCAGAGACTTTTGATGGAAACAATCGTGTTCTTCCCATTAAATCTACGCATTCTAACAGGACCGTTTCGTTAAGTTCGTTTCATTCAATGATTTTTAAATGATCAAGTTTAGCTGGTCATTTTAATCTCTCCAAAATCTTCATCTCCTTTCAACAAGAGTAAAACTAATTTAGTTCTTCAGTCTTCCATTCAAGAACTTCCTTCCGAAAAAATGAATGAATGTATGTATGTATACACAAAACGGTTTGAAGATCCCGAATTAAAAGGCATTCTTATAAAAACGATGTCCTGGGAAGAATCATTTGGCAAATATACTGTACAGGTAGCCTCCATCGTTCTTCTCCTCACTCCTCACAGTCCAACTGCCAATCTTCAAGAAAACTATTTTGCACCACTTTAGCTTGAGTGTAAGATATGTTAGTGGGTTAAATGTAGGTACATTCTTCGAACGTTTAAAACCAGGTAGAGAAGATATAATCTTCATTCATCAATTACTAACATTCGCCCTCATTTTTGATGAATTCTTTTTATTTTTATATTTTCTTTTTTTTCTTATTCGTATTTTTCTATTCATTTGAAATTACACAATTGCTATTAAATTTCTGTGGGATTAAGTTGAGTGTTGGCATGAGGTTCATATGATCTACTCGCATATAGCTAGGTACGGTGTACCCTCTTGAGTGGAAACTTTGTCCGTTCCACTTATGGCTTTTTGTTTGGAATTTACCACGCAAACTGAAAACGATGTGTGGTGTCCTGGAAGTCCATTATAAAAGTGTAAGCTCGGATGAATAATTCAATAATTGTTACATGAGTGTTGAAAAGTTTTCTTATAGCTCGGGTAGCAAAAGCTCTCATCTCATCAACGACGTGGGGCAATGTACCTATGTATGTACCTACGAACTTCACAACTTTTGTGTGTTTATTTGTGATGTTGATGGTAAAAAAAGTTTTCAATTATTTTCCATTTCAATATGATTCAAAGTTTAAATGAAAATAAAATCCTGTACCTCTACTCCTCATCTCTAAGTCCAAGGGTCGTATAGAACCTGGATATATACCTGAACTGTTTCTGGATCTGTGCATGATGTCTAAAATCTACAACTTGCTTGTTGCCCCTGGCATGCCTTGAGCATATTGTACACGGATTCAATGTATGGGCTTGTTTTTGTAAAAGGAATAGAATTTGTAAAGTGGGGATTCCAGGTCTCTATCCTGAAAAGGCTGTGCGCATATAGAGTTGGTTAATAAACTTTTAGCCATTTGAAGAAAATGCCATTGCAATGCAAAAAAATGCGAGATAGGAAGTGACCAGGGGTGTGTCAACGGAAGTGTTCTATTTGGTTAGGTGCTGTTCCAAACCAGAGGCTGAAACCATTTTCGATTCCGGCGAGGCTGTAGTTTAAGTTTCCTTTAACGCTGGAATTCGTATCAAACCAAAGTCAGAAAACATAAAAGGAGTCAACGACGACAATGATAGTACGAACGAAAACGACTGAGCAATGCACCGGTTTCTTGCAGGAGCGGAAACAAACGAAGAATCGACACTTCGCCTATACACCAGCGATTGCCACTCCTCCGGTGAACACGAGTCAGTGCGTTGATGGGCCCGCCGCTCCCTAAGATTGGTAAAATCCTCTTGAGGAAAGGCACAGCCCGTTCGACTTAATCAGCAATACCGACCAAACAAACGGACATATACACCAAAAACTGACCTATAAAACTCATCTACCAGACTTCCAAGGAGCCAAGTGCTTCTACCAGCCTGGTGGAGGATTATTTCTCAAGTGGAGGTAAAGGAAAGGATCACATCCTGATGACTTAGAAGTACCCTCCGATATTTCAGGCTATAGCTTGCTGAAACTTATCTACACCCTTTACCAGCTTGAATGACATAGAATTATCATAGGTTTCAATAAATGGGAGTAACAATCCCTAGAACATCAAAACGGACCTACACTGATCTAAGTGTGACGGTAACAAGATCAACTGTCAGCCCATTAACCTAACCTAACATGGCACGCAGTGGGATGCAAAAATAGATAGCCTAATTAAAATAAACAAGGTATCTTTGCTATTTGGAATCTCTTGTCATATCGACTATAATGTGTTGTACCAATGTGCCCGAGGCCTGGGTTCGATTCCCAGCTATTGCCACAAAAAAAAAGAAGATATTTTGTCTCTTGCGAGGAACTGACAAATCCTCAAAGAGTATATCTTGGGATGGAATGGTCTTCGGTATATGCCGACAACACGCACACAGGAATGATTCAGTCATTTGGTTCAAGTTCCCTACGACCCGTGTCAGTCTCTAATTGATTTATTTATTTCTTTTTTCTTATTTCTCCGACAATCAAGTGTCTATTTTTTTTTAATCTGAAATTCAATCACTTTCTTGTGTCGCTCATCTGGTGACTTAATTTTCCACCTGGACCGTCCGTCAATCCCGCCAACCTTTTGCAATGATCTCGTTGAAGAACGAAGTTACCTACCAGACATTAGAACAAGTCAGGTTATGGCAGGACGTCAAATATTCATCGGCTCTCCAGATTGGCCAAAGTTCTGATTTCCAGAGTTTATTTAAAATGCATGCTATGCATAGGCTAGGTTGTATGGCAGAGGCTACAATAGAAAAGTTCTATGTGTTTCGCTAATGATTCCATAGAAAGGGCAGACATAGAGGGCACAGTACGATTACGATTGCCTTGTCTTCTACAGTGGCGTAGATAGGGGGGGGATCAGGGGGATATATCCCCCCCCATTGGGATCGATAATTGTTCAGCATAACCAGTCATGAACCAAATAAGTTAAAGAAACGCACTCTGAAATTTTTTTTTACGTCTCTCACCAATTGATAACACTAGTTTACAAATTTTCGGTTTGTAGCGAGTACCTCCAAAAAAAAGTATTTTCTAGACTAATTTTGATTCTCTGAACACGAAAATGGCACTCATTTATTTTTCAAAAGAAGTGTTTTCGAGATATAAGCAAAAAACCGTTTTTCTTTTTTTGCTCCTTTTCCATGTATGAGCCTAATTCTCAAAACCGGTCAAACTAATTAACATATTCTTTATGTTTTTGAACAGATATTTTGTTTGTCTTTCCAGCAATATACGACTTGTGTAAATAGGCCCAACAATCATTAAGGAAAAGCCGTTCAAAGTTTCAAAAAACACAATTTTTCGCCGTTTTTAGAAAATCGCTTGTTTTAAGTCATTCCGTAAGGATAGACAAAAAAATATTTAAAATACTTTTAAGATTTTAGGTGGAAGATATTGTTTTTACAAAGCTAAAACGCACAAAATTAATGAAATCGAATAATAAATGTGCAAGTTATGAAACAGTATGTGAAGGCAGACCATTTCAGTTTTATTCTTTTTTTTAATAATTTATATTGAAAATATGACGTATATTGCTTACACTTCTTCTTTTATGTGGCGTTGAATCTTCGCGGAGCTGCATTTATTTTGTGATTTATTTTTTAAATTAATATTATTTTACTTACTACAGTGCCTTGCATAAATATAACCTGTAAAAATGCGTTTTGTAGAAAATTAAAATGGGAATGACACCCTACTATTTTTTATTGAATGACATCAGTAAATTCAGAAGAAAAAAAAGTTTCGTTAGTTTCTCTTCTGGTGGTTAAAAATTAAAACAGATTTTTTGTATTGCAAAAGTATAACCGCTTTTTTATTTTGATCTGTTTTTTTTTATTTTAAGTAAATTTTTTCGGCTAAATTAGTAAAGGACGCTGCCCTATTTTCGACCAATCTAAAAATTGTTTTTGACATACTGTTGACAAAGTTATTCAATATGGAATCGTCTATACAGTTCCATTCTTCCACAATCGCCTCTCGCAGCTCAGCAACACTGTATAATTGCCTATTATGGGCAAAAATTTTGCGGGTCAAAATTCCCCAAAGATTTTCAATAGGGTTACAATCTGGAGAACGTGCCGGGAACACCATAAAATGTATGTTATTCGATTCGTACTATCAGAAACTTTGACGACTAACGTGAATTGGGCCATTATCATGCTGGAAGACATGCCGAACTCGACGAAATCGTCTTAAGTAGGGTACCAAATTATCCTGAAGCACTTGGGTGCAAGCTGAACTGTTCATCTTTGCAGGGGTGAAGGCAACTGCAACCTTACCAAGGTCGCTGAAGGCCCCCCAAACCTTACAACTGCCACCGCCAAAGTTCCTCTTGAAAAAAAACTTTTTTCCTTTTTCAGATCGTGCCAATATCCGTTAAAACCACCTGACCCATCAAGATTAAACTTTTTTTCGCCACTGAAGATGATGCCATTTGGAATAACAAGAGTTAAGTGTAAATTAATGGAATGTTACTTATGGTTTTCCAATTCCGTTTCATGTTTTGCCGGGAAAATTCTTACTTTTTTTTGTAGACTGTTGTCAAATTTGGAGCTGGCATCATTTTGCACCGAACAATCACTTTACTGCTTTTTAAGGCACAAAAAACCGTTGAAACCGAAATTCCTAAGCCCAATTCGTCACGAACGTCTTGCAAAGAATGCGCCGAATTGGATGCAGCATTTATTAAACGCCTTTTATCTCGACGTGTCAGCTTCTGCAGATGCACGGGTCTTATTTTCGTCTCATAAGATTCTGGATCTTGTAAGAAATTTCGGACGACACGATCTGATATTTAAATTTTCCTACCAATAGCCCTCGCGGCATTGTTTCTTGTCATTTCGAAGCACACAACTGAATCAAGCTTCAGAGAGGGTTGCATTGTGCGGTTATATAAAAATCTGTTTTTTTTTTTTGTTTATAATCTACCAGCGCTCAAGGGATTATGATTACCCTTTAAATGTTTCAACACAGCGCGGGCGTGAAGGTGAAGTTAAGAAGAGAAAGAAGAGAAAATAACGGAACTTTTTTTCTTCTCAATTTACTTGATTAGTGATGCCATTCAATAAAAAAAATAGTAAAGTGTCATTCTCATTTTAATTTTCTACAAAACGCATTTTTCCAGGTGCGGTTATACTTATGCAAGGCACTGTATATCAATATTTATTCTAGTTCATATTGAAATTAATGCGTATAGTATATTATCTTTAAAAAATATAATTTTTTTATGGCATCATAATGAATTCAAGGAAGTCTTGTTATTTGTTTTGTTTTTAATTATTAAAACTTAAAAAAAAAATGAGCGAACTAGATCTATCCCCCCCCATAGCGAAAAGCTATCTACGCCACTGGTCTTCTACAACGCTATCCACTCCTGCTACACGCTGTGATGATGATGACGTGTACAACTGTACCTTTATACAGAGTAAAAGGCTAAGAAGGAGGCAATCTTATGAAATATAAATGGCCTGAAAATTAACTCTTAACCGACCATCCTCCGTCGTGGTTGTCGACGTCCACAGTTGGCAAACGAGGAGAAGGAGGAGAAAAGGTAGAAATAGGTTACTTTCCGATGGAAAAATCTTGCACTAGTTACACTACATGCCTGTCAAATTCATATTCGAACAACAACAAACTCTACCTGATGTCAAACTTGTGGTAAGGCAAGAACTCGCGAATAATTTTCATCAGGATATGGTTTTCGTTGTAAAAGAATTCAGAAGTCCAAAACCACCTGCCCATTCCAGATCGATCAAATATTTCTAACCCATGAACCTTGAACAATATTTTGTTGTCCAAAGTTGGTACTGAGCGGTGTATAGCACTTTGGTTGTAGCTAGCTCACCATTAACAAGATGTCAGTTGTGGAAGGAATAATAAATCAGCATTCACTTGTTGTGGAAAAGTTCGGCAACGGTCGAAGGTAGGTATTTATCACTCAGTGGCAATTAATACTGTCCCTCGTTGGTTTTTTTTTTTTTTTTTTAACTTTTAATACCCCAAATCGGTATGAAAAATAAAATAGAAAAAAAAATGCGATTTTTCTGGCAACAATTTTCATTACCTTCTTAGTAATTTATTTTGCTTTGATTTTATTTTCGAAGTGGAAGTTTGTAATGAATTTTCTTTATAAATTCGTCCTTTGCCTATTAGTATTGCGCTTCTCAGAATATACAAAAATATACAGCCTGGCTCAAGTAAATAAGGACACATTCTCTTCAGCTTTTTTGAATAACCTTTTGATAATTTTTTGTGGATCACTGACAATCCAAGGACCTAACTCTGACCATTGATATTATAAAAATTGGAGTCTTAAAGAATGAAATCGTATTCCATTTCGAAAAGTTTAATAGTTCGATATCTCCAAATCTAAGTATGCAGAACTGTTTTAAATAAATAGGTGGCCAATTATTCGCGAAAGTAGAGTTGAGTGAAGAATTAAAAGAAGCGCTTGCGATGGACCGAATTATATCGTAATATCTTCTACTCCATATCCATATCATACTATTTGAATACCCATCAGAAAATATAAAGGAAAGTCTAAAAAACTATCAGCCAAAGAAACCGAAATATAATAAACTTTTCTGAGAAATTTAAAGGTCCGACAAAAAAAAAACTCAATTAATCCTTATAATTATATGTTGAGGCTTCAGGTAAAATGCGGATTGAACAGCAAAAGTTGATGAAAATTGAGCAAAAAGTCTAACGCAACCAAAACATTAAGAAAGGCAAAGTATTCAACATTCCAATAGTGTGGCAAATAAAGAATCTCTATATTTCTTCCCAAGGGTACATACATACATGGATGAGCATTCATAGCTAGGTGAAATTGTTTGAAGGGAGTACTGCAACCGGCTATTTGATTTGAGCACTGTTAATAAAAAAAGCTCTAAACCATAATAAAAATTTCAATCCCTTTTACGAGGACCCTCGGCGTACTTAAATTTAAGAACTTCTGCGAAAAATTGTCTTTAAACTAATACGCACTTCTAATTAAATTGTTTAAACTGAATCTGTCGTCAGTCTTTGGTTTTGAACAATTTATACTTTTTGGGATTTCGATTTGGCGGAGTTTGAAATTTTAGGTTTTCGATGTTCTGATTTTTTCTATTTAGAAAAGTTGGAAATTTTGTTAATTTTGTAATATTTAAGTTTATCCCGATTTTCAATTTTCTTAATTTAGATTCTTTAGTAAAAATTTCGAGTGTGATAAGTTTTCTTTAATTTTTAAGGTTTTTATTTTTTTCCAGCAGATAATTATATTTGTTTTTTTTTTTCGCAATATTGACTATTTTGTTTTTTGCTTTTTCAAAACTTTAAAATTCGTTTTCATTGGTAGAGATGTTTTAGGATTTTAATTTTTACAACATTTGCAATGAATTCCCGATTCGGAACTAATCTTTCTCTTCAAAATTCCAATATCATCTTAATATGCCAAACCCATAAATTTCAACTAAAGACTTTTTCAGAGAGGTACAAATATGCTGGTAAGATTTTGGAATAAAGATTAATACTTTCAGGAATCATTGACAATTTTGGTAAAAGAATTTATTTCGTGCTGTAAAATGACTTTGAAAAATTGCGGAAAATGTATATTATTTTAAGTCTATACATAATTGTGAACTGTTATACGTCTACAGTTGCGGTCAAAATAATAGTAGTGTAAACAAAATCATTGGTAAGTTCCTGAATTTTCAAGTTTATGTGGAGGAATATTCTGTGGTCAGACAAGTCCAAGATTGTGTTGTATGGTGGAAAGGGATGTCGTCAATATGTAAGAAGGCCTTTAAACACAGAATATAATCCACGCTTCACAGCCAAAACAATTAAAAATAGAGGATCCAGCATAACAGTTTAGGCATGTTTTTCCTCCTATGGTGTTGGTCCCATATAGCGAGTTGAAGGCATCATGGATCAGCATTTTTATGTGAAGGTCATATGCTGAAGATGAAATGGGTCTTTTACCAAGACTACGACCCAAAGCATACAAGTAAACTTGCCAAGCAGTGGTTCCAAGAAAAGATGGTTAATGTCATGGAGTGGTTTGCGCAGTCAATAGACCTCAACCCTATAGAAAATCTTTGGCGCGATGTCAAGAAGTGTGTTGCTACTTGTAAGCCAACTACTAACACAGCCCTATGGGAAGCTATACAGCAGTATTAAAGGCCCATACCTGTAGAAAAATGTGAAAATCGTATTAATTCGATGCAACGTCGCCGTCGTTGTGCTGCTGTTATATCTAACAAGGAACATGCAACTAAATATTAATTTAAGGTTCAAACACTCGACTATCACTCATGGTAGAAATGGCCTATTAAATTTCCCTTTTGTAATATTTGAAGGTGGATTTTGAAAGCGCTACTATTTTTTTGACCGCTGTTTTCTATATGACTTGGATAGATTTGAAATTTATTGAATTTGAAAATTATTTTTTTCTGAACTTAAAAGCCCAAAAACATTTATTTAAAAATCAGATGACTATTTATTTCTTTTAAATTAGTAGATTAATTAATTTTAGTTCTTCGTTGTGTCAAAAGGTTCACTACTATTACTTTGACCACTGCTTTACATATTTTCAAAAAAGAATTATGAAATTTAAGTATTTTAATTAATTTTCGGGATCATAATTTCCGAGTTTAAATGTTTTGGAATTTGGCATTTTTCAATTTAGTTTCTGGGTTCCTTCATTTTTGGTGTTTTGATTTTTTTTTGTATTTTTGTATTTTTAATATCTTAATTTTGGCATGGAAATTTTTGATCAGAAAATGTGTCCTTATTCTTTGAGTCTAGAATGTGGAAACAGCACGCATACACGAAATAAAAACTTTCAAAACGAACTTAATCAATGTGTATGACTAGTTATTGGAAAAAGAAAAGTAAGTAAATCACTTTCCGATAATATTGGAAAAGCTCAATACCGTTAATGGAATGTTCGAAATTCATTAGCTCTAATTAAAAATGTACATGAAAGAGGAACGAGTGAGGTTTGGGCGATGGCGCAAGAGAAGGTGTGAGTTTAAAGAAGGAGGAAATGATTACCAAAACTGAATTGAACTGATGAAAAACAACTCTACTATATACACGAGCTATATATACATATCTACCATGATGACTCTTAATGAAAATCGTTCATTAAACTTCTCTTCTAATGGAACTTTTAGAGTACTCTCATTTACTTCACAATTTTTTTGATGCTTCTTGGGTCTGGGGTGGTTGGTTTAATGAGCGAGTAGAAATAATGTAAGGCATAAAGTGAACTTGTAAAGTCAGTGAAAGGGTAGGAAATCAGCAGCGCGTATATGAAATGGAGTGTGCTTACATAAACTTTAACACTTTGTTGCTATTGCTTTGAGTAATAGTTTTAGCTTATTGAATTACTTCTTATACTATTACGGATTATTGAATAAAGGGCCATTGAATATCAAGGATGAAACTTTTTATTTTTGAAAGAGTAAAAACGTTTTTTTTTTTTAATTTAATTTTGTTTTAAGAATTTGTTAATCATCAGAAATATGAAACCACTTTTGCATTGAGTCGAACTTTTATTTTTTTGTTTTTACAGAAAATATAACCACTGGTTCTCTCTATAAAAGCTTGAGGTAATAGGTAGTGCGTTCGTTTGTCATGCCAGAGGCCTGAGTTCCTAAGGTGTTGCATCTAACTAGGAAGTGACGGATTCTCCAAGAGCATAGTATACACTCACTATGGAAAGTCTCTCTCATCTTTGCAGTTCCGACTCGATTGAACATTGAAGAACCTGGTTCTCTAGAAGATGTTGCGAAAGATGTAAAATCTCCAATTTTTCCGAAACTAGGTTGTCTCAAAATTCGTATTTTGAAGACTTTAAATCCAACCACCTGTAACCTGTTTTGCAACGTGTCATTTTGTAAAATGTTTCTTAAGCTTATGAATAATAGCTTCTGATGAATCATTTCCTGCAAAACAGTACCTACATCAAAGACTGTTATAGCACATGTCATTGCAGTAATTTTCTGTCTTGTACTTCATATTTATTTTATTGCATATTTTATGGATGCCAGTGTTAAAGATGTTAAACTAATCCTCACTGAATATGAATAAATGAAAATGCCCATAAATGTGTTCAGACTTAAGCTCAAACATTCGTCAATACCTACTTTGTAACTTGTCAAAATTCGTCACATAAATATTAGACATATTAAATCTCCCTCTACATTTATGTACATCCCAGATTTATAATCCAGTAACAAATTTGTAAATCTTCACACACGTCCTTAATGAGAGTGCTCTTCCATCTGCTCGAGGACATTGTCTTTCCTGATATATCTATTAGACAGATATTAGTACCTCATACATTGCGGACACGTAAGAGGGAGTAATCATATCCCATCTATCTATACAATCAATCCCCCGCTCGGATGCGTGCAATAATCAATGTAATTTGTTTCAAATAATGAAAAACAAATTGCTACCTCATACCCTGAGAAATCGTTCCAGATTGTTAGAGGGAAGGTAGGTATAGAGTTGGCCAAGTCGAGTGATTGTTGGAAATGTAGATGATTGGGGTGTACTACATTGGGTGGTTCAGAATAGTTTTGCATGCTTTGTTGGATTTTGGAGATACCCGTCCAAGTTTGAATCAATCTCAGTTTTGCTGTCAGCTCAGGAAATATCATGATACTTCCCCAGTCTTCCTCTAGCTCTCAAAAACCCATCCATTACACATCTTCGCCGGGATTCTTTCGGTAGAAGACCAGCCCCGTTTGGCATCACTCCGTTGGCTTTAATTAATGATGCATTAAACCAAATCCCGATTTGTGTATACTTCCAAACCCAAGTACCTCTATTTCCATTTCCGTAACTACCTCGATATCCTAGGAAGATATAGGAGGAAAAGATAAATTTTTACTCATTGCTTTCCATTCAAATGAATGAAAAATAGGGAAAATATCTTGTTGTTGAGTAGACTTGTACCTTGGTATGAGAGTATTCTGTGAGGCTCTGAATCTGAGTATTCTATAGTATTATTTGCACTTTCCTACCTGCCTTCCTTTTTCACTTTGTATCGGGATATTCATTTCCATGTCGTCATTTTCTACGTATTCACTTTGACAGCTCACAGGACGAGATTGAAGATGATTTTGCAAACATTTTTTATCCGACTGACGCTAGATACTGTCACTACTCCTATACTACAAACAGTCAGTAATAAAAAAAGGCAACAAACAAATATAATAAGAGAAAAGCGATTACCGGAGAGCACTAGATGAAGACATTTCATTTTAATAAATCTTTTTTGGTAAATCAGGAAAAATGAATGGAAATGGAGAGTATACAAACAAGCAGGTGTTGAGGGTGTTTTAAAAATTAATGACGATGATATCGTTTGACTCGACTTAAAATTTGATAATAATATCAGGGCTTATTGGGTACTCACTACTTCGTCAAAATTTGAACAGATTCTCCAGAAACCTTCAACGCCACATGAGTATATCACTATCACAACTAGAAGTCGAAGCGCTCCAGAACGTATTGGACAATAATGGACAAATTCAATCATTACAGTTTTTTTAAATTTCTTACAATATTTAATCTGTAGAGGGCAGTTATTAGTTAATTTGCTAGAAATTATGTCGGAAGCAAATTAAATGAGTCTTGAACTACATTTATGAGAAGAATTTGAAGGTAAAATGGGCATTCTTCAACTAAAGACAATTCCCAGAACTGAATCCGTCATAAAATGCCCAGTGGTTTAGTTTAACCGCTAACCTGGACTGGTAGGTAATTCGACAAAAATGTCATCAGCTTAAATCAAGTGTAGAATCAATGTTTCCTGGGGCTAAGTAAGAAATTGAAAGCCCTATCGAAAAGTACTGAAAATAATGTTCGAAGCACTGAGCAAAAATTACTAATTCAGCATTTGAGATGGTAGACTAAAGGAAGATTAGTGTTGCATGTCCATTACTAGAGGACGAAAAACTGACTCAACACCTGCAAGGTTTTCAAATTGAAATTGACTTTCTGTTGACCGGTGAAGTCAACCCTAAAGCTCTCCGCGCTAAACCGTCAACATAATTAAGTGAGTAAGGATTCTCTTCGAAGGTGTTCTCGCCAATGTGCCTGATAGAACTTCGCACTTATAAACGAATAGTAGAACGAAATATTTCGTTTGGGATCTTAATATGCTTGGTTTTGTGTGAGATTTTTCATTTCGATTCGCTTGCAATAATAAATAAAGGCAGAAACCTTAATTTCTAGAACACCCTTTGGTTGGGTAAAAATTAATTTCTTAATGATTTTTAAAAGTGTTCTAATTAAGGTTGAACGGTCTTGAATTTGATAGCGGAAATGATGAGATTAATTTATATTTTCAGCATCATCTCGAAACACAAAAAAATTCTCCACGAAAAATTAAACTTGTTCACATGCCTTAATTTAAATGATTATGTCTGGAATGTCTAATAAGTTTTCTACTTTTATTTTAAGCCATGTTTTTTGAAAGAGTTAACAGCCATGTCAGCAAATTTTAAAACGCAAACAACAACAAAACTAAAAGTGAATACAAATGCGGTCGGCAATCAGAGTGAACATAAAGTAATTCTAATGGTTGCAAGGTTGAGAGTTTAGATGGCGCAGAAAACAGCAGAAAGAAAAATGTGAAACATTACAAATAAGGCACTGATCTCGAAATTAAAAAAAAAAACTGAATATAAAAGTGAGGATAAACGTTGCTAATTTGGTTGTGAGTTTCAGTAAAACAGGTCTAACGTTATCGAACACAGTACAACATTTTTTGAAAAGTCAAAATTAACAAAGACTTCTCTATAGGAGCTACTGTTCTTTGAAAATTGTTTACTATTACTTTGAATTCGAATATTTTTTTTTATCAAAATCGAAGGAACCGTTTCGATGAATATCGTTCATCTTTTAAAAACAAAGAAGCTCGTATCATCAAATGTCCAAAAAGCTCTAGATACCATGTGTAAGTAGTTTCGACTCCAGCATTTAGGCTATATCCTTGCAGGCAGAAAGAATTGGGATACCTATTTGTTTGTGTCAAATTTGATCAAAATCTCAAGTTGAATTTTTTTGTGAATGCAGAACAACACCAATGAACATAGCAATTTAATTTTATTATTTTTTTTTTTTCGAAAATAAAATTGTATGTTTTCGATATTCAAACAAATTAAGATTTCCGAGACAAACAAGGTTGGGTGAGTCTTATAACAAATGGCGTCGCCACCTCAAATCCATCATTTGTATACCAAGAAACATCTTTCAAAAGAATGCACCGAATTTTCAGACAGATCAGTCAAATATTTTTGTTCAAGCGGCCATTTTATAAACGCATACGAGGCCTTTCGTTGAAAACAAGACCCCTTAAAAGGGGTGGATAATTTATTATTTTGATTTGTCAAAATATGTATTAATTTGAGATCTATCCGGTCCAGACCGTCCCTATTGTAACACCAATTAGGCCCATTAAATTTGTTAATTAAAATACAATAAAATCATACTCATTCACACAAATGTAACAGATACAATCTCCGAAAAAACACAATTAACTATTAAACTAAACCATTTAAATCCCTTTTCAACATCTCCAATGACATTCACTTAACTTTTTGCTAAATTCGTTCATTGCATTTTTTGCCAATCTTAAACCGAAGGCTTTTGCACAGAATAACTCGTACATTTATGTATTCAAAGAATTCCTTCAATGTAATTGAATTTGAAAAGATTCTGCTTAGGAAAATAATATCTCAAAAATGAGGGTAACAATCTTATATTGTCTGTCAATGGATTTATGTAAATTCAGAAACCACTTCGAACGACAAAATTATGGACAGCCACAGATGAATTTGGTCGTCTGCATTTAAAAGGGGTTCTGTGTTCACATGTAGGGTTGAAGAGAGATTGTGGATGCCGACGAAGACGAAGTTGTCCCTTCAATAAAGTATATCTGCAGCAATTCAACATCTTGACAAGTTAATTAGGATCTTCCGCCATTATAATTGGGATATATGCAAATTTTTTAAAGCCCCATCATCGTGCATAGTTTAGTTCAACTATCATTCAGATAAAGAAGCTACAAGTCTTGATGATGAATTGCCATCTTGTGGTCGAACTGTATCAGGAAGATCTTTTGTTGCAATATTATAGTTCGGCTGCATATTGCTCGTTGTCGGATATAGTTGATTAATTTTGATAATGTGTCGTCGTTCTCATCGTTAGATTGTCCGAAACGTCATTTTCCAAAGGAGGCCCTTTCCTTTTTGGCCCATTAAACAAAGCATTTATATTACCAAACAAACAAATGACAATTCTTTAAAAAAGTTTTGAAGCCTAAGTTGTTTTGCTAGCATCATCCTAAATCACCCACTTTCCAAGCGGCTCGATGGTGGCAGTTTGACGAAGTTTGTACTTGGTGCAATTTTACTAAAAAAAAAAAGAAACTAAAATCTCGAGGGCCAACCGAGGAAGAAAACGAAATATGTAGCGAAATCAAGGACAAATTTCCTCTCAAATCATGTTCAACATGACAACTACTTGGCAAATGAACATAGTGCTGTATGATACCAGCGAGCCAGAACTATCCTCCCTCTTGTCGGGTCCGATGCTGCTGGGTGCTATTATAAAAAGAATATGCACTTGACTTGGCATTTATTTTGAGCTGTGAGCTAAACTGGTTCATTGGGTGTCTTCTCTATGGCGACAGCTATAATCTACAGTGGGACAGAACAACCAAATAACTGATCCTAATTCAAATGGTTCAATGGCTAGAAAACTGGAATTCTAAATGTTACGAGTAGTCCTCTCTAAAGCAAGTTTGAGACATTTATTGAGCTAACAATTTAAGGAGAGGATCCATAAGAAAAAATAGAGAGCGTTCGTCAAAACTAGAATCGAGTGATGACTTTAGTCTTAGGAGGCAAGGGCCCGGGCAAAAGTCAAAAAACTTCGAACACGAAATTCGGGTTGTTGATTACTCAATTCAATTTGAAGTAATATTTCAACCAAAACAAAAATTTGATCGCTTCAACAGACACGCCCACTTTTTATTTTTCATTTGTTTAAAGATCCAAGAGAAATAAGGAAAACTTAAAAAAATGTGTTAGCTGAAACTTCATAGGAAATAGAGAATAAAAAATCGTGGTATCAACTGAAACGCCCGTAGACCCACCTACTTTTCAAAATAGTTTCTAATTTTATTATTATTTTCTTACAAAGTCATAGCAGGGAAATTATGTTTTTTTTTTTTTTGAGCAACAATTTAGCTTACTCTATTAGGAAAACTCTGGATTTCTGTAAAACTTCGAGGTTTTAACCATGATGAAGACGAAAATGTGTTATATCATCATCGTGGAATTTAACCGTGGATTTTAGTCTTTTTAAAACCTATTTCACTGCAAAAAGTTCGCCATGAGCTTCGTTTCGCTCGTTGCGTTTCTGCGACGGACTATATTTTATAAGAAGCGCTCGGAAATAAATGGGATTTTCTTTGGAAAAAGTTTGGGGACATTTATTTTGAAATGTTTGGTGTATTTATTAAAATAGGTTGATTTTTAAGCCCAAATTCCTAATCGATTAAAATTAAAGATTAACATTTTCAAATTTTTGTCTCAGTTTTTCCAATATCGTGTTCCACTATGGTGCTTTATGATAAGTAATTGCCGCCAAAATATACATGGAATGGGCTTCTTCTTGTCGTCAGAGAATTGAAGGAATGGCGCCACGAAGTCTATCAACAGACAGATTCAGATGGAGAACAAAATTATATTCCTTTTTTTTCTTAAACATTCAGAATTTAAAAGTATTGCGGATGACTATAGCTTAACAATTAGATAATAAAATGAACTATTGGATTTCGGGTCGATTTTTGTTTTAAATAAAATTAAAATGCAGTCAATTTTAACAACTATAGTTAGAGAAATAGATTGACTATTGTTTCTCATTTTTATTTAACAAATTTTAGGGATATCCGAGGCCAAAAATAAATACAAAGAATGCAATCATGTCTATTTTGAGAAACAATACAGTAAGAAGAAGAATAAGGATCTTTTTGTGTGCTCAGTAGGATTGCAACTATACTTGGGGAAAATATCCTTAACCACAAAAAAAAAAAATTTAATTTTCGTAATTGTTAAGATTTGAACATGTTACCAGTATTCCAGGAACATGAAGAGAAAAGAATTAAATGACATTTTATTTGGAAGGTTTATTCGATTAAAACATGAAATGCAGTACATTGAACAAGATTGCACTTCAGGCAAATATATTCCTAAGACAGGCAACAAAATTAATAAAAATAATATGAGCTCCCATTAGGGATATTTGCAAACCATATTTAACTAGCTGGCCTGCTCTATATTCATCTCAAGCACGTTAGAAAATATAACAATTCAAGAACAAGTCAGGAAAATGGGTATGGCAAAAAAAACATACAAATCGGTCTAGTGATTTTTGAAAACAAAAGTTACCAACAAAATACATTCAAATAAAGGTATGTTTAAGAGGAAGATAGCAAGAAGAGTTTAGCGATAAAACTGCACAAAACCCGGCAAATAATCAATTTTAAATGTTTTCTAAGCAACATATTAATCGGTCCGCGACTTAGGTTCTCAATATAATGATATCTGAGTTCTTAGTCGATTTTCAGGTCCACTGCGAAGATCTTACAACCACGAACATCTTATTCAAGATGCCGAGAAGCCGGCTCAAAAAAGTGTCAGACAGAAATTAAAAACATCTCTTATTTCATTGGACAATGCCAGATTTGATAGAAATATCTGGTTAAATTCGTTTCTAATAGTTTGTCCTTTCCATATCGATGAAGTTATGGAAAGTTAAAATGGGGACCCAGAAAGCTAAGCACTTTACCATATAAATCTGTCTTCCAAAGAATTCTTTCTCACATCCGGTATTTAAACTGAAAGGCAATATTTTTTTCAATTAAACTTAAGAAAAATACCGTGACAAGAAAATTCGTTTTCAACTCAAACTCCGAAGAAGTCTTAAATAAAAATTTTCCTTCTTGTATTGCTGAGCTATAAGTTAAAGGTTTCTTGTTGACAACCAAGCATCATCCATGTGTGTAATTCTTTTCATAGTCGTGACTTTGCACACCAGAATTTAGAAACCGTTGTCTCAATTGAATAAAATGTAAAAGGGTTTAAATATGCGAGCAAGAAGTCAAGTGAAAGCAATAATAAAAGCCCTAAGCCTATACCTTAACATTGATCCCCATACCAAATCCAGTCACGTAGGTCTCAGCTTTTTCCAAACCCCCTCAGAACCTCATAAAAGATTCATATCAACCAAAAATACAGTCACTTGGTATCGTCATAGAATTTTGCGGGTTAGAAAATTCTCATCGTTGACTTAACCATACAATCAACCGCTCTGCATATGCAGTTTAGGAAAGATTTAGGAGAGGTATAGACGAACTTTATGAACGTGTTTCGCAAAGCATTGCCATGGCCATCCAACGTATGGTTTCAACATTGGTTGCATCGATGGTAGCGTTGCATTGAGTCCAAAGTACTGTTGCCCGACCACAATATTTAGATTCCACATTTCTATCCGACGCTGGAGCTTGGTGCTAATACCATTCAAATGGACGGTGCACGCTGGTGGTCTGGATTCGATAAATTCATCTGTCAATTCATTCATTGTTAAATGTTTAGCGAGTGAAATTTTCCCGATAAGCGGGCACAAATGAATGGGTATTTTTATTCCTGCCACCACTCCACTATCTCAATGCTCCAGAAGTTTTAAACTCGCTTAAATTATAAATGGTTAGCTGATTTCTGGTGGTTGAATGGTCGACAATGAAGTAGATCCACAAGAATTCTCCATGCGCAGCACATGCTGTTCGTATACAAAAACGCGCGATAGTTGCAATCAAAGTTTTAGCCTGGCGTGTGCGGTGGTATTTCGACAAAAAAAGGGCAATTCAGTTTGATGGGTACGAAAATGTCGGCGAACTACAGTTGGAAATTGGTTTGAATTTTAATCGATTTACCGATTACGAGAATTGCAAGTTTTGCTGGCCGTAAAACAAAACGTCACAACGAGAATTGCATCGTGTGAAATGACTTTGTTGGCAATGGTATCAAAAGAGGATTTTTCTATGCTGACCATTTACATGCAATTTAAGCGTTAATTTGCGATCTGATAATTTCTGATACACAGCATTCAGTCACTCTAGTAATATAATTCTATTTGAAAACTTAGTGTCTTCCAAGAGGATAAGTTGCTAAGATGTGGCAAAGAGTTTCATTTATGTATCTAATTGATATTCTGTAACTAAGCAGCCTCTGTTTCCATATTCTAATAAGACGGCAGACATGAGCCAAAGAGATAAATAAATCGCGAGGATGGCTTCATAATGCATGGAAAGTGAAACAACAGCTAAATGAAGCAACACACAGTAGGAACAGCGTACTGTACCTGCTAGGTGCACACACGAGCTAGGCACAAAACTCATAGCCAGAAAGCAGCGAGACAAAAGCACTTAACAAAGTCTGAGAACATGTGTGGCAAGTAGTCTATATCTGTTCTGTTGTTGTAGAATTAGCTATGAACACGACGACGCGATGAAAATGCTGCTTAGGGGCTTGAGAGCATGAAGTTTAAACAGACTCTGGGGGTAAATAAATTATTCACGTGCATGTACCTCTTTCTTTGCACCACCACCACCTCCAAACTGCTACTGCAGGTCCCTCCAACATTATATCCACAGAACTACTTTGCCCAAACTATGTTTATGATATATGGGTATAACGTGTATGCACTGATAAAAATGGGGGTATCCTATACCCACACCTGGAGGATAAATACTCATATTATGTGCGCTCTTGTTTGTGTGTCCTTAAATAGGTGGAATTTTAAAATTCATTTAGCACGAAGGTTTTGTTCATTTCCCGCAGAAAACCTCATCTTCTCTTCTAATGTACATACGTATAGAAGATAAAAGGTACGGTATGTCTCAACAACTGTCTTCTAAATGGCCTGGCAAACTCTTAAACATATCTTTTGGAAATAAGGATCAGAACAAACGGCAGGCAGGCATGCTTAGTTTGAAATTAAAGTGTTGCCAGAAATGTATGAAATAGATTTTGAGATTCAAATTGTACATACAGTGGCGCAAAATTTTCGTTGAGTTAGTACGATGTTAATACTGTTTTAGTATGAAACTAGGTTAAGGTTTAGGTGTGTGTTCAGAAGCAGCTTATTAAGAAAATTGGCTTAGTACGATACTAGTTAGAAAATGTTTAAAATTGAGAATGAGTTACTAATCTGCTTTAAAGTTATCAAATTCTTAAGTACGAGTAGTATCATACTAATGTGCATCCAAAATAGTCAGCGGTCTTCCCGACATGGAGATCGATGACCATAAAAACGAAGATTTTCTGAGTGAGGACGCTCTTCTGGGCTCATCATCGGAATCGGAAGACTCTAACATCACCGTGTTGGAGGCTGATCGGGAGGGTTGTAGCAAAGATGCTGCAATTTCTTCAGATTAATCTTCAACACTCTATCAAGGCCTCGCAACGTTAATTTGATCCTCATTTTTTCACGCAGATAGTGGTATCCTTCTATCTTTTTGATTAACCTTAAGTCAATTTTTTTGAAAACGCATTTGACGTCTACGAACAAGCTTTCCGGCTTTAAATTATTTTTGTCGTCAACTCGATTTTTGACTGCAGAGTTGCGCCGCAAAGGATGTTATGGAACATATGACTATAGCAAACTGCTTTACTGAAAATAACGATTTTGTAAACAAATTTCGTTTTGGGGTTTCAAACAGTAGACTTTTGGAGCTTGCATATTAAAACATAGGCAATAACATTTTTTCGAAAGTTTCCATACATAATATGATAAGTCACCATAGTAACAAAGAAATAAAGCTCTCTTGTCTGAAATTTATCAATATGCCAAATGTTAACACTCATTTGGCAACAGCTGAGTCTTAACAGTAAAAATTAATAATGCAGGAACAAAATTATTTCATGCAAGACCTATCAATCGCACCCCTGGAATCTTCAACAAATGAGCGGTGGGCGAAAGAGCTGCATATGTGAATCTATTATATCAACACAGTGAAAACCATAAACAACATCCTTAGAATCTAAGAAGCCTTCTTTCGAAAAATCGTAAATCCGAAACTTTGCGAAAATAGCATTTTGCATAATTTAATGGAAAAATATAGACAGAGATAGAGAGATGGAGAAAGTAGGCCATAAAACGGTTTTATTGCACAACAAAACTTACAAAGCTTTTAAATTTACGATGATGCATCAGTTGATTAAGTCTGCCTGTTTGGTTTTCTTTCGACATCAGACGGCACCCGCCTCCAACAAATGTTCGAACACATTGAAGATACATACCTATACATATGTGGAGATTCTTTGAAACTGATATTATTTTTCCTAGGACATACTTTCCAATTTAGTTTATTGACTTTGCGGGCCACTGGCATTCCCCCTAAATGGCTACCACACCCATTAAAACTCCATCTCTTAATTAAAAGTGAATTGCACTAGGGATAGTTTGGTGAGCACTTCACATCCAGAAATTACCCTAAAACCTCCCAGAAAGAGTGTTTGTGTTTTTCGATCGTGGGTAGTCTGCTCCTGATGAAACTGCACCAAATTCGTTCGAAACATTTTAAATTGATTTTGTTTAAAGACTCACCCACATGGTAATTCTCGGCACTAGCCTCCCAACTCAGCCCACTCTCATAGTTATAGATGAATTATTGTGAAAGTGGGAAGTAGTTTTTCCGCAATTTTCCTGGTAGTCTGTGTTTTCCCTACTCGGATCCCCTTCTATCTCTCTAGCTTTCAACCCTCTATGCACCAAAGGGTTGAGGATGTGAATCGCTTGACCCATTGAATGTGCTTTCCTGTACACATAATAATAATGCTTTTATTCTTATGACATTTCTTTCCAGGCAACGGGTGCTGTGGAAAGGGGTGCTTTGTCCTTGGCATTATTATGAAATACAAATTATTGTTTTCTATTTCTCTTTCATCATCATCATCATCATGGTTGAGATGCCCATCTCTGTCATATAGCAGCAGTGGTTGGTTGTGGGTTTGAAGTGGACCCTTCTTCTGAAGCAGTGTTTATGGCGTAAAAAGTGAAAGCAATTTTGAAGACATGATAAGGTGCAAATGCGCTTTCTGACTTATTTTTATGACATACACGTACAAAATGCCAGAGTTAGTATGAGCCTTGAGGTGACTGCAAGTGATTTTTAGGGTAGTTCTAGCAAATGTGATATAAAAGGCGGTGGTTAATTGAATGTTTGCTTGTGATATAAAAATTACGAACACAAAAGCCTTCTACCTAAGCAACAAGTGCCTTTTCCCGTGGCCAAATTCAGAGGTCAACATCAAAAACAACCATTAAACACATGGTGAGACAGACATTCGGCTCGTAAACTTAAATATTTATTACCATATTGTCCCAAATTTGTATGGGTATCACAAGTCCTAAATATGTATTTGATTAGTTTTATAAAAGCCGCATTTTGGATGTGACAAACTTAAAAAAAAAAAAAAAAACATATTTTGACAACTTTCTGGCCCATCTCTGAGGTTTCCCTAAAATAATTCTCAAACAAAAATGTAAGCCCTTGTTCTAAATTATCATTTAGCACTTCATCAGTGCCGTTCTATTGTCTTCTTCAACTTGTTCTCTCATAAGAATAGAGCCTCGTTGATGTTGTGACAAACACAAAAACAAAATTTGCCTACAATTAAAATTCTTTCAGAATGATGGGTCTAATGTGATTTTGATGTTGGACACACAAAAAAAACAACCAACTAACATCATCTTGTGTTATTATTAGAATGAGTCACTTGATGTCGAAAGATGAATGCTATTGGTCACTTAACTGATGCACTTCTGGCATTTTGGAAGTCACATCTGATAAGACTCCGATGATGAGCCCGAAAGTTTCAATAATTCTCAATTGGTTTTTCTTTTATGTCTTATTTTTCAATACTCTCTGTCTGTGGTAGAGCAGAAGTGTTGATAGCATTGACATACAAAACATCTTCTGGTACCTTATGGCTTGATAATTTGTCAAGCCGGCAGACAACCTTAATGGACAACCAAAAAGGATGTTCCACTTGATTGGAGAGACAAGAAAGCAATTTACCCTCACCTCAGAATAAATCTTGTTTCTTTGACTTCCTCGATGTCATAAATTATTGTCTGTCTGTCTGTGTTCGAGGTGGGGGTCAGGAAAAACAAAACAAGAAACAAGGGCACGCTTGGGAGAACAAACCGATACATTTGTGTGGTCACTTTGAGGACTTACCGCCTTCACTCAAAGGCGGCTAAGATTTTCTCAGGGCCCACAGGGTGCGTTACTTTTTCAGTGAGTCTCGATGAAAGACAAATGCGAGATTTCGTTACGGACACATGGCATGTGGGCATGGATATTTAGCTCTTAGATGCAGACGTACTTAATCGGCCGTCTGCTCAACTGTGTATCCTTCTTTAAGACACACTGCGTGTTGTTAGGGGAGAGGGAAGAAAAACCTGGTTTGGATGGATATTCTTTTGATTTTGTTGGTTCATAAAGGTTTATAGTGAAGAACAACTAAAGGGGTAATTACTACAATAACATCTGTGTGGTTTGTTAAATTTCATGTATCATTCTTTCACCCGAGGAGTAGGTGATGAATAAAAAAAAAAAGGAAAAAAGTTGACTCACTTGACGAAATAACTTATTGGAATTCTGGTTTTTACGAGTATGCCGTGGCGTCGTTGAAGCAAAATAAATTTAAGGCCAACGAACAAAAATGCAGTCCATTACTTTTGATTTTCTTTGAAACAGCATTTGCTTTAACTGAATGATTTTGACTTTTCAAGTCATTGGTTATTTTGACACTGATAGCTGTTTCCAGTTCGAGATCTTGGCAGAGTCAGTATGACCTCCGCGAAACAAATGTATCGCTTTACATTTGAACAACGTTGGGAAATATTAAAAACTTATTTCTAATGTGAGTGCTATGTAGCCTAAACAGTGAGTTTTTTTAAAAGAAGTTTTGGACGAAATGAAGCACTCACCACGGCTGCTGTACGCAAGGTTGTGCAAAAAGTTTGAGACTGGTATGCTAGTGGACAACACTCATAGTCCCCGTCGTCGTACGGTGTGCACAGATGACGAGAGGGTGGGACTCAATTCACGAATATCAACTCGCCATCGATCTAAACAGCTCAACATTTCTGGCACTTGCCTGTGGGGAATTCTGTGCAAAGATCTCGGAATACTCGCTTACAAGAACCATTTGACTCCAGCCAAGGCAGCCACTTGAACGACGTTGTATTCCATAATTAATGGGAATGTTTGCTCTTACTAATAAAGTCACAATATATAGACAAAATTTCATGTTGTTCATTTTATTGCATTTTTGAAAATAAACTTGTATTCGGCCCACCCTTAAATATAAGCAAAACCATTTCGTGACTTCGCAAAACAAGTTTACTAAGGCTTGTCCTATTTTTATGCTTCCAAACACCTTTTAATTCAAAGTATTTTCAGCTCTTTTCCTTTTTGTAGATATATTTACATACTACATACACATATGTATCTATGTTTATGTAAATAAAATAAGGTTCAACCTCTTAAGAGAAATTCAAAATTCCAACATACCAAGAATAACTGCCTTTGCTTTTTTTTTACTTGTCACCCATAATAATGGTGAAGTGAACACAAATAAGAATTTACCTATTAAGAAGCAAATTGCATAAGAAAATTCTTTAGAATTCCTTTATCTGCCCGAGGTGTCCGCACATACTTTCGCAGCAACGCAAGCGAATAACAAAAGGAAGCCTTACTTTTCCTTCTTTTAGTCATCTTATGACGATGTGGTCTTCTCTTAGGTCGTTGTCGTCTATGGAAGGACTTTTTCGTCTTCAAGGCTTTTCTGAATTTTTACCTGGCTTCTTTGGTCAAGTAGTCATATTTTATGGGAATCATACTTGCAGTGATTTGACTGCTATTTCTGCACAGATCTGTTTCTCATTTGTTATGAACTTTTGAAAATCTCAGGATATACATATCGTAGTAGGTTGGCACAAAAAAAAAGTATCATTGCTCATTGCCACCCTCACATATCCTTCTAGTTTGCAGCTGCTGATTGTGCTATCCTCTTTTCTCAAAGTATGCAAATCATACATCACTTCAGGCAAAATTATTTTGGTTTGACGACTTTGCTGTCGTAATATTACCAAACCCTACAATCTATACGGCTAACTCCTCGCCCTAAAAAATAAGTGTAAAGTCAAGGGTAGCAACATTGAAATCATTTTCTTCAGTTTTACAAACTAGAAAATATTTCAAAACATTCAAGTTTTTAAAGAAGAGGACATCATCAAGCAACTGCTAGGACCGTGAAGGGTATGAGTTGATGAGAAGGGCAGGTACGTTGGGAAGGGAGACAAACAAAGAACTGCAGCTAAAAGGTCTTCCAACACTAAAATCCTGTAGAAGAATCAAAATCCCTTTCATGCTTACAAACTAACTTACATATTATTTAAAATTACACATGCTGGTATGTGCGTTGCTAACATATATACACAAGTTATATGCAAACGACATTCAATATACAAAATTTATAGGTTGAGTGAATTGAAGCAGCGCTTCTTGACCCAATTACTTCCTTCACATCACTTCTTCGAAAAGTCGGCTGCAGCATGTGTAGTTGGTTGCAGTAGCTGAAGGATTGGCAGCCAACCAGTTGTATTGGCACGGCAAATGAGCATCAATGCATATAAATCCTTATAAGGATGTGAAACATTTACGTTCGAAGCTTAACACTGCCATGGCTACCACATTGCAACTCTTTTGCTTTGAATTATGACCCCAAACTCAATGTCAATGGCATAATTATATAGAACATGACTTGTTCAGTTCTTATTTTTTCCTATCTCCGACTTGTACTTTCGCAATCAGGCTTAGAGGCTTTAGAGAATAAACACTTACAAATTGAGACGTTTTATATAAATTCAAAATGTGGGTGCTGAGTAAAATACTCTTAGCCTTGACTTTAATTTAATGTGAAGTGAATTGGGATGGATTTTAAGATTAAGTCACTTTGTTAGTATTTTAAGTTGAAGCATGCCTGAACATGCGGAAGAACATGAATACCATGGTTATATTCCAGTAGTGCAGGATATAACTTGAAAAATTATTATTATTTTTACGGAAAAACAGTAGCTTAAGGGCAACGGACCTCGTACAAACGTTTTTGATTTATGAAATGTCTGATTTCAAAGGTGATGACTTTGGGAATCAACGGACAACCTAAATGCAAAACTTATAATTAAATTTAATTACAATTTAAATTTAATTTTTTTCTCAATTCTCGTAAACAGAAAGCTGATTCCTATGAGTGTCAAACTGAACTTTCAATCTTTGACAATTTTTAAAATCAAAATTTAACTTTCAAAGAAACATTAAGAAAATTAAAAAAAAAAATATTTCCACTCACATTTAAGCATTCATCAAAAGTCAATTCGAACATTTACTTTTTTCTCCAATTAGTATGTATGGAAAAATGTAAAAAAAAACGTTCCAATCGTGCTTAAAGCAACATTCCCAAGAATGTTACTTGATCTGTAGACAAAATATGCAAATTGGACCATCTCTTGGTGCTTCCCTACTAAATAAATGCAGAGACACTAAAATAGTAAAACAAACAACAAAAACTGACAAAAATATAAATAAAATGATTAAAATGTAAGCTCAACGGGCGCACAAACTGAAAAAACTCTTATATGGCAAGGCATACTGGCGCCAATCCCTCCAAGTAGAAGAAAGCAGAATCACATTGTATAATCTGTTTTTTTTTTTTTTTTTTTTTTTTTTAGCTCGCTTTAAAAAAGCAATCAACATTTTGGCATCTATTCAACCGACTTTTTTTCTGCTCATACAGTCATACTCTTGCTGTGTGTAGTTGCTTGTCGCTTAAATTTTCATGTTAAATTTTAATGCAAACATACACAGGCTCACATAATACACTTATAGAGTTCTTAAGGATAATCTCGTCGACAAAAAATTATCACAATATCCTTGATACTTATTAAAGCGCGGCCCAAATTTTATAGCTTATTACATGTACCTTTATCCAATGAAGTATTTTGTGTCCCTCGGCGGTACCTCGAGGCCTTGGGAAAAAAGTAGATTGTAAACGCCCTCAATTGAAATTTGTCTTCCGCCGACAACCAACAGTCGTCCATGTAAATAGAAATCCTTCTCGAATGTTTGCGCCTACCTTACGGCGGAATTCCTTCATCATTCATCGAGAAAGGTTCACGCTCATAGTTCACAGTATGTCATTCAACTCCTCCCTACGCACCAAACAGCCGTAACACACTATAAGACTAAGGTTCTTCACACACTGAGTTGCTCGTTTTATTTTTTAAGTTCTAGAAATTTATATGGGTCCTTAAATTATGATCATCTACAACACCCTCAAAAAATCACATAGGTATAACAATGACGCTCGACTGTAACGAAACGATCTAATAAAACCGAGATTGGCCGCTCTTCACTTAAGCCCAATAGGCAGCGGGGTTTGACGCAAGCACGTAGTCAGACGGGGGACTTTTATGAATTTAAGCTAAGAATAATTTGAAATGAACTTGGAATAAATTGAGTAAATCATTTTCAAATACCTTTTTTTCATGAACTTGGGTTCGCAAAGTTTTTAATTTTTCATCAAACGTAAATGTGGACTCCCCAACGACTCCGTTGTCATGTCAAAAAACTATGCCGAGAGAAAAGTATCATGAGAAAAATATTATGAAAGATTGGTTTTAATTTGATCATTGATTTGTCTTAACAAACGGTTAACTTTTTTCAATCCTCAAGTCATCTTTGTTTCCCAAAACAAACTTCGCAAAGTTAGTACAGTCGGTCGTGCAAAATGATATGATAAAGCCAAAAAAAGCTGAAGGTTTTTTTTTGTTGGTTTTAATTTTTTTGTTTCGAAGCAAATTTCTCTCTACGGCCCTGGAGAATAAGTTATTATATGTACGTGTATTTTGTTTTTCTTCTGGGTTTGGAGGAATTGCTCGAGGTTTTATGATAGTCCTCTTTATATGCGGTCGTATATGCTTATGAATATTTCTCAACGAAATATTACTGCCGTATCCCGTACATACCCTCAGAATGTATTTGTATGAAGTCATAAAGTGCGGCTTGGCCAATCGTTTCTGATGATGGAGGAAACTTTGGGTCGTTTTTAGGGGTTTTTATTGTCGGGCAATAAAATATTATGCCATTCATATAATACACAATTTATTTCGAATCAAAAGAGGACATTCATTGGAGTCATTGGCCTTATTTTCGTTTTCAACTTTGGGAAACAACATTAGCTTTGTTCTATTAGCAGCATAGCCCAGACCAGACCTGCCCGACCCGAACAAAATTAGGCACTTTAAAACCTTTTTCAATGCATTCTGTCATACCTCATACCTAAGAGGGATGTTGGTGGATTGAACTTTCACATTTACAAAATAGGGCCAAGTCCAAGTCATCCAGCACATTAAGGATGAAGCATAGAAGATGGAAAAATGTCAAATTGCATGTCAATTGCATGAAAAACCGACAAAAATGCAAAGTTTATCTGTGATTATTTTCGTACCCTGGCTGCTGGCACAAAACCCATTCAAGTAAAAGCCACAACCTGATAGAAGGTGAAATGCATTTGCGTAATTCCGTAATTATTTTATCATAGTTCACCTTCTGTTTGTCGGTCCACATTTCGGTTTTGAATTCAAGTTTGGGTTCGGCTTCTGGTTTGGGTTCTGTAGTGTGGTGGATTCTTTTGGGAAATTAACTGCCAGTCTGAACGAGACAGTTACAAGGGCTTAGGGCTTTGTTGTTGTGTGCAATATGGAAGTGGTGCACCGAAAATGTCATTGCAAGAGCTACACTTTGCACACCTTGTTTTTTTGGTGTTTTCTTAATCATCAAGTCGATGTCCTATTTAACAAAAGCGACAACCATTCCTGTAATCGTGGAACTGATGAAATAAAATTCATATAAATTTAGATGAATTGGAATAAAAACATCATCATCATCAACAGTGATTGATTGATTTATGGTGCGGTCAGGCTCTCATTTGAAATATCACGGAGCCAGTTAGTCTGTTCCAAAGCAGTTGTAATAATTCTCTTGAGATTGAATTATGTGAATATTTAATAATTACAAGATTTTTCAAATTTTTAAAGATGACTTTCTATGAATTATGAGACTATGGAAAGCTTGAATTGTGACATAATAAATATGAAATGGTATTTTTGCCTAAAAATATAAAAAAGTATTAAGAAATAAGCAGTACCCCTTGGCATAATTGTTAGTGCGTTGGACTGTCATGTAGAAGGTCTTGGGTTCAATTCTCAGCCGCTGCAAAAAAATTTCAAAGGTGTACTGCTCCTTACGCCTCTTTAAAAACGCTTTCCTCACCTTTTCTTTCCTACTGTAGTGAATATTTTCGTTCCATCTTTACCACCGCCGTCAAGCAAAATATGTACAATCAGATGCACGAAATCCAAAACCTTTTAAGAAGACTTTTCTCGCACAGATTTGTAACTTTTAGAAGAAAGATATTAAAGATCCATTCTACCCCTTTCCTTCTGCTCTAGTACCAGGTCAAAAATATATGAAGTCACCTTAAGATTTTCTTTATCAAGAAAATAAGGGAAAACTTATAATTCGTTGAAGCGAAAAGTTTTCACTATGCTGCTATGGCGATAAGTGCGATAAACACCCTATAAGAATATGAAAAATGCATTAGATGAACTCGAAATCGTAGTTTTAAGAACAAATGCCATCATAATAGCCTAAAGTTTCATTCCACTGACTGTCTGCTTGACTTTCTTTCTACAACTTTTGGTACTTCTAAACACAGCAAAGTTCTTTCCGAAGGATTTCAATATTCTGCGACTGTGAAAATTGCCTTTTCATACGCTTTACAGAAGCTCCTAGACCTACTAGCCTGTGACTTCCAATCAAGCGATGGTGGTGGTGGTTATGAAGGCAGCCGCATCACTGCTATAATGACTTAAGTAGTTTAAAAGTTCGTCTTTATAGGAATATCAACTTATAAACATCAGCTTTGGTCATTAATTGGGACTTAAATGACAAGAACTGTGGCGAGACTTGTTGACACATTGGTATAATGAACTTTGACAAACTTCTTCTTTAATAAGCCACCATCAGAGTTTAACGAACCCAACACATTCAAATGAATTAATATAATAAAGTGACACTAATACGCTCCTTATTTAACTTATAATACCCACAGTCGTTAAGTGTCATCCAATTAGTTGGGGTTCCGATGGATTATTTTAAATGTTTTGTTTGCCTCAAGGGTAGGTATCCATCACAAAAAACAAAAAGGACATGAAAATATTTATTTCGATGCCTTATACCCATCCAAGCAAATGCTATATTGTCAGAGCTAGTTAATGTCCTTAAATGATTCTATTACAAGATATTATCAGAATCCGTAGCTTTACAGATCTTGTTATTGACAGACAGTAGAATCGTGGGAGTGGTGGCAAAGTGAGTTTGTTTTTCTGACAAATATTGAAAAAAATATTATAAATTTCGAATAGCAGTCTAAGCCTTGCCTTTCATCAGTTCCTTAGTTAAAGATGGTATTGTCCGTCATGCCTAACAGAAAATGGTTTTTCCTCGCATTGAAATAGAAACCCGGCAGACACCACTTCCCTCCTCTTTTACTTGCCTTTCCTCTTTCAGCTGCTTATGCTTTCTCTAGTCTCCGGTAGTATTTGAAATCAAGTGGAAAAACGAGCTTGTAGAGGAAATCCTGAAAATGTTCCTTTTCCTTGGGTGAAACTTAACCTTCGAAATATAGCCGTGAGTTTTCTTACATTTTTGTTGCTGTTTCAACTTTTTGGAAACTTTTTTGTTGCTTCTTCTTGTCTTTCTATTGTTGTTTTGTATACCAAGCAGCTTCAGGCACTATGT
Organism: Chrysotoxum bicinctum; assembly: GCA_911387755.1. Taxonomy (NCBI): domain Eukaryota; kingdom Metazoa; phylum Arthropoda; class Insecta; order Diptera; family Syrphidae; genus Chrysotoxum; species Chrysotoxum bicinctum. Next base: position 1,098,921 of record OU426988.1, on the reverse strand, counting down.
ACTACCCTCATAGTCATCTTTATTCAGGCTTCCTCCAACTAGCCCAATGAACAAGAAGTACTCGTATAGCCTGACAGACCTTTTTCCCGAATCAAAAAAAAAAAAACAAATGAAAAAGATTTCGTTAGGAAATCCAGGTGAAAAACGTGATCAAGTTCAAAATCGAATTACACTGCTTGAAGTCGAAAGGAAGAGGAAGTTTTTGAATTTCTCTCATACTCCTGCTGCTCCCGTTAATGTCCTGCACAAACATAAATTTGGAACAGAAACTGAAACTAGATTAGTGGTACCCCATCTGAATAAAGTTCACAAATTTTGTGGACAAGAGCTGAACTACCAGCCAACAAGGATGATAACGATACCGACGACGTTGAGATTTATCGTAGGCGATGTGAATTTTGATCGATTGAGAAGTGAATCGGTCGCTTGATGCAGTGAATATTCAATCAATGTATGAATTTCAATATAAATCTTTATCTACGCAAACAGCTCAATCTGAATGCATAAGATAAATTTTAATTAATAAAATTTGTAATTTACACAGAGAACAACTCTTCGAATTGAATTTAATTTTGGCACGCTCTGATTTTCTTCGAATTTGAATTAGGGATGTTGAGTTTGAGTTAGAAGATAGGTATTTCTCATTGAAGTTGATTGCAAGGAGAATCTGCACGCACAAACGAAGACAAAGGATTGATGAATGAATTCGATTAAGTATGCTCTTTGGAGACGAAATGTGTTCAAACTGCATTCGAACTTCTGATTGTTTTACAGAGAAAGTTGTATATTTATAATTGTTTTGTGCGGAGTGACTACGAGTAACATTGAAAGGCACGGAATTGCCTTTAGTTAACAACTGAAAGTCGTGTATTGAATGCTCTTTGAAAGTTACAACGGGCATCGAATTTTGAAAGAACTATTTTACTTCAAATTAAAAGTAAGTATTTTTTAGGATGCAGTGATTCAAATAAATTCTATTCAAGCTCTGATTTAAAATATGTTTGGGAAAATAACCTTTTTTAAGAATATAATCCAGCAGAAACTATTCAAATTTAAGTTTATGAGAAAAGTATTTTTAATAGAAAATGTCTCCTATCTATCTTTCTTTTATTTAAAAGTCTATAAACTCCTACATTTGGGTTCAATTCTGTTCAAAAACGGACAAAAATCGCTGGAAGGGTTGTACAATATGAAACTGGCTGAATAAAGAAGAAAACGATTTAATTGAACCAAAGTTTTGCTAATTTTAAAACATATTTGAAAAGGTTCAACAATAACTATCAACCCTCCAACCTACCTAGAAACAAGTTGACACCAAATTGATTTTAAAACTAAAATAAACTTTTCTTGAAATTTCCTTGGAGATTTTTCGAAAACGAAATAATAAGAAGAAAAATTGGGCAATCTTTCGTAAGTCTTCCATTTTGCCTACAACAAAAGATTTATTTTTTTTTCTTTCAAAGAAAAACGAAAAACAAAAAGTAGCTACCCAAAATAACAAAGATTTATAAACAGATTTACAAGTAAATAAAAGTAAATTGGTGCAAACTTTTCAAAAACACAACACGCAGACTATTGTATTTGCACAATGAAAATGAATTGCTATAATGAATATATGCATGTATATTCATATGTATATTTATATACGGTACTAAAATAAAACAATAAAACAATAGAACAAAAACAAAGAATAAAAATCTATTTTTCATCTAAGAGTACCTCACTACACAGAATATTATGAAAAAGAACAAGATGACAAGGACGACAAAGATGAAGAAAAACTTACTTTAATAGAAATAAACCTATGACAAAACAGGCTTGCCGCTATGCAAATTTTGTTGCAAATTTTTCCTTTTTCATCTATGGATATCATTGAAGTTATTTGGTGGTATTGATGATGCTATTGTAACAATCTACAGATAATATTTATGAATTTTTAAAACGTTTGTTTGTTTGTTTTTAAAAGGTTTGTTTTTAAATGATAATTCAGTGAAAACTTAAAAATCAAGTATTTTAGTTGTATAAAATTTGCCATATTCATTTATTTATTTTTTAAAAAATTTTATTTTATAAAAAATAAAATGCACGACTGAATCGCACGTATTTACTCTTATGTACATAAAGTACTTTGGAATTTAAAATACATTTTATAAATATAAAACATGGATTTAATAAGATAAAATGTTCAAACGCATAAAATCCCGTCTGATTTCTAGAAAAATATGAGTTTATGAAAACAAAGCTCAAAAATCGTTTTATTATTAAAAGTAGTTTTTTATATACGTATGTAAGAAATATCTTTAAAATTTTTCAAGAACAAAATTTGGTATGCCAATTTTAAGTATTTAGAAGTATAGATTTTGGGAAATATTTCCAAAAAATAATCGTTCACACATTTTGAAAATATAGATTTTTCAAAAATTCTATTTTTTTTTTCAAAAACCTAAAAAAATATTTTTTTGAATACATTTATGTTCCAAATTAGTTTAAACTTAAGGTGGCTTCTGTTAACAAAATTTGGTTAAAATCATTAGAACCGATCCTATGGCAGGTACTGTTAATAACATTTTTTCCAAAATGTAGTCAATTCCCATAATAGCACACCTAATTTTTTTTATCAAAATCGTTAGAGATGTTTTCGAGATAAATCATATTTTGCATTACGGGTGTATGGGAGCTACCGTTAGTTTTGAACCTAAAAAATTTCACTCCGAAATTGGGAATCACCGAAGACCCTAAGTACCGAGTTTGAAGAAAATACCTCCATTAGCGCTTAGGCTGTAGATCGGGGTACGGACATACAGATAGACAGACAGACGGAATTGCCGGACCCACTTTTTCATCGCTATCATCTTAATGCAACTTTGATCAAAATCTCGAGTTCGATTTTTTTTTTACGAAAGCATAATTTGCCTTATAGTATCTAGAAAATTTCATTGAAATCGATAGAGCCATGTCAGAGAATCCGACTATAAAACAACAAGGATTTTGTCCGATTAATGAATTATTAAAGATAAGATGGAAGAAAATTATGCAAGAAAAAGTTGAAAAAGGAGAGAAAAGAATAGATATGCAGAAAGAAACTGATTAGTAAAAATTAAAAACTTGAGTTTTAATTTGTTCCGCAGAGCACGTTGTGTTTCATCACAATACCACCTACATGAAACTGATGAAATAAACAAACTCCTATTATGTGTAAAATTCTCTTCAATTTTATCCTACTTAAATACCTTATTTTGTTACAAATCCATTTTAATTTGTATGAAAATAAGTTTTTAATTGGGAGCACCCGTCTACAAAAGCAAACAACCAACTTATACTTGCAGTCAAATTATTTAGCTTTTTTTATCAAGTGCAACATAAGTCCTAAGAAAGATGAAACAAATATTTTTAAATATATTGTGCATTATTTATGAATATTTCGCATCAAAATAGATATTAATTATTAAGAAGGCAACTCTGTTCAACAATGGTACACTGTGGCGTATACGTACTTTTTGAAGTAGTTTGTTATAATAATCTTTATTATTTTAAAGAAATGTTATTTATTTTTTTTTAAAACGCAGATGTATGCTAAATTAAGATGTTATTTTATTTATGCTATCAACATTATGACTGAAATTTTGCTTAGTTACTATATCAATGTTTGTATGGCAACGTGTTAAGATTATTTTGTATTTGGCCACTGAATGTAACAACATGCTAAGTCATTTTTTTTTCTTTTAGGTCACAATAACGTAAGCTTAATTACGTCGAGTAAAACTTTCACATATATCTTAAAAGTATGAATTACTCCAAACCTACCACAATTAACTACATTACACTTTATATCTCCAAATTCGACATATCTCGTTCCAATGTTAAAAGTTTGTTAATTGCAAATATCTCAAAGTATGCATCTGAGATGTAAGAGAAGTACCATTTTTTTGGATGTCAACTGAATTGAAGTTATGTAGTATTTTTAATTCACCTCATAAAATATTAATTTATTTTTTCTCATACATACTCTAATGAAATACTTGCGATCTATGTGAAGAAATCAAACTTCACCACAAATTATTCAATGTTGTACGTAAGTTCTATTTTTTTTATCATACATATATTACATTTTATAATTTTACTTAAGTGTCATGGCAACCCTGCACCAAGACCACATCCAACAAAATTCCTCGATCAAAAGAGAACATAGAGAAATTTCAAAGAAAACTAAAAAAAACTAAGGCCACCTTTAGCTAAGATTTATGCTCTTTACAAATTGGATATGACCTCACTCAACCGAACATCCTTCCAGCCACTAAATGGTTTTTTTCTCCCACTATGACATAAAAACGAACTTTCAACGAAGACGACCAGTCGATTGAGATAACAAACGACAAGATTGACGACGACGAATACAAACATTTTACTTATTCTTATAACAAACAACCAAATTACTAACAGCATCTCAGGTTAGCTTATATAGAAGGAGGACCAAGGACCTATCTGAAGATGTATCTGACATCTCCAACTAAATAACTTTGTTTTTCTTCTATTGTTTAACTGGTCTTGACACGCAATTGAGCGTGTGCTGGCTGTATTAAAATGAACTCATCCAAAGCTAATTAATTAATTGAATGTGAAGATGAGATGAAGAACCATCCTGCTACGAACCCGAATATTTAATAATTTCGTTCAATTTGACCAACACACTAATGATTTTCTTTTCTGGACCATTTACTCTCAATGTTACAGGTACATGATGATTTTTTTTTTATTTGAATTATTTACATTGGGTTTGTGATTTTGTGTAAGGCAGGACCGTCATCGGCATGATTGTGACATATAGTTAGTCTACTTATATGAATTATTTGACATCTGAATGGATTGAAGAGGCACTTGGAACTACTCTAACGTCAAAAGCACATGCTATTCAAGAGATGCGGTATCTAGTTGAACTATTCGAAACTAAATTGAAGACAAGTGCACTGCACTAAACGAATAACGACTCCAGGCACAATCGATAAACGGGTCCAAATAATTGGCAACAGACGTTAAAAACGACCATTAAAACCATTTGTTTGTTAAATGAAATCTGTAGGGGGCTTGAAAGGATTTGATTCAAAACCATACACGGTTCTATTCAGTTTAGGGATTTTGTAGAATTTTAATGTTGTCAAGGACTCTCCAACATCTAAGTGAATGTCAATGGAAATGACGGAACAGTCAGGGGATAAAAGTGACATGAGGTAAAAAAAAAAGTGAAATGTGTAAAGAACTTGCCAGTTTCAGGTATTATTTCTCGTCTTTAAAACGCGAAACAAATTCAATGTGCGGCTGCGTTTTTACATACTTTTTCGCGGGTTATCAGAAAAGACTATCGTCCATAAAAAGAATAACCTGTTGTACTTTTCCACACGCCCTAGATGTAATGATCGATGAAAAAGATCTGCTGCTCCAACAGATGGTGTGTGTGAATGGTTTTGAGTTCCGTTTTGTGTGTGGTGTGAAGCTGGTTCTTCGGAAACCCCTTCTGATTCGGATGAAGGGCACAATCGTTCTCTTGTTGCTATTGATTCTGGATGTGATCTCTTTGAACTCAAAATTATTTAAATAGGTTTCCCACCCGATATAAAAGTGAATGCATTTGGGCGACTTCGTAGAACGAATACGCAATACGCGAGTACGTCAAATTTACTGCAAAGTGAAAACAATTTCCAGGTGCATCTTATTATAAACAATACGAAAATCAAAATTTTTCACCCGAAATGGATTTGGTGAAATTCACAATAAGGCTATGGTTAGGATTTTATTATGACAGTATTATCAGTATTAGCCCTACCAAATGGAATGAGAATACATAGAGAATTAAATAATTATTCCACATCCGAAGTTCCTTACAAAACTGAAATTTCTTTTAATATGCGATCTACTGGATCGAACTATGGAATACGCCCAAGGGCTATTGTCTTCCTCTTAAGCTTCCATATTCCAATTCACGGAAGGCCTCCAATCGCGAGAAACTTTAAGGGAAAACTTCATTAATTTTAATTACAAAGCCATTCTATTAGATTCAGATTCTAATGAGGAGCCTGACATCCCACAAAGAAAAGTAGTAATGAAAACCCCACTTCTGAACTTCGTTTTGACTTTTTTTTATATACACAAATCAATCTTTAATTTATTCCAAATTTCGCGAAGCTCATTCAACATATCTATGAACTACGGGAAAAGATAGATGAATACAAAAACGCTTCAATGAGCTTAGTGGAAAGTGATGTCTGTGTAGAGGTTCATTTCAAAATCATCCAACTAGAGTAGCATAAGGATAGAAATTTCATTGAATTGAATCCAGAGTTGAAACGCAAACAAAAACTACAGAAAGTCCAAAAACTTTTTGGTTTGGTCCATAGTAAAAGTTTGATTGATCATGAACCAAAGACGCAAACATACCTGGATATCACTTGAAAAATTTTCTTCAATTCTATTTTACAAGAGAGGGCCACAAAGTTATCACCTTACTTTTGAGGTGGGTAGGTATTGATGCTAATTTAATGACATACGCTTCTCATCCTAGACAATTTCTCTTTCCAGTTCTTGTGCTATCTCCATTAGGCAGGCAGTCATTGTAATTTTGTAATGAATATATTACATTAAAGTAATAATTGAATTTTCAAGAAGTTAAGTTGAAACAAAGTGAGTTTTTGGAACACAAAGTGAAGATGAAAAAGAAACTTTGCAACTTTCAAATTTATCACAAAAAAACTCTTTTGAAACTAACGTTCCACTAGACGAAATGTAGTATATGCTTTTAAGAGTTATAGTAAAACAAAAAATAAGAAAAAAAGCAAAACTTAACCTTTTGCTTCTTAGTTCACACTCATCCGACTGCCAGGGAGGTAGTACTGGGAAGTTCAAATGGCCAACTATATAAAGGCCTGTCTCTTGAAGGGGCCTATACCTCAAATTGGTTTTAGTCACTATTGTAAATTACTTTAAAAGTAATATTTAACAAACACACACATATAGAAAGAGGTCAGGTACCTTCGCATTTCCAATGGTTCATTTTATTGGCTTCATAAAAGCAAAAAACCTTATTCTAAGATTTAGTAGGCACACAGAATAAAAGTAGCTATTTAGTTTAAAAAATCTACGAGCGAAACCAATATTTTTTTTAAACACATTGGCGCAAAATTTTAGTCGTATTCGTATGATATAATCCTAAGGCAGGAAGGTGTCACAACTCCTAGGGTATCACAACGGAGCTACATTGTTCTAAGAGTGACGGTAACAAGATCAACTGTCAAGCCATTAACCTAAACTAAGACAGAAAGATACTTGGTTAAGATGAAGATTTTAGAACTTTTAATACAGTTAAACATTATCTAACATTTCAATAAAGTAAAAATCATCAAATAGCTAATTTTTTTTAGTTTCGTGCTAACTTCATATGACTCTTTGACATTTGTAAACATCAAAAAAGGTTCGTGTAATGTCATTGTTTTAGATGTTTCAGAAGCAATTTATTAAAAAAAACTTTTTTAGTACGATACTATTTAGAATTTTTTTAAAATTAAGAAAGAGTTAGTGGACTAATTTAAAGTTAGCAAATTGTTAAGTAGTATCATACTAATACTTACGGCTGTTTAAAATTTTAAGCCATTAACATTTAGTGCAAGTTTTCAAAAGATTTGTGGTGTCATGGAAAATTTCGCAAATATCGATTGAGTGGTTCGAATTTAATTTAATTAAAACAATCTCTGCAAACAAACCAATTCAAACAGATTTTCAGATTTTTCGAAACTGATGAAAAATAAAATGCACGACTGGGTCGCACGAACTTGCTCTTATGTTAACGACTAAGAATTTCAAAAATGAATGTTATTAGAGAAAACTGTTCTTAAGGATAAAATTCATTTTAAATGACTAAAACAACTCCTTCAGTAGTTGGAGCTAAGCACAGGATGCCATGTGTTTTAAGCAAAAATTATTTTACGTAAGAACAAAGTTATAATTTGCTGTAGTGGTTTCTTAAAAAAATGAGCTTTTATATATAAAATTTTTAAAACGTTTTTAAGAAAAAATTTTGGAACGCTAATTTAAAGTGTTTATTAATGTACGAATGAAAATTGAATTTACAAAAAAAAATATTGAGCCGTTTTTGAGATACCGATTTTTTTTTTTTTAATTTTTAAATGTAATGTTTTTTAAACTTTTTAGAAGCTTGTCTAAAAAAATTTCATTAAAATCCGTTATGCCGATAATGAGAAATTCAAAATTCTAAAAAAATCGTTCCATGGTATATACGGTCAGTAATATCTAGATTTCAAATTTTTTTTGTATTTAATTATAGATCGTAAGAATTAATTGAAAGAAAAAAATTGTTAAAATTCTCGGAACCGTTTTCGAGAAAAATACGATTTTTGAAAACCATTTTTTAACTTTTGTATGGAGGGTACCGTTATTTTTAGGTAAAATAATTTTTTTTTCTTATATCTTGTAGATTATATTAAGAAACTTTTATTTATCAAGTTTTAAAAAAAATCGAACATGGGGTTTTCGAAATATTGAGTTTTCAAAAAAAAAATTTGAAAATTTGTTTAAAAATTTAAAACTATTTTTTGAAAATTTGAATTCACAATAATATTTAAACTATTGGGGACCTTTAGCAAAAAAAAAATGATCCGTCCAACTGCTTTTGAGAAAATCAAAAACCAAAAAATGGTTTCAAGGGGGGTACCAAAAATAACAATTTTTTGGAAATTTTTTTTCAACCATTAGCCAGATTTAACTTAATGAAATTTTTTTAGTTTTTTTAAAGAAAATCTGTGGGACAGTTTTTGAGAAAAAAAAATATTTATAAAATTTTGAAGAAAAAAAATCGTATGGCGGGTACCGTTATTGTTGATCTTAAAAAAAAAAAAAAACGTGTGGGGGAAAAAATTCAAAACGATATCTACCAAGCTTAGCGAAAATCGGCCGAGCCGTTTAGGGTGTAGTCGAACAGACAGACAGACAGAATTGCGAGACCCACTTTTTTAGTCTTCGCTATCATCGTAATGTCAACTTTGATCAAAATCTCGAGTTCGATTTTTTTCCGAATGCATAACTTGCCTTATGGTACCTATAAGTCGCAAGTAAAAAATGTTTTCACAACTCAATAACAAGTGAAGGTTCAATTTTTAAATATCGTGAATTGTTTAAAGTTGTTGGCACTTGGCTAGCTTATGCACATGCACATGCACATATTCAGATAGACCAACAGAATTGCGTGCCTCTTTAATAACCCCTTCATTAAAACAACATTTTTGATGAAAACCTCGAGTTGAACGCTTGAAAACTCCATTACATATTTTGTTTAGTCCATCCCTGTGTAGTGCAATGTATTTTAAACGTTAAATACCACTGGTTCACGTTGTTGCTCTATCATCGCAAGCAACAATTTTTCAGATTCTCAATTTTTCAATTTTGAAGGAAGAAATAAAAGAGCTCTGTATGAATGGGATTCGTTCTTGGTTGCGTAGAGAAGGTATGAATGTGTATCCCTTCAATTGCATGATAAACACCTTGACGTATATAAGACTCTTTTCAGCAGGTTTTTTTTTGACAAGCAATTTCTTCTTCTTTCGCAACACAAAAGCAGTCACTTGTCAATATTTTAAATTTTATTCGAGAGTAAGGAAATCCATAGATGATGTGAAACGGAAATATGAATTTTGTGTAAATGAGCATCAATTTGCAAGTTGAAGATGGAAAACAGGTAAGTGATAGTTGATAGCGGCAAAAATTGAATTATTGTTGGGATTGCATTCCTTTTCATGTTTACCATTTTTTTTTTATTTATCTAATAATTGTTATATTTTTACAAACTAAAGATTTGTCTTACTAACTCACATTCACAAATTCTGAAAATTAAAACGTTTACGGGGCTAAGTTGTTGAAATAATCATTTAATTAAATTTAATTTAACAAAATAACAGTTCCAATTTTAATCTTTTCGAATAGTTCCCACTCAGGGGCAGTGCATCTTACGAAGAAGTTACAAGAATATTTCTTGTCTTAATTAAAAAGCCCTTATCCAAGATGTTTGGATTCGCCCGAAAATTGTAGGTCGTTCTCCTCAATAACAGCGCGAAAATCCAACTTTGGATCCAACTATTTCAATTTAATCAAATAAAATAAGCCAAGAAGTACAAAAGATCTATTAGCTTGACGAACAGGTGTCTATGCTCTGGTTCGGCAACAAGAAAGTTTATTCGTGTTGGTATTCAATAGCTGAAATTTCCAGCAACCATCACCTTTCTTTTGGTCTATTCTCATCATAATAAGGCAGATGAACTTTTATGTACCCAACAGCGGCAGAGAAAAATTTAGTAAGAAATGATTGCTGAAAGGAAGGAAATCCTATTAACACCGTCAAAGAAAATTTCGTTGCATGCTAAGGAGACACTCACGTTTACCGACCCATATACGAGTACATATCCTCATAGAATAATAGCAAAATGGAAGAAGAAAATGACTATCTGAGGCATGATTTGTTTTTTTTTTTTTTTTTTGTGGTTCTGGATAAGTTCATTCTAACCTCTGTGCTTCCGCCTTTTACGTTTGATTTGGTGCCTTTGTTTGTGTAAGATGCCGCTCGGTGTGCTCCTCTAAAGGATATATGTGAATAACATTACTGGAAAGCTAGCTAAATCCCTTAAAACCATTTGCATTAACAAAAATGAGGAGAGCTTTGGTGAAGGTGTTTGTGTGACGGATGAAGCCGTAGATAGAAGATATTAAATCAGCTAACACCCACACCAGGTCCCTAGACCGTTCCTTTATATCTGGCTGGTTCGGAGGAACGGTACGTCACGATGTATACGGTAAGCGTTTTTGTTGAATTTGAAGATAGAGCCGTGAATGTGGAACATCAGATTGAGTAAGTCGACTTTATCAGGATGGATGATTGCATTCATGTCAAGCCGACAGCGTTCCTTGGAGGTGACATGAAAAGGTATGTCAAATTTTATGGGTGATAACACAGCAAGCTAGGATATTTTATTTTGTTCATTGTTATTGTTCTTCTATAGTAAGACTTTCTTATGTGCGAGAGCTTAAGGATCCAATATAGAGATTGCTCGCTTTTTGGCCTTTAACGGAAAATAAGAGTTTATTGCGTGCCCACATCCAGGCTTCAGGATGAAAATGTAGGTTCTTTAGTTTCGAATGATGTTTGTGATTTAATCCAGAGAGTGAGCATGATGCTCCTGTATGAGCGAAAGTACTTGCCATCAGTATCGGTATTATACCTACGTTATAAATGGCTTGATATACACAAAGCGTTGTTACACATTCGAAGAATGGAATTCCAATATGAAGAAGTATAGAAGAGAATTTTTTCTGAGAAGGTGCATTATTTCCTTCCAATCGATATTTCATTGAAACACACAAACTATGTAATCCAAAGATAAGCCAACAACCCTAGGGGGCTCAGCGAACTATGAACTACAAAATTCCTCAAATCTCACAACAAACGCATCCTCTGCTATACACAACGTCACATAGAAATTTCAATAAGGATACTACCGAATTTACTGATTCACTAGAACAGATGAAACAATGAAAAATGAATAATTGAAAACGAATTATCGTCCTGCAATTCGAAGAATCACAATAATCCATGTTCATTATTCGATAGTCCGGATGTGTATTGCTTACCGAATGCACTTTTAGAAGGTCCACTTAGAACATTACTTACCCTTTATGTAGGTCGATTATAAATTCCTTTTCTCCAACAGGAGTTTAATTTTAATTGTTCCCTTCTCTGTAGGTGTCATGACAATCTTACTTGTAATTCTTGTTTTGGGAAACACACCTGGCTCACACATTAATCATTTACTTGGCAACCAAACAAATTGACTTAGTTTGTGGATTAAATACGCATTTACAAGTTCAGAGGCGCTCGAAAGACGCATTTTATTTGTTTAATAAAATGAAATGAAGGTTTGTATCGAAATCCGTTCAAATTTTATTTATATAAATTTGGGGATATTCAAAAATCTATGTTTTGAAGTTTCGAACAGGTCTTTTAAATATAAAATTATTAATAGGATATTCAATTTTCGAGAGCAACACACATTTTTGGGGATATTCATTATTTTGGATATTCAATTAAGTGTAAATATAGGAGGTTTGTAATTTGAAATTACGAATCTTTCAGTTCTTAAGTTCCTTAAAATAAAAATTCTCTATCAAATTTAAGCTAACAAAAAGCTATGAGCTATGAATCCTTTAGAAATTGACAAGGGGAGTTGTAATAAGGGGTATTTTTCGCTGTTGGCTTAGGACTCTATCAACAGTTGTTAATTTAATTATACAAGAAACTAATGAAGACTTGTTCGGAATTTCGTAAAACTGATGACTTAAATTTTGGATTACCTCGGTGAAAATTCAACTGAGCGCCGCCTATGGAACCATGTTTATTTGACTAAATTTCAACTCACAGAGTTCCTTCAAAATTGAATTAAGTGTAATGGTACCTTCCTACTTCCTACTAACATCCATAATGATGTGACTTATGAAACAATCCTTTTCACATGAGAGTTAATTATATTGCCAAAAATAATGGTATTAAGGTATACATAATATGCTGGCTTCTTATTTAAAGTGCTTCCAGCCAATAATGAATATCAGTTCATCCTTAAGACTTAATGAAAGCCTTCACCATAGAATTTTGCGGTTGAAACTTTAGGTTTAATGCCATTACTGAATATCATTAATTTACTCTATCACAACAGAAACAGATTAAAAAAAAAAGAAACCCTTCCATTTATAGTTGTAAGAAAATGGGACCGAAAAAATAAACAGAAATGTTAGGATAACTTCATCAAAAAATACGAAGAAAAGCTGCAAAGCGGAAATAAAAATAATAAAATTGGAAAAATTTACAGATGAACCGGCGCCAAATTAAAAAAAAATCAAAATCAAAGAAAAACTTGGCATCCATTCAATTTCTCTATCCCTCCTATGTGAAAATCTCTAAACTCATAGTATTCCAGTCCAGTCTCATTGTATATATATTTGAATAGTACTATCATGAATAGGAACGCGACTAGGCGAACCAAGCGGCACCATAATTACTAAATTAGCAGAGATGCCTATGGCAGAGTTTTAACAGATAGACATACATGTCAGCAATAGGAATACTGTATATAAAATAGGAGAACAAAGGCACATACTATGTACATTGGAGTAGGATGTAGGTGTGTGTGGGGATTTGGTAGTTGTTATTTTCTGTAGGCAAATATTTTCAAGGTCAATACTTTCAATACTTTTTTTTGGCGATTACGTATTTTTTGGGATAAAATAAAATTATTTCTGTGCATATTGTCGTCTGAGTTATATCTTGTTCAAAAGAACATTTTTGGCGAAATTTAGTTAGAAATGCAGTTTTTATAAATCAAACATGCTCTTTCGAATGGCATACTCCATTTCTTTCTATCTCTTTTAGTTTTTAGGTTATGAAGAACTATTTTTCAAATTTTTTTTTGAAAACTCAATATTTCGAAAACCCCATGCTCGATTTTTTTCAAACTTGATGAATAAATTTTTTTTTTAATTTTTGGAAAAAAAATGTTTTTTTTTTGGTTTGGAAAATTCGATATCTTCAAAAATTATTATTTTAATTTCATACAATTTTCTATGGGTATGTACCTACATACTATGCAAAAGCTATTTTCTTTAATAAAAATATAGGTACGTACCCATAAGATTTTCTTAAAGAAATAGTTTTCTAACTGTGTATGTTCATATCTATATTAATTACAAAAAAAAAGTACAATTGCCACTATCTAACTACCCACTGCATATAATTATTATAAAATTATTATTATAAAATTATTTTTGTTATTATAACGAAATAAAACCATTTGAGTTTATTAAGTTCAAATTCCTCTAGATCTAATTACAAAGTGCATAAAATGGCAACCTCGGTAATTAATCGTATCAGAATTTAAACAAACCATATTGCATGAGCAATGAAACAAAATTCACAAAATCTCTCATACACTTTCAATACTATTTGCTTGTATTCATCTCGCGCATGGCATATAAAACTTTATATAACTACCTACAATTGATTCTGACAGCAAAAAGAAACGCAGATAAGACTTTCTCCCTTACCCTCTTTATTGTTGTCAGAATAAATATATCTCTATACCTCGTCTCTTCTGTTGCTTATATTTTCTCCTTCCACGTCAACTCTGCACTGGTTAACATAGCCACACTTACGATTTTGCGGCACAATAAGGTAACTTAAAATCGTGTTCCATGAGAGTACTATTCAAATATATATACAATGCCAGTCTGTCCGTCGTCGGTTTCATTCCCAATTCAAAATCATAAAGAATATAGTTATTGTTGTGGACAGCGTCAGGTCATGTTACGGTTCACTGGAGCTCGGTTTTCTGTTCATAGCTCAAAATTGTCGAAATCAGGAGAAGGGGGTTTTATTTTGATCATATCTATGGATAGTGGTGTGCCCTTTGTCCGAATCAACCTTCCAATTTTCACAAAATTCAAAGTCAATTTACAGAAGGCAATGATTCGTTGAAGCTACCCAGGTATCATGCAGCAGCCAAACAGCATCTATAATGGTGTGGGGCAATGTTTTATGTTAGGAGATGGAATGTATGAACTCAAAGCTGCAAATCCATTTAACTTTCTTTTATATTTCTTGGAAAAATATACATTACTTAAAAGAATATAAAAAAGCTGCGATATCTGGCAATACATATACATGTTGTGAAATTAAGGCTCATAAATCTGCGTTTACCAGACGGCCCGGCCGACCGACGCGACGACGGAAACGGAAGGCAATGTGCTTCCGAAGCATAAATGTTCTTAACATTGCAATTTTTTTTCCTCTCGCACAGCTTTATATGCAAGCAGATGTTTTATGTAGACTTAAAGAATTGAGGTCGAATTCTTACTCATATATTCAGGAAACAGAACTTGAAAAGATTAGGAGAAAATTGTTGAATAAACGAAAAAATCGAAAAAAAAAACATTTGAGGGTGAACTTCGCAGTTGGTGGATGACATTTGGATTTGTAAGTTAAAAATAAATTCTGCATGCAATACTGCAAATAATTTATCTTTTAAGGTTCAATTTAATTTGCTCTGTATAAATGGTTAATGTAACATTGACAATTGAGCTTAAGTGAGGTTAGATCAAGTTGCCTCAATTTGCCTCTTTTTTTTACAGAAAATTTATAATTCAAATTTTAGTGATGCAGCTCTGAACAGCAGCAATGAACTTTATCGTACAAAAATGTTCGTTAAGGATATTATAAAGAATTAGACTAAGAGCCCACAGCAATTTTTGGGTGTGATTGATAACAAAAAAATAATTAGCATAATTAGATAGGCCTTTAATAGTTATTTACAAATGTGAAAGTCTTTAATACTCCAGTGGAAGCAAAAATGCATAATAGTGCATCAAGTATGCAATTCTTTTCAAGTCCAAATAATTGTGATAACAACTTTGTCAAAATGTCGAGTTAAGCCCCCTGATTGAAAATATCGAGGTCCAAGACGTTTTACAGACAGCCTTCTGCCTGCCAGACGCTATAAGAATAGGCTACTTCTACACTAAGAAGGCCACCTTCAAAAGGGTTTGGATCCGATATTTGCAATCAGGGCACTTAGCTCTTCATTTTGAAGTTATGGCAAATTTTGTATCCTATTTTTTAGACGCGCTCAAGGAGTTATGAATTTCTTTAATATTATGTCGAACAGTACATTGCGAGCATTAGGGAAAATAGACGGGATTAAGAAGGAGGTACCGAGGCAAATTGGTTTCATATTTCTGCATATCATAATGAGAGGTGTTGTCCGGCTAAGGAAAGAAATAGTAAATCGAAAATATACAGAACTTGAAAATTTACAAATATAAATAAGCCAGAGAAAAAAGTTAAACCAAAACTTTCGTTAGCAAAGTGCATTTCCATTACCATTCGGCATAAACATGTGAAGTAAGCCCTTAAAGCACATAAAAACAAAAACCCTGGTGACATAAAATATACATCAAGTCGTCAAATGAACAATATGTACGAGTACATTTGCTGAAATCGTAAAAATATAATCCTGACTTTTAATTTTTTATTTGTTTGTTTTTTTTTTTCGAAACATAAATCATTTGAATTCAAAATTTAGGATATCCTTAAAATCTATTATTTAGGTACTTTTGTTAATACTCGTACTATAAAATTCGTAAAAAAGTCATTCGAATGATTTTACATTCAACCGATATTTTGATCCATAAATCATTAATGACACTCTATAAATACCCAGTACACTGGGTGTTTCAAAAAGCGACAAGGAGTGTTCGAATATGATTATGATTTTTAAGTGAGAAAGTCTTAATTTTTTTTTCGTGCTTTTATTATTCACTCAACTACAGGTAGTTGTTAATGTTTTAAAAAAAAAAAAACATAGACAAATATATTGTATCAATAAATTTCTATTCCTTCGGAGGGAAGAGAAGAGATTTGGATGATAAAACTCGTGAACAGCTTTTATTTGGTTTAAGACTCTCCATGGGTGTTAAATGCCCAAAAGTAAATAGAACAGACAAGTTATCAAAACTGATTTTTTCACATCTTGACCAAATATTATGAAAACTGTCTTTTAGGGCAGTAAAAAGCTCGACCAGAAACAAGATATGCACAAAAATTTTTCTTCGTCTAAAAGCATATTAATTTAATGTTTTTTGAGTGGGAAACATGGAGGGTTGATTTATGGAGTTTAGAGCTCATGCAAAAATTTGTTTCTGTTTTGGGTTTTTTGGAGAAAGATAAAACGAAAAATAAAACTTTCTTAAAATTTTTTTTAAATACCCCCATTTTCGACCAATTGGACTCTGCAGATACTTAATTCTCTATTTTCAAATTCAGTTTCCTAAACTTCTACTTATTATGCACAGCATTTTTTTTAAACTAAGAATTGAAAAATTTAATTTTCCAGATTTTTTTTTATATTCTACAATTTTAAAAGACAAAATTATGCAGAATTTTTAAGTGTAGGTAGATAGCAGGTATTTTAGATTAACAGAATTTTTAACATTTTAGACTCTGAAGTCTGAACAAGTACAGAAGTGTGGAATTTCAAACCTAAGAAATAACATTTGAAGAATTTAGAAATATAAGTTACTTACGTGTCAATATTACAAAATTTAAAAAAAACTACACTACGGAATCGGGGACTTATAGAACTTGGAAGGTACTAAGTGATTTTACAGATTTTTTAAAAGCAGTAACTTGGATTCAAAAATTCTTAAGAAAGAATTTGGAAATACATTATTTATGGGAAATTGTATTTCGAAGTACAAATCACGATTTCAAATTTGAAAATAAAATACAAACATTTTGAAACCTTAATGTAGGAACATTTGTATAATGTTTGCCTTTGATTCCAATGTATGTATTATATCTCTGAAAAAATTATAACAAGAATATGAGCATTTTACGCTATAGAAAATATTTTCACTTTTTGGAACACCTTGTGATTTATTCGTTATAAGAAAACGACGTGTATGTGTGCAGATAAGTTGTCAAGACTCCTGACTTGTGGTTGTGGCATATAATGTGGGAAGTAATGTACCTAACCCATATTTCGGATTTCATATGTCGCTGTCTGTATCCTGTTAATCTATATGGAAGCAAACTTGAACTGACTTTTGTTTTGATAAATGTTGTCTCCGCGAAATCCAATATTCAATTCCTATATAATATAATGAAACCGAATCTTAGGAAAGTGTGAACAACTCTCTCAATTAACAAATGTCACGTCCTGTTAAAAAAAAACAGCTATAAATACAGAGAGGGTCTAACATTTTGCGAAAATTTTTTCTTGGTAATTGGGGGAAGGATAAAGATTGTGGCACAATTTTTTGAAAGAAGAATAATCAAATTCACTATAAAGCTAGTAAATTATTCAGATATTCAAATATTAGATTTCATTCGAAAAATATTGTTCTGAAATATTTATTGGAATTAAGTTTTTGAGGGATTGATCAGACACAAAGACGGCGAGAGTTGGCATTAATCTGATATGTAAAATTGACATGATTTAAACATAGAAGACTAGGGCCAAGCTTTGATCCAAGCAGAATGTATTGGTTATGGAATTCTGTGGGACAGTTACCAACTTGCTTAGAATCAACTGTATATACTAGAACATGTCCTATATCCTTCTAATCTCTGTGCTGTGTTATCCGTTTACCGCACTGGAAATTCGTGAAACGTTCCTTTATTTTAACATCCAATGCTGAATGGAAGCGTATTCTAGGTGCTTGGTAGGCGTAAAATGGATCCCAGATTATTCCCTGACATTGTATATCATAGATTAGTCACCACTTTTACGGCAATCCTCGAAGCTCCCATCCCAGTACCACTCAACAACCATTATCATCAGACTTTGTCGTTACAGTATGTTGTGCCGAGCAACCTTTAACGGGGTTCACGGTTGATTACGAAAAATGTTTCGGTTACGCTGCAATGTAGCTAAAGCATATAGTTTTGGTGAAAGCAATCCTGATGGTTGTTCACTCTTGCCGCTTGCCGTCGCCACCAGTTGAGATGAGGAATTTCATTCACAAAACAAATTGCTGCAAATATTTCAACAATTTTCGCACTTTTTGTAATTTAGTTTGGCGGCAATGGCAACATGCAGTGTGTGTATGTGGTTTGTGTGTCTCGATTTCGCCACTCAACTGGAGAATTATGTCAGCAGTGCTACAAACGATGACTGAGACGGGAAAACTAAGTTTCATACTATTAGTTTTGGGGTGTGGGGAGGACTATTACAGCAGTCGCAAATCAACTATTCCTTTCACGTCTTTGTAGAGATGTGTTTCCTTCTTTTTGCTCCTTCTCTCTCTGGCAATGTTCTATGAACGGTCAATGGTCCTTGCTCTTTGGATGGCTAGATTTTTAACTCTCCCGGCATGATGACTGTGGTAGCTTTGGCTTCGTTGCAAATTTAAACCACAATTTATTGCAACTACTTTCGAAGAAATTACTCTATTTGGGTTTTCTTTTTGGTGGACTTGCAAAACAAACATTTTTTGTGTTGCACGATTCTAAATTGTCGCCATTATTCATCAGATTTCCGGATTCGTTTCATACTTAATTCAGCCGTTTTTCTCATTTTCAGTGTTCCTTCTTCCTGGAAAATTGTTAAACCGGCAGGGGAAAAATTTGATATTGGAATGGTTAGAGACAAGAAATGGGATTGACATCACAGAGTTGACATCACAAAGTAGATGGGTTTGAAGTAACCTCACACACATTTGTGTGGCCTCAATAATTCTACAAAACTTTGGTCCAAATGCTGTTGTATTCTCTTGGTAAATCAATTACACTTGGAATGTAATCAAATTTTCATTATGTATATTCATTTTTCGGGGTGCGTAACAATTTCAACCTAACTGCCTGGTGAAAAGTATATTAAAAGAGCAAACAAGGGAGGAGGAATTTACAAACACAGTAAGACTTCCAATAGATACACTGGCTCGTTTCAGCTGTTTGTTTGCTAAGCATTCCTTCAACTATTCTTTTCCATTTCAATTACAAATGCACGTACGTATGCTTCGGAATTACGGGGCTTGCGAGAAATAATATAGAAAATGAGCTCTGCAAGTGTGCAAAGGCAGACATTTAAGCAAAAGCATAATTAACTATGTGAATAGAGTGAAAACAGTTGTTTACCAAAAAGGCAGTGGCAGTCGTAACGGCAGTAGTGTAAGGAACAGCTGCGGGAGTTGGCATTACCCACCACCCGCTGTGTTATGTGAAATTTATATTTGTATTCAAATAAATCAAAGTAAATGCAGATGTAAATAAAGCGACGCCTCGAAAATCATCGAAAAACAAAAATAGATAAGATTGGTGGTGCAACAGCTTGAAGGGAACCAGGACCTAGTGACTTACAGTTCTCAAGCATTCCATTGTGCATGTTACCAAGAATGGAGGGGACTTACAATTTTCTGCCGATTCCGAACGGCTAATGTGCAGCACTTTTCATGACAATCAGGGATGAAATCAATTTTTTCAGTACAGAGGAGCTTTAAGTGTATTTATTACATCACGGCCATATGGGGTTGATGTCCTTTAACCTAGTTAGTATGGTATTACAATTATGGTTAGTCCATTTCACACTTAATTTCCAAGCAAAATAAAGTCTCAAAAGGCAAAAGCTGAAACCATGAGAACATAAAAGAGAACTGGAGATAGAGTGAGAATGATGCAAAATGGTAGAGGGGTTGCGTCGAAGAAGGAATCTCTGTGATGTCGAAACCATTCGGCTGTCCAATAAATGTCAATTACTTTCAATTTGCAGCTTCGAAAGGATTAAACTGATACGTCAAAATCTCTAGGAGAGAGTGATTGAGCAAAAGTCCGGGAGTGAAGAATAAAACACAGGAATATTGCAAACGAGAGTCGACAGCAGCCTGAATGAATAAGGCCATTCTGACTCTTCCTTCCTCAGTTAAATGGCACGAAACGCCTGCACATAATAAAGTCATGATAAATTTAAGGCTTCCA
This sequence comes from Chrysotoxum bicinctum, assembly GCA_911387755.1. Classification (NCBI taxonomy): domain Eukaryota; kingdom Metazoa; phylum Arthropoda; class Insecta; order Diptera; family Syrphidae; genus Chrysotoxum; species Chrysotoxum bicinctum. The sequence goes on along the minus strand of OU426988.1, from coordinate 1,078,355 downwards.
CTAATCAACGTAAAGTTGTGGGGAGATCGATTAATTCAACAATAGGGCATATTGCTGTGACGTAACCGTAAAATTGGTTCACAGAGTTATTGTTGTCATTTTGTATAAATTAATGAAATATGGAACAATAGCTACTTCAGATGATGGATGTTAATAGGAATGGGCGTTTTTGATACCAGTTACTTTAATTAAATTGAAAGACAAAAGATATAACAATTTGTTTTGTCAACGTGAAAGCTATAAATCTCGACTTCGTCCTTTGAAAAAAAAATATGAAAAAGAAAACTTAGACATATGTATGTACGAGTATATGTAAGTGATTAGACCAGAATCTAATTTCTAATTATATTACTTAGGGACCGTACATTTAGTTGCCCGTGAATGAACTCGCAATGTATCTAATTAAGCTGCATGAATATATTCAGCATTTGTAGAGATGGGACCTTGGTGGAATATATATTTAGAATCTATGTTAATATTTGCTAGACAGAAAACTGCGACAGAAATGTTCATGAAATAAAATCAAAGCAATACTTATATAGGAAGCAAAGAAGATAACCGCTTCTGAAACTCCGTGAAATAGCTGTAGGAATATCCTAAGCTTTGTGAGAGTACTCATAACCCATTGATGTTTCACTAATAGTTTCAATAGAATAACGAGGTAGCAGGTTGAACATCCGAAGGTGAGTATGATCCAATGTAGCCGGACATATACAAGTGGACTTGATCTGCTAGATGACAGACCCACTGAGTACAGTTCCATAGATCGGCCCACGCTTGATTGCATTACTTCGACTTCCGTAACGAAGAATCCTTCTTATCAATAACTGGATGGATTCAACAAATGGAACAGATATCTACTCGAACCACTTTAGTAATAGAATAAGGTTTATTCCAGAGACAGAGAACAAGCGTGTAAGGAAAAATCTTTTTGAACTTTTCAGTTGCGCAATTATTTATTTGCGACTTAATAAAGCTTATTATATGGAAGGATCTAAGGTCGATATAGTAGATTACACATGTCCATATGTGGTCACATGTCCATATGTGGTCACATGTCCATATGTGTCTCACATAAATTGTCCAAATTTAGATTATTTTGTCAAAAACCAAATAAGTCGTTTAGCTTTTCTTAGAGATTTTTTTTGAAATGCTTGTCAATGAAACTATGCATTACAAAATTCGGAGGAAAATATCTAAAACATTCTTTCATCTCTGTACCTACTCAAAGTCCCATCACTAACCAACTACTACACAGAGAAAAACAATTAAGCTTCTGTGATGAATTTTTTTTTTGCTTGTATTTTGTTCGCTGTCTTGTTAAACAATTAGCAGAACAACAGAGTTTATCTTTCGTAAAATTCGGAGAAGAAGAAAACGTTTTAGTCTTTCTATAGAAGAGTCAGTGTTTATACTACAAACACACATTTTTTTTAATAAAAGATATTCTTCCTTCTCTCTGGAGGAAATGGCAAAAGAAAATATCTATGGTACGCGGGTCAAATGAGAAAGTATCTAAATAATTAAAAATGCAATGTCCTTACAGCAAATGATGCTTCACAAAGTCACCGAGTTGAGTTGATGATAAACATTATTACTTGCGATGAAGATGATGATGAACCCAGTAGGAATGGACTTTACTCCAAGAGGAGATGACAGGAGCTGTGCAAACGTAGCCCTAGCCACTATACCTACCACCATTTTTGACATAGGTATACCAATTCAACCTACAAAATGAAATGAAGAAAGTAAAATAAAAGTCAACAAGCCTGCACAGAAAACAAAAACATTTACTAAATGATGGAGTATTTGATTTTTTCTTCATTAGACCGGTGTCCTTATGGCTTCGTTGAGAGTGAATAGGAGAGCGAGTGGTGTACAATGGAACGAGTGATTTTAGTCCTACATAATAGGGCAATGCATGAAATAATCTACGACTCGAGCTGGGTTTTGAGTTAAGCACGGTGTGTGTGTACACACATCCGAGGAGAAGTATCTGGAGGATTCCTTGTGGCTACACTTGTTCTCGTTTCCATTTATGTTTTCTGACGAAAGTTTTTTGAATGGGAAGGGGATAATTTTGGTATGGGGGCGGTTGTACCTCCTTCACTCCGAGCTCCATTGCATCCCGAACGAGTGGCTGCTTCTGAAATCGATGTAAGTTGTAAGCGCGCGTCTCGCTTTTTTTGCTCCATTTGTTTGTTTCCATTTTAGTCAATTACCGGCCTGTTAATTGCTTTCAGGAAGCAAACATAAGTGCTTGTTGTTTTTCTGTATAATATATGTAGTTTTTTTTTCTATTTCAGTACTATATATTCGTGCTTTTCCTCGGAACTATGGGTGTATTGTGCTTTAGGGAAAGTAGGAAATTAAGGATAATAGCGATGTCTTTTTAGGATTATTCATGGCAGCTCATCAGTGAAGGAAAATTATGTTTAAAAGTATGTAAGTGCGCGTAAAAAAAGTTAAATTGATTTTCGTCCCAAAAAAGGGTAAGCCAGGTATTTATCCATATTATGGGTGTGGAATGAATGAATTATATATTGGTATAAAAGTGCAATACGTAGAAAACTATTGTGCCCCACCTTAATCCGGGTGAGCTTGGTCAATTTACAATTCTTCGCCCAAACATATTGCTGCTAGAAATTTTAGTATTTCATAGTATCGTGGTCTGGTGTTTCCTCATGCACGTTGCAGAATCTACATTTGTCACTGCTTACTACATTAAGCAAATCTAGGTGTCTTCTACTCAAGCTTATGCAGTTTGTGAAATTGCCCAGTAGTTGTTTCGGCTGACTTAGCTTTGGGAGTTCTTTCCAGTTTTTTTTTTTGACAATGTTTTTTTGTTAAAAGGGTTGATGCGCCTATTTTTGCTAAGAAATCTCTTTCCCCTGAAACCGGGTGGCACTTAACAACTTAAGGCTTTCATTATGCGGTGTTGTACATGAAAAAGATAATCTTTTTTCAACTTTTAACAACGTGGCTTTTCTATCCATTTTGAGGACAAATTTTGAATAACAAAACAGGCTTCTATCGCTTAAACTGAAGAAGAAACCTGATGTGGATGGGCAAAGTTCTACTAATATTTTATCTCTCATAAGGATTTTTATCGAAAGGGAATTTTAATTTGTACAAAATATAGGATGATAAAAAAAGTGGGTAATCCATTCTTTGTATATCTCTTTCTCCTTCTTCTTCTCTCCCTCACCCCACAAAAGCGATGGAAGTGAACCTTCAGTAAATCCCTATAAGAAGCAATTTGTAAAGTACTTGCAAATACCTTTTTGAGCTACACGAAGAGAATGAACAAAACATAAATAACTTTGAGCGTATGGCAAAAGAATATTGGGAACATCATCAGAGAAAAACGTGACTTAAATTAAGCGTAGGGATCAAAAATATAGCAATCTTATATAGTCGTTTTACTTGAAAAAAAAATAATTTCAAAGAAGGGAAAGAAAACGTTTCCATGTTAATATTTGTATATCAATTTTTAATACTTAAACATACTTTGGGATTTATTTAACATAAAAATAATAATAAACAATTTCTCTTGTATCCCAATTAAAAAAGGAATTTTGGGTTGAGAAGAAAGTCTTTCTTGGGGCAAAGTATTACGACAATGCATTAAGTATGTAGATAATAAAACCTGTTGCTGATTTAATTTTAATATGCAAAAGGTGCAGTGAATATTTAAGCCATATAATTATGCCAACAACGGTGCTGAGTTTATGCAAATGAAAACAAGGAGAATTCAAAAACTTGAATAATGTAAAAAACATTCGAAAGTACTAGTAGGTAGTGTTTTTAATTTTGGCATAGGAATTTCTGAGGACTCGAGACTTTTAAATGTGAACTTATTTAAAAAATGGAACTTAAGGATCTACATCAAACCGTTAAGTAATGGGTGATTTTTTTGAGGTTAGGATTTTCATGCATTAGTATTTGACAGATCACGCGGGATTTCAGACATGGTGTCAAAGAAAAAGATGCTCAGTATGCTTTGACATTTTATCATGAATAGACTTACTAACGAGCAACGCTTGCTTTTCAGTGAATGGGCCATAGAAAAGTTGGCAGAAAATCCGCTTTTTTATCGACAAATTTTGTTCAGCGATGAGGCTCATTTCTGGTTGAATGGCTACGTAAATAAGCAAAATTGCCGCATTTGGAGTGAAGAGCAACCAGAAGCCGTTCAAGAACTGCCCATGCATCCCGAAAAATGCACTGTTTGGTGTGGTTTGTACGCTGGTGGATTCATTGGACCGTATTTTTTCAAAGATGCTGTTGGACGCAACGTTACGGTGAATGGCGATCGCTATCGTTCAATGCTAACAAACTTTTTGTTGCCGAAAATGGAAGAACTGAACTTGGTTGACATGTGGTTTCAACAAGATGGCACTACATGCCACACAGCTCGCGATTCTATGGCCATTTTGAGGGAAAACTTCGGAGAACAATTCATCTCAAGGAATGGACCGGTAAGTTGGCCACCAAGATCATGCGATTTGACGCCTTTAGACTATTTTTGTGGGGCTACGTCAAGTCTAAAGTCTACACAAATAAGCCAGCAACTATTCCAGCTTTGGAAGACAACATTTCCGAAGAAATTCGGGCTATTCCGGCCGAAATGCTCGAAAAAGTTACCCAAAATTGGACTTTCCGAATGGACCACCTAAGACGCAGCCGCGGTCAACATTTAAATGAAATTATCTTCAAAAAGTAAATGTCATGGACCAATATAACGTTTCAAATAAAGAATCGATGAGATTTTGCAAATTTTATGCGTTTTTTTTTAAAAAAAAGTTCTCAAGCTCTTAAAAAATCACCCGTTACAATCAATGAAATCAAAAAGTATGAGTTTTCAAGTTTACAGAAAAGTTGTGAGTACTACCTATAAGTGTTTTTTTTTATTTCAAAATACTTTGAAAAAAACATCTTTGTCAAGATCAAACCTACAACCCGGCTGCAGAAGCTATCTTTAAAATATTGTAACATGAAATACAAAATATAGGCTGCATAAATAAAAGAGAGTGGAGTTATGTTTGACGTTCGCATCATTTTCGACAAGTTATGTCTCTTGGAAACAAAAAAAAAACATTTAAGCACCACAAATTCACAAATGAAGTAAGTCAAAGGAACACCAAAGGTTAAAAGCAAATTACAAAATGTTTTGTTACTGAGACTTAAAGCCCTACTCTGCTTAACGCCTCGCCTCTGGCAAAAACGATTATTCTAAAATCCACAATTTTAATTCTACTATTCTTTCGAAGGGAAATATTATTTTCCTTATTCAAATAAATTTTTTGAAATATGAATATGACACTTCATTTGAAACTGATATTCGAAATAATTGTAGGTAAAGTGGTTTCACGGACGTTTAACACAATCCAGACGACGAGCGAAGGTTAATCGAACGTTCGTTACCCCATTTAATAGAATAGAGCTGTTCATTTCACTGTCACAGCTGCATCACATTTATGTGCAGAATAACTAAATTTTTTGACAAAAAAAAATATATTAAATTAGATAAATATCAACGCAGTGTCATTTAATTAAGTTTTCCACTATACAAGCGACATCTAGCCTGACTTCATTAGTCCTCATTGTTGGCGACAGTCATCCAAACAAAAGAAACCTTTTTACCACCCGTATACTTTTCCAAAAAAAAAAAAAAAAATATTAAAAAAAAAACTACATTTAACAAATGATAATCTGCAAGACTGAGCAAGTACAACAGCCAGCGGCAAGCGCACGTTGTAAGTAGAGAACCCAGTAACTAGCCAAGAGCAAACAATGGGACTTATCCTTGGATATTATTAACTGGAGGAACTCTTGTTGGATGCCGCATCCAACCAATCCTAGTTGCCGTACGGCATCACGTCGTTGATGAATGAATAGTGCCTTGCCCGGACTTTTATATTATTCCAAGCAGAGGGGCGTGTTAACAATTATTTTTATTATTATTCTGCCTGCTTGAATCTGCTGTAAATGGTTTCATTGTTGTCATCATCATCACAGTCGTTCTCAACTCATTCTTATTCTCGCAGACAATGGACTGAAAAGGAACTCTAAAACGTTTTTGCATTGAGATCCAGCTTGGCGTGAAATTGCTTGTGATGTCATCATGATATCAACCAACCACCAGAGCTAACCAGAACAAGCACCAGTCACCAGCAGGAGTAGGAGGAACAGAATCTATGAACAGAGTAGCGCAGAATAAAACCAAACAACATGAATAAAGTTATTATTTTAATGAATGGAATTATTATTGCTGGACCAAGACGGCAAACTCTCATCTTTGCTGGTCTCGGAAACTTAACTGAAAAACAACTCAGTTCTGTTTTCTCTGCTGAGCTCGGACAGAATATGTATTTAATTTAAAGCCCCCTACATACGTATATATTGTCAATAGCAGAGCCTGAAAGGATTTTGATGTAGCTTCCATTAAAATTCCAGACATTTTGTCTTTCTGTTTCTTGTCCTGTCTGGATTCTAATTTAAGTTTAAATATACTACAGTCAGTCACTCATTTACCATTCAAACAGTTAGTCTTTGATGATCAGAAAACAATCACATTTTCTGGGTTTGATTCTCAGTCGCTGCCACCTAAGAAACAAATATCGTTTGTCATTGTCACCTATTTTTATTCATTCATACTCTTATTGGTATAAACTGGTCATATTCAATATAGAAATTAATTGGGGAACGATGTACTCGAAACAATTTCCAAAGTTCCAGCCTTACAATATTTGTCTGACAGAAGTATTAAAAACTCAACTTACTGAAAATTTTCAAGATTTTTCTTTATAAAATGACAGACTGACTGTATTCTTTGAAGATGTCAGAAGACTTTTTAACAACAGCATGTTAGTTGCTTAAATTAGCATACTTTCTGGAACAATTCCGGAGTGTGTATCCTGTTTACAATTTTCTTCATTTATATCTATACAACCTTAAATAATACTGGTTTTTTTTTGTTATACAAATGAGATGAAATGAAAACAATCTCGACCATATCAAAAGATTTGTCGTTGTCATCCCGGTGTCACTGCTGATGGCCTACATTGCAAGTAAAAACACATTTTTGACACTTTTTCCTCGTCATCTCGCCTTCTCTTTCAAAAAACGCATTCAATTTGTCAACGTTACTTTCAGAGGTTTGAAGAATGATAGATTCCGAAATACCTACATTCTGATTGATGTTGATTTAAACGTATGTTTCCTTCCTCTGCAGCTCCTTTGTCCTTTGGGAGTTCACACACTAAAATCAATCAATCAATTTTCCGTCAAGACGTTGTCATTGGCGGAATGTGGTTTTACCGTTTTATAGAAAATGATTTAAATACAAATATGAAAGGAGAGCACTTCGCAAAGTCATCGAAATTGGAAAACGTGGAAATGAATGACAAAAAAAGACGAACACGATAGTAGTCACAACACATCGGGTGAAGGTTTGAATATAGATTGACAGAGATTGTCAAAAAGGTGAACCAAACCAAACCGAACAACGAGAAGATAAATCTGCTGTGTTCCTGCTTAGTCTTCCTTATTGAAATTTCACAGTCTCTTAAGTCAGTCTGACACTGTCACCATAACTGCTGTTTTTGTTGTATCGTCGTCATCGTCATAGCTCCTATGTTGACTGAGCTGAGGCAGAAAAAGCAAAGAAATGATGAAGAAGGATTCCTTCTGGCTGTCTTGATGGTGCGCAATGATGATGGGACTTCCTGTTAGCAATTCGTGTCGCGTATAACCGATATGACTTACGTGCTGCTTTGCTGCTATTGTTCCACACAACTACATGCCACCTTACAGGATCCTATTAAATTTCAATAAAGTAAATTTGAGAGAGGCGAAAGATGAATGAATTTGGATGTTGTAGCTGCAAAAAGGTGGTTGGGTTTTATCCATTATGCTAGTGATTGGAGCTGCCATAAATATGGATAATGTAAGTTTTACTCTTTGATATACTGGTACTTTAGTTTTTGGTTTCCTTCGACTTCTTTGACGTTCCTTGCTTTGTTCCGCTTTGTTTTATTATACTAACATTTTGAATTTTGCAAGAGGAATTTGGAAACATGTGGCTTTGGTAAATCCTTTGCTGTCATCGAAAACAACTTTGAGAGTTTTGGCAAGGACTGAAATAATTTTTCCATATTTTATGTTTAATAATTAATGAGTGTTGGAGCCTGGAGCCACTCAGAGTTCCACCGCAATGGATTTTTTTAAAACAAATTTTCGCACATCAGTAAAATATTTATAATAAAATATTGATAACTCCTCCATAGTGTTTTTGTAATTTTGCTATTTTCTTTTTCAAGACACTGCATAAATTTTAATAACTAGGTAGTTAATTATAAACTTCCCAAACTTTTCTGTAACAAGTGTCAACGTAATTGTTTGTCGCTTCGAGTAAAATGTAAAACATTTCTCTTCAAGAAATAGCTGTCGATTTGATTACTTTTTATTTGTATTAATTAGGTATTCTACTTGTAGTTTATTTGTTAAGGTGGATATTAAGGACTTTATTTATGGGTCCAAAACAGAACTTTTACTAACTTTCACATCAAGCAAAGACACATAATGTTCACATATTCTCATTTCTTTCCATATTTGACCTTTATAGACCTAAATTCACCTTATAAGCACCCTACATACGAGTAACTATTAAATTTACTGCCATTCATCAGTGTTAAAATATTACTCTGTTACCTCTGTAAGCAAACAGAATCTCTCTCACAACATCAAATTACTAATTCACCCTCCATATTCAGCAACCGTCACCACATAAAGGCGTCAAACAGCCCAACCACCGTGACAATTTACACCATTTTACACATGACATGAGGTACGACGAGGTCGCGTATTTTCTTTATACGGTTGGTATAAATGTGGGGTTGTTATTACAAGATGGATGCCATTGCCATAACCATCAACCTCTCACACACAGAAATACCTAATAAAATATTCATTGGATGCCATTTAGGCAAAACTTCTATCCTTCAATCGTTTCTAAACGCGCTTTGCCGCGCCGACATACAAGTTCCTTGGCATAAAGCAAAAGGAAAGGAAAACGCTTAATCCAAAACCAAAGCTCGTTACTAATAAGAAACAAATAACATACAATGATATACACAAACAGACAACAAAATAGGTCACACTCCCACAGTCTACATAAACGAGTTTGTATGTGCATGAATTCGGATGAAGAACCCAATTTCATCATCGTAATAAAAAGACGAGAAAAACAACAGGGAAGAATATCACACATCCTCATTCTTCTACTACTATCATCACATCACACAGATTGAAAAAAGGACGAAGAACACCAAACCACACAAAAACATATTCATAACAAAAATGTATAATTTACAGAAAATGTTAATGGAAGTTGAAATACACAGTTAGATATATTTGGAAATGACCTTTCGGCTTTGTTTGGGACTGAAGTGCAATAAAAAGGACTTTTTTAGCCTTAACACGATTGCCATATATAAATTGTTAATACCTAAAGCACAAATGAATAAAGAATCAGCCTCAGTACATTGGGTTCAGAAGTGGGATTCAATGGGAAGGAACTAAGTATAGTGTGGTATGGTAATGTGATTTTCAAATTTAAATGTCATCAAAGAGGATTCATGAAGAGGAGCATAGGACAATCAAGGAACGAACGCATACACAGCTACTACTATGACTATGTTTTAAAACAAAGACAAAAGTGCCACTAGCAGCTTATGAGTCCCTTTTGTCATATTTTGTTTCTTACTAGTCATGATGGGACCAAAAACTTCATTGGTTAGATTTGCTTTGCAATAAAATAACATAATAATAATTGCGATCTTGATCAAATTTACAGATGATAATTTTAAAAGCAACACAGTAGTGGCACTATTACAAGAACATCTTGCAATTGCATTTTTGACGCAAATGGCCACGGTTTCACGATTCTTTATTTTCTCTTCTGGATGCTCCCTATTTAGTTTGGAACTTGGCGGAAAAATTATTAAAAAATGTACATACCTACTATATTTATTTTTCATTTCACTTGATTTAGTGTCAATTTCACCATAGACCTAATAATTTTTTCTTCGAGTCTTATTTTTTGCCCTGACTGTAAAATTATGGCATTGCATTACCAATAATGTCAGAACCCGCACCAAAGAAAGTGTGGCATATTACAGTTTCGATAAATTTCCAAAAGTGTTGGCTTTCATTGTTATTGCCATTTTGGTATACCTAGAAGAAGACTGTCGAGGGAAGAATCTCGCCAAAGGCAAATGGCAACTTGAAAATTTACTACAAATAACCCTACGAAAAAATATAACCTACATTTACCAAAAACAAGGAAAAACTAAATTTTGTTAGCCACACTATACCCTATGACATCACCATAAGAGAAAGGCACCCTTGGCGTTATGTTTACTTGATGTAGCTAGAAGATTGCTTACACAAAACGTTGTGTGTACATATATGATGGAATCGGGGCGATCATTTCCTTTCTTACTTTTTGTATTTTAATAAATTTTTCTTTTCTATTTTAGTTGACGGTTTTCACATGAATAATGCATAAGCTTATAAAGTGGCCAAGGCACATTTACCCTTCCAACTGTGGGTGAAGTTATCGCCTTTGGGAATGATGTTATGCTGAAGGGAATGAGTAAATTATTATAATATGATAAAAAGGATACTATTTGCGTTTGAATTGCCAAGGACTAGGACAAAAGGTTAAGTATTTTACATATGTGAGCAAAAACAAAATCCTTGTAAAATCAAGGCTAATAACATATTTGACCCTAGAACACAGCTAAACATTTTCATCGGAATAATTTGAATATCTTTCCTAAATCCTTATACTCACGCCAACCTTAATTTAATCGTCCCTTTTCATTGTCGGTCCTTGTAGTCGGGTTGTGGGTCAGATGAACAACTATAACTACTTACCTACAAGTATGTTAAACTCCGTCTGCCAAAAAATAAATTTTACACAAAAGTTGTTGTTGTTTATTTTTGAGAGAGACGAGGTTTATCTCAGGTAGGTATCTGTTGGATAAATTCCAATTCGCTGCTAAATTAAATTGTAAATCTTGAATTATTCCTTTAAAAACTCTCGGTCTATTCGATCTTGTACTTTTATGGTTTATATGCTCAAGTTTAGTAATATAAAGTCAAAAACAAACCCATCAAATGGAAATCCTAGACAAGTACCTTGGAATATAGAATTGGTATACATCCTGTTTGAAAGAAATGCCATTCTAAAAGCTAAAGTTGCTTTGTTCCCGACAGTGCATCATCATACCATGAGTCCATCCATATGGGCAACAACTGATGACACAGGAAATGCTTGTGCAGATATCAATTTGCAACCAGAGGTCTGTGAAAATTCCAGAAACATAACTTTCTATAAAACTTACTGGTTTAACTTACGTAGGTATATTCAGCACCAGGTGAAGGTGAAATGAGCTTAGGTGTATAGATTGTAAAGGACTATTGAGCGGTGGAATGAACAAATTTCAAGCAAAATGCAGCATATACGACTCATGTATGTTTCCGCTCATTTGAATATGCATGCATCTTATATTTGGTACATGAGTTCAGTACTGTGCTGTATTAGAACCTTAGTAGACCTTGGGGCGCCATTAACAGGCTCGAACCTTGACTGGCTCCAAGTAGAATGTGAGGCGTAGTGGAAATGTACGCATTCACCCCTCCTGAGTTCGGACATTAGATCTGTAGCTTGGATATAGTCGGTTTCCGGTACTTCGTAGTGCCCCCATTGTGTCTCGACCGACAATGACTGGAACCAAAATGTATAAATGTACATACAAAGTATGTATACTGAAATAACTCGAGGTTAGACACACAAACAGAACTGTTGTATCGACCTACATTACATACTCGTATAAGTATATGTACAAAGTTAGAGTGTGTCCGGCCCCTACTCATACCGAAGACGAATCCAATATCGGAAGAGGAATACGTACTAAGGGGCCGTTGGAGTTGAACTAATTTGTTATGCCACATGTACTCACCTCAGCTAACAACAGTTCTAAATGGTTAGAATTTCTTGCCAAACAAAATAATTAATAAATTGCTTTGCCACGCAATCCATTTGTTGGCGGTCGTTGGCAGCTTTAAGCCACAATCATTTATTTATGATTTACGAGTTCTGTTATGGGTGTGTGACAAAATAAAAATAAATGTGTTGATTTTCGTTTATGTAAACAGCATAGAAAAAAAACGATGGATACGAATAAATACCCTTTCGATTTGAACTTCTTATGAAATTTAAATTGTCTTGACAATCTACCTAGAACAAGGTGTTAGGGAATCTTTAACAAGCCAAATTTTCAAAAACTTGCAATGGAAAAGGCATCATCATACTCGTACCTATATTGACGCACAAATAGAATCAAGAACACACCGATGACGGTAGGCATGATGGCTCAATTTTAGAAATTTTCTAAAAAATATTTGGCAACCATAAACACTATTATTCCAAATAAAAATGTATTAAAATTAAAAAAGTGAAACAATATCTACAGAAAAATAAATATTAAACCGTGCAGCCCAAGATATAGGTAGCTGATCTTACGTCATAGGTGAGTTTTATGTTCTTACAACTGAAATCGCCTTAAAAAATGTGCAAAATGTATGTATATTTCAGAAAAGTAAAAGGTAGAGCGTCCCTAGTTCAGACAAATGGACATGTCAATGAAAAGGAAAGACATTTCCATTTCAAAACATTAATACCTATAGATTTCGGTATATACAGTGCCGGTAAAAAAAATAGCACCACCGGTACAAGTTTCATTTTAACTTTTTTTAAATTAGTAAATGGACACATATTTCCAGCCTTAACTGTATATTGTTATTGCTTGAAGTGTTAACTCTCTGTATTGTGTATCTCTGGCACTTAAATGGTAACGGTTCTTTTTTTACGAGGCCATATTGGGGAAAAACCCTTTTTTATTGCGGTAAAAATAATAGCACTGATCGCAGTTTTCGCTAAAAAAAAGCATTTTTTGGTGTCATATTTCAAGGTAAAGTAACCAAATGTTAAGATTTGTTAATTTTGAATAGGTTTCTTCATTTTAAACAAAAAAAATACAGTTTTTCAAAGACAATGGGCCGTGGAAAACATTGCACAAACGAAAAACGTGAAATTATTAAAAAAAATGATTTCAGAAGGCAAAACTTACGGAGAATTTCGACGTTTTGTTGGCTGTTCCAACAAAATGATTCGAAATTCAATAATATACGCACCCAAAACCGAAACTCGTGGGCGAAAACCAGTTTTGTCGAAAACTCTTGTCAGACGCCTAGTTCGAGAAAGCCAAAAAAATCTTTTCAAGCCTGTAACTGAGCTCAAAAAAGACCTGAATATTACAGCTTGCGTTGAAACCGTTCGCCACAAGATTGAGAGAACATAATTTAACAGCGTGTAGTCCCAGAAAAGTCCATCTTTTAACTGCAAAAAAGCGTTTAATGTTTGCAAGACAGCATTTGAACAGGCCAGCAGCGAAATGGCGCAACGTTTTATGGACGGATGAGAGCAAAATCGTGTTGTTTGGCGGTAAAGGATCTCAGTCCTACTTAAGAAGACCTCCAAAAGCGGAATATAAACCCAAATACACAAATAAAGTGGTTAAGCAAGCACGGAGGTTCAAGCATAATGGTGTGGGCTTGTTTTTCCTACTATGGAGTTGGACCCATATACTGGATTAAACCCATCATGGATCAACAAGTCTACGTGAATATTTTGGAAAATGTTATGCTCCCGTATGCAGATGAAGAAATGGCGCTTTTGTGGGTCTGCCAACAAATTAATGACCCCAAGAACACCAGTTAAAAGGCAAAAAAATGGTTTGGAGATCATTCAATTAATGTAATGGAGTGGCCAGCGCAATCGCCTGACCTAAATCCCATCGAAAATCTGTGGGCCGACGTAAAGAAAGCAGTCTCAGATATTAGCCTACCAGCAACGAAGCACTCTGGGCTGCAGTTAGGGCGTCCTGGGAGAATATTCCGGTTGAAAGGTGTCAAAATTTAGCTAATTCAATGACGAGACGTTGTGAAGCGGTAATAGCCAACAAAGGCTATGCAAAGAAATATTAATTTTGTTGGACTACCTCTAAGGAATAAAATCATAGAAAAAGATTTTGGATTTTTACGATGATTTAGTTTTAAGTTGTACGATTAAGCAATGGTGCTATTATTTTTACCGCTTATTTGTTTGATTTGTTGGAGAAAATATAAGTTTTTTCAAAAAGTTGATGAATAAAAATAAAAATTCTTTTTGAAATGTGTTGTTTTAACTTAATATAAACTTTTTGCATATTCAAAATTTCCCTTGATATATTGGCATACATTTTATTTTGCAACGAAATTTTTTTCTCGTAATGGTGCTATTTTTTTTACCGCAGCTGTATGCACCTACTAGGTCCTTAAGGCCTAGATGTAATGTACTTTTGTATGTCTCTCGACATGCAAGAAATTATGGCCAAAATGAGCCAATAACAAATGCTTGTGTTAATTTTAATAAATATGCAAATGTTTTCGATTTTAATCAAAACAGAAGTAATTTCAAATCCCTTATTTTGTTAAGCATAACCTAATGTTAAATATTTGTCCATGTATTTTTAATATGTTATCTAATAATTATTATTTTGTACATATGTATGTATCTTAGTCTAAGAGAGTTGTAATACTTATAGGCGAAATAAATAAATAAATAAATAAATAGATTTGACTAAGACAGCATCCTTAACTTTGATCTAAAATTGATCTAAATATCTTTTTTCTTTACTCTACCTATACTAAAAAGAAGAAACTCTGATAATTTCATTGAAGCCGTAGATACAAATTGAAACGGAATAGATGAGCTCTTATCTGTAGCCCAATGCTTCTTCAAACTTGGAACTTAATTCCTAAACAGAAAAGGAAATTTTGTTCGACTTTACTACAAAACGATTTCCCTTAAATTTTTAACAAAAGAAAAATGTATTCCAAAAATCAATATAGTCCAACAGCCGACGGCAAAATTTTGATTTGGAGGTGTAACCCAAATGAGTATGAGCGTTTAAACGAAGCTGTATGCGTCATGTCATCAAATACAAAAGTCTGGAAGAATTTTTTTTTCGCCATCGGTGTACATACGTAGGTGATAGATTGAAAACAGGGATTTCTGCAAAAACGACTTCAATTCCTTTATCAAAAACAGGAAATGATGCTCTGTCCTTTTTGCCCTTAATTTTGACGAGCCGATTAATAAAAATCACGACATAGCGAGTGTCGTCAACGTTCGATTCTATAAAAGCCAACAGTATGAAAAGATTGGATGCGTTAAAAATTGTATCCAAAACTATCTGAACAAGTTTATGTTGTTGTAGCCATATGTACAAACACAGCTTAAGGCATTTGATACAAGAGCAACTTGAGATATCTTACATTTTCGTTGAAACATTTTCGACTAAAGTCGTTTATCGATTAACAAACGACACTCGCAATAAGGGCCATAAGCTTTTTAAGCGAGCCGATATGTTTTGCAAATTTTATAAAAAGCAAAAATAAACAAAAGGATATCTCCAACAAAGAGCTGATAAGGTTCGCGTAGAGCGGCCTTCACCGAGGTTGGATTTTATTATTTGATTAAAAGTAGATTTTCATATCGTTTTTGTTAAAATGGAGTTATGGACTTCTCATTTTACGATGACATCAACTTTAGATTGAAATTAAAGCTATTTTGTTTGCTGTACATTTTGTTTAAAACGTTTCTAGGACAAACATTTATTTTACTTCGTAATTTAGTGAAGCATAAGCCAAAATTAAGGCTTGTATATTGCTCTATACTTTATCTAATTGGAAAAATTAGATTTTCATAAAACCACTGAAAACCACATAAAATCGATTGAGGATCTGAAAAACTGGTTTAAACTCTTCTCGCCAATTTATCCCATTTTATAAAATATAAGATTAATTGTCAGTACCTATCTATTTCGATTCCTATCAGAAAAAGTATGTACCTAACTATTGTTACAAAATATGTTCAGCTTGTGGAAAACGTTTCAACTTAAATCAAACTCTGTCAATGAATGAATGAATGAAACTAAAAAATGAAAACAGGGAACTCAGCTCTCACCTTTCTTTTTGGCGCCTTAACTTTAGATAGTTTTATCTAAGACATGAAATGGTTAATATCTTAAGCTGAGCTAAGCTGTACTATAATTATATAGCTACAAGCATGTAGTATGTACATTGGTACATAGGGAGACAAAAAGTCAAAATCAAATTATTTTAGAAGAACTCGATTAAATTTTGAAAGAAATTGGAAGGACTTACCAAATATAAAATAAATAGAATTTGCAGAAAATTAAAGCTCATCAAAAAATTTAGCTCACCTGAAAATTAAGAAGAAAAGCAAAATAAGAAAAAATGACCGCAATAAGTAAAAATCAAAACATACCCCTTTTAATCATTTAAGAAACTCAACTTAGCAACACTTTCACAAAAACAAAAAAAAAACACAGCCGCGACGCACTGCTAAAATGTCAACGCAACCCTAAAACGACGAGAAAATGACGACCGACGCGTCGCAACGCAAATGATGAATTTCCAAAAGGAGCACATTCTCTCCACACAATTTAAAGAACAAATTTTAAGAACCTGAATCATTTTCTTCATTTATGAATGAAAGTGCATTTACAAGACCGCACCTTGCAAATCAACACTAAAATCCTTCTCACGCTACGGGCATGTGAACTACGCACACATAAGTTCTTACGTTTGTAAAACAATACACTAACACACCAGTTCGATTTACAATTCCACATAAATTTACAACTCCGATTGAGTGATTTTAGAAACAAAGACATCCCGTTATTTTTTTTCTTCACGTTTGAACAAGTTTTTATGACCCGGCGAAATAAGGAAAGAATACTTTTTTACCACTTTTTCTTACAAATTTAACAACACCGCGAACAACAGAACACACCATTCTTAATTTCACTATTTTTACTATTATTTTTTCCATTTAATTTAATTTTTAATAACCGATCGCGACTCGCGAAAAAATTAGCACGTACTTCTCTAACTAGATTAACAAAACCAACTGAATTATGAATAACTGAATTGAATTTGAATCAGCGTTGCCGATGTGGCACGATCGTGCCATTTTGACACGGAAATTTTCTCGTGGCACGGTGGCACGAAAAGTTTCAATATGGCACGTTTTTTTTTTTCATTATTTTACCTAAATGCGTTTAAATAATTGACCCAACCTTTTTAAGAAATAATCCATAATATACATTGTATTCTGCCACACCTCAATATTCAGAATTTTCTTATCTATTAGAGTGCGAAAAAGATGTTCTTTTTGGCGAAATAAGAAATTTTTTTGAGATTGGACTAGTCGAAAGTAATTTTCTTAAAGATTCAAAAATGTTCTAGGTTCATTAATAATTCAAAATTTATGTTAATTCTTCTCAGTTTGCCTCAAGGAAATGCATCAGAGGGCGACTGTTTTCAAGGCTAAATAATATTAAAAGAAACAACAAAACCAGACTGTAATACAAAACAATTAATGCTATAATGTCATATAATGAAATTATTAAGCCTAATAATTGTCAAAATTTTAAACCTCCAGCTAATTCATTTATTTAACTTATTATAACAAAGCTTTATAACGTCTTTATATTTTTAAATAATAATAAATAGGTACTCATCATGTGATGTGATATAAGTAGTTACATAATACATACTCATAACTTATTATGAACTTGCCAAAAACTCCTATTTCTGGAAAATACCTACACACGAATAGAGGAAGTGATTTTTTGTTTGTTATTTGCTTGTAATAGTATTTAATTAAAATTTATTTTTAAAGAATAACTTGAGTTTTTTCATATGGCACGAAAATGTCGCAAATGGCACGTTTTTTCAAAGAGTGTGGCACGAAAAATTTTTTTTTGGCGGCAACGCTGATTTGAATGAGAAGATGAGAACAAGTTAGCTGCATCGGTGCCGATGAGAGTAACTCAATTCAAATGATTGTTGTATTTGGTGTTCTTATGCACTCAAATGCGCTTTCAGAAAACTTTTACTTTTTTTGGTTCATTTCTTACCATTACCAAATTGGTTAGAAAGAAATAAACTTTTGTTGGTTGAGTGAGATGTAAGATTATGTAGATGACTTACTTTACTTGCATTTGTGTTGAATTATTTTGGCAATGGCCGATCATGAAAAGTTCTCTGATTTGTTTTTGTAAACATATTTTATTTGTGATGTCTGGCAGTGTTACCACTTTAGCGTATATTTATTGGACTTCCTATGTTTGTTTATTTTTGTTGTATTGATTTCTTAACAAACATGAATTCTCTCTATAACAAAAAAGAAATTAACCAAAATATGTCAGAAAATAGACTGCGTCGATTTATACTACCTTAAGAAAGTAGTACAATCGAAGACTCGGAGTACCGCCAAAAGTTTCTGGGGTCAATTATGAAAATAAAGTAGGATTCGAACTAATGCGATATTTTAAAATAAAAATAAAACATCTGTGGTTTTAAAGGATTAAATGACTCCTAATATTTCTCAAAGTTCTTTAATCTTAGCGCAAGTTAATTCCAATTTATAGGCAGGTAGGTTCAAATATTAAAAGAAAGAAAATTATTTCCAACTTACCGAATATGAAAGCCTTCATATTAAACACTTTCGCAAAGGTGATAAAATTGTTCACTTTATCTTCGTTTTGAATTTAGCACATATTTAGGTAGATTATAATATTGCATTTGGAATTGCTAAAGATTATAAATCCATTACCAAAATTGAAGACCCCCTGGAATAAACTTCCTGTTTTACATGTGCCCTTCAGTCTAACTAAGCCTTTTCTATCTATGAATTTATGCACGCTTATTCAGAACAGAAGTGCTCCTTAGTGAATCACGTCATCAGAACTTACATAATTTCTCAATTTTCACCTTCATTAGATGCTTTTATAGAGAAACTTACTCCCTGTTTGCACTTTACGTAAATTTATAAGAAAATAAGATTAGGGAAGAAACAAGTATAAATGTTTGCCACTTGACAACTAGAAGACGTTTTCGAATGTTGACAGCGAAAAAAAATTTAGTAAGTATTCCAATTTTATTCCTAGTGCCACTTCAGAATCCTACGACCTACCTACCCTTATTAACACTTCGCCTTAAGTAAAACCAACATATGAATATGATTATAATGAGGAATGTTATTTCATGTAGTTTTTCAGCTTCCTCCATCATCAGCGAAACAAGTGTGCTGATGTCTACTTTGCATAATCCTTACATGCTGTGAGCTCAAGTGCTTGGCAAAAGGCGTCTTTTATCCTGGCGCTTCTCTCAAGCCAAAGTCATTGGAAGTGTGAATTTATTTATTATTGCACAATATGTGTTCGCATAAATTACAAACTACACTCCCTCGCATATTGTTCTTTTGCCAGAGATATATTTTCAAAGACGACAAAGTTGTCTTTTCCCAGTTTTTGTTTTTTTCTTCATTTGTTTAGAAGAATAATTAATAGCATTATTAAGTGCTTAATTAGGGGAAGAAATAATGCGAACGTATGGCGCTTCTTTTTGACGAAATTAAATGAATGTTATTTATTCCTTCATATATAATAGGGCGGACAAAGTTACCATATTACATTTTCCAATTCAAAAACTAAAATTGAGTTCTTTTTTTTACGATTTATACCAGTTGTGGAAACTATGCATCTTTAACAAGAACACTGTCTTTGGAAACGAGAGAATGGATGAAATTTGAATCAGAAAAATGCCAGCCATTTGCCATAGTATATCTATCTACTCCTTGTTTGAGCGCTTTTCCGAAGCAAAAAGCGTGCGAACCTAACCTCGACGAATAGGCCGAGCGAATTTGAGTTTCAGAATTTTTAATCGAGCCTTTGTAGAGTTGGGTTGTGACGTCTACGGTTTCACCTTATGACGAAATTGTGAATTCTGTCATCCGGGTCATGAGCTGGGTACTACGAATACCATAGTTCATCAGTTCTGCAAAGTTAATATATTCCCCCCGATGTCATCGTCGTCTGGTGATATTACCTTTGCCGTTGCTGCTGCTGCTGCAAAGACTGAGATATTATTTTGTCCTTTGAAATTGGGCCTTCCTGAAAACAGTGGAAGACCATTGATTAGTATGCAAATTGAAACAATGGTCACTACGTCCTCGTTGCAACATAGCTTTGTACGATAAAAGAACCGTCGCGTCGGGTAATATATATTCAGGAGAGTAGGTTTAATAGGTCTAATGAAGATGGTCTTTCAATGAAGAGTATTCAGTTTAAAATAATTCATTCATCACAAAAAGCCGTCCCCCACATTTTGGCTTCAAAGTCTAAAATAATTTTTTTTTCAGGCTAAGGGCAGTAGTCTTAAAAGATAAAAGCATTTTATACATGCTCAGCAGTTGTCGTATTCTTTTAGTCAATTATTTTCCAAGGGCAACTTTTATAGTACACACTTAGCGGAATAAGTAGCAATCAAGTCTTCCAGTTAAATGCCAATCAATTTGACTGAGGAACTGTGCCTAACAATCTACTACTAAAAAAGGACTAAAATCAACAGTGAAAAGTTTCAATTATGGCTAAGCAAACATTCATAAAGCTGACATATAAATGCAATTTTCTGTCCCATATCTTGTTTGCTTCAATACGAATTCTCAATTCATCCATTGACATAGCTTTTAGGTAACATATCTAATGTTTTTAAGTGAAAAAGAATGGAAATCGATAGATCACTCTTAGCTAAAAGCAACTACACATAACCTTTTTCATTTTTAGATTTTTGTCCTTTAAGCGAAGATGTATCAAAATATGTTGTACAGGCGAGTATAAATATACATTGAGATGCATGTCCGAACGGCGATGCCGGAAATTCCATTCCATTATTTCCATTCATACAATATTCACTTCGCTTGAGTTTCATTGCAATTTTCCCATCAGTCTTCGAAATATTCATTAAAAATTTACATCTTGTTTCGCTTTCATTGTTCACAGAGTTCTTGTTCTTGCTTCAGACTGTGTTACAAAAATGGTGATTTCTTCTCTGGAGTCTCCCCTGCTGTTGCCACCTGATGTCGACGTCATTTTCAACTTAACATCCCTTGTGAAAGGCCATGGAATTTTTTGTTGGTTCCTTCTCTGACACAATATTCCTTGCTGCAACACTGATTAGTGCTTACTGAATAATTAATTGTCTATTTCCAGAATTTCTTCATGGTGGGCTAATAGCTGTTCGGTGGTTAGACTTGGGTAAAAGGAAATCCAGAAGAAGTACTGGGGCTCGACTAATGGGATCGCTTCTTCGGATAAGGAGTGAATCGAACGTGAAATATTTGTATTGGAAAAATGCTTCCATTTAAGTATATTTGGAGAACATTCATTTTAAAAAGTCTCTGGTTCTAAAGTAAGGGAAAATTCAAAATGCAAGAAGTAGTTTTTATGATATTTGATATTCTAGGAGGAATTATATATTTTTCGGTGGCAGCGGCTGGGAAAACCGGACGTTAGGGAAAAAATTGGTGTTCACGAGTGTTATAAGATTACTCTTAAACTTTTTTGTTATGTGAAGGTATTTGTTTAATAATTAATATTTTGTTGACTTTCTGTATATGAATTTTTTAATTACTTATTACAATTAAGATTTTCAACTTACCATTAGTCTTGTTTTTTTTTTATAAGAACTCCATTAGATCTGTGTCGAAGAGACCTTGAAGCAATCCGCAAAATTGGACAAAAGGTTTTTGTCAACATAAATATAAAAAGTACCTTTGTTTAACTTTCAAATCGATTTTTATTATCAAACCATACACTAGTTTTATTTTTTCTTTTAAAATTTTAACTATGAAATACAGTTTTTTTTTGTTGGAAAATAAAAACTTAAAATACACAATTTTTATAAGAATTAATTTTAATTTTGGAAATTTTATAAATTGTTAAATTATTTCATTTTAAATTATCCCAAATATTACTATTGCTAAGAATTTTTGTATCACGGTCATTTTAGGAAACATTAGATCATGTTGCACTCATCTGAGACTTTCTATATTTTAATATCACAATAATTGTCTATCAAAACTTATGGACAACTTTTACGACCAATATGAAATCTACAAGGCCATATGAATTCAAAACTTCCATCTAATTTGACCGCCGATGCTTATGCTTAAGTTAGTTCTTTTCGAAATTTTAAGTGCATCGAGAAGACATGTTATTGATCGTTTGAATGCAAAAAATTGTGGAACGATTTGCCTCACTTTTTTGGTGCTGATTCAAAACTAGTCTTGAATGGCTTGGAATTCACGAGTTAATGGCAGCATATTCCTGTGAAAATTAAATAAAAACACACACAATAAACATAAGCCTATCCATACGCAATATTTTCTAAATCTTTCGAACTTACTCAATGGCTGATTTAGGTCTTTGGCAAACATCCTGGCCAGCCTCGTATATAGAATCCTGAACAATCACTCTTCAATGGTTCAAACAACCTTCTTGAGAAATCCGATGTCTTCAGTCGGTGCATCATATTTAAAATATTCACTATCGTTTCTCATTGAACACTAATAAAGTTCAGTTCTGATGTCATTCTACAGTGTTTAAGGAAGATGAGTTTAGATTGTGGTTGAGTGTAGTCATATTGTCCGTCCAATGGAGTGTTTTGCATCTTCGAATCCTCGAATTCAGTTACAACCGAATTAGTGGTACTCAAGTCTTCTATATTTAGTCATAGTTTGATACCTGATTGTTAGTAATGGAACTTAAACTTTTGAGCCACCATTGCATTGAATGCCATCTAATTGTTAAGCTGCCTTCATTGATATATTTTAATCTGCAAGTTTGAAAAATCCGAAGTATATCGACTGTTTTTTGTTTATACAGATTATATCATAAATCTAAATTAAAAACTTTAAATGTTGTATTAAAAATTCAACTCACTGAAGTGTACTGGTCAGTTATTCCACCCGGAAAGAGTCCATGATGTTGTTGTGGTGCTGCGGTTGGTTCAGTGTGTGTCCTTTGCGGCGGAAATCATCATCAGTTGCAGCAACATCTGTGGCTTAGCTGGTTCGTCTTTTTCTAATCGTTCCAAATCGACCGAATTGCAGATCTTTTTCCTTTAATAAATGATGTCCTTTGAGTTGCTAAATTTCTGTAATGGTCATAGGTACTGAAAGGACATGGAAAAATAAATATCTGTTTGAATTTTTTAAATTTTATTTCAGGAACGAGATTTTGAGAAACAAGAGGCAGAAATAAAAATATCAAGCGAAATAGCAGAAATTTGCATGACTGATTTTCAGATCTAAAAACCACTTCCCATACTATCTGTCGAAACTATATTCCCATTGCCTATCCCTAACTAACAAAAAAACGCTCCTTTTCGTTAATTGTACCCTTTTCCTCATTTTCTTCCTTTTGTACAAATTAGCGAATGGAAATTGCAAGAGGGAATCAAAAAACCAAAAATAAAAGAGCAAAATCAAATTTTAGAAGATCAGTCGTGCGCATTTAAATGTGCCAAAAACTACTTTTTCGCTAAAGTGGTTTTCAATCAAACGCGTTTTTTTCTGTTTTCCAAAATCCCATCATCATCTGAATCCTTTCATCCAATCATCAGCCAGGAGGTTGGGTTTTCATGAAAATTCTTCAAAGATAGCTCCTGTACGCTTTTGAAACTTTCTATGGTAATGGTAAGCGATGGCGTCAGTGGCGAAGCTGCTGTCGTGAACTTAATTCACCAGAGTCAAAAATCGTCATCATGCTACGATAGTTATCTGCTGAATAATATTTAATGACTGGAACCTTAACTTGAGGAGTTTAAAAAAAATACAAAAATCACAGAAAGTGAGATATGTTTCACCTTATCGCGGATAATGAGGATGATGGTCTTAAGGGTTAACATTAATTTTTTTTTAAAACTTTGTATCTTCGTGATGTTTCTATGTGCAGTGCATATCCTTAAAAGGAAAACTTTTACCTATATTTTTAATTACCGGAATATCTTGCTCTCCTCATTCAGACGACGTTGAACATATTTTTTGCTACATAAATCCTCTTCAAGTCATATAGCCTGGGAGAGATAAGGATCTTCCAAAAGGATTTATCTGCCAGCTATGGTTGTCCTTGGTCTTTGGGATGTACTAACTGAGAAACATTTTTCCGCTTCGGAAGAAGTTTTGGATTTTACTTAATTAATTTAATTTGGGACTATTCAATTTTATTTGGTTTTAGGTTTTGAGTTGAAAAAAAAAAGATTACGGCAGAAGTACTCCTGCTAAACAGTTCTCTCTGAAAAGGCTAGTTTTGTGAATACATATTATGCTATGCAATCAGAGTGTCATAGTTACTTGACGTTGAAATAAAAATAAAGTGTTTAGTTGAGGGTATATTTTTTTTTAAGAATTTTAAAGAATATGCTGAGAGAGCTTTTCATTAAGTGGCATTTAAGAAAATTAAAGTTTTCGTAAGTAGACTTGTGTTCATGTACCCAATTGACTTCGAAAAAGCGATACAATTTGTTTGCTTTTCAGTAAAAATTCTTTTATTTTTTAAGAAAAAATAATTTCTGAGTGGTTTTTCACGAGCGAATTCGTTTTGAACTAAGGAGAGATTGTAAGGTAGATGGGACTCGAAATTATGTTGAAACACTTCTGATTGAAACATTAATGGTACGGTACCCATTTTTAAAGTAAGATGACATAGTAAGATAATTAAAGTAATATACCATATAGTAAAAAAAATTACCTACAAAATAAATATATACATATCTACAATATTCGTATGTTGAAAAAGTTTTCTTTAAATTTTTTACTTTGGACATTGTCGTTTATAGAAGAAATTAAAAAAATAATTTATTAAAAACTGAAATCAATTGATTTAGAGGGCTTTTCACATCATAGTTTGTTCTGCTGAAAATCGGACATAAAGACTGTCTTCTTATGCTAGTTTGACTATAGCTAAAATTTGGACGATACAGAGCTGGAGATATTATTGAACCATTAAAACAATAAAACAAAGCTGGAGATACTGTCTATGTTGTGAAAGTGAAGGGAGGTTTATAAGCAAGAGTCTGTGAGAATATGGAGGTAGTGTGGATCTTTGTGGCCATGGAAAAAAACGAAGACAAGAACGCAAAAACCTTTTTTGTATACCTTCAAGGCTGTTTATATGAACTGTGCCCATATTACGCAGCCGTATTCAAGTATTGGTCTGACAAAAGATATGTAAAGGAGCATGAAGACGTGATCACGGAAATCGCGAGAGAATCGTTTAATAAAACCGAGAATTTTATTAGCTTTTTTAACTATAAAGTTAAAATGGTCAGTGAACAATAATTTACTGGCAAGAATAACACCTAAATCAGAGAAAACAGAGAGAAGAAGAATCTAGTAAATAATTATAATCTATAATTGTATTTTTGCGTGTAAAACACATTGTTTTACATTTGTCAATATTTAAGAAAAGTCGGTTTGTATTGCACCGTTCCCTAAATCTATGTAAATCTTCTTGAAGCTGTGAGTAGTCATTAATTGAACATGAACATATAGTTTTAAAAATTTTAATTTCATCAGCATATATGTATTTATAATAATATATGTATTTTTTATCACGGAAGTTATATTATTTATATATAAGATAAATAATAGGGGTCCTAAATGGCTACCTTGTGGAACACCAGAGTTAACGTAAAATTGATCAGAGAGCTCTTTAAATATGACGAGATCCACACCAAGAATTTGTCATTAAATCCTGAGCCCTTAAATTTATGGAATAAAGTCCTATAACACAATTTATCGAAGGCTTTACTAAAATCTGTGAACACACAATCTACTTGTTTCCGATCCGATTTTCAAAGGAATCAAGACAAAAAGAAGTAAAATGAAGTAGGTTTGTAATAGTTGACTTATTTTAGACGAAACCGTGTTGATTGTCACAAATGATTGCCTTACAGATAAAGGATAACATATTACATACAATGGGCTCAAAAAGTGCGAATAACAGAAAGTTTGGCGATGGGTCGGTAATTCGTAATTTTATTCTTGGACCCTTTTTTATAAATTGGAATTAAAAAAGCACTTTTCCATAATAATGGAAAGATTCAGCACCTAAGAGATTCATTGAATAATACAAAAAGAGGATAGGATAAATAGGACACACACTTCTTCACAATATTTTATTTTTTGTGAGAATTTCAATGAATTTCTTTTTATTCGTTCTTGTTGATTCTCATACATACATATTAGATTTCGTTTCAAACATTTTTGTAAAAGTTTCGAACCAAATTAACATTTTGAAGTAATTTGAGCATTTTCTCCTACATATTATCACACCTCTACTTTAAAGCAATGCAAAATTGCTATTGTGTGTTCTTCTTGATTCTCAAATATCAGCAGGGACTAGATGTTTTTATTTTTGGGTTCACTTAAAATTTTCATTTAAATTTTTTATTTCAAAATTTTGCATAGCTTTCATGATTCACATTTCAAAATTATGTTTTATGTTTTGGTTCTTTGCAGGACAGAGGCTGAGAAATATAAAAATTTATTTATCTCCAATCATCAGACTTCAAGATTATCAAAGCAAAAGTCGTAGGATCTGTAGTAGATGGAACGTGTGGCTTTGGAAATTTTCCTCATCAAAGAACCTTACATCAAATGGATTCTTAAATTTCTATTCAACATCACCAGGCACCCCGCATTAGTGATTTCCAATTTAAGCATGAATGCACTTTGTATGTGATTGAGTGGATTGTGGCTGATGTGTTTGGATTACGAGTAGGTTCTAATCAAGACATCACAATAGCGTTTACAGGCATTGAAGGAGCCACGATATATAAATTGAGAGAGTGTTTCAGTATTTTACGAGTTAATGTATATAAGGATATATTTACATACTGAACATCCTGCCATGTACAAATTACTATCCATTGTATAAGAGAGGAAATGATAGCAGATTACGTATAATCACAGAGAATGGATGCACTTTTCCGTGCGATAAGTAAATGTCGGATTCCACGCAGTTCATTGAATGATTCCAATTTTAACTAGCCACTACTCTGCTGCTTCCATTATCAAGCTAACCTCACTTTTTATATCCTTTTTTTTTGGTTTATTCCAATAAAACTGTAGAGATATATTTAACGTTTGATTGTGATTGATAGGTGGAAATTATCATTTTATCGTGGTCATCATCATTCTCATTGCTGGTTGAGATACTTTGAGAGAAATCACAGAATCCACTTGAAAATTAAGGCCAGCAGAGAAGTCATAGGTATTTTATTTATTAATTAATTAATTCACTTTTCAATGGATGATCGACTTATGTTTTGCGGTCCGTTTCACGAGTGGCCACCGCACTGAGTTATTTATTGAATTCTTTTGTTGATATGCCATTAATCCTCGGCCCTCGAGGCTCGAAATTATGTCGATGCTGACGACGACTGCTTCTCTTTTATTTCGAAGTAATTACTTAAGTTCTCATAATAAGGTAATCACTTTTTTGGACAGAAGTTTCAATTATAAATGAATGCATCATGTATGAAATTAATTTTAATAATTTTTTTTTATTAAAAAAAAAACACAAAGTTTTACGAGTGTGGGACAATAAAGGTTTTTTTTGTTTATTTTTGTAATTACAACTAAAGCCTCTGTAAAACTTTTAAATTTTCTGGAAACACGTTTATATTGTTGAAACTTTCTTCAGTTTGAATTTCTGATGGATTTAAATAAATAAACTCACTACTTGCTCTAAAAGCGCAGCACGCAAAAACAATTGGATGATGAGATGTGTTGTCTTTAAATTTCCCATTAATAGTTAAAGGAGGCATTTTGTAACAAGTGCTATTATTAATATACTTATAGCGACACTATAATTCGATTTTTGATTTGAATTAAATTGAAATTAATTCATATTAAATTAATTTAAAGTTCTTCATGAAAAATTGCATGACTTTTATTTAAATCAAAATACACAAAAATTAAATTATTCAAATTAAATTAAATAAGGTGTTCAATTCCATTAAAAATCAGGCCAATTTTAACGAGAACTTGTTCAAAATTTATTCTAAAAATAAAATAATAATCGACCTCTCACAGTAATTTGATTGACCACCCCAAATCTGTTTACACGGTTGCATATATTGCAAAAGCATGTCCTTCGTTTATTGTGTCACACTTTTAATTAATTTTTTTTTTTTAATTTTATTTTTCATATAAAAGTAAGTATGCCAGGGATTACATAATTCCATTTTCCTGTAGTCATCTGTCACAAAACTTTGTCACTAATGAAAACTGATTTGCAGACCCAAAACCCTTCTCTTCCTCATATTGTAACCAAAAAAGTATATCTAATAATTTTTTTTAATTCAAACTGGAGTGCATTTTCCACTTCAACATTTATTCTATTTTATTGAGTGAGCTAATATTTATTTTTGAATTTATTATCTATCAAATAATTTATTGTTTTAAGTAATTTTTGGTATGTGGTCGGTCGGTCTATATGTGGACACAAGGGAAGACTAAATGAATAAAACATCTAAAATATCCTCTCACTGGATTTGTAATTAAAATGTATGCAAGTTTTGAAAATTTATAAAAAAAATATAATTTTTGTTATTTGAATTGAAAAAGCCCCCCGACCGCAAGTTTTCACAGTCACTATTCATCAGAATACCTGGAATATTATCAAACGAGCTGTGGGATATTATCCCTAACTTGTTGTTTTTCACTCTCACTGTGCGTTTAATACGGCAGCCCTTTTTATGGACTTTCAATATACTTAATGTTGTTGTTGACAAAACGTGCTTATTATCTGTTCACGTTCAAAAAGTAAAATTCTCCGCAGCGAGTAGTTTTCAAAATATTTGAATAGAAAAAATTCTCTAGGCTTTTAACTTAAATATCATTTTAAGAAAATTAAGCATCTTAAAATTTGACTGAGACACCCTTCGAGTTATACATCTAAATATTAGTCTGAAGAGAATGAAACAGAAAAGGGTGCAATATTTGTCTACATCGAATTCTTCTTTATCAAAAGATTTTTAAAAACAGTCTTTGCATGAATATATTTCCCCAAATAAAAACCGTGTGCCGCAGTCGTTTATAGTTCCGGTTGATTATCTAATAGATGAAAAATACATGAAGAAACTTTTCCAATGAGATTTTTATTTAAAATATTTTCAAAAAAATTAGGAAAAACCTAAGCAAGTTGCTGCTTAAATTCCCATACAAAAACTCAAACGCATTTCATTGAATTAATCAAAATGCTTTAATAATTTCCTGTACGATACTTCAACAATATGAAAAAAAACTATGTCATGATCTAAACCATCTTATATCATTTCATTCAATTACCACCATCAGGGCTTTATAATCATATAATTTCATTTATCAGAACACTATGCCTATTAGTTACTAATTGGGAGCAGATGTTTCCTGCTATACTTAAATCAAAACCAAAATCCTTTAAGAGATAGTTAACCGTTAAAAGTCTACTCAAAGTCCCATTATATTTACACTCCTAATTAGCAATTCCCAGATTGTTTTGATAGTCAAGGAAGAAATATAGCTTTGTAGGTAGGCGTTAGGATGGTATAAAGGACAAACAAATTGTTGTAAAGAAGCCACCTCGGGGAAGTCTGTGCTGATGCAAAAAGGATTCTATGTTTTTCCAGTTTAAAGGATCTTAAATTTAGATTTACATTTTTAAACAGGAATACGAGTGTTGTACATTAAAAGGCAGTACAAAATTTAATGCATGACTTATTCTCTGCATCTCTCGATAAAACCAGGATATCATCTCATAATTCGACAACGTTTGAATGGAAAATAGTTAATTGCTACCTGCAATCCGAGATCCAACAAAATATAACATATTTTTTGATACTTCAGCTCGATTAAATAATGGACAACAAAACTACAACATCCGCCCAGACCTGATAGCAGCAATTCTCCATCCCATAATCAACGCAAATTCGACAATCGCAAATTAGCCAATCGTGAAAAAGAGGATTATTTAATAAATTAATCCGTCGAGTTCATGGTCAAATGATTCGAATTACGATCACAGGATATTTTTATTTATTCGTCCCTGTGATTTTTGTGTGTGTCGGTTATTGGCTCATCCGTCTGGCTGTTGTTTATCCTGTAACTGAATATGAATAGGGGATGCATGAAGCAGCAGAAGCTAGCAAAAAACAACAAAAAAGGCTTTCTATTGTTTAAAACATTGTGGTATCGTGCCGGCGTGCGCTATTCTATGAAATAATTGTTTTTTATTACAAAATAAATTATTACCTATGTTTAAAAAAAAAATTTCCATTTGGAAAATGAAGAATGTCCTGTCAAATATTTTGTGAAAAAATATTTTGTTTTTCTTTTGTTTGGTTAAGTTTTTTTTTTTTTGGATTGTTTGATTGTTTTTTAGTGTTGTTGTTTATTTTCACGAATAAATTAGATAAATGTTAAAAATATAAAATGGAAAAAAATATTTTAATAGAAACAAGGTGGGAAGTCGAAAACTCAATTACAGTGATGACAAATCGTGAGTGTCACTTAAGATATTTAAAATTAAACTTACTTGTGGCTAAAATTACACTTGAAAGTTTAGTTTTTACATTTAATGGAATGAAAATTAAATGCGTTCCACAATTTTTTTATAGATTTCATAATCAATTTTTACAACAGTCATCATAATCTGAAGACTTATGTTTAATTTTTCTATATGATCCCACTACATAGAAGTTTCGAAGTTTTCACGTAAAGCCTAGTATACTCAGTTCAAGTGAAAATGAAAATTTCATATAAATGTGGCGGCTGCTTCACTCGCATGAAATCCCCAACGAGAGGTGAGTACCAAAATGTGGATTGGAAAAACAATTATGTTCCACAACTTTTTCCACGCCAAATTTTCATTTCTCAATGTACAACCACCAGGAACAAGTTTAAGGCAGCGTGGAAGACTGTGACATTTGTCAGTTAATTTAAATATTTTGTTTCAAAATAAAAAAAATGAAAATTTATAAAAAGAAATAAAGAATGGATAACGAATTTTTTGATACTGCTCTCGAGACTTATTGTATTTTCATTTTTATTCATTTCACGCTAGGTGAGTACTAGGCTTAACGTAGCATAATATAAATGAAATGTTGTGGAACGTATTCTGTTTTCACAGCATAAATCGTAAAATGTGATTTAATTTTTTGACTGGATTTTAAAATGTTATGCCTGTAGGCAATAAAGGTATTTACTGGAAATGAAATACGTATCTAACATAAAAATGTCATCATGAAATTTGCATTCCACACACTTTTCTTCATTTTGTGGCCACATATCTGTCTGTATATAATGTAGCTTTATAGAATTAAATGACAAATAAAAATCGTGAGAATTATTAATTTTTCAGTCTGTGAGATCTTATTTTCATAATACTTTTAGAGAATTTAAACCGAAACAAAATTTTCTAACGAAAAAATTAGCAGTGAAATTTAGAACTTTACATTCGGCGATGGATGCAAATCGTAAAAACTTAAAAACAGCTTGTGAGAACGATTGTAAAGAACGTATACATTTTTTTTTCATTTACTGATTGTTAGTATAATATTATTTATAGTTTGATTTGTTTCCTTAATTTTAAAACAATTACGAGTAGAATAAATATCGTAGTGAAATTATCAACTTCACATTCCACAGCATAAAAGTCCAATCGATTGATTAGAATACTCCATAAGCTAAGCCCCTTCACATTGTAGTCTCATTCTTTTGATATCAAAGGCTTTGAAATTGAAAATTAATATAAAAAAGAGGCTGGGTACGACCCACACTGATAACTTCCCATTTGTGGTCTTGAAAACTTTATATTTAGTTTTTTTCAAATAATACATTCTTACGGGAAGGTATCGATGCATAAAACAACATACTTTAGAAGGCACTATCGGTGTTCATTCCCAAGAAATTCGACTTGAAATACAATTTTAGCTAGTTTTCACTAGAATTTTTAAGGTTTTTTATTTAAAAAAAAAACTATTAATTCAATATTTGTCAACATTTTACCAATTGTACAAAATTATACTATGTATAAAATAAACTAAATTAGAAGTCAATATCACTACTAGTTCTCGAGAAATTTGAGTCGAAAAACAATTTGTACCAATTTTCAATCGAATTTTATATAGTTTTTTATTTTTTGTAAAAAAACTGTAAACTGATTTTTTTGAAATTTTCACCAGTTGTCAAACACATTATTTTTCGTAAAATAAAATTATTTTGAGTTTCAAATTGTTTTCCGTTCTTAGAATATCTGGGTTATGAAATTTTTTTTTCAGTTTTTTTATTTAAAAAAATAACGGTATGTTCATTTTTTTCCAAATTCATACCAAATCTGTTTAACCTTATAATGAGTACATTAAATTTTATTTGAAGTCAATAGCATTATTTTTTCGTGAGATATTTGAAACTAACCAAAATTTTTACTTTTTTTTTAAACCGTTATAGTGAAAAAACTACTCACTGAATTTTAATAAACGCCCTTTCAGCCTCTTTCGAAGTTATTATCTATTAAACAAAATTTATTTGAAGTCGATATCTTTACTCATTCTTGAGATATCGACGACGAAAAATGGTACAAGAACGTACGGACGTACGAACGTACGCACGTACGAACGTACGAACGTACGTACACACACACACAGCTGTATTATTGGTTTGTTTTAAGTTCCCCATGGTTACAACTATTGTTTGCAAAATTTATTCACACCAACATGCAGGTAATAAAAATTGATAAAAATATTCCCATATTCACTACACAAATGTACAGCTGCGAGCAGTGAAATAGTAGTGCCTGCTGGTAAAATGAATTTCACTACATATTTTGCATCCTGTGTACCACTGGTCTCCATTACTTTTAAATTAATGAACTGTTATATACGACATCCTCGGCCATGCCTTTTCTATTGTCAAATCTAAACCGTTATTAATTACAGCTTATTTTATTCCGACATTTGATTTTTCTTAGCGAGCAATAAAATAGTAGCAAAAAGTAAAATTATTGAAAAAACATTAATTTACAGTAAAATATTCGATTTTTTATAAAAAAAAAAAGTAAGTTTGTTTTATTTTTTATGTATTATTTATGTATTGAGTAAAAAAATACATGACTGCATAATTTAGTGGGACGAATCAAACATTGCAGCGAAAAAAAAAGATCTTGGATTCAAAATCTTATTAATCAAGACAAGACGTACAGGGAAGTGGAAAAACTCGTCGTATGTTCAGCCCCAATGATACGTAATGCAATCATTTACAAAAAAAAAAGATGAAAAACGTAGCAAAAAGCCGATTCTTTCGGAGGCTACCGTACGACAAGTCACGAGGTGCCCCAAAAATCGACCAACAATGTCAGCTGTGGAAATCCGCGACGAGTTAAACCTAACTTGTGGTGTTCATACGATAAGAAGACGGCTACGAGAGCATAAATTTAATGCTCGCAGCCCACGCAAGGAACCACTTTTGAAAAAAACCCATGTAACCCGGCGTCTTCAGTTCGCCAAAGAACATCTCTCTTGGCCCATTGGGAAGTGGAGGAATGTATTGTGGACTGATGAATCCAAAATCATTCTATATGGAGGTAAATGGCCTCGTCAGTATATAAGGCGTACCCCTAATACTCTGTATTGATCCCCGATACACCATAAAGACGGTGAAACATGGCGGATCAAGTATTATGGTTTGGGGCTGCTTCTCCTACAGAGGTGTGGGTCTAATCCATAAAATTAATAATATAATAGACAAGCATGCATACGTAGGAATACTGCAGAGCACTATGCTGCCCTTTGCTGAGGGGGATATGCCGCTAAAATGGACGTTCCAACAAGATAACGACCCGAAACATACTAGTAAGTTGGCAAAGGAATGGTTTCGGGCCAATGGAATTGAGGTTATGGATTGGCCAGCTCAATCTTCTGACCTCAAACCCATTGAAAACCTGTGGGCAGATATTAAGAAAGCCTTATGGGATGCTAGCCCGGCAAAAATCCTCATTCAAACCCTCCTAGTGGGTGCCAGGCGGGCAATGATCACCACAGTAGTTCTGTGCGTTTTTGGCAGGATGGTGATTAGCTAAGGTTGAGTTGGGTCGCCGAATTGTTATAACTCCTCAATAGTGCAACGTTCGGAAACCCAATTCAATCATAGTTTAGAGGTTCCTAATTTCAGTGGTGGTGTGAGCGTATTTTAAACCGTGCCGAAGAATGAAAGGCTGGGGGATAAACCAGCCATTAACGAGCTCTTTCGGATGCTGTGGCAAGGTCCGTCATATTTTTTGCCTTGCCCCGGTAAGCGGCTCTGCCGGGGCTGACCGTCTTTCCGCATTACTCGTGGGAACAAAATGAAAAACAAACAATCAAATCGAAAAATAATAAACAAAATAAATCGAGCCAGGGCTGACAATGCGGTCGCATCTCCTGGAAAGGCTGTCGAGTCAACTCAGGGGTGCGAACGGGTTGCCAACCCGGTGGTTGCTACTGGTGGCGGGAATCCTTCTCCCTCTACTAGCCGCAACCTTTACATGAAAGAACTACCCGTCAGTGGTACAGCTGTGACGCTCGGCTGTCCCAAGGGCGGGTATTCCACAACCAACCCCATCCCCGCTCCTGCTAGGACGTCGCAAGCGACCCCAAGAAGGGACACTCCATCCGGAGAGGCAAAATCTACGACATGTGGAAATGACTCGAAGGATGTGGGCGCACCCCGATTGGCATCGGTAGCGATTAACTCTGGAGGTGGATCCACAACTGTGTCACACGGACATAGTTCTGGGTCGGCCAGAAAGAGGTCCATGAAGGCACAGGCCAGTCGAGATCAGCGTAATGCTGCGCGGATTCTGGCCGCAGTCGGTGTCATACCGGCGGCGGAAAGAACCCCCGAGCAAACGCGAAAACTCGAGTGGGCTAGTGGCTTCCTTAGCAGAAAAACCAAAACGACCTGCAGCGACTCAACGTCAAAGCGTAATAGGTCTCTTGAGGGCGACAAGCCTGAAGCGAAAAGGCAGAAAGTGCATTCCAGCAGCACAACAGCCTTCAATAAAGATCTTTCTTTTAGAGACGCGCTCAAAGACAAGATCATAGCCGCGGTCATTGACAGGAGTCATGTGGATGGTAACATCTCTCATGATCAATGGGCAGACGTCAAGGCTCACCTTGGTTTCAGATTTTTATCTGTCATCGAGGAGAATCCGGGACCTCTCCCTGACACAGCCGATGCAGGATGGTACCAAAATCGTATCAAACTCATCGCCTGTGGAGATCAGAGATCTTTCGATCTGTACAGGGCTGCTGTCAATGGCTTGCCAGAAGTCTGGCCGGGTGCCAAGCTCGAAGTTGTTACAAGGGAGAATATCCCTTGCCGACCAAGAGCACGTATAATGGTCCCGGCTCTACATAACTGCCCGGATATGATTTTGAAATTAATCAAAACCAGCAATCCAAGCCTGCCTACTCACGACTGGAAAGTCCCAAAGGTTGAGAAGGAGACAGTGGGTCGCTATAGATCAGCTCTCTTGGTGATCAATAGGGAATCGCTAGCTCCACTGGCCGCGACCGAAGGCGTGATTAAGTATGGTTTCGACGAAGTCACAGTTCGCATCTATAAAAAAGATGAAGATTCGCTTAACGCGCCCCCCACAGAAGCCCCTTCAGCGGAAGGAAACGCTTCACAACCCCAAATAATGGAGGTCGATGCAACACCACACGAGGAACCACCGATCTCCAAAGCCCCGAACAAGCCATCCGACGCGGAGGCTAATTCCATAGTCGACAGCAATTCCGACATGGATACTGAAGACTCGACCTTAGGCAACACTCTGAGTGAGGAAATCCTACTTCATTCCTCCTCAGACGATGAAAACGCCGACAAAACAGTGGTGGAGGTTGATCTGGCTAAAAGTAGCAATGCTGCGATTAGTTCAGATTAATCTCCATCACGCCATCATGGCCACGAATAACCTGGTACTCCGACTGCATAGCAACAAAGAGGACATCGTCTTGATACAGGAGCCGTGGGTCTCTAACTCCATCATCAGGGGCCTCAGGACTCCTGGTTATACTCTATTATATGCATCGGAGAAAGGTGAACCAAGGTCATGCATATTAGTAAAAAAAGACTTAAATGTATTTTTACTCCCCAATTACAGCGACAAGGACACTACCACCGCTGTCCTAACAACGGATAAAGCCACCTACTGGCTCATGTCCTCCTACCTTGGCCACGACAGCCCAGTTCCAGGAAACACCTTAAGGAAGGCAATTGCGGACGCGCAATCGAAGAAAGTGGGTCTCCTAATCGGTATGGACGCTAACGCCCATCACACGGTATGGGGTAGCTCTGACATAAATGAGAGAGGTGAGTCCTTATTTGATTACATACTAAGCACTAATCTACTCATTAATAATATTGGTAATGAACCTACATTTGTAACCAAGAACAGGAAAGAGGTACTTGATATTACACTTACCTCTGACTCGATCCATAACCTGATTTCAAACTGGTATGTCTCAAAAGAGAATTCCTACTCTGATCACAGATATATTCAGTTTGATCTCAGTGATGTGGCAAATATATCTACGGGATTTCGCAATCACCGTAACACTAACTGGGAACGATATAGGGAGGTACTCGCACAACTGCTTGACCACAACCTTCTTAAAAGCCCCTCCACCAAAGATGAACTAGACCTCTCGGTAAATCATCTCACCGAAGCCCTTAACGAATCAATGAGGACTTCATGCCCTATTACCATTATAAAGGGTAAAAAGAAACCTCATTGGTGGCACAAAGATCTAGAACCATTCAGGAAGAGCTGTCGCAAACTCTTCAATAGATCTAAATACACTAGATCCCCCTCTGATTGGGACTTATATAAACAAGCTCTAAGGCAATATAAAAAAGAATTAAGGAAGAGCAAGAGGTCTTCTTGGAGAAACTTCTGTGGAAAAATAGAAAATACTTCAGAAGCCTCAAGACTCAGGAAAATTCTCTCAAAAAGTCCAACTATACCTAGTGCTTTAACGACAGATGCAGGCACATGGACTACCACAGATGAAGAATCTCTTAATCTGTTATTAGACACCCACTTTCCAGGTAGCTCTAATATACTTTACAACTCAACATCAGAGTCTCAAACCGCTACAAGCGACACAGTTGATCTAATAACGCGGGAAAAACTGCAATGGGCTGTAGACAGCTTTGATCCATATAAATCTCCAGGACCAGACGGAATCATTCCGGCCGAACTACAAAAATGCTCTGACATGATCATTCCACCATTGGAAATCATTCTGACGAGCTGCGTAAGGTTGAGATATATTCCTAAAGCCTGGAGAATGGCAAAAGTAGTCTTCATTCCTAAAGCAGGGAAACCCTCTCACGTTAGCCCTAAAGATCTACGACCAATCAGCCTATCATCCTTCCTTCTTAAAACCTTGGAAAGATTGATTGAAATTCACATCAGACATAATTTAAAACCATGTCTCATTTCCACAGCTCAACATGCGTACTCTAAGGGAAAATCAGTAGAAACAGCACTTCATTCGCTGGTACGTGGTATTGAATATTCCCTCAAATACAAAGAATATAATCTAGTAGCTTTCCTAGATATCGAAGGAGCTTTCAACAACGTCAGCTACCAGGCGATCACAACAGCAATGAACAAGCTGGAATTAGAGAAACCACTCATTGATCTTATAAGTCTCATGCTCAAAAGCAGGACAATAACTTCCAGCATGAGAAGTTTTACTACCACCAGATCGGTGAATCGAGGTACCCCCCAAGGTGGGGTCCTTTCGCCTCTCTTATGGAACATGGTAGTAAACGAACTGCTAACATCAATGGAAGCAGAGGGTTTCAAGGTGATTGCCTATGCTGACGATGTTGCAATATCTGTATCTGGGAAACATCCCCAAGTTCTCTCAGAACTCCTACAAAATGCCTTAAACAGGCTAACAAAGTGGGCTAAGCAGTGTGGCTTGGACGTCAATCCACATAAAACAGAATTAGTACTCTTTACGAGAAGGTACAAAATTCCTCAGATTAACCCACCCAAGATTAAAGGAATACCATTAAGCTTTTCCGACCAAGCCAAATATTTAGGCCTCATTTTAGACAAAAAACTAAATTGGAAGGCAAATATTGATGAAAGAGTAAAAAAGGCTACCGTAGCGCTTTTCACTTGTAAAAAGGCAATAGGATCGAAATGGGGCTTCTCCCCAAAAATAACCCATTGGCTATACACCTCGGTTATTAGACCGATACTCATTTATGGAGTTGTCATATGGTGGACCGCACTGGACAAGATGGTAAATCTAAATAAACTCATCAAAGTCCAGCGATCAGCAGGTATGTGCATCACAGGAGCACTTCGCTCGACACCAACTGCAGCCCTGGAAGTGCTTTTAAACCTAACACCTCTTGACATCTTCTCCAAAATGGTGGCAGCCAACTCATGCGTGAGACTTAGAGCCACCTCTCAATGGATCAGTAACAATACTGGTCATAC
This sequence comes from Chrysotoxum bicinctum, assembly GCA_911387755.1. Taxonomy (NCBI): domain Eukaryota; kingdom Metazoa; phylum Arthropoda; class Insecta; order Diptera; family Syrphidae; genus Chrysotoxum; species Chrysotoxum bicinctum. Next base: position 1,039,758 of record OU426988.1, on the reverse strand, counting down.
AACCATCTTAGACAACTTCAGATCTATCCCAGATCGCTTAGACTATACCACCCCAAAAATGGTATTCGATAACAACTTCCTGGTTTCCATCCCTTCAAGATCGTCTTGGGAAGAAGAGAGACCCCTGGAAGACAATGCTGTACACTTCTATACAGACGGTTCTAAGACCGATTACGGTGTTGGAAGTGGCATCTATTCAAAACAACTAAATCTCAGTCTTTCATACAGACTTCCCAATCAATGTAGTGTATTCCAGGCAGAAGTAATGGCGATTAAAGAGGCACTATCCTGGCTCAAAGAAAACGTTATATCTTGCAAGGATATACGGATCTTCTCGGACAGCCAAGCCGCCCTCAAATCTCTCGCGTCTGTCTCCACTAACTCTCAATTGGTCCACGATTGTCGATCATCTCTGAATGAGATGACAGAACAGTTTAATATTCACCTTATTTGGGTGCCGGGCCACAGAGACATTCCGGGAAATTGCAAGGCCGATGAGCTCGCCAAAAACGGAACACTTCTGCCTACTGTTAGACAAAAACATAACATAGGAACACCACTTGCTACATGCAAACATCTTCTCAAACAATATGCTCTAGAATCAACAAATGCTAGATGGTCACAGGGTACCACCTGCCTGGCAACTAAACAAATATGGCCAAGCATAGACCTAAAACGGTCAAAAGGTTTGATCTCCCTGAGCAGACAAAATATAAGCTCTACAATAGGAGTTATAACAGGACACTGCCTCATAGGTAGACATGCTTTGAGGCTAGGAGTCTACACAAATGACTTCTGTAGAAGCTGCATGGACGAGGAGGAAGAGGAAACAGTCCAACACCTTCTATGTACATGTCCAGCACTCTCCAATAGAAGGAATAATTATCTCGGTAATCCCTTCTTCGATAATACCAGTGAACTGGCAACAATCGACACAAAATGTCTCTCTAACTTTATTAAAAGCACGAAATGGTTTGTTTAAATTCATTACTCTCCCATGAGTAACCTCTTTAGTGGTATCACAACGGACCCTTGAGGTCTAAGTGAGTCAACAACAGCTAGACAGCCACTCCAACCTAACCTAACCTAACCTATGGGATGCTAGGCCCAAAAACAACAATGAACTTTGGGCTGTAGTTGAACACGCATGGAACACTATACCACTGAAGAGATGTGAAGCCCTCGTAGATTCTATGAAAAGGGGTTGTATATCTGTCATAAAAAATCGTGGTCATGCTACTAAATATTAAGTTTATTTATAAAAAAAAACTTTAAAATATAATTATTTTTCGAATAAAATACTTTTTACTATCATACTACTATTTTATTGCTCTTGAAATTTTTCTTGCATTATGTGTTAAAAAAAAAATAAAAAATACTTGCGGCTTTATAAATTAGTTTGCATTTTTTTATGGACATAGTAGGGATATGTACTCCTCTTTCGCAATGCAGTTAATGCTAAAAAACTTTTGTATTTTCACCAACTCAAAGGTATATAAAATGCCAGTAGCCACTACTATTTCACTGCTCGCAACTGTAGGTATAAGTACAGGTAGTAAGTAAAACACAAGTACAATGAATATTTTGTTCAAAAAAATATAACAACGCTCACCTGCAGTGTTTGTTTTTTGTATGGTAATTTAATTAAAGTTATTTTGGTGATATGATTTTTGAATGCGAATATTGTTGAATTAATTCTAAAGTTTATTTTATTTTCGGTAAATTTATTTTTATTTGTGATGATTGTGCGAAATGGAACAAGAGAAAAATACGAAAAAGAAACAACCGGAAAGGCTTCAGCGAAAACAAATGCTGCATGGTTTTTTTTAAGTGAAAACAAAAAAATTTAACAGAGGACACAAACAACAAAAATCAAAACGGAAATCCATTGAATTTGTTTAATGAAAACCAAAACAAAAGGTCCCAACACACAGAAGCTGTCGGAAATTTGCAAAGTGTATGAGAAACAAATATTCAAACCGTAAAGTTTAAAAAAATACAATAATACTGCATTAGTACAAAGGAAAACGTAAACACAACAAAAGAAAATTAAATATAACAACAATAGTTTTTGTTTAACAGCAAATTAACTCCTCACCTGTAGATTGTCTAAGAGGGCTTGAAAATAAGGCATTGATAAGAGTGTCATGGCTCGATTACCAGAGCTACTGGCTACCGTTTGTGGCATACCATCCTGTTGAATAAGACGATTCTGTTAAGAAATTTACTGAAAGAAAATTGTTTTTTGTTTTTTTTTTTTATAAAACACCATAAGACCTTATCTATGAATAGTGTTGGTAGATCGAATAAAGATGAACAAATTTTGAAATCACACAAAACAAAACGACGAGCAAAAACTAAACTTATTTATATGAATATAACGAAATTGAATTCATGACAATATGAGCCAGTTATAAAATAACAAAAATAGTTTGGCAGGACGAAGATTTTAAGGATTTCAAAGAAAATACACTGCTCACAAAAATTAATTTTTTAAACTAATTTAAATGTGTAGTAAGCTTTACAACTTCACTATGACACAATTAAAAGTATACAATCTTGACTCATCAAGTGGCTTTATCTACTAAGTAGAAAGAGAAAACGCCATCTATGTATATTTTTGTGCATCAAATTCACATCCAAACCATTATTCATTAAATATTTATTTTTGTTGTGAGCAGTGTATTTTATGATGTAACAAAGAACAACAAAACTTACCTCTTCTTCCATTATGCTACTATCAGCATGCTGCACTCCATCGGATTTTGGTCTACGGCTTCTTTCTCTGCCATTGGCTTCTTGTTTTTGTCTTCTTTGGGTATTTTGTGGCCTAAGTGAAAAACAAGGATGATGAAAACTTTCTTTGTCTAAATTCGGTTTAAAGTTTTTAAAGATCCAACAACAGCAATAGCGCCCAGAACATGGCTAGGGGGAGTTAGTCAAGTATTCAATTTTCTGTAAGAAAATTAATCCGAATTCGTAAACCTTATCTACTTTTCGATATTCCCCATAAGCTTCTGTATCTTTATATAGAAATAGATACTCCAAAAATTCACATGGTAGTGCAGTATTCTTTTTTTAAAGGAACTGAACAGAGACAAGAAAATTGAATATTGAACTCTAATATTGGATTAAGCTAAAAGGGAAGAAATACAGATACATCATCTCTGGATATCGAATTATGACTTTCATATTATGCTGCTGGTGTTGCTCTAGCTGATGTTGTTTTTACTGATATCATTTTAGATAGGTAATGCAACTTACCCCACGTCAGATGGCATATCGATGGATGTAAGAGGTTTAGTGCTACTCCTTTTCCGGACCAGACGGTCTGCAACGAACAAAGAGGGAAATCAGAAAAAGATGAGCATTGCACATCTTCCGCAGAACCAATCATAGGCGGTGGCACAAAATTTTGCAAGAGGGGAAAGCCCAACTTTTTTTTTAAACTAAAACCATTTCAAAGTAATAGTTCATGTTTTTTAGTAAAAAACTTAGTTAGTAAACCAATAAACCAACTTAAGAAACAATGACCCTCTTTTCCCCTCCTCTTGCGAACGCCTATGAAAATGGATTTCAAATTCACTGCACAATCGGAATAACCAAAAACTTTTTCTTCATCTACCCAAAAAAAAAAACCCTATAACCTACCTGATTCGTGTTTTTCATAGTCCTCCGGTTGATTGCCGGGATTTGCCTTTACTTCGATATTAATCTCAGCAGTGCTCAGTCCGGCATGACACGAATAGACTCCGGCATCCTGGAATGTAATATCCAACACCAGTAGGGCGCCTTTCTTCGAGACTTTGAACTTTCTAGATTTGGTCAACGGCTTGTGGTCCTTGGTCCAGCGTATTTTCGTTCGATTGTACCTCTTTACGGGACACTTGATTTTAACTTGTGTGCCGAAAAACACCACCGCCGCACCGCCCACTTTCAGGGTGATTTTGTTCTTCTTCGGGTCGTGCTGGATGTGAGTGCTATTGTTGATGGAAATTATGGGCTTATGGGGTCTTCATGGAGGACATGGCTTAACGTTGCATGGCTTCTTATCGGCCGGCTTATCACTGGGACACATGGATTGATTTTATGCTCCTGAGCCATTATTTGCCAGCACTCGACCTTGCATTCTTTGATGCCGTAGCCACATGTGTGCGAGCACTTGGACCACTCGCCCACCTCCCAACGAACCGGACAATCGAGGACATTGCAATATTGACGGTCTGCCGGTGGAGGCTGGGGACACATGCTGTTCGGTACGACCATTGTGTTCTGGCCACCCCGTGTCACTTCATGAAAGCATTGCACTTCCCGGGTCTTGATGCCGATGCCACATGACTTAGAGCAGCGGCAGAAGTCGGAGTAAGTTCCAGCGAGGTGGAGATGGACGGTCGTTGCATGTTCGCACTAAGGCTTCTGATTTTGTTTCGGGTGAGAATAGTAACGGCGACATCGCCCGTCCGTTGTCTTCTCGGACGCAATTAATGATAAAATCCTCGACACCACCCAACCAGGAGGCGCTGCAGCTAGTGTAGCCTTGTTCACGCCAAACGTATGTTTTGCCCGGCTCGGATACGCCAACTTTTATCGAATCCCGAGGGTACTGTTCGTCATAGCCGTGTGAGGGTAACATGCATGGCTCCTCGACGCATCTCTCCACTTCATCGTGTGGTTTTGGGCCTTCGCAGAGGCTGCCATTGACAATGGCAATTGTCTGCAATGGGAAAAAAAGATACAGCAAGTGAGAGAGTGAAAGAGAATTTGATGGAAATAGTGTGAAGCTTTTTTGAAATTGTAATTTAAACCGTTCGTGTGTGGTATAGCTGTATGGGTATTTTTGCTGCGTATGATAAATGTCTTGTTAACAAATTGATAGCTTGATGCCTTCTACGCTTTTTTCAGAACTGCCAGCTAAATTGATGGCAATATGCGATATATCATCATATTCACTAAACCGCGTTTTGTGGAGAATACCTATTCATGAAGGACACAAAGAAACGAGGGACTATCTTCTCTTTTTTTTTGGTTGAAAACTAAGAATATTCTATTAATTCCGATTTCAACAAAATTCAAGATTGACGACATCCTTGCATCATCATCCTGGTTGCAGCATTGAACTTCTTAAATCAATATGGGTGACCCTGACAACAAACTTATCTATCCCCTCCTACCTTCTTGTTCATTCCTAAACTTAATTCAGTTTTTGTTTCATGTTTTTTCTTTATTCAAGTAAGTACAAAGATCCTGAATAAAACAGAAAAAAAAAGCTCAACCGAAAGGAAGAAAATACAATAAGAAAAGTACAAAACAAAAACAACAGGATAATAACTAACGACAAGCTCAATTCCAATAGACATTCCGACATTGTTTTGGTGATTGAGGTATCTATTGATTACGACGTTCTCGTTTTAGAGACAGCAAAAAAAATCGAGCCTATTTAGACTGGACACAATGTATAGATGGATGAATGGCGCTTCGAGCAGAGGGTGAAATCAATAAAATTACGATTACGATTGCTGCTTTTATCTAGGGGCACACCGAGAGTGACTGAATAATTAATAGAATAATCAATAACAGAAACCAGTCAAAAGAATTCAAGCTCGTGGATCCGTCCATCCATCTTAAAGGACCTTTAGAATAAATACAAAAAAAAAAACACGAATGAAAGGAAGAACAACAAGTTCAGTTTGGCTTTAATTAAATTTGAGCTTTTTCTTACATTCACTTCGAACGTTCTAAGCTGCCAATCTAACGTCCCTCGGCGAGGATGTAAAAAAACCAATAAAAAAACACTCTAATCGAAATCGAAAGGTGGGTTCTTGGGATCAACCCTTAAGCCACTACCTTAATAGTGGAGGGTTGATTGAGTGTGGCGTGTAATGTGAGGTATGAGGTAGTCGGTGTGAAGTGAAGTGTGAACATGAGTGGAGCAGTTTGTTTTTTGGCCAACACCCGTCGTTATGAACATTCACACTGTGATCAAGACTCTAGATAGCTATGTATCTAACATAGAGGAGCTAATTAAACTTTGCCCAAGGACACATTCTATGGTTTTGGTTCTGTTTCGAACTACTATACTGAAACGTTTCCCACCGACACTAGTTTCACTTCACTGAGGGTGAAGTGTGTTTCTGTAAAGGTATAAATTTACTTATGTAATTCTTCTACGCTTCCTTCTCTTACTCCTCGACTATATCCCCTCTGAGTTTCGGTTGAATTCCACCTTTGCTATACTATACACACTGTGACGACCCGTATTGTTATACCATAGACCTGTTTCTATTTAAGCTTGTTCTCTAACTTAAATAGAATGTTAATGTTTCACTTGATTAGGCGATGAGCACCATGATAAAACCTTTGTTTTGTTCTTTAGAAACGTATCTCTCTCTCTCTCTTTCACTTTGTCAATGATGCCCTATTACACACTCTTTTGTGCTGAATAAATCAAGGCATATAGTTCTGTATACATGAAGGCTTGAAAGATTAGGGTATACGCGTGGAAAGTCTGGCAAATCCTTCTCGGACATAGAAGTGACAAGATACACATTTAAGCTTAAGCTATACCTCTACCTAGGGGGAAAAAGATACAATTTCTTGCTAATCCTTAAGTCTGTCGAATGTAATACGATTCTTAAGTGCACACACTAATGGAATCAGTTGAAAGACTGCACGCGTTCACAATTGTTTAGCAGACATGAACGCACAGTTGGGTGTCGAAGTAAGTGAACGATTCACCAGGTGAGTAAAGAGTTGAAAATGAAATGGAATGTTACCATTGTATTCCTTCATGATGACGGGAATTGGCATTCAAATGCCGGTTAGAAAAACTACATCTAACTGCACCAATTAATTAAAATATATAAAAACAAAGCGTTAGTCAAGAAATTATAATTTTGATTATATTAAATGACAATAAATGAATTCATCATGACAGAGTCACAAAAAACTCGATTTTACTCATTGCTTTGATCGAAATATTCACCTTTCTGAGACTTCAAATATTCAAAATTGCATAAAATGGGACATATTTTTTTAAAGAAAAGTTATAGGAAAAATAGGGAATTAATTATCAAGCCCAACATTTTTGGAAACAAATATTTCTACAAGTTCTGTTATATTATTGTAATGTTTAAAATTAAAGTTATGCGGGTTATTTAAAAAATATTGAACTTTTCAAAAAATTTAAGATGCGACTGTGGCTCAGAGCTTCACCACAATTTTCTATATCTACTGTTTTTTTTCTAAACTAATCGATTTAGCTTTAATGGAAAAATTACAAGCCAACACTTTATTTCTTGATTTAATTTTCTCTGGGTGCTCCTGTGTCAATATAAATTTGGAAATGATTTTGTTTTGTGACACACACTTTAAACAGAAGTCATTTCATATAAAGCAAACGACTCCATCACATTTTCTACAAAGTAAAACAAATCCGTTCGTACTTATACGTTGGGTCCGATGAGCTCTTGGGGCAAGCTCATTGTGATGAAGTCGATTCGATTGCTGATGGACGTCAATTGCTTGATCGTTGTATGATACCTGTTCGGAGCCCTCCACATCCTCCACCTCCTCGCCAGCGACGTCCTCTTCATCGGCTGCTTCCTCATCGTCTTCGTCACTTTTCTTAACTCCATCTGGACTTTGTTCCTAAGGAATTTCGTTTGTGTGTGATAAAAGAAAATTGATTCAATTAAGTGGAATCTCCATAGTTCGTCACATTTCATATCATTTTATTCTTTTTTGTTACTTTTTTTTATAGGAAAAGAGACGACAAAGAAACACCAACGATTTTTTTATCACATTCAACAAGCGATAGATTTCGATAGCAAAAAAAATTGCAACATTGAAAAAGCCAGTGATGACACTTTTAAGTTGAAATAAAAATAAGAAAGTTTGAATTTGAAGTAGGAGTGGCAATATGATTTTTTTTTTGTTACTTTAAGAGGAGATGACTCACATATATTTCGCTGCACGAAAAATCAGTTGTACACTGCTCAGCTCCTTGAGGTTTTGTTTGTGGATCGCATTTCGCACTCAAACTACCATCTGCGAATTTACATTTGATGCCACGCATTTGGATTCCATGTCCACAAGTTACAAAACATCACCAAAAGAAAAGAAAAAAAAAAAAAGGAAAAAAGAAGAAGAACATAGCACACTTTTAGGAGGAGGGCATCCTTAAAATAAATATATTAAAAAAGATGTTTTTTTTATTTAAGTTCTTGTGTGAAGTGAAGCAGTGCAAAATCTGTGCATTCCATATGTACGGAAATAAGTTGAAGAAACAGGACTTCTCCTTTTGATATCCATTTGAACAACATCTCCCCTTTTTCCTAGTAGCAGAATCCCAGTAAAGGCAAACAACACTAAATGACAACAAAGTACGTGTATGTATAACTCCAGCGGAAAGTGGAATTTGCGGTTTGAAGATAACGTCAACGAACGTTTGGAAAATTTTTCCAAATATAACAAGATACTCGTATTACTTTAGATTTGTTCTTATCATAGTCCCGAAGATTCCACAATATATTGGGACAGGATAGGAAAAAGCTACGTATTTCTCATTTTCTCTTGTTCTTTTGAAAAATATGTAAAAAAATATGATATAGCTGGTTGAGTGGGTGCAGGAGCCGGAAGGAATGTCGAATAAATGTAATTTCAAGTCCTTCTTTTACTTCGCCTAGTGCACATTGAATTAATTTTTTTGAATTTTCTAACTTTGACAAGGAACGAAAAACTCATAAATGGATACAACTTTGAGATTGCATTACAAAGCATTCGCTAGCTAGAGGACACCCACCGTTGAATGAACTTTTAAATACATCTCTATAGTTTGAAAAAATGATATGAACACCATTTTTGAAGGACTTTGACACAAAATAAGAAAGAACTCTTTTATGTTTATGTTTAAGTTTCGAGTTTTGTTTTTTTAAATTTTGTATGATAGGTACATAGGGCACATTGCCCGAAATAAAGTGACATTTTCGTAGAAAACTTGAGATGTGCAACTTTCTACTTTACATTCCACAGGTTTTATTTTGTAGCAAAATTTTAATATTTAGAAACATTAAGCCTTTTCACATTACCTCAGTATTTTTCCCTTATAATAGCTTTTTCATAAATTGATATTGATCTTAGAGAAAAGGCTCTAGAATTAGGTTTGAAATGTTATTTTTTTTATCCTACTTAAGTTTTTTGTTGAAAAAATATAGGTAGCTAAATAATAAAAATGAAATTAAATTTTCAACCCCTTTCAAAAGCTGATCATTTTGCAACAGAGACACATGCTACATAATTAAATACAATTTTGTCAACTTCTTTGAGCAAAATATTCACTATTTATTGCGCCTTAACTGAGGTCTGTTATTTTAATTCTAATTTTAAATTTATTGCTTCTCGTTTGTTTTAAGAACTAAAGCTTCATAAATGAAAGAGTCAAAGGAACATTTTACTCAAAATTTTCATTTTCCCGGAAAAATCATAGAACGCAACTATAAACAACCTGGTTACCTATCCTCTTCTATTCCATTAAAAACAGTCTTAAGAGTGATATCTACCTTAAGAACATCCTGCAACCAATAAAATTTTAAAACACATGTATACGTAGTTCCTTAGATTACGTACCTAACCTATAGGTAGACGTTGTACTTTATCTTATAAGCACCCAACTAAAAACTGTGTTGCAAGACTACAACTACTTGTTTTCAGTGCCGCCACTTAAACAATATTGTGTTGTATCCGCGTGTTGAAAAATAAAAAAAAAAACATTCCAAAAGAGCATCATGAGCTCAACCCATATAACTTAACTGTATGTCTATTCTTAAATAAAAAAAGAACTAAGACAAACAAAATAAAAACTGAATTACTGTTAAATTAGGTTCTGAAAAATAACGTGCAGAGTACACTGAAATAACGAACTGCGAAGGGCTTTCTTTTCAAAGGAATTCTCTTCCCGACACGGGTATCCTTCTGCTCTTCCCATCATCCCACCACCCATTTTCAATCTCATAAACATCTTACTACATGTAATTTGTTTTTATTTTCTCTTGTCTTCCTCCGTGTTCCATAATGCTAGGATGACAGAGCTGCATCCGCTGGTTTGCGAACGAGAAAAACCCGCACCCAACCTAACCCCCTATCCTACTATAGCCCCGATTCTGTTTCTCTGGAGGATATAAAGGAAGGAAGGAATATGAGAAAATTCCAAGAAACAATTACTTCTCATGGACGCGCGAGCGAACATGTGCGCTGTGAATGTGCACTTAAGACATTGCTATGGAACTGGAGCTTCTTTGCGTTTTCAAGAAAAGTGCGACTTAGTTCCCCATAGCACACCATCTTAGTCTTAGACTCGAAGCCCAATGTTCATGCATGTTCTACCATCTTCAAGCAGCATGGGTGTGCAAACACTTTATAGCAACCAAAAACTAAATAAAGATCTACACACATTCAGAGAAAAGGAAGACGAGAAGAAGATGATTCTAGAAACTTACCCCAGACCATTCCTCGACTTCCCACTTGGGACACTCCTGCACCATGCAAGACTCTTGAGTTGGGGGTTTCGGTGTTCGGCAAACGATGTCTGGGACCTGTTGGAAAAATTACAATGGCATCTTGTAGAGAGTGCATAGTGCAATTAAGTAAATAGTAGGTAACTGTGGGATGTGGAAAAGGGATGTATGGAATTTGAATACGACAAGACAGGAGGAGGATATATGTAAGTAGGTAACTCACTCTGGTTTTAATGCCATTTACTTCCTCCTCACACAAAACCATTCGTTCTCGATAACCGGGTCCACATAGACGACTGCATGGGCTCCATTCATCAGCTTCCCATCTAAAGAGCGACACGACGACAATGTCGAAGGGGAGACAAATGTCGAAGGAAGACAAACATAAAAGGGATGTTGTTAGAACAAAAGGAATAAATGCCATAAAAATTATGTAAAACATCTGACATGAATCGGTGTGTCGATGTCCTTTAGTCCTTTTCTTCTACACAATCCACGTTTTCATATATCTTGGCTTAAGTTACCATGTCGATAAGACAATTCTCACCTAGGATCCAAGTAGTGTCTCTTCTTCGTTACGGATGGAAAAGTGGGTATGTGAGGTAGGCGGGCAAATATTCTTCAAAGCAGTATGTTTGACAAGAGTATTTATTTGTTCCAAGATTGAGTTTTTCAAATTGAAATATAACGTGAACAAAAATGTAGAACGTAATAAATTTTCACATTACGGAATGTGAATGCCTGCGAAACGTGGATACTACAATCTCGAGATAATGCAGGCCTTTGTAAAGCAATTACAACTGTCTAGAGTTACATCCCAAACATTTGTTGCTATGGCGAGCATCAATTGCGGAATCATCTATTGTCTTCGCTGTACTTTCACGTTCCACAGTATATTCAAGCGAAAGGTTAGTGACTAACTTCGAGCCTTTTAACTATATTTCGAAGAATGCTTTGGAAGAGACAATTTGTAGAACTCACTTTTGTGGTTTGAGTTTTTATTTCAGCCGCAGGAACCTACGGACAATTTTTCTACGATATGTCAATTTTTACAAGTTGAGTATCATTAAGTAAAATTAGAAATGTTTTTTGTGGAACGTATATTAAATTATGTATTTAAGTAATTGAGGCCCACTCTTGTCAAACATAGTGTTGATTGCAGATAGAAATAAAGAAGAGGTCTGGTTTTAATGTGTACTCACTTAGGCGGACAGGTATGAGTGTTGCAGAGCACCACAGATGGCTCAGGCCGATTAGTTGCACTGCACAGGGAGTCTTCGACTTCGACACCGCTAACACGATTTCTGTATGTTGGTCGGGACATCTTGTATCCTTGTTAAGTTCCATTAAAGAAACGAAATGAAAAAGAAAAAGGGTGGATATAACAATATATATTTTTTACTATAGAAATTTTCATAATTATTCTACGACAATGTTTCTTTAAGTCATGCGCCACTAAGGAGGGTGGGTGCTTATCGAAGGAGATAAAGAATATCTATTGATCAATTTCATTTTTGGAACCTATAATTTCCTATTTCCACCACGACAAAAGATACAACACAACAAATTAGAAATTAGGAATAAAACGCTAAATTTTGGCTCACGTGGAAATCCTTATTGGTTACGCTTAAGCTTTGTCTCGGTGGCATTTTTATTGTGTGCCAGAACACGTTTAATCGATAAGAAACAGGAGACCGTGTAGTTTAAGGGGGTTGTGGTTATTAAAAGAGGCCAAAGAGGGCAAGATACACACAGTCTGATTCCCTATCTGAAAATTGTCTTTATAGCTTTAATCGTTTCACTCCCACTACATACTACTTCTCGCAATGTGGAACAGTGTGGATCTTGGGACTGCTGGGCGATATAATTTTGTCTGCACTTTGTTCTTTTTCCCACGCTAAAATCAAGAGACAGCGAGTGACTCTAGGGGATGTCAACTGCCTTTGATTCGATGGGCAACAGAGAGAAGGCAAAGAACAAATAAACTTGGCAATATTGGTGGTATGTTCTTCGGGGATTCCGAAGGGGTGGAAAAACGCTGCCAAAGCAGCCGCCTTTACTAATAGTAACTCTAGTGGTAATTGACATTTTGTCTCAGACCCCTGTTTATTTTTTGTTTGTTTTATGTTTGGTATTTTTATTATCATCGAGAGACAGGGTGGATAGAGAGGTTGAGAGACGACAAATGGAAACGGATCAGAATGTCTTGTAACGGTACCCTCCTCCCTGTTGTACCTTTAGAGAGTTGTGCTATGGAATTGATTTACTACGATTCTGTGAAACGGAGGACGGAAGACAGCTTAGGAAAATATACATCTAGGGAAGACTAAGTCTTGTTAACTTATTAAAGAAATCTGATGAAGATTGTGCGACAGCTCAGCGGATTTATATATATTTTTTAAGTATGACTATTACGTTATAAATCCTTGTTATTTTTTTATATTGTTTCTGATACATACAACAAGAAGTTCATTGATTTTGGCGTAAGAATATGTAAAATAGAAAAAAATAATAAAACAACCCTTTCCAACCAAAGGATTTGAGAAAAGATTTGTTTGACATGGATTTATAGGATATAAAAAGGTCTTCCTGCACATCGAATTTTCTGGCTTTTTATAAAACAAATTATGAAGAAGGTAAATGTTGTACTTATAGCATTAGATGTTATGTGAACCTGAATCTTCTGACATTAAGTATGGATTGTAAAATATTTTGACAAATGACACCAGGTCCTACGTCTCTTTTTTTTTGTCATCTAAAAGGACAAAAAGGTATCCTATTTGTGTTTTTTTTGGTCTCTGTGTTACTCATGTTTGTTCACAGCCTTGTTTTGGATATTAGAAGGCCGAAATAAGTATTGTTTTCTTTTAAGAAGGGTATCAAAGAGATTTATATGTAAAGGGTGCATTGAAAACTCGAAATTGGTTAGATATTTCTACAAATGTGGAGAATTACTTTTTTTTCTTAAGTGAGGCATGATAAAGTATTTATTAAGAGGTATTGAAATCCCAAGTGCTTTAACGCTTCTGTATCTTTTAAGTTCTTTTAAATTCAAATTTCCTATAGACCTTTGAAACGGCCACTTTTGAGGCACGTACGGGTTCAAGGGATTTTAAGAGCTGGTCAGATTGGTTATGAGACCGAAAGAGATATACGTGGGTTTTCTATTAATAGCTAATCGATATATGTATGTGTATGTACATATGAACATACTTTCATGGATAGCTCAAAATGTTTAGATATTATTGGAAGTATAAAAAAAAAACCTCAATAAACATTGGGGCCTATCGTGAATAAAATTTCCCTGGGAATTGTTCCCAACTTTCAAAATTGTGATCTCGAATAATGTCGAAAGTTTCCCTTGGAATTTATTGATATTGGGAATTAAGTTTCGTAGTGACTTTGGCTCTCATTTAAAAAGGCCAGTCGCCAGCTTACAATGAACAGTGCAGAAGTATTGACCTTTCCAATTTTCGAAGATGGGGAACATTCCGAGGGAAATTTTGTTCACGATAGCCCCCATTAAATTTGTTGGGAAAAATATTAAAAATTGAGTCAGTCAAGTTCAGCTCATGATAATTGATATAAAGATTATTTTCATGAAATAGGGTAGAAAAACGTATTAAGAAACTTTAAAATAGAGCAAAGGTAATCTCGACCCAATTATGATGCTGTAGTTAGCATCAGTAATTTTTCTTCTTGACTTACAAGGCTTAATTTCCTTTATTAATTCACAATCCTTTAAACTACACCTATTCCATAAAAAGCGTCATTATTTCTTCAGAACCTTGAAGGTAAAAATTGAAGTTAGAAGGTGATGTGTTCCTTTCTACTTAATGGTCACTATTTTGATCATTCATAACAAACCCTTCTACGTTTACATCATTAATCATTTAAAAAAACAAAAAATGAATTCCACCTTCAACAAATCCATCATAAATTACAAAAGAAAAAGTGAACAAACCTACTTACTTTCTTAACAAAAGGCACACGAATAACCCAAGTTATTGTTTTATGATAGTTCAACTCCTATTTAACGTATCAGCAGCCTATCAAAATACCAACAATCAAATACCAAGCACACGCATTGTATTTACCTTTTGGAAGTTATTATGCCAGCCCCTTCAGAGCACATACCTACAAACACGACCCCTAATATCCGATACTCGTATGTAGGTTATGACTGTACGTGTACATACCTTTAAGTGCAAATGGAGAATTAGAGATTGGGGGTTATACCTTACTTTGTTTAGAGAAAATATATTATGTTTAGATATTTTGTGACGATTAGAATGGCTTTGTTCATTTAAGGATGAGAATATACGAGTTTAAAGTTAATAGTTTTACATGAAATATGTACCTACTATTTTTTTTTTTATATTATTTATTTATTTATTTTATTTATTTATTTATTTATTTATTTTTGAATGTCTGCGCATTGGAATGAGTGGGAAACACTGAGCCGGGTAAACCATTATGAATTTCGTGATCACTATCACTTACAAATTTGAAATTAGGGCTTGTGGAACGTATTATTTTTTTGTTTGGTTCACGTGAGTTCACGAAATTAATTTATGACTTAGCAATATCAAACTGTCAGCTTGTTGATATGATTATCTTGTCTTACCTCCATATATGACCTGAAGTTGGTTGTGGAATGCAACTGATTTTACAAGCAATAAATTCCTTCCAGGAGTAAAGACTAATACGGAATGTGGAGCCAAAATTTAAAAAATTCTCAGAACATAAACTCTATTAGTTTAAAATCTTACGTTCCACAAACTCTAACACTCCATGTTAAAAAAGAAATTGTTAAAATTGGTGGAAATTTAAATTTCATTTCACAGTATTATAGTTAATCCTAGTAGAAACTCACTCATCATGAAATGACAATCGAATAGATTCTACAATCTTCCAATGAACACATTTAGAAGTTGTGATGAAGTATGGAAAAGTTTTACATTTTGAAATCAATCAACTTCGGTTAGAGAAAATATTTGTAGAATATAGAGTCAAACACATCCCACTCATAATTTTCCACGAAATTTTCATTTGAACTGCGTTCTAGAGTCTCAACAATTCTCAAACCAGACACATGTCAAAAAGAACCTTTAATTCTAATAATTTTTAATCAAATTGACATAAGGGGCTCAACACCGACTGTATCCTCATCTATAACAAAAAAAAAAGCACCCTTCAAAAAATAAATATCAAAATCGAATCGACCCATAACCACGACAGAATTTGAATTGATTTCTTTCGTGACTTAACCGTATTTGTCACTCAACTATTGACTCTTGAGAGTTAACACACTAAAAACATCGAAGGTTACCAAATCATCGTTCGAACCGTGTGATAACAGATGAACACGAACCACCAACTCCTTTGCCCATAAACAAAATAAATCTTACTTCCATACCATTTTTTTTTTTTTGCATGTCAGCAAGCTACTTACCTCCTCCGCAAGTAACTGAACACAGTGACATCGGTGCCGTCTCCCATTGATAGAGTGGTTGCGAGCATGATTTCACATCACCCCCACACACCACACACGCGTCGATCTTCTTCGTTGAACCAATCTTTAGGTCACAGCCAACTCTCTGGAAGAAGAAAATAAATTAGAAAAAAAAAAACACAAAAAATCGGGACATACAAATCAAATCAAAATAAATATCCAAGAATGATGAAGGACAACAGTCGAGGAGGAAAAAAGTTATTGTGAACATTCTAAGAGTTTGTTTTTCGAACCTCAAGCTCAAGCTCAAGCAGCGACACGATGAGATACAAAACAAGCATTTTGAATAAATAAAGCGTTTTCGATTTTTTTTTTGGCGGGTAATATCCGATTCCAACGAGTCAAGAGGGTAACAAATAATTTATCACAATGAAGGTTATTCTGCACCGAATATGAAATAGATGAATTGCTTCGCACAAGGCTCGAAATATTGAGGAGAACCAAATAAACAAACGAACCAACGAACAACCTTCCTACAACACTTTCCCTCTGTGTATGTGAGCCCACATTGGGCGCCACTTATTAGGTTGGCCTCGAATGTCACCATTTTTGACAAGAGTGCTTTGTTTTCCCGGAGACATGTTGTCGTTATTTAAATTCCTGTTCGAAGTAATGAATAACTTTGGCCGAATTATTTGGCAAATTGTGGTTTGATTTATGCGCCTCATTGTGCACAGCCGTGTACGCTGTACGCTGTCCCTGGAATTACCTTTTGGCATATAAATCGATTGATATGTAGCTAGGTACTGGATTCAGAGTTTGATTTGAATTTGGGGTTGGAAATGAGCATTCTTTGTTTCGTTTACTTTTTAAATTTGGAAAGTTTGACAAAAGAAAGTCGTGCAAACTCCTCGAAATAAATGAGACCTAATCACGGCATCGTTTTAATATTTCTGTATTTCTGCAAGGAATGTCGGGAAGATTTTTTTTATTTTGTATGCTTAAGCTAGCCCCAGACGATGTTTGGTTTCGAGTTTTTGTTTTGGTAAGGGCTTTAGGGGATTGAAGATTGTGAGATGTTGATGCCACAGAGAAATATAATTTACAATTCCGGTGTTTTTTCGATTCTGTTTTGTTTAACTTTCCACATTTGTGTTGAAGAAAAGAAGAATTCGTTCCTTGTGAGACATGAAAGTCTGCTAATAAGGCATTAGACTTGTAAATGAGTTAAATACTCCCTTTTGTCTTAATGTTTATCCAATCGACTGTTGTTTTCTTTAAGAATTTGTGTTGTTTGCTTGGTTTTCTAAGAAATTGTGAGTCCTAGAGGGCTCAATCTTTTTAGGACAAATTTTTTTTGGAATGGAAGAAGAAGACATTTTTCACCAAAGTTGTTGTTTAATTAGATAGGGACAACCTAAAAGACAGACAAATTGATAGAAAACATCTCAAAAGAGTAAACATGAAGGACGAAGAGGTAATATGAGTTAAAAGAGTTGTTATAAGCCTATTGGGTTATATTTTTACTTTGTTCGGAATTTAATGATTTATTCAGTAATTAAATTCAATCTTCAGAAAACACTCAACAAAAATTTGAACAGCTTTAAAATCAACAAAATATTTTTATCATTCTAGCTAGAAACCTACCTAAAACTTGACATCAATAGGTGGACAGAATAAGCTACAAACATTTAACTAAGACAATCCATGCGAATAAACACAACACCTCTGTTCCTTTCAAACCCTGACATTTTTCACCTGGAGTACATTAAATCTCCCCTTCCATATTCAAACGAATGGTTCAACTGAAGAAGCTGCAAACATTTATTAAAATTAGTTTACTCAGGTCAGAACTCTGATGCAATTAGCACCTGCTTACAAAAAAAAACCTCCACAAAGTCATTACTCTCTGTTCATTTGCATAACACACAATATCCATTAAGTTTTAAAGTAATTGGTAATTGAAAACCCGAAAAAAAGGAATAAACAAAAACCTGTAATTTATTCTCCACAATTAACTTATTTATACCACGCCAATCAACTTTCCACACAAAAGGTTCGGTAAAAAATAAAATAAATTAACAAAAAAAAAAATATTTTTATCTCGCTCACCTGACATTTGCCCTGGATGCACATATCAAGACTTCCGGCACGCACCGAGTTCCATCTTGTACTCTGCCCGACAGCTGCACAATGACACTCGGCTCATCATAGTGTTCCGACTCATCTGGGCCAGTGACACCGCCACCATCAACCTCTAGTAGTGAAACGTCATCAGAAAGATGTGCAGGTCGTCCCCTTTTTTTCATCCCAGCGCGAAAACCATAGCGCCACAAAATAGCGAAAAAAGAAAAGAAGAAAAAAGAGAGAAAAAAGAAAACAAACAATCCCATTTACCATTAAATGAATAAAGCCATTCAGTTAACGAGTCAAAGAGTGTATAACTGTGAATATTTTAACAACACACAAGCCAGCAAAACCAGGACACTGTATAAACGCAGGGCGAGCGGTGACACTTCCAAAAGGATTGCATGCTTCGTCACAGCTACGGAGCTGGGAACTATTTATATGTATGCCGTTTGTAGTTGGGGAACAGGCTGAATTTGGAGCAGAGTGCAACGCTGCGTTTAAATATTTCAAGGCAACAGGATATGGCATGCAACATCCGTAGTTGCAGCCCAGGTCGTAGCGTGCTGCTAGCTCCACTTCAAGTCCACACAGTGCTTGCCTTCCTCTCGACTAACAATGCAACTCTCTTGCCCCTCTCAGGTCGCTACTTAACAAAGAAAATTCACCAATAGCCTTCTGATGCATTCAAAACGGGATATCGTTGATGACTTTTACTGCACACTCAGACCACAGAGGATTCCTGCTTCTGAAACTCAGTTCCTCCGCGGGCCACTACAATGTAATTACCGCATTATGCATTTACATACCTTTGTTTATAGAGTGTCCGTAGCTTTGCACTTCGTGTAAACTTTCCGAGGCAATTTGGCGTGTGTTTTATTTTAACCCCCTTTTATACCAATTTTATAAATATCTGATCTCTTCAATGATGGATAGTTAAGGTACAATCACAAAGAATCTGAACAGCAACCAAATCTCGAAATAGAATAGACATGATGCCACCTTCGAAGTGATTTCCCATGGGATACTCAAACATTTTTTAAAAATTCTTATTCTTCTTTAAATGGGATTAGATTGAAAATCTTGTAAAATTTAAATCAGTGAAAAAGTCGTTTTTGAAAATTACTTAATCGATTAAAGCTTTTGGCAAAACAACAAATCAGACCTTTACCCTTAGGCAGGCGATGGAAAAATGTCTAAAATCTAACATCCCAACATACCATCTGTTTATAGACTTTAAGGCCGCCTATGATAGCCTAGCCAGGGTAGAACTTTACAAGACATGAGATAATTCGGCATCCCAAATAAATTGACACGACTATGTAGGTTGACCATGACCAACGTAACAAGCCAAGTAAAAAAGTAAAGCCGGATTGCTATCCAGACCAATCAACATCTTTAATGTACTCCTACAAGGGGACGGTTTGGCCTGCCTCCTCTTCAACCTGGCGTTGGAGAAAGCAATTCGTGACTCTGGCACGGCAACAAGAGGGACCATCGTCAACAGGCCCAGCCAGTTACTGGCTTACGCAGACGACATCGACAGATCGAGCAGGCGGCACAAAATCTGGGGCTGCACATTAGTGAAGGTAAAACAAAGTACATGGTGGCTTCGAATGTGAGAGGAACAGTTGGTCAAACAATCAAGGTAGCGGAGCACGAATTTGAAGTTGTGCAATCCTTTAAATACCTTTCGTCAATAGTAGCAGCCGATAACAATATAGAAGAAGAAATACGCGGGCGGCTTCTCAAATCCAACAGAGCCTACTATAGTCTGTCAAAGCTCTTTAAATTCAGAAAACTCACCATAACTTCAAAACTGCTGCTGTACAGGACCATGGTCCTGCCAGTACTCACATATGGATCCGAGACCTGGGTGCTTAGCAAAAGGCACTCCGACCTCTTAGCTGCGTTCGAGAGAAAAGTCTTAAGGAGAATTGTTGGCCCCATATGTGCGGAAGGACAATTCCGGAGACGGTACAATCATGAATTATACGCAATCTACCTTGAAGCAGATATCGTGATAAAAATTAAGCTCGGTAGACTCCGGTGGGCAGGGCACCTAGCTCGCATGAGCGAAGAGGAACCTGCTCAGAAAGTTCTTTGTGGTACACTCTATGGTAGACGACAGCGTGGTAGACGATGCTTGCGCTAGAGAGATGGCATAGACCAGGACGCCCAAAGTCTTGGGGTGGTGCGCAACTGGATGGCGTCGGCTCGAGACGGATAAGAGGAGAGACTTCTTGAAAGAGGGCAGGACCGGAACCCGGTTGTCGAGCCGATAATGATGATGATGAAACTTTTGGGTGAATGGACAAAAGTCTGGAAAAAAATTTCCATTTAAAAAATGCTTTGGTCCTTGAAAAACAATACTTTACATTTTAGTGGATGTACATTACAGCCCTTTATGTTGGAATAAGTTCTTCTCCAGGTCTTTTTTAAAAATTCACCTCTCTCAGCTCCAAGTCTTAGTATAATAAAAGAAAAGCCTACACCCACCTTCATTTCTTTTCTCTCTAATGGTAAGTACGCAGAAAAGCGATTTCTTAGAATAATTGTCTCACAGTGTCATATGTCTAACCTTACGTAAAACATTTCAATAAATGATTCATGTCAATTACTGGATGTCGCCTATGCTTTGCTCACATGAACATTTCACTATGCATAAATGTGATTCTTGAATCTGAAGTCGAAGGATCTATATACATAAGAAGCTGGCTAGGTTGCCCAAGTTGACCGAGGCGATGGGAGGTTATGAACAGAGAAAAGACCAGGTCCTTCAGTTTGGTCTCTTTGTGCTAAAATAGTATCCGGTCGACCAAAACGAATATAAGCAAACCTGAGAAAATGAACTCAGAGTCAAAGCAGTACGTTTGATCCCGAAGCCCTGTCCCTCCACATAAAACAATCCTGAGAAGACAGAAAAGAATCACATTGTGTATAGTGTGATGTGTTTTCTAGATTTCATTGTGAAGGAGATAGTTGTTTGCTTATTCTATTCAACCTGAATATCCATTACAAAAGAGACTCACTTTATCGGTACACAAGCAGTAAACAAAAATAGAGATTCTGCACATAACCTTAATTATTTATTTATGAGATGAAACCGTTTCAATAATTCACCTTTCCTAAGAGTGGAAAAGCCATTCAAGCTGAGCATCGGAGAGCCAAAACAGAGGGCTTATAAGAACAATGGACTGAGAATAATAAAAAGAAGGGCAAATAAGATAGAAGCAACGAAAATACCTTTGATGAGGGATGAAAACGGGTCTGACATTATTTTGCCATTAATCTATGTGATCCGGAGTGTATATAGCAAGCGATTACCAAAAGTACTCCAGCAAAATGGGTCTGGGAATAGCCTATGTGAATGTCAGTCATCACATTATATACGAGTACCTTCCACTTCCTCTACGCCCAGGAAGCTGAAGGCTCTGAAACGGATAAAGGATGTAAATTTAAATCTCGTTCCGCCACAACAAATTCAACCTGTCTATGTCTACTCCAAATCTAAGAAATAGCTAGCTGACTGGCTGTAATGTCAATTTTACCCCCGAATTCTCATTTTGTAGCTATTTCAGGTGATACGCATTGGCTTTGATTTTTAATCTTATATCTCTCTCTCCCTCTTGGAAGTTTATTGATCGGAAATGTAAATTTATTATCCTATCCGTCCCACCGGCACCGAATTGAGGGAGATTAAATTTCCCAACCCTACTTCACAGGACAATGGAAATAGAGGAAAGGTGGGCTAACTGGATTTGTCCATCTTAAATGTCGCTTAAGAACTTGTTAAAAACTTAAACGATACCTTCAAGACAGTTAGACATAAGTAGGGAAGTATTCGGGCTTTCTATGGTTTCTTTACGAATTACTGATCCGAAGAAGACGTCACTCGGGCGCCATTTCACTTATTTCTTTTTTATTTTTGGCCCTAAGTCTTCTTGAACATTCAACCACTTAAGAACCCAGCAATGCACACTATATTATCTTACTAATCCCGCTCAACCGACTCAAGGATTGGATGTACCTAAGCGATGTTGTTGTACGAGTCTCCTTCGACTCTTGCTCTATCATGATATTCGTTCCCTGTTAAGTTCCAATTTGTATAAATATGGAACATAGACTCTTGCTTGCTTCTCGATTCAATTCGGTTCGCTTGGCTTGCATGAATATTTATTTAGAACTCACTTTTGCATGCTGTTGGGTCATTAAGTCCTGGCGTTGTGTTTTGCTCCAAGGAAATTGAAATAAATGTCGACTGTCGAATGGGACACAAAGCTTGGGAAGTATTTACGTTTGTTAAATTAAACTGTAAGAGGATGGGTTGTAAGAAAGAAAACAACAAGCACGAAAAGCGATAAAGCTCGGGTAGAATTCTCGCTTGTATAAGTAGTCTTCCTAAGAGGTAAGGTAGCTAGAGCTATAGACATTACTACAGAGACCATTTTGTGCGCTGGTGATTGTTATCAGACCCCTTCTTGCAGCAATCGAATGCTAATCATGTCACTTTCAAGGAAAACACCTTTAATCAAAAATGGGGTTAAGTTGGCAAAACTAATGGACATTTTGTGGTGACCTTTGTTGTGGTAATGTTCTTCGTTTCCTTCTCAAGGTTAACAAGTGGTTCAAGAAAATAAAGCTAAATAAACGCAATGCTTAAAGGAGACTTTGGCAGACGAGGTGGCCAATGTGTTGGGTTAGGTAATTAATATAGGAATTAAAAAGAGAGGGTTTTGTTATGTTCTTTCGGTGTAAAGAAATCTCAAGTGGCTTAGTTCGTTGACCATATCCAGGTGTTTATGCTACAGATGTTTTTGACATTTTTTATATTTAAAAATGTGCGTATATGTAGGAACTAGACATCAAATTTTAAATTTATTTTTTCGTCTCGAAAGCCATTTGTCCGTTTAAGAATTTTCCCAATTTTAGGTAGCACCACTTTGATAAGCATTAAGATTCTAATTAACTCAAATGCCTACAGCATTATGACAAATTAGGAAAATATTTCAAATGGTCATCCAACATATTACTCATTTCACCCAGAAATAAAATCTACCCTTATGAATTTTTTCCATCATCACATTATTACACCACAAAATAACCCAGAAGGGTAAAATACAATCGACAACAGCTGTTTCTCCAAAATACCCTCTGTAGTGTTAACAACATCATCAACAACAAAATCAGGAACAGCTTTTATAAGGGTCAAGTACATTCTTCCTTTGGTCGAGGATATATTTTATCAGACAAAAAAAGGAGCAACTTGTCGAAATGTGTCCAAATTGCTAAGAAGAAAAACTGTCTTAACACTTTGCCAAGACTAGCGAACGAAAATATAAATTAATTGGAATCTCCGTCTCATTATGTTTGTTTAAATGATTAATGAAAAGCTTAAGGCCGAATTAAATTCAAAAACAGCAATAACAAGTTTGTAAAGGGATCTTCCCAATTTCAAAGGTAACCACCAAAAACTTAACTGTATACAGAAAATTAAGTCCATAAGCTAGCAAGGCACCATCAAGTTAGTTTTTTGGAAATCAATTAATCATTTTAAAAAATTATCTTCATCTCCAAAGAGACTGACTCGGAGAAGTAATAGGTATTGCATAAGCAGCTTGTAACTGTGGCTCTATTTTTGATATGTTTTGATATTAAGCGCCCTTAAGTCGAAAAGTGCTTAAAAATAAATCGTTTTTTAATTTGAACTCTCAACCACCAGCCAAAGGATTTTCTCCCCTTTATTCCTTGATTATGCAACTCTTAACCGATTAAATGTTGGGTAAAACACAGCTAAACATACGTATTATAAATACTTATCCCAGGATATAAAAACAAATACAAGCTTGGTAAGACTTAACAAAATTTACTAAAGCATTAAAAGATGCCCAAAAAAAGGGTGAAGTTCAGGGAGGACGATTCGAGTACAAACATTCCACAATAAAACTTGGTCCTGTATCTGTAAATAATTAGAATGCTTTGCTTTCATCATGGGACATTAAGTCTCGAAACTTGTGTATGTAGGTACTTCACATAATCTTATATAAGTTGGGAGGGATATTAGAATACTCATCTGGATCCCATTCTGGGCATACAAAATCCGACTGCAGGACGTTATGCCATTTCTCTGGTTCAGACTTTCTTTGGACTCTGGCCGTTGGCAATACAAATTCATACCATCCCAACAACATTCAACATGTATTCCTTCCATTTTGACCATACAGTGTCGCAGACCAATTGAGTATGACCAGTGCACTACGGTAATATAGATTTAAAAGGGCTCCTTGATGATGGTGTGTATAGTTTCGATTCGGTCCTCTGCCTCTGTGCCAATTACCTAATCACGAAAAATGACCCACTCTACCATAACAGCACTTAGCCACAGGAGACGTGTCCAATCGATCGGGAAAACGGAAAAATATATAAGTATGTATAAAAAAATAGACTCGTAATAACGAGTAGTTGTTGGTTGTTGACAAAGTTGCAAAAGTACATTTTAAAATCGCTCATAGAAGTATTAAGAATATCAGACTGTCTACAGGGTGATTCAGAAATGTTCCTTAAATTAGCAACGTATGTATTTAAATATGTAATTAGAAATTTCAAAATTTAAAAATTTTAATAATACAACTTTAATGTTTTCGGAATTATTGTTATTATTATATTCAGCAGTTAATAACTGGATATGAATTTCAAAGTTGAATATTAATATATTTTAATAAGAAACAGTTTTTTTAAATTTATACGAGAATTCTGTCTTAGTTCAAAAAATTATGAACTTAACAACACTCTTAAATTTTGGTACAAAATTACACAAGAGACGAATTTTATGATATCTGTAATATACCTAATTAATATCAAGTACCCCTTGGCACCCCTTCGTTAGTGGGTTGGAATGCCATGCTGAGGGTCTGGGCTTCGATTATCAGACGCTGCAAAAAAGTTTTTTCTGAGGTGTAATGCCTCTTGCGAAGAGGTGCCAAATCCTCAGAGTATCTCTATCGGATTCAGCAGAGAGTCCCTTCCATTTCTGGTAACACGAACACATGAATGGTTGAGAGTTGTAAGTTACTAGGTCCAGGACCTTTTGAATTATTCTTGTATTGTTGAAGAATTATGTCTCCATTAGAAATCGTTTGACAATCATTATTTTAATCTATGTATTTTAATATAATGAAATATAAATCGCATTTATTGAAAAATTTAACACTTATAACCAAAGATAAGATCAAGAGCTTGGCTTAATCTGTGTGGCTTATTGGAATAGTTTTATTGCACGACCCAATAGCATCAATAACACCCTGTACGACAGAGAATTCTCGTACGAGTACACACTTACCGACCAACGTCCACTCAAAGGACTTGCCGAATACATTTTATTGTATGTATGTTAATGTTACTACTACCGTGTTGCTTCTTTTATCCCCCATTGGTAGATGGTATCCCAAAACTCTGTAGGTAGGAAAACGACAGTAGCACCAGAAGGTATAAGAGTGGATTTTATGAGACTACAAGGATTTGTTTGTTATGCTCGTAAGATTTTTAATTTTTTTTTTCATTCAGTGTGGAGTAAACACTGTGTTTCTTTTGTCCACTCAAAATCGAATGACAAATTGAAAATACGCACTTAAATCGCCTCTTTTAGGTATCGCCTTTATGAATGTTTCGTCTTGCTTCTTTTTGGTATTTACACTTTGATAAACGGCCGAGAGTAGAAAAGAGAATATAACAGCAAAAGAATTGGAGATGCACATGATGCCAGAGTCCTGGTTAGTATTTTCTTTCTTTTTTTTTTTTCTGTTCGAAAATCCTTCCAAAAAGTGACTTTTTAATGCACATAGACTCGTTAACGGGATAATTTACATAAGCGTCGACAAGAGGGAGCTGAAATGTGAAAACAGTTGCTCGAGCCCCAAATATACATAATTAAAATTATATTTTAATAAAAATAAATAAACAATTGTTTGAAACATATGTAAGTTAAAATCGTAATTTGAGAATCGATTTCCCTTCAGGCTTGTACAATCTGACCTTCATTTCCAATAAAAAATCAGACTAGACAAACCGAAAGTCATGTTTTAAAAAAGTTTTATTTACAAAAGATTTCTTTTTCATTAAAATTTTCAGGACGTTCTGATCTTGCATAGTTCCTAGTAAGGACATTCTGATGTTCCTGTAACCGAAATACTACCAAACATTTAATACTTTAGGAGTCTTGACAACAGTGTAAAATATACGCACACCCACAATGGGATACAAGTATGTATCTTCCCACTTAAGATCTCTTGGAACATTAAGTTTTGAAAACTAAAGATTTCAAAATTTTCTTAAAATATGATCTAAAATTTCCGATTGTCTCAACAATACAACCCCTGCTCGGGAAAAAATTTCATCTGCGCCCATGGATGGTGCATCATTTGATGAGATTACTGTGTATCGTATGAGTAGGCAAAAATAGCCTCACGTCATCAGAAAAGAGTGCCAGATGAACAAAATAAAATGACTACGAGAAAAAAAAATCAACCACCCCTTTCCACGACTACAATCCAAACGACAACATCCCTCTCTCCTTTGTCCGTTTGGAAAATTTAAATAGTTTAATGGACATTTAACATCCTATATGCTCCTCAGCTGGCTCTTTGATAGGTAATAGCTATTCGACATTATAAAAATAGTACCAACCTGTTTTGTGTCAAAAAAAAAAAACCTCTAGATAGGAAACAACATCGGTAACGGTAATGGTGAAAAAAAGAGCTAATGGACACAGACGATAGAGCAGAGGTAAATCCGTCCGGGAATTCTTTTCCTTCATCCAAAAAATAGGACATAGCAAATGTGATAGTCCATTCAGTTGCCATAAAAGCTTTCACATTAAAAATAGATGGGAATGTAAATGAATTGATTGATTCACCTCTTACTTTTCATTCAGTGTTGGTCTAAAAGTTTTATTCTGTGTTTTGACTCGTTTATACATGCGAGCTGTGAGGCTGCGGATTCATTGAATATAGAGTTCGGAAAGCGCGCGCGAAGAACGAATACTCTATTACACAAACGAAAAAAATAGAGTTGCTGTCAAAAATTCAGATTGACTTTAAGGCTGACTTTAACAGGACTGGTGAAATCCATATTCTAGGACTTTATTACAGTGCATATACAAAAACATTCAGAGTTAATCATGAGTTTGAGGTTTTTACTCCCCTTATATTTTAGCTTCCTTGTGAGTGCATTAAGCTCAATTTTATATACCAAATGCACTTTTTTCGAGAAAAATAAAGCACATCACACAGACGAAGTTGCTAATTTTGTATGTTGCTATGCAAGTTGTGATATTTTGGGTAAATATACAAAGTTTCTGGCTCATACTCTGGTACAAGCCCTGGGGTGTTATTTTGTATTTTTTGTTTTGTTCCCTTAAAAAAAAAAAACAAAATGGACCCCATCCCCACGTACAAGTTTGTTAGTCTTTTTTGCTTTATAACGAATTCATTGTTTTGGTTGATAGTGGTTTTTGTGTTCTAACATTTTGTTAGCTTTCAGTTTTATTTGATATTTTTGCGACTTACCAATAGGATTTCTGTCCAGACGCAGGTTTTTCGTTCCATATTTTTTATCTGCATGTTTGGAGAATCATGGTTTATTCTGTAAAAGTACAAAAACAAAATAAACAAATGAATAGAAATTTTAAGTGAGGAACGATTTGATAGTAGTTTCGTCAGTCCTTAGTCAGTTATTCAGAGTCAGAAAAACATAAACAAAAGTTGGGTTTTTGGTTTTTATTTTCAAAACACTATTTCAGACTAGTTTGAGCACTTTTTCTCATGGAATGCAAAATTGTTTTATAACTTCCATTTGATTTTTAGTTTTTTTGGAACTGTAAATTGGCAAATTTATGTTAATTTGAATAAAAAGTAGAAGTTTTAATATTATAAAAATTATAATTCGACCAATGTTATGTTCGGTGTGTTCAAAGTTGATAAAGGGTATTTAGAGACGAGGCAATTAACAGTAAATGCCAGCCCACAGTCTCAAGAGATAAAATACGAAAAAATCTATATATAGTTCATTATAGTCATGATTCTTTCCTTAATGAAATACAATATGAAATGTTTTACAAAAAATGTTTGCAAAAAAAGATTTCTTTTTTATTTTGTGTTCTTAATTTTTTAGCATTAAACACAGATGGTACAAATTTGTCTCTTCTTTTTAAGCCTATCACAGCAACAGGACTTGACATTTCTTAATTTCACTCATCTCATTTTTCAACCTTGGTTTTCAAATACAAACTCGAAACAACAATAATTTTTCCCTGACACTGTTTAATAAAAATAAAAGCCAGCTCTCCCTCACTCTCATATTCTTCGGGGTCCATATGTCTCTAAGGTTATAAGGACACAGAATAAATACAAACGTATGTATAAATAAATTTTTTTAAATACTTGTAACTTCTAACAAAAGCAGGATGTGCAATAATTTTATCATATCTCCTTCGGCTGTTTCTTTTTTTTTTTTTGCATATTTTTTCTCTTACATCCTTGTGACAAATTAAAGTTATTTATAAACATTTTCATTTGTTTTCATTTGTCAAGAAATGGAAGTGAGGACCTGAGTGTGTATGCGGATTTATTAAAAAAAAACCTTTGTTTTTCTGCCTCTATATTTACACCCTTCTGTTGCTAAGCTTGCCTTGTCAAATTAACACCCTATGAGAAAGTGAAAAAATTGAAGATTTCAATCTGTCATACGTCTATCTTTCTAAACTCTCTTCTCAAAGCCAAAATATAAAAAAATAAGGCATTTTACGAAATAAAATATAACGTATAAAGGCCTCAAGTTAAACCATCCGATACTCAGGCCATGTGGAGGTGTTACCACTGCCAAAAACATGTGTTTTCCTTTTTCCAACGTGTCGCCTTCATCGCGAGTCCTTCAAGTTGAAAAAGATGTTCGATAGACGAAATGTAAAACACATACAGTGAGTTGATAAAAATCGACTATTTTAATAAAACAATGAAAGTGGATTTCTCGTAATTAAAAATTATTTTAAATAAGAAAATACGTAGATTTGAAGCCCTTTAAATTTTAGAACCAATATAACGCGATTCAAAATAGAAGTTCTGGTATATAAAGTTATAACTTTCAAGACGGATAATTTAAGGAGTAGGGCTTTAAATTTCAGAAATTAATTTCCAATCATTTTGTTCACAACAGTTTTCCCTAATTTAAGCCAAGCGCCTATTCCCGTGCAATAAAATGTAAAAAAAAACCCATTCCACAATTGTCACATTTTCAATTTGAGCATAGAACAACCACGTAAAAGCTAATGGAGTGTCAAAAAGATTCATATTTGACAGTAAATTACTTGATAGTTACTAAATAGAAGTTGTTAACTCAAACCACTAACTGGGCTCTAAAATAAAATTTTTAGAGCCCTAATCTGGGTAAGAGCTATCTCTGTGAACATTTATTTTACTTTTTGAATACCACA
Source organism: Chrysotoxum bicinctum (assembly GCA_911387755.1). Taxonomy (NCBI): domain Eukaryota; kingdom Metazoa; phylum Arthropoda; class Insecta; order Diptera; family Syrphidae; genus Chrysotoxum; species Chrysotoxum bicinctum. The sequence continues at coordinate 1,010,180 of OU426988.1, read as the reverse complement.
TATCTATGAGTTTTGTATGATAAGAAAGGTTTTTTTTTTTTAATTAAGAGAAAAATTAGTTTACCTTTATTAGGGTTACCATCCAGTCTAGAATTTTAATAGATTCTTAAATTTTACTTTATAGGAAAAAACTGGAGCGTGCGTCGGGCTGTACTTCCCACTTTTTTATTTTTTATTTTAAATTAATAGTAATTAAGAATTCTACAGAAAAGAAATGTTCGATGACTACATTTTTGAAAGCACAACATAATTTTCGAGGAGAGTTAAACTTTTTGCTGTCATATTTCTTCATTCAAAAAAGAGAGCATACAAATATACTGCCATGCTTTGAAAAAATAAAATGTATGTAAAAGTCAAAACCAACGTGCAACTCACTGTAGAATGACGACTCTCTAAAATGCCTTCCTCTACAAATGGCAATGGTTCTAAACAAGCACATTTGATATAAATTAATTTCCACAATTAGCCAAGGTAAATATTTTACAAAATATATTTGCCAACAATTAATATTATCATGACAATTCTGTTGGCACATTTAATTTCTTTTTCTCCTTTGAGCTAAAGGCAGACACAGTAGCGTGTTGTTGGAGATGCTTTTGTGGGATTGTAAATATTTGTCTCCCGTTTTTTTTTTTTTTTTATTTATTTTCTTCTGGGGCCCCTCGGTTTTACACAGTGCCACAGTCACAGGCGAATGGTGAATGGTTTTTTATTCGTCCTTGGATTGGGGTGTTGTATGATGCTGATGATAAGAATGATGATGACGATGTATGGGCGCATTGAACATTTCACACTGTAACATTTAAGAAGGAAATTTAAGAATCTGCTTGGGAGAGCATGCCTTTGGCTCTTGGCAGTCAGTCCTTTTTGATTTATTGAAATTTAGAAGCACGTTCCGATTACATATCTTCCTATATCAACATAGAACGAATGTTCACATATCTTTGACGTTGTTGGTTTATCTATCCACAGAAAGTGAAACTGAAGCAGCAAACAAAACTGAGATGTAAGGACACGTCTATGACAAGGACCAGATAAACATTTGACGAAAGTACCTAACCACCGAAGAGAACCCAATACACCACAACGCATATGTATAAAATGAACCTAAGAGACACCATCATCGTCGAGAATGACGAGGAACTATAGGAATTAATAGTTGAGAAGAGTACCCAAGTGAAGAAATATTGTCTTTTGATGTACCTTGTTGTCGACCTTTATCCCCTCATCATCATCTGCTAGGAATATGTGAAAGAGGGTTAATGTTGGATGTTGCATTGCTTGTGTAGTTATTCTACATTATAGTGGAACGTAGCTGCGGAGCGCTCTTAATTATATTTTAAAGTTTTGTAAACATTGTAGGGTGGTTCATGTACATATGTATGTACATATATATTCAATATTCATATATTCATATTTTTTTTTTTTTTTTTTTTTTTTGAGTATTAACACTTGGTGTGCACATCTACTTCCGGATTGATGACATTATGATAACTTTAAAATAAGGCTTTGTGGTATTTATTTTAAGGGTTATGCGCTGGATAAAGTGAAGATTTATAATTTTTTTTGGGAAGCAGAAGGCAGAAAAGCATAATTAGTTAAGGTCGCGTATCTTCATTTTAATTTATGGAATACATTGCTCTTTTCCAACTTTGAAAATAGAATTAGGTTATGTTGAATTACAAGTAAAGATTCAAAATAAAATTAGAAAAAGAATTTTGCAGGAATCAAGGATTAATAAATAAGTTCCATTATCTTTTTTTTTTTAAATTACTATTTCACTTTTATGGCTAAGACACTAGTACTAAACTGGAAAAATAATACGATTCACAGTTCTTTTTACCATTGCCATTTCTTTTAACTAAGATTCTACTATTCATACGTATTGTTTAATTAAAAATCAAAACTTATGTTAATAGAAACGTGGTACGATGTTAAAAATATCAAATCATTTTCTGAGTTAAATTCAATCATAACGTTCAATGAAATGAAAATTGAATACAATCCACATAATTTCATTTAATTTTACTGTCATGCACTTTTCATAAAAACACAACATTTTAGCCCAAAAATACAAAAGTAAAGATTCTCACCACCGCGTGAAATCAATATTGAATACTTCCCACAGTCTGTATCAGACCATAGATATTTCGCAGCTAAGGCAAGTCTTGACAATCAAACTCGATATTTGAGAATAAATTGATTCTGTTTCAAAATCAAGATCTATGGAAAGTAAAGTACTAAGCTCCACTCTAAAGCATTTCAATTGTATTTAAATTTTGTGGAAAATGAAACTCTGTCTAAATGTTTAAATGATGGAAAATAATTAGCATGCAATTTATTGGAATTATTACCTCCTAATGAGAAAATTAAGTACCAAACAGTTTAATATTAACGTCGTCTCCCGTAGAGAAAACACTAAATTTCATTTGGAGAACTAACGATTTACCAACATTCAAAGGATATAAATTAAAAGTCCTTTCAGAATGCCAAATAATATAAAATTTTTGGTTCTGTCATAATAAGTTCCACAAAGGGTCCACACGCCATTTCGAAATAATGGCTAAATCAAAAACAAACTAACAAAAAGTTCACATGTAAAAATCTCATTCATACAAAAACTTTAGCCCATAGCGAGCCATTTTCCTGCGAGAAGGTTTTTGTTATCGTCCAAGCTTATTATATTCCGCAATCGTGCTGCGGTGCTGAAACTATTAATCCATTTGAAATAATGGCTAAACCGGAAGTGGTAATGAGATTCTACGCCATAATGGCACTCTTATGCTTTTTCGGTTCGATGAATTTGACTGTTTTTTTCATACTTATTGCTATAATTTTCTATTACACCCTAAAATATAATAATCTCATGATGAGGGTTTGAATGAATGAGACAATGTTTAGAAGGAAAAAAAATATTCTCAGCAATAAGAAAACTCATTATAAGTGTCCTCGATTAAATACATACATAAAGCTTCTGGTCTGTAATCCCGCCGCTCTTAGTCGCACCGACAAATGTGTCTCATAAAATGCCTTCAGATAAACCTTCCATTGCCTCACCATCGCATTTATATCTATATTCCATTGACCCTGTGTCATGGAAAGTACATAATTATGTGCAAAACACTCTTGTCCTGATGACCGCCGTTCCTCATAATTTTCGTATATCCGCCACCTACCAAGAGCTGCTCATATGATACAACCATGTCAACCGTATACGAATCAGAACTGAATGTGTGGGGAGGGTTTCTTTGACCCAATCAATGGAGGCGTCGTCGGTCGTCCTGGCGAGGGGAGAAGAAGCAGTGGGTGGTAAACACTAATTAAGGATATCGCTTGGTCAGTAATTTGAATAACCGTGTTTTATGATACGAGTGTTGCCAAATTTGTTTGGCAACAAATCAAAAGTCACACCTACAACTAATTCAAGAGGAGACCCATACACGTAAAATAATATTTATACTGACTATGGTTATGGACAGGACAACCGCCGCAAACAAGCCAGGTAATGTCATGATTAATTCGCTAGAATATGCGAGACATTATATAAACACAGTCGAAAATACCCCCCCTGGTCTCCTCGGCCTGTTTTGTCAAGAACATATCCTTGATCGATATAAAATACAATAACAAGATATATAGAAATAACCAGTGCCAGATTATCTCAATCTCCTCCTATGGCCCTCCTATACCAGATTGGAGCCCCATAAGTAGTGTTTTGTGACAAAAATAAAAAATAAAATGCACGACTGGGTCGCACGAACTTGCTCTTATGTAATAGACTAGGAATTTTAAAAACGAATGTTATTAGAGAAAACTGTTCATAAGGATAAAATGAATTTTTTAAATTCTTTTAGTAGTAAAGTGCTTTACACATGAGACACGAACTGCGAACTGCGAATTGCGAATGATCGCGAATTTTGACATTTCTTTCACATGAGTAATTTTTTTGGTCGCCGAACAGTGCGAATAGTCAACAAAACAAAACCAAAAGTAAATAAATTAAAGTAAAATGAGTGCCAAGAAAAAATATATAAAGAAAAGGTGGATTTTATGCAGTTTCATTTGTTACCAATTATATCAATTATTTTAAATTATTTTACCCTTTTTTCCATAGATTCACTCATTTTTTTTTTAATTTTCCGTCTAGCAACGAGCAACACAACACAGTAGAGATGTTATACATTTGAGGTTAGGTTCGAACGAATTTTTTTAGTCGCCGGTTTGTGGAATGCGTTCACTAGTTGTGGATTGCGAATTTACATTTGACAGTTCGCAGAAGATACGTTGTTGGTCGCGTAAAAAATATTAAAATATAAAATATTTCAATTTATAGTTATTTTATGCAGTGTTTTCCTTTTAAATCGTTGATTCGATCATTAATTCACTTCGTCGTAAAGTTAGAACAAAACAAAAATTGATATTAGCTGTGAAAATTGCTTAAAAAGATTTATTCGCATTCGCAGTTCGCAGCTCATGTGTAAAGCACTTAAGAGATAAAAACAGAATGCTATGCAAATATGAATTTATGCAGGAACAAAAATTATAAGTCGTTGTAGTGGTTCCTTAAAAAAATAAGCTTTTATGTACAAAATTTGTTTTTTAAGCTTTTTTATAAAAATTTTTATTAAAATCCGTTATGTCGATAATGAGAAATTCAAAATTCGAAAAAATCGTTCTATGGTAGGTACAGTCAGTAATATCTAGATTTCAAATTTTTTTTTTATTAAATTATAGATCGTAAAGAATAATCAAAAGAAAAAAAATTTTAGCAAAATTCTCGGAACCGTTTTCGAGAAAAATACGATTTTCGAAAACCATTTTTTAAAATTTGTATGGAAGGTACCGTTAGTTTTAGATAAAACAAAATTTTTTTTTCTCAAATCTTGTAGATTATGTTAAGAAACTTTTATTTATCAAGTTTTGAAAAAATCGAGCATGGGGTTTTCGAAATATTGAGTTTTCAAAAAAAAATTTTTAAAGTTTTTTTAAAAATCCAAAAAATTTGTTTTCGAAAATTTGAGTACACCATAATATTCAAACTGCTGGGAAGCTTTAGCATAAAAAAAATGATCAAAATCGGTTGTACCGTTTTTGTGAAAATCAAAAACAAAAAAAAATGGTCCCAAGAGGGGTACCAAAACTACTCATTTTCTTGAAAAATTTTTTCAACCATTACCTAGGTTTAACTAAATTAAATTTTTTGAATTTTTTTTAAGAAAATCGCAGGGACAGTTTTTGAGAAAAAAAAATATTTATAAAATTTCGGAAAAAAATCGTATGGCAGGTACCGTTATTTTTGGTCATAAAAAATCAAATCAAAAAACATCCGGGGGTAAAAAATCAAAACCCATATCTACCAAGTTTGAAGAAAATCGGCCGAGCCGTTTAGCTGTAATCGAACAGACAGACAGACAGACAGACAGACAGAATTGCCAGACCCACTTTTTTCGTCTTCGCTATCATCGTAATGTCAACTTTGATCAAAATCTCGAGTTCGATTTTTTTTACGAATGCATAACTTGCCTTATAGTACCTATAAGTCGCAAGTAAAAATTAAAAACAATTCGAATATGATTCAGATGTGTATAAAATTTAAATTTTCTAAAAAAAAACTTCCGACATATTTGAACATTTTTCGGAAACAATCTTGTTTTTTCTCAATTCATTTTGTTTACGGAAACAATCTTGGAGTGTTTCCAAATCAATTCAGAAATAATTTATGTCGATTGTCTTTACACATGAGAAATTAATTTCTGTGTGAAGACTTCGATCTCTCGACAGATTTTAACTAAATTCGGTCCTCAACTACATGACACCAACAGGACTAATGAAATGATCAAACAGATTTATGTAATTGGACTTTGCGATATCAAATGTAAATCAATGTTTCGATTTAATAGTTTTAATTATAATTTATGCGAGGAGTTATATGTCCCTTCCCACAAAAAAGGTAGCCGAGTCCAGGTGAGAGAGAGAGTATAGTTGACCTGGTCTCTTTGACTGTGGCAGTCATTAAATCATAGCAGGTGACATTTCCTCAGACTGAATTCGGGTCGGGCTATAAGAGCTAAGCAGTCCGGATAACTGCGGTTTAATTTTGTAAATAAAAGCTCATTGTGCTTGTGCGGTTATCCGACTTCATTGTTTGGGACATCAAATAAGGAAACTTGAATGAATGGAATATACAAAAAAAAAAACCAAAGAGAAAAAATAAAGCAATTCTTTTTATTCGGGAACAGAATGTCCATTTAAAACCCAAAGTCGAAGCAAGTCAGCCTCAGCCAGGCAGTCAGTCAGTGAGAGAAGAGTTCCAGAGAGACGTTTTGTGAGTTATTTGGGTATGGGGTTTTGGGATTGGGAGATGTTGTTGTTTTACACGTTTAATGTTTCTTGTCTTTTTCATTGAAAGGATTCTACAGTCTACATTCCAAACAGGTCTAGACCAGATACGAATCACACCTATTAAATGATGGAAATCCTAGAAAGGAGATGGAAATTGTTTGTTGTTGCTTTAAACAAATAGACAAAAGTGCTCTACAAGGACTACGAGTATACCTATACCTATATGCGAGTTGAATGCTATAATAGCTTGGCATACGGATGTTTGAGCGAATGCCTTCGACAAGAGAAAGCTATTTGAATTCACAGCAATTGTGCTAAGCGTCGTCGTTGTTGGAATTTGGACCAAGTGATGAGAGAAAAAAAAAATTGTTCAACGGACCTTTGAATGCATGCAATCATGGGATCCTTTAAGCCTTAAACGAAACTTGAGTGTTGATAATAAAACAAAAACATAGTTCTTGGAAAAATAAACTAACATTGATTTATGGAGTTGAGGGGCTAAGGATTATTATAATATAATCGTGCTTTAGCAGATAATCATATCAACAAGTTATTATGGAATAAGTATTGTCTCCCTTTTAGACGGGTTTTTGTTTTGGTTATGCCTTATTTGCAAAATTTGACACATCTTTAATCAAAAATTGATGCCTTAAAAATCCATCTCTAGTCTAACTATAGGTCTAGTTCTTTGATCCACGGAGGTGCTTTCTTCACGACCAAGGAGCGAATTAGGTTGATGAACTATTTTTTCAAAAACTTCAAATGTTCCTCAATTATAAATACATTACGAGTATTTTAAATTGGTTCCAAAAACCCTCTCATTCTTTCCTAAAAAAAAAAATAAACCTTTTCACAGACGAATAATATACTAAAAAGGAGGATAAACAACATTCCTCGTTTCTAAATAATTAAATTGATTTCACATCGAGGATATTATATGCATTCAATATTTTTTCATCTTAATCATAATATCAACAACAACGACGATTTCTATAGGTTCTTCTTACCTACGGAAAGTTAAAAAAAAAATTGGGGTTTTCAGAGAGGACTATGCTATCTTTGCATTTTCGGATTTGGAAAATTATTTAATAGGGTAGTGATTGACTGGGTGCTGATGCTAGTGATATTTCCATGGAGGAAGAAAGAAAATTAAAGGACTTTTAATGTTGGGATTTCATTGCAAATACATAAGAAACCATTCTCGATTGTAAAGGATTCTATTGCGGAAGATTTTAATGATTTATTTAATATTGAGTGAAGCAAGGATGGATAGAATGAATAGAATGGAGTAAAACAGAAATATGTACCTCTCCGTCTACAATACCCGCTCGATGTTGTTTCCCTACTGACCCTCTCTGCCTCCACTACTGGCTATCAAATCAATCGCATCTCGAATTCGAGAAATAAAGCTCAACGTCGTCGCCATCACTCGTGGATTCATAGACACCGAAGTCATAATAGTCTTCATCGGAGTCCTTATAGATTGACTTCTTCGAGACGAGTTGCCAGTTTTTAATGATTTTTGTCTACTCTTTTTCCAAAGATATTACGTAAGTCCATGAAAATGTCTACCTGCCTTTCGGTGAGAAAATATCTTAATGAATGGAACTTGTATGGGAAACAATCGTTCGAGGAAATAAAACGATTCGTAATTGATATTACATCATATCCCACTCTAACATTATTCACCTGCACCTTCCTCCGACAAGACTCGAGAGATCTTATCGAAGGAATTAAACGAGCGTCTGTCTGGTCAATAAGGCTCTCTTTTGGGTAGCGCAGCATCTCCAGATGGATGAGAAGGCAAGTTCAAAGGCACGTTTGTGACAAATGGGTGCACGATTGTGGACAGGTTTTCAACACATATTCCTATAAAATTCCACAGCTTGATTTAGGGAAAGAATGTGTGGAATTTCAAAGTAATTATATAAAGTTCAAAAACAAACTCTATTTTTTATGCTATATTTCTTCGAAGCCTCTTTATAATACAAGCACAAATAAATCAAAGTCATGTGTAGACAGTTTTTCAGTCGGAGAAGTGTTCAGATTTAAATCAAAACTTTAAGATACAATTAAGATGGAAAACAAATCTTCATCATTTGTTTAAAAAGGAATTCAGTACTGGCTGAGTCGTATGCATAAAGGTGGAGGAACAACTCCCCTTTATGACCCTTCATTGCCAACACGTTAAGGAGACAATTTATGAAAAAGACTGGTAGGCCCTTCGTTTTTTACATATATTCCTCATTTTTGCGATTCCTGTGATATATGTATGAGTTTAATGTAAACTCTCTGAATGAATGACAATCTGACAAATTGTTTTCACATGACAAGTTCTCTGCGATGGAAGCGCGGGGTGAATAACGGATCAAAAACTATCTTGTCGGTCTTTTCGGTCTGGGAAAATAGTAATTGCCTTCGTGTCATTCCATCAAAATATAAACGAGGAAAAGTATTTCGAATAGAAGCAGAAAAAAGTCTCAAGAGGACGATTAGGGTATAGAAATAAGGAATAAAGAGGAATGGATTTTTTATGTCATCGTTGATGGGATATAGAATAGTTTAAGTTTGACACACAAGTCAAAACACCCGGAGCAATCGGTTTAAAGGGGTGGTAGTGTCAGATTGGAGATTAAGATTTAATTTTATATCTCCTTTCGGATGTCCTTTCAATAAAAATGATTGTTTAGTGTCAAAAGGGTTTTTGGGTTTAATGTCTTGTTTTTTCTTTGTCTTGTTAAAGAAACTTGTCTTTGATTTCAGGAACTTGTGTTTTTTGGGTGATTTTGAATCAGATTCTTTGAAACAATTTTCAGTTAGGAAATATATGGCCACATGTGAAAAAACTTGAAGTTGAACAGATACGACCTTTTCATTCCCATGGATATGTTTTAATTTGTGATGCAACATCTCGTAGAAAACCAGGGCTTATAAAAATTCCTTAATTGGTTACTAGGGGCCGATATACGAGTATTGCCCTACGAATTGTAGATCGGAGTAATCTGGATTTTAATGAAGCTGAAGTTCGCTGCATCGAAATTTATGTTTTCATTTAGGATAGCAGATCTCGATAAGTATCAAAGATATTGGAATATTTTAAACGCCAAAATGTTGGGCGCAAATTTTCCCAGGGGCGATGTCCGTTACTTTTTTTAAATTGTATCTCGTTATATTTTATTTTAGTGAGTTTTAACACTTTTAAGACAAAAAAATTTTTAGGAGAGGATATAGACCGCAATAATTTTTTTAGAAATAAAATAAATATGACCGATGTTTCTCCTTTTTTTTATTTTTTTTTTATTAAGCTTATTTAACCATGATTTAACCATGAAATTAACAAAAAAAAAACAAAAAGTTTGGACCCTTATAACTTTGGATTGACTAATCGTAGGTAAAAAATCGGTACATGAAAAAATTAGAATTTCCAAACTCTAGGGGCGATGTTTTTTCTTTTTTTTTTATTTTTTTGTCTATTAAAGTTTTTTAAACATGAAAGTTAAAAAAAAAAAAAAAAGTTTAGACCCTTATAACTTTGGATCAACTAACAGTAGGTATAAGAACGGTACATGAAAAAATTAGAATTTCCAAACTCTAGGTGCGATGTTTTTTTTTTTTTTATTTTTTTGTTTATTAAATTTTTTTAAACATGAAAGTTATAAAAAAAAAAGTTTAGACCCTTATAACTTTGGATCAACTAATCGTAGGTATAAGAACGGTACATAAAAAAATTAGAATTTCCAAACTCTAAGGGCGATGTCTTTTCTTTTCTTTTATTTCATGTTCTTGAGTCATTTGTGTTCTAGCAAACTTGGTGCCAGTGCCATACTTGTAAACGGTGGGCAGAATTTGGATGTCTGAACTACTTGAAAAAAACTGAGGAAGAGTTTTAAAATGTATGTATATTTTCTCTTCAGTTGTGACTGTTGTTCTAAATGGCTGGCATTACAAGAGGAATAAAACTTGAATCATCGTTAGAACTAAACCTAGTATAATTTTGTTTTAGCTAAACTAATAGCTCAACACCATCCTTTTTTGGTTTAGCTAAACTAAAAGCAATAAATATTTTTCAATTCAAATTTGTTAAACATATCTCATAATATCTATCTAATTATTATAATAGTTATTCTATAAAGTACGAGTATATTCATTCTGGAATTTTCTTTTTCTTTGTCTTTGCTGAAATTTTGTTTTTGTTTGTATAACAATTAATCTTTTCTTTATATAATTCCAATTATGTATAATTATTATAAGAATTATTAAAACTTGAATCGAAAAAATAAAAATTCATATGAAGTAAATATTATAATTTTGATAATATACAATTATTAATATAATGCAATAAAAAATATAAAAATATTACAAATAACCAACATCTTAACTAACTAACACAAAACGTAGATTTCTATTTTCCTTTTTGTTGTAATTTGTTGCTAGACAACAAATGACTCAAAAACATGAAATAAAACAAAAAGAAAAAACATCGCCTTTAGAGTTTGGAAATTCTAATTTTTTTATGTACCGTTCTTATACCTACGATTAGTTGATCCAAAGTTATAAGGGTCTAAACTTTTTTTTTAACTTTCATGTTTAAAAAAATTTAATAAACAAACAAATAAAAGAAAAGAAAAGACATCGCCTTTAGAGCTTGGAAATTCTAATTTTTTCATGTACCGTTCTTATACATACGGTTAGTTGATCCAAAGTTATAAGGGTCTAAACTTTTTTTTTTTATAACTTTCATGTTTAAAAAAATTTAATAAACAAAAAAATAAAAAAAAAGAAAAAACATCGCACCTAGAGTTTGGAAATTCTAATTTTTTCATGTACCGTTCTTATACCTACTGTTAGTTGATCCAAAGTTATAAGGGTCTAAACTTTTTTTTTTTATAACTTTCATGTTTAAAAAAATTTAATAAACAAAAAAATAAAAAAAAAGAAAAAACATCGCACCTAGAGTTTGGAAATTCTAATTTTTTCATGTACCGTTCTTATACCTACTGTTAGTTGATCCAAAGTTATAAGGGTCTAAACTTTTTTTTTTTTTTTAACTTTCATGTTTAAAAAACTTTAATAGACAAAAAAATAAAAAAAAGAAAAAACATCGCCCCTAGAGTTTGGAAATTCTAATTTTTTCATGTACCGATTTTTTACCTACGATTAGTCAATCCAAAGTTATAAGGGTCCAAACTTTTTGTTTTTTTTGTTAATTTCATGGTTAAATAAGCTTAATAAAAAAAAATAAAAAAAAAGGAGAAACATCGCCCCTAGAGAAACGTATATTCTACATTGGGTCATATTTATTTTATTTTTAAAAAAATTATTGCGGTCTATATCCTCTCCTAAAAATTTTTTTGTCTTAAAAGTTTTAAAACTCACTAAAATAAAATATAACGAGATACAATTTAAAAAAAGTAACGGACATCGCCCCTGGGAAAATTTGCGCCCAACATTTTGGCGTTTAAAATATTCCAATATCTTTGATACTTATCGAGATCTGCTATCCTAAATGAAAACATAAATTTCGATGCAGCGATCTTCAGCTTCATGGATTTTATTCAATCTGTTAAATTCAGATATTCTTTCTTTAGCCACACCACAGACCACAAGAATGTGGAATGCCTTACCGGCTCAATATTTCCTTTCCATTATACCATTCAGACCTTTAAAATCCTTTCCAACTTTCCTAAAAGCTGGCACTGTGCTTAAACATTTTAAGGGTAGTCATAATAAGGTGTTTGTGTTTGTTTGCCTCCATATTGTGCAACGTTTTTCAATTCAGAAAGTAGATATAAATGTGTAGATGATGTCCAAAACATGACATTCTTATCTTCTTTGAATTTGAAGGATTTCAAATGATTCAAAGAATAAAAACTCGATCTCACAAAATGACTTAAAAGTCTCTATGCCAAATTTGTCAAAAACTAATGAATTAAATATTCTCTAAAATAAACAACAGTTATGTGTTAGTCACTTTATTTCGCCTCCTTAAATACAAAGTTAATATGTGTGTACATATGTATGTATGTATTTATATAATTTGAAGTATAACCAAAAGATAGATGGCTTAACATTTGGGTCAAACAACTTCCTGCAGGCATAAGGTATGCATATTATTCAATTGTAGATATTCTACACAATAACACCATGATCTATGTGCACCTTCACCTAGGCAATGGCATGCTTAAGCTAATCTACCTGATTAATAGCTTATTTCTAGAGGTCAAACGGCATTAAGCCGTTTCCAATTCATGCCAGCACACAATTGGAAAAAAGGCTCTAGCTACAGCACCCTTTTTTCCATAGACCGATACCTAATTATATCGATTTCACACTTAATGATAATCTATCTACTCAAGGTAAGGCAACCATCAGGATATAATTAAGCTTGCAATATCCTTCCTTCTATTATTCATTTTGTTCCCATTCATCCGCAATTCAATTAATGTAACAAATGTAAGTTCTATAGAGAAATAGACAAAAATAAACACAGAAAAATAAGAATCCACAAAGTTGTATCTTACTTTTTTTTTTAGTTCGACTCGAGTCGGTATATTATTTGTAACGTATCTGTAGGTTGCCATAAATTAATTGCACTATTGTATTTATATGGTGACCATCTTCAAATTTCATTTCACTTACAGGGAAATTCATGAAAAAGAAGACGTTCCACAACATTTTTGTTGTGACATTTACAATTTTTTAAGGTGTAAACGAAAGGAAAGTGGTGTAAGTATATAGCAAGAAAAATATAGAAATTTGTCAATAATTCCAATAACTTTCTTAATGAAAAATGTGGAAGGTAAATTTCGACTCGGAGCTAAAACAGCTTGAACACAATTTCGGTAAAATGGTCACCATATGGACATTACAAATATACACGTCCGAGATGTACAACGTGGGGCGATGGTCTCCCTGAGGATTCTATAATTAAATTGCAACCGCACAAGTCAGTCAGCAACAGGGTAAAACTGAAGGGAAGTTGTATCCCATTGATTGATGTATTTATGATGAATTGGCTCTAAGTTTCTGCTCTGCTTCCACATTCGATATTCAATTTATAAATACAATTACAGAAAAAATCCTACAGACACGTAAATAAGGAATATTTGATGAATGAGGGAATTGCTATTAAATCAATTAACGTGATTGGCTCTTTTAGTCTTATCACTAACTGTTCATCACACACAAGTTCTTATTGCTTTGATTAGAGATTATACGATTATGAAACAAAAAATCTAAACACAAACAGTCACATTCTAATCAGATAAAGTGAAGTTATCTTTTTGTTCTTCTTGATGGCTTGATTGAAGGATTTTAATGGAATAGTCGCTAATTAGTAGGGGGCTTTGGTTTTAACATTTAGCTTTGTGTGCAACGTGCAATTATAGACATTCTTATTTCAATGAATCTCTGTTAGTTTTTGGACAATAGAAAAAAGGAGAAACGGGGGAGAGATGTCATGGTGATGTTGGTTCAAATTAAGTTCCGGTTTAAGGTTGACTGAACATTGACATTGGACAAAAAAGTTCTCAAGATTGGCAGCTATATCCATGAATTGAAGGTTAAGCAATTTCAGGGGAAATTAACTAAGAATTTATACATTTTTGACTCATCAGCAGATCTAACTAAGGCATTAATTAAACAAAAATGTAATAAAATAAACGACAAAATCAAAATGACAAACAGTAAGTTTCCTCCTTGGCATTAGTTGAAACTTGCGTCAGTTGAAATTGTGAATGGATTTGCTTGCTCCTTTATACATATAGGTATGGCAGTAATTTTGAGGATGATTTTTGAAGACGCACAGATTGGCCTTTCATGAGTTCCTATAAACAGGTTTTTAAGTGGGTGGGTTGGTTGGTTGTTGAATGGGGTTCGGTCTACTAGCTTCATCCTGAGTGAATCTTGATCAAATACCCATGAATGGAGAATGAGAACCTTGCGGCTAAATACCATGGTGTGGTGGTCCTTAAATAATACAGGCCAAGAGACTTCACCTGAGGGAAATATTTATATCCCTCTGTGTAATTCGCCAAAACTTAAGGTCCATCAGTATCTAAACGACCAACTTTATCGCAGTTCTCCGACTCCATCATCATCATCATCATCGTTTACAATGTCCCAACATTTCTTTTTAATATTTTTACTATCCAAGATGAAGACAAAAAAAAAAAAAAACAAACAAGAAAGAATAAATGATAAATTTCCTTTCCCTTTTGACACTAACTTCTTAGCCCGACCACATCATTAGATCCACCATGGCTGGGGTCGTTTATGTCGAGGGTGTAATTTGATTACGCTCGTTTTTTATCAATGCGAATAATTATTAATATCAAAATGGAAAGAGAATCCAATTAGAATGGTAATAAGGAAAAAAATAAGGAAGACTGTGGATACAAAATGCGAGCATACAAAAAATCACCCAGAGAAAATTTTCAGAAAATCAGCTTAATGATAACTTGATGTTTGTTTGTATATATGTAGGTGTTGGCCTTTTGACAGCTCTTAATTAGCATCTTTCTTTTCATAAAATAAAGTAGGGGTAAGAAGTGAAAGTGATTAAGCGCTTGAATGGTAAAATCAACTGACTGGGAAGAGAACAATGTTTTTGTGGAAATCAAAGCATTTTTGTTCCGTTTTTTTATCTATGGGGGATATGCATTTATCAGTAAATACGTACGGGAGTAAAATTTGGCTCTAATAAAGGTCTTGCTTTCTTTTCAAATAAATAAAAGAAATTCTTTTTAATGATCTTTTTAAGGAAATAAAAAGTAATTTACCTAGAATTGGAAATTGTGCGAAGTAAACTTTCCAAAACCTGCTACTACTATCAACTACTAATAGAGACAGTGGGGAAATCTGCGCCAAAATGGTTCCAAAAATTTTGTCCCATTTTGAAGAAAATTGAAAACGACCATTCTCTGACTTGAGTTCTTGTGACTTTTCCTTTTGTCAGAGATTGAAAATTCAGCACAAAGAAAGGCATTTTGGGATACCAGAAAATATTGAAACGGCGGAAAACGACCACTTGAAGGCGATAGAAGTTCCCGAGTTCCAGAACTGCTAATATCAATGGAATCAAAGCCTTAAGCGCTGTGTAGATGATACATTAATTGATTAGCAAACTTAACAAAATAAATTTCAAGCCAAGAGAAAAGCAAACAACTTGCAAATGGGAAACTAGTTGTTTTTTTTTTTTTTGTGGTGCAAGAGCTCGAAGTGAACCAGGACCTAGTGAGTTACAACTCTCAACCATTTCTGTGTGCATGTTACCAGGAACGGAGGGGACCTCCAATTTACTGCCAATTCCAAACGGCTAATGAGCAGCACTTTCTATTACAAGAGATACTCTTAGAGGATTTGTCAATTCCTCGCAAGAGTCAGTACACCCCGTGAAAAAAAACTTTCTTGCAGCGGATGAGAATCGAACTAGAGACCTTCCGCATGACAGTCTAACGCACTAATCATTATGCCAAGGGGTACTACATCTATCATATTTCATTATTTGATTTTTTCTTGACAAGAAAATGAAGAAAAGGTAATAATTCTACCAATTATTGACTCAGTCAATAATACCACCAATATTTTGATTTCCTTTTCTGTGTCTTCACTTGCCTTCTTCCCTTGAAAATCCTTAGGTACAATCAAAACATAAAGAATTAGAAAGTATCAAGGAACAAAACCTTTCTATGACCTCTTAATAATACGATTTTCGTTCTACCATAACAGCTTCTCTTTATTGATCGAAGAACAATCTTAAGTTTGCTATCGAATTTCCTTAAAAACTTTCAACCCACGTACAAACATACATGGTGAATACAAAAAAAAAACACAAACTTTTGTTTTCATAACAAAATCAAATAAAAGATTCAATTTCATAAAATAAACCTCGCAAAGTCGTAAATTGGGTAAAGAAAAAAATACTTATTTGAAATATTTGCAAAAATCCAATGTTATCTTCTATGGGGCGACTCCCAAATGGACTGTGTGATATTACTGTGTCAACATGACATGAGGCAGGAGCGAGAAGCGAGAAAGATATATAGGGAGATCCCTTTATGGTGATGGCGAAGAAGCAAATGTGTACATTCGACAAGACTTGATGTTAGAAGCCACCAACTTCACGACCGATAAAGCCATGCCCATCCTTCACAAGGTATCCCTACAGAAATGGAGTAGGTATTATGTGTGGAATGGAGGCAAAACCAAAATATACACCGAACGAGTCTCTCAATCTCAATTCCCCAACCATGACAAAAGTTTCCGGTCATGTTTGCACTCTAAGAAGATAAACTTTGCCATCTACATATTACAACTATGACCGAAAGGAACGGAACGAAGCACAGGACGGACGGTGACGGATGGACGAAGGAATGAACAACTACCTTGTGAGTCTGGTTTTTGACGACCACATTGGAAGCCTTGGGTAGACAACTGAGTTCGTTTCCTGGTAATGCCATTAGAGAGAGATTCATAGATTTAAAGATCAGTTTTCACTTGCAGAATAAAACATTTTCTATTGTTTACACTTGCGAAGGATGAAAAGGATATATTTGCTGCTTCTTCTGATGATGGTTGCGCTTGTTGGGTTGGCTTAGACACCATCCAATCGATTTCTAAAGTTGTTTGGTTGTGTATGTCCGGTACAAGTCCGTCGAGTCATATAATAGACGAAAAGCTAGTAGAAGCAAACTTAACAACTTTTAATTTATTTTCAAATATGGATGGGAGTTTGAGGGTAAGTAAAAACCAGACGAACGATATACAGAACAGATACCCATCAGAAGAACAACAATAAAGACGAACTTTTAACTTCGAAACTACTGAATAAAGTTTTTCAATTAAATTTGTGTACTAATTCAATTCCCGTGTATCTACTCGTCACACATACAACACAAACATAACTAACTCGTCTCTCTAAGCTTCAAATGCACTCTATGTTAATCTAGTAGATTAATTTTCAACTTATGTATCTGTGGGATAAATTTGTGTTCAGCATAAAACTGTGATGTGATTAATTAACATGTTGGGGTGACTATGGGTATCCAGATAGCCCATACATCTCAATCAATCGTAAGCTGTGTGACTGTCAAAGAACAAAAAAAAAGCATGAAATCAATTGATCATTAGAACGTGTGTTTACACAGAAATATTAAAAGAGAACAAAAATAGGGAGTCAAGTGCCGTTGATGCTGCTGTTTCTAGGGAAATTAAAGAAAAACTTTTCTCATATTCCCTACCTAGCTCTACCCATACAATTTAAGCAAGAAAAACAATTTCTCTTTTCCATTTAATAATATGGTTTTTTTCAGAGATGTTGTTAGATGTGGGATGTCCTTCGAAGCTAGGTTCTACTTTTACCCACTTAAATATTGTGTTCTTTTTTGCATGCATATTCATAGAATTTCCTTCCTGCAAAAACAGTTTTTGGCTGTGATAAGATAGGTTTTTATTTTTTATTGTTGTGCTATTATTTGAAGAGATGTTCGTCCTTATGACAGAGCAATGTCTGTTACGAGACAGATAAAATCTACATTTCAAATTTTTAGAAAATAAATATTAATTTTGTGTAATGATTTATGGAAATGTTACTCTTCATTAAAACTAGACACAAAAACATATTATCCTGGGAAAAGCAACTCAGGATTAAGGGTTTTCGGTGAGCAGAATTATTGCTTATTATTTATAAATTTGGTATTTCATTTTGGCTAGATTAATATATGTATTTTAGTTAAACTTTTTATTAAATAAATACATTTGATGGTGCAACAGCTCGAAGAGAACCAGGACTTAGTGACTTATAACTCTCAATCATTCCTGTGTGCGTGTTACCAGGAAAGGAGGGGACCCACAATTCTCTGCACTTTTCATGACAAGAGCTACTCTTGGAAGATTTGTCAATTCCTCGCAAGAGGCAGTACACCCCTGAAGAAAATCTTTCTTGCAGTCGCTGAGAATCGAACCCAAGACCTTCTACATGACAGTCCAACGCACTAACCATTAAGCTAAGGGGTAGGTACTAATTTTTTTTAATACTAAGAAATGTGGGAGGATATGGTAATTATTTATTGTGTTATAGATAAAACAAAATAATTTATTCTTTTATCAAAAAATACAGGGTGCATTTTAAGTTCCAGGTCGATGTTTTTTTTTCAATAATTTTTAAATGAAACACAATTTTATAATTTATAATTATTGATTAAATTGATAGTCTTTAACATTATATTTTGTATGGAAGATGATGTCAGTCAAGTGGGCGACCCTGGCCACAGGGCAGCTCTTTTAAGCACATTTTGCATAACAATTTCGCAGACTTCTGTAGTTGTTTTAGCATTGGATGGTTTTTTGATGTACACTTTTTCCTTGTACTCTCCACGACTGTTAAATGCCAACAGACAAATTTCGTTTACACGAAAATGGCAACTAAATGAATTCAATTCAGAACTGTATATTTTTGCAAAATTTCTCAACACAATAGATTTTTTTAAAATTGAAACGAAATATGGGAATATCCTTTTTCTTATTTCCAGTATGTGAAGCAGCGCACATGCCAACTTAAGTGGCTGCTTATAACACCCAAGCCAGGATATTCCGGATATTCATATTTATAATAAAAGTGAACTGTGTCATTTCTGTATAGACACAAACCGAGTTCATTTGCCATGCCACGCTCAACTTGGTGCATTCTCCGTTTTCCTGTTCCTCTTTCATGACATAAGGACGACAACGATAACGATGATGAGACTTAGTGTAGCAGATAGTACCATATAGCAATGTGACGATATGACTGCGGTGACATTGAGTATACGCCACCAACAATCAACCTGACAATCTCTCAATGTGATGTGTGGCACATTTGTGTCTCAAGAATCCCTAATTTTTTTTTTTTTTTTTTTTAATTTTAACTTTACAAAATAACTAAAAATCCATCTGGCAATGGTAACGTTTCAAGAAAAATTGTTTAAAGAGTACAAAATTTACATCAAAGACTTACAATATCATCGACTTGAAAATGTATTTTTATCCATTTATACGACCCGAATGTAATCCTTGAATGAAAAATAAAAATTCTCTATTTTCCACTTAACTGCGTAAAATTTACAACTATTTCGTCATCCCTTAACTTTTTTCTTTACGAGTAAATGCACTTCTCTTTTACCACCGAACGAAGGCCACTTTAGTGTAATACTCTATACAATTTAAACACCCTCAACCGCACAAACATGAAACATTTTTCACGAAAATCTTAACTTCAAAGAAACAACTCCCACGATTTTCCCCAAAAAAAAAAAAAAAAAAAAAACGAAGGCCTTCTTCTTTAACACGAGTTACGAGTATGTTGTGGGTGGAATTTTAAGGAAGGAGAATTTCGCGACACTAAGTTTCAAGTCACGTTCTAATAGTAAAACGGGCTAAATGAAAAAGGGGTTGGAACTATGAAATTCCACCAGAAAGTTGCCACTTTTTTAATTATTATTATTATAATCTTCCGAAATTAATAACATTTGAAGATAAAAACTTTTTGTTTTTGTTCTTGCATATCCGTACAAGTTAACAAGTTAGCTCCGCTCCGCGTAAAAGTCACTTGAACACTGACGAACAACCCTCACGCACTTTATGGCTGCAACTTTGTGAGGCAATTCAAATGGGGCACTCCATATTCTGTCGAGAGTATCGACATCAAGAACAATGGTATTTGCCCAACGAAATACGACTCAAGTCCGAAAATAGGTTAGAGAGCGCGGATGGTAGGTTCATGGAGTAGAAATTTATTAAAAGAATTTCACCTTGGACGACACGGTTTGTACGAAAAAATCACAAAAATTGTCCGAAAATCACGATAGACTTGTCTCCAATCGAGTCCTCAGATGGAGAATGAACTTGGGTCTTCTTCATCGGGTCGGTTTCGTGTGGTTTCGTCAGTTTCAGTGTAGTTTTTTGAGTGAATACCCTTTGCGCAACTCAACCATTGCTGCAGACAACATGTTGCCAAGATGCGTTTGAGTTGAATTTTGTATACAAATAAACTGAGTGCAACATTACATATTTTTTTTGTGAAATCCCTAAAAGAGCATCGCTGATTTCACACATTTGGAAATATTATTTTGGACCACATTCAATTTGAGTGAATATATGTACATATACGAGTATGTGAACTTGGTGAAAAATAAGGTCGGTGAAGGCAATTGATGATGAAGGTTATAGGTGGGAGGTAAAATGTATGCATCAAATGTATATATTTGTTTCTTTACATTTTTGGAATTTTAAGAACGTGATACTCTGCCTGCAATCAAAGAGGTTTTCTGAATTGAGTTTATCAAAAACCACTTTTACATCTTTCAAATTTCACTCTAGCACTATAGCACACTTTGTCCATCCCCATATCGTCGGAAAAGAGATTTTCGATTAATGGTTTGTCATCATCACTTTTAAAGTGTTGATACACATATCTTCTTGGATCACAGAAGCTTTTAGACCTTTTTTCACATTCACCATCTATACAAGGAAGGTGAGGCAAGGTGTTGTCATAATGCGATTAGAGATGCACACAAGCACGCAGGAGTGGTCAATTTGGCTATCACAGAGGCAGAGGTATTTGAGAATTATGTTTGTCTGGGATGTTCTAGATTTATGTGACTTAATGGGTGGTATTCATATCTTCCTGAATATAAAATGAATGTGCACACAATCCTTTGCTCTTTTAGATGAAAGAAGCAAGAAAAAAGTCAGACCATACAGGGTTGAGATTAGTTTCGTTTGATTTTGAAAAATGTTTTTCTTTCTTGGGTTACATGAGGATTTCGTTTTTCTGTCTTAAAAACTTATTCTTCTTTCCAGAGATTTTATATACATATAATAGCAGCATTGAATCTTTTTCTTAAGTAGAAAGTTTCTTTAAACCCTTTCGACATTATTTCAGATTCAAGTTCACTTACGACGAAGTTGGATGATATTAGATATTGGTAGAAAAATATCATGGGAAAAATATTTCAAGTCTGAAAACCATCATGCGAGAAAACCCTCGAACGAATAAACTACCATGGGAGAAAGCTATCTAGCGAGAAAAAAAAATGTATGGCCAAATGGAAGAATCCAAAGGGAAGTACAATTGTTTTTTTTTTACATAAACATATTGGCGACCAAACAAATCTGGCCCAACCTAGACGTGAAGCGGTCAAAGTGTTTATTGTCCCTCAGTAGATCTCAGATCAGCTCCGTAATAGGTGTCATAATTGGACACTGTCTTATTGGTAGAAACGCCGCACGACTCGGTGTACTATCAAACGATTTTTGCAGGAGATGCTTGGACGAAGAGGAAACAATCCCACACCTTCTTTGTACATGTCCTGCTCTCTCTTACAGACGCAAACTTCATCTAGAAAAATATTTCTTTAACGAACCAAGCGATCTCATAAACATAGACATCAAAAGTCTCCTTCGCTTCATCAGAAGCTCCAAATGGTTTTAACTAATTGGAGAACCTTTTTGTTCTCTATTAGATCGTGGTATCACAATGGACCTCTACTGGTCTAAGTGTGTCAGATGCTTTAATGACGGCCACTTTAACCTAACCTAACCCTTCCAGTTACACAGTTCTACATCCCTAGCGTATACACCAACCTTGGCCAAATTTTACACCACTTCGCAAGCATATACCTCGCTATAAACCTAACCTACGTATCCATCTCAAGCTAAGCCATGTAAACGTCGTCGGAATAATAGTTTATTAATGATTGGCAGTGTAAAGAAAATTAACTCGCACGCCAAAGTTCATGTGATACATATTACAACTTTTTGTGTCCTTTCCAACCTGGTTACAGCATCGTGCAATCCCAAAGTGTTCTAAAACCTTATTTTTCAACTTCTTTCTATTCCTAAGTAAAATCAAAAAAAAAATTAAGTCAAACAAAATGCAAAGGAACAAAAACTTTCTCCTTAAAACTTTTTCACATTGTATTAACTCGACTCGACGTCAGTCTCCTCTTCACCTTAGTCCTTCTAGTTTCAAATCTTTTCTTCTTTTTGTCTCCACTCGTTGCCTTTTTCTTTTTTTTCTATAGCCAGATTTTTTCGTTCTCTTAGAGTCTTGTTCCTTTTTGCAACACCTTCACAATCGACGGGGTAGCACAATAAAGTGAAAGCCCTTTGTTTTACCCTCTGAATTGATTTGGCTCCACTTGGTGCTGCTGGTATTTCTATATGCACTTAATTTCGTACACATGAAAAGCACCCAGCCTCAGACCACCCTGAATCAGAATCCTTTCGAATATGGTTCAAATTGTGTTAAACGAAAGAAGAAAAAGCATTTTTAGACAAAAAGTAGCCCTCCACTCTTATGAGCAAAAGTCAAAGGATGAAAAATCTATCTTCAACTAATAATCTAAACAAAAAGGTTCATTCGAATCCAATGGTCGTTGTCATTGTTCTCGAGCTGTTGGTCGGTCGGATATTGTTTTGTTCCGAAAAATGGGTTAAGATAGTTCCGATTGTTTTCCGGAGGATCTACGTATATGGAACTTGTTAACATTTCCATCGAGTGTATGTCTTTTGAGTGTATGAATTTCTTTTCAAATTAATAAATGAGGTGCGGCATTTCAAAAAGTTATGATTTGCCCCTATAAAGGCAGGTACCATCTTTTAACGGCAGAAGATACTCGTGATTGCATGTTGACTTGCCAACAATAGATACATCCAAGTTCCACCATTACAACCAATCCCCTTGAGATACACACGATTTTATCCGCTGCAAAATTGGGGTCTCTATAAATTTGATACCGCACTCGGATTACATGACCTTTTGTTGGAAAAAGATCTTCGTCTTCTTGCAAAAAATTCAACAATTTAAAAGGCGGTTTATTATGGGTTATTAGTGTTAATAGTCGACGATTGATGTCACCTTGTAGCCTCAGCTTTTGAGTCTCGGTTTCATAAGATAATTTTCATTAATTTATTTGCAATGAAAATGAGGGAACACAGGCGGTTACAGAGATTCTTTCAGGGAAGGAAGTGTTGGTAGGAACCTGAATAAGTGGGAGATGGTTAAAGAAGTCATAATGAATAGGTACTTTATCATTGTAATAACAACATCGAGTTTCATTTTAAGATCATTGTAAAACAAATCTGAGGCGAATTTTTGCAAAATTGGAAATCCCTAAAATTTCAAAATCCCTGCATGTTGCTAAATGAGGGTAGTACATTTTTTCTGCAACGAAACCCCAAAATTTAGAGATGACGTAAGATATGAACAACTCGGATGTTCATATAAATATTTCTTAGGAACAATATGGCAATTCTCCGTGACTTTTTCGAAAAACCAAAAACATAAATCTTCTCATTTGTTTTAATAAAAACCATTAATCCGTATTTCTGAAAACCACACATTTTCGAAACATTTATTTAAAAAATAGTTTTTAGTTTGAAAGTTCAGTTCCAACATAAAAAAGTGTTACTCTCGGTTTTTTTCAATATTTGTGAGCGTTTATTTTTAGGCTATTAACATCCCTGTAAATATTCAATGCTTTTTAAGAATGGCACATGAATGGTCACTGCTCTGCTTTCAACTCGAAGTCATGTTGAAGCGTAAAATGTATAATTCGAGCAGATAAAGCAATAAATTTTATTGCTATATACGGAGAAGCAGTACGGAGATAAGTTTGCTTTATTTTAAACCAAGCTGACTAGTCACCCGGGCAGCCAACCAACAAGCCATCTATCTGTCCAGAGTTTATGACCGAAAATTGAGAACAACAAACTTTCGATACAATTTGTAGACTACCCCGGCAAATGGCAAGCTATTTGCGTACTCTGTAGAGCTGACTTCTGTATATTTATTTTGTGAACGCAGTGTTTGGATGGAGCAAACACAAATTCCATCCTTTTGCTCTAATGATAGCTTAACCCTTTACATACTTTTCTACTTCATATTTAAACCGATAGCAGGCCCACACTCGGTAAAGAGGAGGGTTTGATTTTCAATTAAATATTTTTCGACGAAGTGGTGATAGGAATTATTGGAGTCTTCCATTCTCGGAGTCGTACAAATGGGCAACATTTAAGAAGACACTTTTCCGAGTAATTATGATTTATTTGAATTTTCCAGAAAAGTTAACAAGGACCTTTTCATTTGTTCACCATCAAGACTCAACTGTTCGAATTCAAACAAACAAAATCAGAAGGAGACTACGAGTATGTACAAAAGGGATTATTGCTTAATTATAAGTTCGTTTAACCAAACCGCTGAATCTGCTCTATTAATATATAATTATAAGCTGTTTGCTTGACGGGGCGTCTGTTTGGATTTTATGAGGCAATCTGCTTAAGTGGTTGCATAGGAAGTAGACATACAGGGTCTCTAATTAAATATAATTAATAAAATCATCCTCAATAAAATATTACCAACCTCCAATTTTGATACTTAATAGCTATCATCATGCTTCCCATTTATGGAATTGATAAGTTTAAGCATATTTTGAGGTTTAGTCATAATAATAAACCTTCGATGCTTAAAATTTAAAAGGATTATGCTCCCAATATATTTAATATAAACTTGCTTTAATTTGTTGATTAAGTTTAGAAATTATGGTAAAGCATTGGGCATCAAAGATTTTTTGGTTCATAATCGTATTCTTCTAACTTAGTTGTTTTATTGTTCTAGCGTCCCCCAAATATGATAGACGAATAGGCACACTTCACAAGAAGTAGGGAAGGCCTATTCCGGTATATATCAACCACAGCTGCTGATGCAAATCAAGCGCGAAAATTCATCAAACTTCTGTGAGTAAAACATGGAAATGGAAAAAGGGGCTACCTTCTTGGATCAACATATGACCCTCAAGCTGAAAGGAAGACTCAACACCCCATGTATAGTATATAAAGAGAGAATGTAAACGGCAGCTGAGTAAAATGTGCTAGAGCTACAGCAAGAGTTCCGAAGCAGGATCGAATTAAAATTAGGATGACCCGAAGAAATCTTCATGTCGAAAATAACATTTGTTGGTCAGCTAACATAGTCAATTTCAAAGGTGGGAAGTCCCTGAGAATCCCGTCAATAATGTGATGTGATACAATGTTCTGAAACGATCGTAAGGAAAGAAGAAAGACAGGCCTGAGAACTCTCAGCATAAATAAATATGCATTGCCACTAAAATTTAACTGGCTTAAAAATATGGAATAATATCTATAACTGAGAAGTTTGAGAACCCTTTCGGTGGATCAGAAAATTTGAAGAGATGAAGCGCTATCAGAGGAAAAAGTTGTTCTATTCTACAGTCATCACACAAAAGCGACTAAATCTAAATTCGATTTCCGATTGCTTTAGATCAAATTACAAGAACGAGGTATTTATTGTAAAGGCATATTGAATTAAACAAACATAATTTAACAAAATATTTTAGCTTACCTTATACAGACTGTCGGTTATGATTGGGCTTTAATTTTAATAAGCAGTTTGGAAAATGTACACACTTCAAGTCGAAACTGAAAAAAAAAAAATAAAAAATAGAGAAATTAAATCAAAGGAAAATAATAAAAGAAAATAATTATCCGAGTTTTCTCAATTCCTTGAAAGAATTAATCCGATTTTAATCCCATTCCCTTTTATAAGAACATGAGCTCAAAATCACTCACATAATAAATCCATAAATTATAAATTAAATACTATTTTTGTGTTTAAAGATCGATATAATGATAGCCCCATTAATATCAACTCCTGTCCTCATTCATATTTTATTGAGAAACAAAAAAAGACTCTGCCTCAGCTTTCAATTCGATAAATATTTCCCACATTTGTATAAAACAAAATATATTTAATAAATCCTAAGGCAGATATACGATGGTCTTATATTTAATCACATGTTTAGGCTTATGCTTTCGAGAGCCCTTTGAAACAGCCCTTTTGTTAGACACAACAACTATTCGTCGAAATGACTAACGTATTCGTACTAATGGTATGACTATGAAAGAATCCATTAAAATTGATAATATGCATATAGACACAACTAAACTAATGAAAAAAACAAACAAGAATTACAAATCCCAGGTAACTCCCTATAATTAATTGGATATTTTGTTTCTACTATAGTCAAATCATATTTTGTTTGTTTGGTTTGGTTATAAGCGCCTAAGCGTTCTAAGGCTATATGAATGACTTCATTTGCTGTTGTGAAGGTAAATAATATAAAAATAAATATAGGCTCTCCCTTTCCAACAGAGGAAAAAATTCACTTTTCAATTTGCATAATCACACACCAGATTGACTTCCCCTAGCTTCACAAGGACCTCAAGGACTTTAGAAGTAAAAAAAGCCCTTACAATGGGTACTTTCTACAAAATTCACACCTCAATTTCATTCACATACTCAACTAATATACACGGATAAAGTTGGTATAATCAAACTCATTTTCATAACACAAGGAATATGCACACACAAGAAATACAGACTCACACTCATATACTTTTAGCCAGGATGGCAATGGCAGATCGTTTTCGAAATCCGAAATTGAGTTCAATTTCCCACCTAATATCAATAAAAATGTTAAATTTCCACCAAAAAAAAAAATTAAGGAAAAAAGTCAAACCGTGTGGCAGCATGCCCGTGTAATAGGTTCAGTCTGTTCATTGTCGTTCTTGCAGGAGAGCGCCCTCTGTTTCGCTCCGACCTTATTATCATGAATCGTAAAAGGATATCATAATCATCTCGTCATATTTTACGACTCATGTAATTTTGCATGCGTTGCGTGTGGCTTTCTTATACAAAAAAAAAGAAAGTAAGAACTCAAATGCCTTTCATTCCTCGCCTTTTAAACTTTGTATACCTATACCTACCGACATCTTCCTTCAGAAGTATGATAACAACTTTCTGACTTTGTTGGCAAGTCTACAAGGACATGCTCGTTATATTTTATATATTTTTTTTTCATTTTATTTTTGTGTCAAAGCAAACGCAATCAGTCGTAATCAAAAGTACACACGTTCATACACTCAGGATTATCGAGTTCATGATAAAAAATGTTCGAATCAACCTTCAACATGAAGAAGAACGAAACCAAGAATTGCATAAGAAAACAGGCCTGTTTTTTACTTTTGAAAGGACATAGTGCACCAGCTAACATCGTCATCAAGTCATCATCATCCAAAAGGAAGATCTTGCGAATTTCCCTTAACGGGCTTGGCACACACTCATCGTCATTCTGCACACAACTCTTATGATGCCATGTCTAGTTAGCTTAGAGCCATCAAGAAATTGGCAAATATTTGAGGAGATTATTAAATTTTCTCCCTCAAGTTGGTATAACAAATATACATAAACGGTTTAAAAAAGGATACACATTGCTTTGCTTTGGTTTGGCTCTCAACATAGTCCTGTTGGTGCTGTGAGTCGTCTTTCATGTTAAGCCGTTGGCAAGGTTGTTTTTCATTTTGTTGTGTTTGTGTATAAAACCAAAACTACTCGTAGAAGCATACATGTTCCAATCCCATAAATAGTTGACCCACTCTGAAATTGCAGTTCACAATAACGATGCAGCTACACTGGTGATTAAAAGTTATAAGCTACAAGAGTATAATGGACATAAAATCATAGAAAATAGAGGTTCCTGAACTACATAATATGATGACTAGAAACGCTTGTTTGTTCTATATCTAACAAAAATAAAGCTTAACGGGGATGGTATAATGTTTTCGATATGTTTAAATCAAGGACTCTAATTAAAGTAAACATTGTTGCATATTGACAAATTTTTGATTAAATAAACCGAAAAAATACCTGCTACCTTTCTGGGCGTACCGTCTCCATTTTTTGGTAAAATTGTTTTTTTTTTTTTTTTATAAAATTTCGAAACATTTGATTGATTCTTGGTCAAATTCTTATATTATAACTGAGTGGAAATTCAACCTTACAAATTTGCCAAATTTTTGAGCACTACTGTCATATTTCAATATGCTCACCTCATTGTTATTTTTCTGCATTTTCATACTAGTTAAATTGTACAACATTTAAACGAGAATATTTTCCGGTCCTCGGAACCTACTCTACTCTATATATCGTATCACCCTTTTTTAATGTCATCACCATACTGATAGTAACCGGAAACCTTTCCCAACGAGTGAAAAACGCGTCAACTATCAGCAATTAGTTATTTTAAGCAATTGACAATCAACTGCAACTTCCAGCGGTTGCGAGTTTGCTGCGTCAGTGAAGTTCTTGCACAAAACCAATTCTTTTTTTTAGCAGCACATTTGCTGAAGGAACAAATTTGAAAAAATATAAATTCTTTAAACAAAAAAAAATCCTCTATAAACCGCAATAAATATGGATTCCTCTTCGTCCTTGATGCAGGAGCTGGGGAGTGCATTAATATACTCAGCCTTTGTTAAGAACCACCTAGCCACGTCAACGGTTATAGGTATGGCACACCAGAATTGGCAACGTCGAGAGCTGTTTTGTGTGTTGCTAATGTGTGTGCTACTAATTCTACTTCTGGAACGTCAATTTTTTGTTGCTTCACTTTACCTACTCGTACATGCTCAATTAGTCAATTAGACGGCTTTGAACCTGATGTTTAGCTGCTGCTGCTGCAGCTCGCTACTACCAATGCTTGTGCCTCTCTTAACGCGTGGCAAAGTATGGATATTAGTCTAACAACCTCAGCGACCCTGCTTCAGCAGACCGTAACCCCATTCAAAACTTCCTTTTAAACCAAATCGAATGTACAAAAAGTATCTCGATATTTCAAACTGGATCGTAGTTTTTTGGACTTTTTTTTGCAGAGTGGAGTCAATAATTTGTAGAAGGTCGGTGTAATCATAAACCTGTTAGATGAATGAATGTTAGATGGACGAACGCATGGACAACGAATGATAGCGGAATCTGCTAAACCACGGCTTTTCGCCGGAGTAGGTAGAACCCAAGTACGAACACTTAAGCCTTCGTGTTGCTGGCTTTTTCTTTCCCAGTCTTTCATAATCAATCCTATGACAGTCTGTCGTAATGCAACTGGCACTGTCTCGTTGTTCCTTTCAATGTTCCACATATTTGTCGGGTAAACGCGTATAAGTCCCAGGCATGCTTGTTGTGCTTCAAATTCAAAACCGATAAAACGAGCGAGGTGAGGGTGGTTTGGCAGGAAAGAACGATTCGAGCATTGGCAAATAATTTTGCCTCCGTTGGTATCGTTTCTGTTGCACACAGAAACATCATTGATTGCCTCACCACATATAGCCATTGTGTAAATTGGGATCCATCTTTCTACAACGCCGTCACATTTCCTCCCTGCCTGCGAGCACAGAGTGACACGACAAAAGGTTCTAGTTTAAGTTCTGATACCTATGTACATATATTGCGATGACTAGAGTTCGAGTGAGAGAGAAATATGTATTATAGGACACACTCAAAATGTTAAAGGCTTGACCTACATTTGGGTAGAAAATTATTCCTTACCACCCTTAAACGCCCCAACCACCCTTCTACATTCACTAACCCATTGCTGACAAATTGTTTTCCTTTTTTCTTCGGTTCGATTTGTATTTAAATGAAAGGGGCAAAAACAGGCATCGGGGCGATGACGGTAGGGATATTGCTGGATTAGGTGGTTACTACAAAGTTGGCGAAGCCTTTATTATTGGTTTATTGTATGTTTCAAATTTGTAGTGTGGTGATTTGTTTTAAGGAGGAAAACTACGTAATGATGGAAAATCGATTTTCAAATGTTGGTGCCTTAAAGTCAAATGCAGATGCTATAAAACCAGCTACCTACAGGAACAAAAATTGGTGGCGACTTTTATCACAGGTATAAGTACGAGTATATGTTAAGAGCATTTGCGCTTGAAAACCTGAGATGTTAGACAGGGAGAAATTTACGTGAGCTTCATGTTCAAAAGGTGCGTGCGGATTTGTATTGCTGGAATTTATAATAATTCAAATTTGCTTTTGGAACGTCAAAACTAATTAGGACTTTATTTTTCAATACACGAATGTTGACATCGTGAAAATCTAGTGTGTATTTTTCGCAGCTTCTGTCCTTGGGAAAATAAGAAACAAATAGACAAAACGCAAAACCAACTCAGATGAAAGCAAAAACAAAAAAAAAACTTATAAACTTGAAACTCTAATATGAACATATAAGACAATGCTTCATTGCGGAGAGACCTACAATTAACAAAATTAATCTTCTAAACCACAATGGAAATGATGTGGGCCAACCTTTAAGGATTCACAACAATTAATAATTTTAAATTTTCAAAGAATTCATTATCAGTTGAAATCACTTTTTAAGGATTAAATATGTTTTTGGAATTTCAAAATCACAATCAGCTTAATAATTACCTATTGATTTTATATCTAGTAACCCTAAGTCCCAACAAGTCCCCTCTCTCTTTAAATCGTCAGTTGAATGCATTATTCAATAATTTTAAATGTAAACTCATATGCGCTATTTACGTACTTTAACTACTACCTACAAAATAGTTTCTCATTTACCACTTAATTTCACTCGTAAAAACAATAAAATACAAAGGGTATGCCAAAGAAGCGTATGCATGCATAGCATTTGCATATGCATACGACTATGTACGAATATGTAGAAACTTTAGCCTTCCCAAAATTGCAGCGCATTTTGTTTCCTAATAAATGCACCGGCCATACTTCCACCTACCTTTGCTTTGTGGTTGATAGGGTTATACATTTCATATCAAACAACAAATTATAATAACTACCAAAGGTTATTTTAAATAGGGGACTTTAGTAGATACTTGTGATCCATATAGGAGTAGGTACCCCTTTGTTAAACAGGGTGTACTCAAATTTAACAACAAGGAAAATCCTTTCAATAGTCAAACAAAAATTAAAGTGTTCTACTTAAAATTAGAACTGTAATAGTAACTTATGTCATAGTTCATGATTCTTCGTTAAGTTTTCTTCAGTAATAAGGAATCATGCCTAACAATGATCTGATATTAATTGACGTATATAAATAATTTTAAGTGAACATTTTAGTTTACTACACAGTTCAATGATAAAATTCTTCGATAGAGTGTAATAGCTATTTAGTGGAAAACTTAACGAAATATTCTTTTAAAAATAGATACACATTTCAGAGGAAAAACAAATACATATTTAGTAAATTACTATAACGCAAAGAAATATAATTTTTATTCAAAAGAAATAGGCAACTAATGTCGTAATTGTTCGTTAAGTTTTCAATACTATCTACTGGTGTATGAGAATTTCTTCATAAAAGACGCGTGTAATTCAAATGAATCTTAAGGAATTTTTAAAACATAAATGTACGTATTTTGAAACCGAATAACAGAAAAACTTAAAGAAATACATTATTACTCGTAGCACTAAAACAATGGAGATCTGTTGAAGCTTGTTAATGAGTTCTTGCATAGTAAATATATTTTTGTATGACAAAAATTATTCGAAGAGCAGAACATTAGAAAATTGTTAATTGTTGGTTAAGTTACAACTATGTCAAATTTTTGAACGACACTCGTTGAGTCGAAGAAGCTATTGTAAAATATTTATAAGTAGGCTAAATTTTCATTAATTTTTTGTCTAGCTTAAGTTTGATACACAGTATTCTGAATCTAGCAATTCTCTCCTATTCTTCTCCGATTTACGAGTAACATATGAATGATTGAAAAAAAAACTACAATGGACACCATGAGGTCGATGAAAAAAATGAACTTTTTTCTTTTGAAATTTAAAAATCACGATTTTTCGAAAAAAAAAATGTATTTTTTTGGAAACGTATAAATTAAAAAATTATTCCAGATCTCTTGGTTCGCTCTTGCAAAATTTCTTTAAAGGTTATCAATTAATTTTCGGACCACCCTATATCTGTAAATTATTTGCAATAATGATGGCGAATCGCAGTTCAGTTCATATTTCTGGTGCAGCTGACGAATTTCTTAATTCAATTCCAGAATTAATTTGAATGTCTATGAAAATAAAAAATCAATAGCAAAACCAACTGTTTTAAGTGGCTTACACCAATTATTGCCGTCGCCCGTCCTCCACGCACCATACAAGGCGCAGTTTAATACAATAACAGTTACAAAACAATTTGGGTTTTAACGGCGGCAACGGTGTGTAGTGGATAGGTGGGTGGTATAATAGTGGGCATTTCGCATGTTCTGTAGGTAAAAGTTTATTGTAAATGCACCATTCTCCAAAGTTATGGGGAATCCAACGAAATAATACGGTAGGAGCTAAAAATTCAATTTCATGCCGCTTTGGGTAAACAGATCCGTTTTGAGCGTGAAGCCCTTCGAAGCTCATATCCACACGTATGGTAGGCTCATATAGATATTAGATATCTCTGAATTTAACCCAACTCGTATGTTGTATCGGGTGCTGAAGCAGAAAATGATTGCGGTTTATTGTTTTACGCAATAAGCTGAGAGGACTTTATTCACCAACGCGGTGGATGCGAGTATTTGTATTGACATTTTGCGAACCCAATAAAAAACTGCATGTGTTATTTTTTTTTAGAATTAATTAAATATTTAATTTGACAAAATTTATTGTTTTTTTTTTTTTTTTTTTTTTTTTTTATGGCTAGATTCAATGCAATTGATGGTCATTTGAGCGCAAACAAAATTAAAATGATATTGGAATACAAAAAATTAAGTCAATGTAAACATTTAACAACTTTATATAGAAAATATAAAACCTGCTTTCTAAAATATAAAATATAAATTGTTGTGCGTTTTGATAGTGCGGGTCACACTAAATATTGATATATACTACTTGTAAACTTACGTGTCGCCTCTCCCTTCTGCCGCGTTTGTCATTCGACAATCAACGTATATGAACATACCTTCAGAATTCACCCGCACAAGGTGTGAAGCTTGTCATTCGATTAACTCGAACGATAAGACGATAAATAATATATCCAAAATGGAGGACACAATCGACTGAAGGAAAACAAACAAAAACCGAACTTTAAGCCCTTGAATACTCGAAAATAGACAAAGTGCTTGAGTTCGATCTTGATGGCGTCCGTCATCGAGTTGGTGAATTCAATATTTGCCGCCATGGAATTGATGAAGATAATGATAAAGCGGATTGTTTTTTATTTCTATCTCTCTGTAAGTTTTGTCAAACTTTCTGTCTTGGTCATAGCCGTCATCGCCAATAAATATAGGGTGTAGATTCCTTTTGTATAGCGACTCACTAAATAAAGAAAACAATTCTGGCAACGATAAATAGCATTCCCGGAACAAAACGCGACCAATTTTGTTGTCTTTTTTTTTTCTTTCTGTAACTGCGTGTGTCCACGTTAATTTTCTTTTAATACCTATACCCACTACCTCCCTGATCAGTACCACTGAACACAGAGGAGCTAGAATATTATAGAACACTTTGTAGCAAATAGAAAAGTCTTGTGACAAACCCAATTTTATTGCTTGTAAATCCCCAAAATGTTTCAAATGGATTATGAAATAATTGGATAGGTTTCTTTTGCCAAATAATAACACAACAACAAGGGCATTTTCTACTCCTATCTTTTGGCGATAAGGTTTTGTATTGTCGAAGGAGCGTGAAGGAGATAATTCTTTCGTTATTTCATCAGCAAAGAAAAATAATAAAAAGAAGGGAAACCAAGCTATAATTGTAAATATTGATGTTTGGCGATATGCCTTCAGCTATACGAGTATTAGTGTCAAATGAAGAACAAAAAATACAACGAAACCACTAATGCTTCCGATGAAAACATTTTCCGCTCGAGCCATTTTTAACAAAGAGCAGAATTAATTTGGCTTCGAATCCTAACCAACAGAAATTGGAACAATATTTCGGTTCAAAATGGATGTATATTGTGTGTATAGTGTTAATAAATCCCTATCGGAAATCCCTCTGAATTTGTCTGCGTGTTCAAGGGTGCGGGTGGTTGCTGAATGGTGATCCCCTAAAATCTCATCGCATGTTTGTGTTGTTAGGTTTTTTTTTTTTTTTGTTTTTCCTAAGCAGTCACAAGATAGGAACAAGGGGGTATTGTTCCTCTTTTGCTGTACGGATCTTTCTTCCATTGGATATTTGCAGAGCTTATTGCAGAAAATGATTTGTGGATATAATTACTATTAGATTTTGAATAATTCCCATTTAACAGAAAAAGGCAACCATTTCATATTCTTTGCCAGGAAAACTATCTCGACCTTGTGCATAATAAAAAACCCTAGATGACCTTAAGAATATATATATTTAATGAGAGTATCTTACATTTGGGTTATTTTTAAACTTTAAACTGGCCTGTCTTTCAACCTGCCATTTTGAAATAACGAGGGCTATCTATCCACGTTTCCTCTTCAATTAAATGAAACAAATGAATTCTAGAGATCAGTCATATACCTTCCTGTCTCAAAAAATTCTTGCGAACGCTTTTGTTTTAGTTAAATTTTACCCGTACACACACGATGAGAGATATACGCTCAATATATCGTGGGATAATTTTGATACAAACATTATTCTAACAAGTATTTGTAATTTATCAGGATTTCATATGGAGGATTTGTGTCTTCTATTCTTATCACTGTTGTTCTTGTGTTCAGCGCAGTACTTTATGGGCAGAAGGGGCAAATAAAAGGCAATGATTCTTTTGTGGATTTAGTGCCTTAGAATCGACTTTGAAGTTGGTTGTTTTTAAGGCTTCTGCTCTTAACTCACATTTATTTATGAAAAATAACCTTTTTCACAAGAACTCACCACACAAACGAATCTCAACAGCTTTCCTTAATCCCAACTGAAAAGAATTGCTTAGACTCATATAGTTGGATAGACGGAAATAATATGGCTTGCGTTTGTCTAATAAAAAAAATGCCGATTCGGTTGCATTTTAAAGGCTCGCTTATGAATAGACCCAAATTGATGAATCAATACTTATAAATTGACTTTGTGTATCCAAAAACTATTACAACAAACTGATATATTCAGAAAAGTGGTAATTCTAATTAAATGACCAAACATTAATATAAACAAAAAATTAGGTATGTAAAATCGTTGAAGATCGTTTTTGTTATCGAAGTATCATAAATCAGGAAAACCCGACTTGTTGATTTCAATATATGGTTTTAGATTTCATTGAAATGAATGTGAGTAGCCATTGGCTGTTGATAATGATGGTATTCATCACCTGTCCGAACATGGAAATCCAGCCGAAAACACGTCTTAAATCAACAAACGATAGAGCCCCTATTAGAAGAGGTCGAAAGTGTGTCTATGGCTATGTGGAATGATGTAGAAGCTGTGATGATATTGACTGGGTTTGTTTTGATTTTTGAGAACAAAACTCCAGAATCTTGTCATTAAGTTTACAAGCACTGAAAGTAACAGGTTTCTCGTTGTGTTTTATGGTTATTAGCAACATTTTATTAGTGGAAGGAAAGTTCTAAGATCAATCAATGTCATAGTGAATTTGTGAATTTGAATATTTCTAAGTTTATTTGGCATGTGGAACTCTAAAGATGATATTTTATTCCATGGGATTTATTTTTCGAACTGATTCATGACTGAATATATTTTTATCTGAATTACATTAGACATTAAACCTTAGAGGTCGTTAAATAATTTAAGGGAAATAGGAGCGCCACTGAAGCAATAAACAAGAATTGATTCTTCCTTATTTTTGTTCTCATACTCCAAGTAGTAATAAAGTGTCACGAATATCAAAATAGAAAACAAGTTTGAATACACAATCTTTAGCTTTAATAATTTATCGAGAAGAAATCTTATTATAAACTAATAGCTAAAACTTAAAAAGAAAACCACGCATCCACTCTTTTGACGTAGGTAATACCTACACAAAACTCTTTATAAGTTGCAAGTACATAATTTATGATGCGAAGTATTTTAATAAATTTGGCTTGGAAAAATTTCTAGAACTGCATATAAAGTCAAACTGATTTTGACAAATTTTTGGAAGACAGCATTTGAATTTAAAAAATGTCTACTAGAACTTTGAAATACGAAATTCTACATTGCAACAAAAAAATTTGTTTACGTTTTGAAATATAATTTTTGAAAACAGTAATTGGCATTTACAAAATTATTACCAAGTCGTATTCCACAACAATCATATTTCTGAGAGTTTTGAATGATAAAACAGAAAACTAGATCAAAGCCGAAAAAATGTCCGATAAAATTTGAGATAATGCTTTTTCTTTTTAATTTCGCAGATTTAAGTTAAAAATCCCAAATATAGTGAACTTGCTCAAAACTTTTCCAAGCAGGTACACTTATAGAACTCGCCAAACTTAGCCACAATTAATAGTTTACCATTTATTATGAGACTAATTGTCTTAAATGCCTGCAAAAGTTTATCCATTCAACTGAAATCACACCTGACTTTAGGAATGCAAGGCCTCGATTGAACCCATTTATCAACTTCTTCGATATCAAAACCACACTGACCGACACCACCAGACACACATGCCTCGATCTGATTTAGCTGTTTTAGATATCGATTTCGGCCATCCTCCTTGTGCATGCTCGGTATGATTCACAAGCACCCTATATACACGATTTTCACATCTCATACGCTTCAGAGAAGATTGAGAGACAAAAATAATGAAAATAAAAATGAAATAAATGAGCCTCAAACCACTCGGCTTACCTTCTTTTTAAACCATTTCTAGACAACCGACGTGACTTGAATCCTTAATACTCTAGTCGAACAAAGTTGAGATAATTTCAATAATGTGGACACATATCCATTGTTACTGGATTCTCGGTTTTGTGGAGAATGAAGGGACACACAGAAAACACACATTTGTTCCGAAGTTTTATCAACACGCTCCGATGATAAACGACCTCACAAATTGATAGGCCTTAATGATTATGGCCTTCTGACGGAAGAAGACAAACAATCCGATTGTCTTTAAATTGTTTAATTAAGTGGCAAACTTGAACTTCCTTAAGAGCCTGTTGATAATCCTTTTCCCATCATTCCTTTCACCCTTACTGATTCCCGAAATGTTTTGTTTGTGTTTTCAGAGGTTTTTATAGAAGCTGCAAAAGGTTGTTAGATTTTGTCTTTCCATGAGAATGGAAATGGCCACAAGGAAAATATGAGGTAATATGTCTATGTTGTTGAATGTAATTTTTTTTTATTTCGTCGCATTCATTTCTGATAAGTTATGAACAACATCAGCAACACGTGATTCAGACAGTGTATGCATCGTCATCTGTTATGGAATGCACCTATAGTTCACTTCATTCACCTGTAAATTGGTTGGTCATCATGAGAACATGCCATCTTACTCACCAATCCAATTATCATAACTAACTGTCTTATGAAAACTATTATCCTGAAACCAAAAATTAATTCCGAAGGAACACACATGTTTAATTAAAGTTTAACACGGTTCGAATCCATTTGGGAAACTAGAGCCCGGAAATCAACCTGCAAAACCATATTCACGCAACTTGAATGTGGATGACGATGATGATAACGTGGATGACCAGACTATGGTCTGTTGTCAGAGGGTTGGTTGCATGTGCGTTTTGCATCCAATCTCACTGAAATCAGCCCCTGTCCATATAAGTACCCTGGACATGAAGTAAGCATAGAAATGAATAGAGTGGTGTAGCTGTGAGGCATATTACAGTGAAGCATTAACCATGGTCGGAAGGATATATTGACAAATTAAGCCTATTACCGTTTCGTAGCAGATTACACACATTGAGCTATGATGTTAGTAATCGTTTTATTCGCTCCTATGGAGGTTACAATATTTTCAATGAGTGACATGTGGGCTTCCTTTTTTTTCCATTCTCTACTTAGCTAACGCTGGGAGGGATGTCATCTTCTACGTATGCTGTATTACCAACTAGCCCTTAAACTATAGATTAACCATTCAGCAGGGAAGGTCTATCTCTGCCCAGCATCCTCACTGAAAGGTTATGTCCTGAAGGGTCCGGTAGTTTCAATATGCTAATCACTTTATCAAGCCAATGATGCGTCAGAACCTTTTAATGTCCTTTTGGCACTTACTTATCGTTCGTTGCCAGTGCCACACGCAATTTGTGATGGGTTCCTGAACTTTGATATTTCCGGAGAGTTTTTGGTTTCTTAATTTCCATACCAAAAGTGGTAAAGAGATAGATAGCACTGAAGGAGGATTTTCTTCCTGTTTGCTTCTTCTTTTCGAAGAAAATTCAATAAAAATCGCATTTCATGGCAAATTGAGCAATGAAAACCGCCCGCTGAATAAGCAACCAACTACTGGTGACATTATTCGCGTAAATATATTTATTGGAAGAAACATTGTATTACTCGAAAATGCTTTTAAAAAAGCAGACCGTTCTAAAGTCAAAGATTTAAATTGAGATAGGTGGATAACGTGCGGTTTGATAAAGAATTGATACTTAATACTCCTGATGATGAGAAGTAAAAATGTTTATGAAGAGAAATTGGAAATGTAAGATGCAAAGTGAAATTTGAAAAAAAGAACTTTGGGAGAAAAACCCAATTGAACTTATACGAGAAAGAGATTTAACTGGAAGAAATTCCAATCCCAGGACGCTTTGAGATAGTCATGTCGCGAGGATTAAGTTTATTTTGTTTTAAAAATGTGCTGTTAATAGTTTTTTCCATTGTCACTTCTTAGTTTAGGACTTCGTCATTAGTATTCTTTTCAAATGCATGGGCTGACTTTGCAATTCAAGTCGAAATCCGGTAGGTTTAAGGTCATCATCATTTGAGGCTATTAAACCAGAAAATAATTCTTTATTGGGAAAAATTGGATTTTAAAAAATATTTCGAGCAACATAGAAATAAAGTTCAATTCAAATCCCGTTCAGAACTGCAAGTTAAAAGGTTATAATCAGAAAGTACTTCTATTTATAGAAAGTCTGTAAACTATAACTAATTTTGAAACCAATTGTCTCGGTCATATGATCGAAATTCAATCGTCTTGAAATATGACTCAGAAATCCGGGAGGTTATAGTGCAAACAAATTAAATGGGTTACCGGTGGAGTATTTTATAAACATAATTGCGAGTTTCTAACCGAACTTGATGATTTTTTTTAGCCGTGTAAATGTCTTATACAACCTATTTGTTCAAACATTCTAATTCAGAAAAAGCTAAGAAAAGTCCATCACCGATTCAATTCACTTGAGATAGCAGAACCTATAAAGCGGTCTTTTTCTTATTATAGATCAAAATGTTTGGTTTCGCCAGCATAAACGGTTAATAAAGGAGAAGATATACAAAAGGGCAATACCCAAAAGTCATTGGAGAAATCGATCAGGAATAGGTATTGAAGGTCCTGCAAATAAGTTGGCAGTGCTATGTACTATGTATGTGCATAGATCGGATAGAAAGGCTAAGGCTTGAAAAATCTCCGAATCCGCTTACGAATATGGTCACACAAGTTGAAAGTAACCTCATAAAACTTGGCCTATGAAACTGGAGACAGCTAGTTGAAAACGCTTCTTGGTTGAGGCCTATTTCAAACTTACAAGAAACACAATAGTCGACATTTTTTTTCATAAAAAAAGAACCAATTAGAGATATAACTTTGTGGGTTAGCTGCCATATTGAAAAAATTTATCATAACCCTGTAATACGATTTTCTATTCCGTTTGTGTTGGAATACTTTTTTTTAGTTTGTACCAACAAATATCCTATTAAGCATTTGGGCACAAAATGAGTTCATCGATTCAATCAGCTACCTACACTTCAAGCATCTCCTAATTTGACCGTAAACTTTTTCAGTATGTCTTAAGTATGTATCTGAAAACTGTAAGCTCTCGTAAGGCGTTTTTGCCATAATCTTTCAATGGAATATGCCCCCAATGACCTGATTAAATTGACGTTGTTTTGTTCAGTTAAAGTCTTCCCCAAAATAAAATAAGACAAACCAGAGAACAAA
Source organism: Chrysotoxum bicinctum (assembly GCA_911387755.1). Classification (NCBI taxonomy): domain Eukaryota; kingdom Metazoa; phylum Arthropoda; class Insecta; order Diptera; family Syrphidae; genus Chrysotoxum; species Chrysotoxum bicinctum. Next base: position 969,959 of record OU426988.1, on the reverse strand, counting down.
AACAAGATTTCAAACTTACCCTACCAGTAATAAATTGGGGTAGATATAGTCCTCTAGGAAAATAATTTCAAGATCATGTCAAAAAGTTTTGCTGTGGCTCTTACTTTGAAAACACACATTAAGAATTATTTTCAATATGCGCAAAGCCTTACGAAAATAAAACCTAATCCATCTAATATCTTTCTGAAAAGAGCCTACTCAACGTCTAAAGCTATTACGGTTTATCAAGACCTATTTGTCTCGTTTTCTATCTCATCTTTACTATAACAACCACTACCAACCTCACCATCACCATGGAATCGAAAATAAATCCATATAACTTGATGTGTACAGATATCAACTATAATGCCAATATTATTCCGCCTATTCCGTATTTTGGGTTCCTGTTCCACTTTAACTATTGTTTGCCTTTAGGATATGAATTTCCTACATACATTTTATTAGACTTCATATTTTTTTTATTTGAAAATAACAAAACGACAAGTGCTCTGACTTCTTATTCCACTTATACCACTCCTCGACTTCTCAAAACCAAATCGTACACAACATTTTATGTCATTTGCGCATTTGGAAAGGGGCCACTCTTTGGAATAAGTAGCGAAAAATAAGGCAGAAAGAAACAATCTGAAGGAGAAATCAATAAAAAAAATTCTTGCTTGACGCCATTGATATTATTGCGGATGGCTCGGTGTTGCCAAAATGTCTGGTCCCAGTGATGAAGAAGTTCGCAAGCCACACAACTTGCTATGGTCACTGACATCATCATAGAACGACGACAATTGGGTATGGTAATGGCGGCGGCGACTATCCGAGCCCCGACGACGATAAACTTCGAAAGCCTAGCATCGTTTGACTTGAGGTCAAACCCGGACAGCAGGGTATTTCGGATACATTGTCTAAAGGCTACAGCGTTTAAACATTTTATTTATTCCAACCTCCCCAATCTGACAGTGGAGAATATAAGAAATAGAAAAAATATATCTAGTCATAAAATATTCAAGACGGCATCTTTGTATAATTATTAATATTATTAACATCTACGTTAATAACATCATTTGAGAGTGTTGGAGGAGATTTTTTAAAGATTCTATGTAACCACCATTACATGATTAAGGATTTAATTTATTCCTCATATAGATGAGTGATAATGTTAATTAAATCACAACCTAATATGGCTGATATATCAAATGTTAAACTAATTTAAGTTTAATGTGGGGAGGGGGGGGGGTTGGGTTTTACTTTTGTGAACATCAAACTTATAACCACAAAATATTACTTCTTCTTGTTCTATAAATGAACAAAAATTTGGTTCCAAGTTTATAAGTCTTAAAAAAAACAAAACAAACCCGCTTACACTACGTCCCTTCAATCAATAAAATTTTTAGGTACTATTTGTTTATTAATTGGGAGGGGATTGATTTCTGTCATAGACTTGCTAGTTTCACCACTGATTGGAACATAAGTTCAAGTGAGTTTCAGAAAGCCGAAAAGAACCAAACTAGAATGATCAAAAACTTTCATCTACAGTGGGTCGGAAAATTGTTCACGACATGAAAGAGAGACATATTTAAGTGTCCTTATACAGGGTTGCCGTTATGCAGGATTTTTTTTTGTAAAATATTTCGTTTCAGAAAATCGTCCTTCTGGACTTCTTGTCTCATCCCAACCTCCCATACTGTCATGTGAAATTTTTTGATTTTTGTACAGACTTCATTGATACACTGTAAATATATCTACATGTACATATGAATATAACTCTAAGTCTAATACTTTTTCAAAAATGTCTATAATAGGAAGTTTTTTGTTATTTTTCGTCTTTTCTTCCTTTTTTTTTTTTTTTTTTTTTTTTTTTTGTGGTGGTAAACTTTGTCAAGGATTGATTGTTCTTCTTTTTATGCTTGGTCACGGAAATGCTAGTTTGGCATAAGTTGGAGGGGTGGTGTTGATGATTGACTTTTATTTCAGTTGTATGTATATCTATTCAAATATTTACTTTGATGATAGTTTATAATTGAGGACGTGACATCACGGGGATTCAATTAAATGGAGTAAAGAGGACATCGTAGGAGGAAAAGACAATAAATTCCCACTTTATTTCAATGGAACGCTTTTAATTGAAAAGTCATTCACCAAGAAAATGTATTTTTAATTCTTAACGAAATTATCTTTATCTCTTGAAATTACCCACTTAAGTCATTCACACAATGTAAGAATTCGAAAAATGTCAAATAAAATAAAATGACTGCAATCTGACATTCTGATGTCTAACCAATTAAAATTAAAGTCTAAAAATAGAGCCACAGACGCCCTCGAAAGGAATATACAAATAAATAAAATATGGAACTACATAGGTGATGAGGTTTAATCTGTTTCCCATAAGGAGTTTATTTATTTTAAATCTTCGTCTTCACAGAGGTATCTGACTAATTAGGGTTGTTACGGGCAATGATTAGTTGGAATTAGTTTAAGGGATGACAATTTTATTACGAGTAACGTGCTAAGATGTGACAATCTATAGAAATTTATGATAATTGCCGTGCAATTAAACAAGAAACAAAGATGTACGTGGTAAAGTGTCTTTGCTTTCGGATGGAAAGACTTAATACCTTTCATAAATTCTGAAAACAACATGCATAATAGAAAGTAGGAATTAGAATTAATTCAAGCGTTCAAAGTCGAAATTTTAGATCTTATTATAAATCTTAAGCCCACAGAAATTTAAACCTCCGATTTGGTTTGCTCTAATTATCTCCACAACAATTGACTTAATTCGAAAAATGTCTTTCGAACAACAATTCCGTTGTCAATACCAAAATAACATGTATTCCAATTTTCAGTCTGGGAGATCTGATTGTAGTTCGTTTGCATTTTTGTCCGTTTCAAGCTGCTCTAAGGCCCAAACTGTGAAGCGATAAGGAAGCGGATAGTCGTGAGTCTTCAATGGCTTAGTCAATTGGAACTGGAACCGAGGCCGAATTCTCCTTAGGCTAGTGCGTGAAATGTTTAGCTGTTGAGATTGATGGCGAGTCAAGTCTAACCACTCTCTGCTAAAGCAGCCACATTCTCGTCTGTGCGCACTGTACGACGACGGAGACTATGAGTGCTGTCTACTAGCATACCAGTCTCACGAACTTTTTGCACAAACTTGCATACAGCACGCGCGGTGAATGCTTAATTTCGGCCAAAACTTCTTTTCAAAAAACGCACTGTTTGGGCTACACAGCACAAACTTTGGAAATAAGTTTTCAATATTTCCCAACGTTGTTCAAGCGTAAAGCGACTCATTTAGTTCCGCGGAGATATGACTCTCTGTCATGATTTCGAGCGGGAAACAGCTGTCAGTGTCAAAATAACCCATGATTTAAAAAGAAACTATTAGAGGGGCCAACCTTTATTTGAATATATCTCACTTCCCTCAGGAACGTTTTCTACACAACGTAAATTAAGTTAAAGGATTAATAGTTTTATCGAAAAAGTTGACATTTTCCTGCACATACGAAGATAACTCGATCGCTTAAGTTTCTGTAAAATTTGTTTAATAATATTAATTGAAACTCAAAACTCTTGTCTTCTTCAAGAAAAGTTACTCGGGAGAAGTCTTACTTTGAATACTCAATACTATTTAGGATTGATGAGATAACTTGAAGGTAGCTTACTGTCTTTTGGAATTTGTTCACTTTTCAAAATTTGGTAAGATTTCTTCGGATTTAATTTAAAAAAGTAACGCTTCTTTGCTGGATTGGGGTGCTCGGAAGACTTGAGTATTTAATAATGTATACCTCCAATTTAAATCATTTTAGCCCGTACGTTTAAAATGTTCGATGTGATATGCACTGCTCTTATAGCCATCCTCCTTAATCATAAAATTCCTATTTATACTAAAGCAATTTTCCATCATTAAAATGTAATACAAAAAGGTTATCATCTCGTAAAGGATTTAATTGTTCCGTATTTTACTGACCGCAAAATAACCATCGCACTTGTTGATGTCGAATTCCACTAAATGATGGAATGTCGAATTCCACTAAGCCCTTCCTCTATTCAAGTTGCACCTAATCGACAAACGACCTGATGCAGCAATTTGCATGTTTTAAAATTTGATTAGTTAAAATATATCCAGAGACTAAAGAAGTCTCCCGACCAAAGGCATATCACCCCACAACACACCGATATGGTAACTGCACTTCACATATTGAATTTAAACATATTACGAGTACGTGCATAATGCAGGCGAACAACTTTGTGGTGCTTGTTAGCTTTTACACCGTATCGGTACTTAATTTCGCGCATAAATTATCAACTCCTAACGGAAAATGCCGTGCGAATCGAATATAAAGTAAGCGTAGGCTCATTGAACAACACATTCAAAGAGGCGTGGCAACTATGCAATATGCGTATTCAAATTTTATGAAAATTTTTAACTATATCCTTTTATATATGTATATGATTGTGAGCTTGTAATAACTCCACATATTCAAGTCAGAATTCGAATTCGTATTAAATTAATCTTAAATATGTGCATCCGATTCACAGAGTCTTTATTAACTGCCACACATCATTGGATAGTTTTTACCAAAAGGACAAATGGTCTATTACGTCTATATAGCTGCTTCTGTGAAGCTCGAATATTTTTACATTTTTGATTTACATATTCATATCGGCATGGACAATATTGTACTAAAAACCCAGTAAAAGCACTCAACAGCGACAATTCCGAGACAAAACCAAATTTTAAACCAGTAGGATTGTAGGGTTTCATGAAGGTGCTTATAGTTTTAGAAAGAAAAGTGTCGCTTATATTCTTATAGCACTTTAAATTTTCAAGTGCAATTTTTCGAAACACACTATTTTCCAAATTGTCGACCACGATAACTCGAAAACTTCTACTCCGATTGAGATGAATTCTGTACATCACATTCTTTGTTTAATAAATACAAAAGTGACCAGCTTTTGTTTAGACATATTTAGAGTGTGGACAAATATTCGAAATTCGAAATTCTTGACTTTTCAAAAATTATAATCTTTGATATTTTTATTCTAGTTAAGATTATAGAAACAGGTTTACCGGTTAAATATCTCCAAATATAGCAGCCGTTTCGAAATTTTGTATATGTGGGTCTAACGGAAGTAGTAGACTATGTTGCATTCTATACTATAGATAGTACACAATTTTAAGGATTCGTTGATTGTACATAAGAATAAGTAAATACCTTCTGATAATACTTATAGTCCAGTCAAAGCGTCATTTGACCTTGCGCGCAGAGGCATGGTCAATTTTTTTTTCATGGATCGATAGGTGCTTATGAGAAAAGCTTAAAACCAAATTTGCACCACATGACAACTTTTTTTACCAAAGTTATTGGTAAAAATGTGTTTTGTGTCATTTTTTGGTCATTTGCGAATATCTCGGCTCCACTATCTCGTACAAACAAAAGTTAAACATATATTTATTCCTAATAACATTATCTATTATATTCTAAAAAAAAAAATTGTTTAAACAAATTAAAAAAAAGTTATAGTAAGTTAAACAAATTTTTTGTTGTTTAAAAATCACTTTTTCGTGATTATTAAGAAAAAAGCTCATTTAACGATGAAATTTTTATGTTTTATTATTAAAGTTCTTGTAATTCCCTACAATTTAAAAAAAAAATCAACACTCTACGATGAACGAAAGCCGAGTAATAAATTATTGAACATAGGTAAGTCAGCGCACCCACGGATTTTATGATTTTATGTTTTAATTAATATCTCAGCCCCAGTATGTCGCAAAGTGAAAATAAAAAACTGTATTGCTATGTAATAACAATATTTTCTATCAAATTGCATTTAATTTAATATGTTTGAGCAAAAACATAAAAAGTTACCGCTGGTTTCAACGTTTTTTTTCTTGTTTTTAATACCTTTTTTTCATAGTTATTGAGAAAAAAACTGTATTTCACGTTAAATTCTTTTCAGTTTTGGATTTTTGTTTTATAGTCCTGCTAATTTTCTTCAAATTAAAAAAAAAATTAGTCCATTACGACAAACGGGAGCCAAGATATTCATGATTTAAAAACTTAGGAAAGCTTACAATTTAGTATCTTAACCTTGTAGCTTGTAATTTTGGTGTCGCCAGCAACAAGAAGCAACAAATATGTGTAAGTATGTGTGGAGTGCTTGAAGCATACCAATATATCTTGTTGCTGGCGACACAAGCTACAAGGTTAAGATACTAAATTGTAAGCTTTCCTAAGTTTTTAAATCATGAATATCTTGGCTCCCGTTTGTCGTAATGGACTAATTTTTTTTTTAATTTGAAGAAAATTAGCAGGACTATAAAACAAAAATCCAAAACTGAAAAGAATTTAACGTGAAATACAGTTTTTTTCTCAATAACTATGAAAAAAAGGTATTAAAAACAAGAAAAAAAACGTTGAAACCAGCGGTAACTTTTTATGTTTTTGCTCAAACATATTAAATTAAATGCAATTTGATAGAAAATATTGTTATTAGCAATACAGTTTTTTATTTTCACTTTGCGACATACTGGGGCTGAGATATTAATTAAAACATAAAATCATAAAATCCGTGGGTGCGCTGACTTACCTATGTTCAATAATTTTTTACTCGGCTTTCGTTCATCGTAGAGTGTTGATTTTTTTTTTAAATTGTAGGGAATTACAAGAACTTTAATAATAAAACATAAAAATTTCATCGTTAAATGAGCTTTTTTCTTAATAATCACGAAAAAGTGATTTTTAAACAACAAACAATTTGTTTAACTTACTATAACTTTTTTTTAATTTGTTTAAACAAATTTTTTTTTTTAGAACATAATAGATAATGTTATTAGGAATAAATATATGTTTAACTTTTGTTTGTACGAGATAGTGGAGCCGAGATATTCGCAAATGACCAAAAAATGACACAAAACACATTTTTACCAATAACTTTGGTAAAAAAAGTTGTCATGTGGTGCAAATTTGGTTTTAAGCTTTTCTCATAAGCACCTATCGATCCATGAAAAAAAAATTGACCATGCCTCTGCGCGCAAGGTCAGGCCCTTTTTCATGACGCTTTGACTGGACTATTAGGTACTTTAATAAAAAACACCCAATTCATAAGGCCACACCCTAATTTTATTTACAAAATTTCGGTTTTTGAGAAAAACGATTTTGTGAACTTTTCAAACAGAAGTTGTTGTCAAGGAAGATTACATTTTTGGCAAAATTAATTTTGACCAAATGATAGCGACGCAAATGAAACACATATTTTTTTAATAGCAAAGCAAATGTTAAAACTAAAAAACTAAAGAATTATTTTTTCGATCCCAATACTTGCGCCCTTTTTCTAGAGAAAACAAAAATAAAGTCAAGTTCTTTAAATGAAACGGTCATCGCGTATCTGTTGTTCGCCATAGCTAACCATATGTTCGGAAGAGCTAGAGAATATTTGCAACGAACAACACGTTCTGCTGTGTGCACTACACGTCCCTCTGTAATGGCTAAGATAACATCCTATATAGGATGCACACACAAACACAACGTGTGTGGAGAATGTCGCCAACATTTATATCGCTTTTTTTGGCAGTTTATCTGCATTATGATCTCAATTAATCGTTGTTTTATATCCTCGTTCGGACCACGGTGGTGGGGGGAGGAATTATGTAGAGAATAAAGGCTAAGGTTAGATGAGAATTTGGGGTGGGAGTTTTGGGCGAAATATGTTTCATACGAAAAAGTATCTCTTCGATGGACCAGAGTATGTATGTACATAGGTAGAGATTGATATTCGGGAGAGTTCAGGAGTCGGGACTCAATTTCTCCGTCAGGACGGGGCACTCTTTTCATCGCGAGGTATAAAACAAAGTTAAATTTGAATAAATAAAAACCGTATGACATTTCCATAAAAATATTTGCCCAGCTATAAGTCAAAAAGCAGGACAAATGGAGGGTAAAGTAAAAAAAAAACGTTAAAAAATAGGGGAAAAGAATACGAAGAAAGAGAGTTGTTCTTCTTTCTATGTCCTGGCGCTAGGGATATTCATGACAATCCGTCAGACGGTTTAAATTTGTTCATATTTCAGATAGATTCGTTTGGGAGGGGTTGGTTGGTGGGAGTGACAGAGCCTTTTCTGTGAACGCAGGAAAGTAGGTATTTGAACGATAATATTTGGGAATTAGGTGTGAATAATAGGAATGGTGATGTTTTGGATTGGCTGTAAAGTTGGAAGGTTTTCGGTTTTGTTGTAGAGTTTGTTTCGAGTTCCGGAATCATTTGTTCTTCGTGTTACACTGTGTCACCATTTACAGGGATTCTGTGGATGAAGAGATCTCAAATGTTGGCAATTTGTTCATATTTTTTGTTTTTTTAATATTGTTTTTCCTTAATGTTTCCTAACTTACTTATTTCCGGGAAAAATATAAAAAAGCGTGTAAGTGGGTAGTATTGCTGAGCTAGCGTGGGATGAGGGCTTTAATAATGCTAAATTCGATAACAATTCAAATAGTCGTTAATGCAACGATGAGAATTTCGAAAAAGGTCTTTGTTTTTGATTCTCACGTCGTTTTATTCCACACGTTTAGGTAATTCAGATCCTGTTTTTATTAAATAGGTTTTAGATAGGTACTTCCATGGAAAAGATAAAATTAAAGAATTATTTTTAGCTGTTTTGACAATATCAATATAATTTTACATATCTAATGTTATGATTTATAAATATTTTTCGGTTTAGCAGCGTATTTGAAATATAAAATGTGTAAGTGAGCGTGGTCCCCGGGAAACTGCTGTTCAAATCTTATGCATGAGATTGGCTACGCAGGAGGAGGGTTTATGATGCTGTTGTGGAGGTGTATGTTTTTGGGAGCAATCAGTATATACTATCTATGTGTTACTATATAAAAATTAAAAACAGACGAGAAGACACTTAAGCTGCACAATATCAAATTGTATTTAACTATACGGGCGGCGCATATACTAAGTGCAAAAGTATTGATTGCAATAACGGGGTGGATTAATTTTTATAATTTTGAAGCAACCATGTTCTCTTCTCTAGCTTCATGAGAACGATGAGTGAGCGTTGCTTAAAGCATATGAGACATGCAAGAAAATGAAGACCAGGAAGTAAAAGGAATAGTTATTTCATGAAAACCATATTTCAGCAACCATATCCTTGAGTATTATTTCTGTGTAACAACCTTATCAATAGGTTATACGAACACACCCAGGAGACATCTCCTCAAAAGACTGAAAGAGGATTTCTATAGAATATTTGTTGGAATATTTGGGTGTTTCTGGTTTATCTCCTGGTATTTGCTCACTTGCTTTAAGAATTTCTCTTGTGTTTTTGTTTGACATTTCGATTAAACTTACTTCAAAACTTTGTTTGAACATTTTTGTTCACAGTTCATAATGACAAAGGTATTTCGTAATATTCATATCTGTTTTGTGTATGGTTGTACGTAAGTATATCAACTACTTGGTCATTTCAGAATTTTAAAATAACCATAGCCTAAGCTTTAAGTAAGTTTTAGGCTATTTAACTAACCTGACATCCTTAAGGATTTAGAAACAATATTATAATGGCTTTGCTATTAAAAATCTTCTACTTCTAGTCTAGATAACTTGAAATTTCACCGAGAGGAACATAAAACAAATGCAGTTATGAAATGAAGAAGTCGAGAAATGCGAAGGCGTACGCGACACGTAATGCATCTATCTATAGGAGAAAGCCAACTTAATGGAAAGGCAGACATAAAGAAGATGCTGTTTGATATTTTATTCATATAACTGCATTGTATGACGATTGTCTACTTCCTTATCCTACCCATATAGGCTTTGTTGCTCTCTTCTTATCTACCCAGGCCTTTGTCAACAGTCACGATAATGGCGATGGTATTGTTAAAGCCAGTGTCACCTTGCTTCGTTCTTTTATTGATCCTTGGTGACTAGAAATCTTCTCTCATAGCGCAATTTAAAAAAATATATATATTTAAATACATCTATTTTTTTACAGGGCTGCTCTAGGCATGAAAGAGCCTGTATGTGCACTTTCTTAAATGACGTTCGACTGCTTCAATTAAGTTTCCGATAGGGCGAAGGGGAACAAGTGTTTAGCAAACACTTGAAGAGCTACAAATTTTACAATACTTTTAAATATTGTCTGTACCTAGAAGACAGAAAGTTTTAGCTTTCAAAATATTAACTTTGTGCCACACAGACTTTTCTTTCAGCTTCTGATTTAATATATCCAGGTTTTCGTGTACGTTGGAAAAACTGGTGCCTGTTTGGGCCATATACCTTGCACCCCAGGTTGAACCGACCCATTAACTAGAACTGCACTCCAATGGGTAAAACAGAAAATATAAAAAAAGCTATGACAAATAATATAATCATCCGAAAGAAAAGGCACTCTTGCGGAGACTGTCCCGTCGATATCTAGTCACCCCGCAGTACTGATGGGCTCTCATCATTGTCCATGTCAGTTCATCCAATTCAATACACCTTGTTATATCTACCTGCCCTTCGCCCTCACTGTTCTCATCGTTGTTCATTAAAGTTAAAGGGGAAGAAGTCAGTCGTTATGTTGACGGAAAACTGAACATAATTTGTTATGGGCAATAAAAGGTTGTTTGACATTATTATGTATATTTTTCATTCAGCATAGTCGAGTTTGTGGGGTGTTCTGCTGACTCTTTGGCTCCGGTTCTGGCTGGCTCATGCCATATTGGAATCTCAAAGATGCAGAGTGGCGGAAACTTTCCGGGAGTTCGAGTTTATTGTGCGGAAACGACATAGCGCTCGAAAGGACTTGCGATAAAAAGAACGTTAAGTGATGTCATTTTTTGCCATTTTCCATTTTCGTAGAAAATAATCAAAGGGTAGTATCCAGGTCATGTCTACCGTTGTGTCGCTCTCTGAGGTGTTTTTCAATATATGTATTTCCATTTGTATATTTCTTCATTTTGTTAAATAATACTTTAACAATTGGCGCATGATAAATTTATTGAATACAAAAATAAGACACAAAATGGACTTGCAAAAGAGATGATACTAAATGCTGCGTCGCGTCATTCGCTGTGCAAGTTAAACTAATTGGGTCGGGAAGGTGATGGCTCTGGTAGTGGAAACAGTGGTGAAGATAGCTGATGAATAATGAATCAGATGATTTATTTTTTAAGTGTGATTTAAGACCTCTTTTTTCGTCAAGCTGTTTGTGTGGTTGTTTCAAGGAGTCTGCAAGTAGAAGGCTTTATTCTGACTGACCTTTTTTGACTTCATGTTTTTATATTCCATTATTCCATACATTAGATATTTATCAAAGCGTTCTTTTGTACAAATCAAACCTCGAAAGATTTTTTAAATATTGATTAAATTGAATTTTGTATGAGCAAAATATGAACACTCAGAAATATATGTTCCAAATGTCTCCAAAGAGACATGTAGCTAAGAACAAAAGTGAAAATTTGGTTTTTTGACACCGAAAAATGCAGGCTTTTGATGTAGGCAATTTTTAATTTTGTCTTCCTCCCATTATTCTACACATTCCAACTGGGCTCTCCGCCATTTAGTTAAGTTCGTCTCATTCAATTATTTTAAAATGATCAAGTTAAGCTGTTAATTTTCATCTCACCGAAATCTTCATCCGCTTACAACAAAGTCTTTATTTAATTTAGTTCTTGAGTTTTCCAGTTAAGAACCTCATTCCAAAAATTACAAGAACTACAAAAATGATTGCTACGTCTCAGTTTAAAAGGCATCTTTTCTTTAAACCTCTTTCCACTGGTAAGGATCATTTGGTAAATATACTCTATAAATGTATATCTCCCATCGTTCTTCTCCTCAATCATCACATTTCGAAGACCTCTCCAAGAAAACTCTTGAGCTTGAGTGTGTAGATGGTAGGTAGGATAAGTACAGGTTTATTCTTCGATCGTTTATAACCAGGTAAAGAAGACATAGTGAGCACATAGGTGGTGTGCTTTTATTTTTGCTTATTTTATTTTGTTTGAAATTTCACAATAGCTATTAAATTTCGAAACGAAGTCGAGCATTGGTATGCGGTTCATATGATTTACTCACATATAGCAAGGTAAGGTATGGCATTTTGTATGGAAACTTTTTCCGTCCCACTTATGGCTTTTTGCTTGAGATTTATCCCGCAGATGTGCGGTATCCTGGCAGTCCATTATAAGAGTGTAAGCTCCGTTGAATAATTTAATTGTAACACGAGTGTTGGAAAGTTTTCTTATAGCCCGAGTAGCAAAAGTTTTCATCTTATCGACGTGGGGCAATGTACCCTATGTATATGTACTTTACAACTTTTGTATGTTTATTTGTGATGTTGATAGTAAACAAGTTTTCAATTATTTTCCGTTTCAATATTATTCATGGTTGAAATGAAAAGTAAAGCTTGTGCCTGTGTTTCCCATCTCTAAGTCCAAGGCCCATAGAACTGGACTGTTTCTGGATCTGTGTTTGATATCTAAAATCTACAACTTGCTCATTGCCTCTGGCGTGCCGTTAGAATATTATATATGCATCGAATGTGTAGGCCCTTTTTGTAGTGGAATAGACATTTCTAGGACTCGCAGTCACAGTAGTTCACAGATCAACTATTCCAGGTCTACATCCTCAAAAGGCTGCGCGCATATAAAGTTTAAAAAAAAAGCAAAAAGTGCGAGAAAGGGAGTGTGGGATATGAGAAAAAGAGGAAATAGTGGGTGATAAAAAGTTATTCATCTTTCTCGCTATGCCATCATGACCATGGGTGTGCGGAAGTGTTTCCTACGAGCCGCTGTGACTCTAATTAATTTATTGATTTTTATTACTCCGACAATCAAGATTCTTTTTCTTATTTAATCTGAACTTAAAACACTTTCTTGTGTAGTTCATCTGGTGACTTTATTTTCCACCTGGACTGTCCGTCAATCCCGCCGACTTTTTGCAATGATTTCGATGAAGAACGAAGTACCTACCAGACATTAGAAAAATATAGAACAAGTCAGGTTATGGCAGGACATCAAATATTCATCGGCTCCCCAGATTGGCCAAAGTTCTGATTTCCAGAGTTCATTAAAAATGCATGCTAAAATCTGCATAGACAGTGTGGCTGCTTCAGTAGAAAAGTTTCGTATTTCGTTAATGATTCCATAGAAAGGGGGAACATAAGGGGCACACAAAAGCAGGATTACGATTGCCTTGCCTATTACAATGGTATCCACTGCTAATGCACGATGTTATATGATGGGGTGTTCAACTGTACCTTTATACAGAGTAAAAGCTGAAAAGAAGGCAAACTAATGAAATATAAATGACCTGAAAATTGACTCTTAACATTGGAATCCTATGAGCAACCAAACGTCCGTCGTCCATAGACTAGACGAAGGAGGAAAAAAAGTAGAAATACGTTACTTTTCAATGGAAAAATCTTGCACGAGTCACACCATGCTGTATTCAAACAAGAAGAAAAAATATCTCTGGCTCTGCCTGATGACCAACCAATTTATGTAAGGCCAGAACTCGCTAATAATTTTCACCAGGATGAGGTTTTCGTTGTAAAAGAATTTAGAAGACCAAAACCACCTGCCCACTCCCGATCGATCAAATATTTCAAACCCATGAACCTTGAACAATATTTTGTTGTCGAAAGTTGGTATTGGGCGGTGTATAGCACTTAAGTTGTTACAAGCTCACCATTAACAAGAAGCCAGTTGTGGAAGGAATAATAAATCAGCATTCACTTATTGTGGAAAAGTTCGGCAACGGTCGAAGGTAGGTATTTATCACTCAGTGGAAATTAATGATGTCACTCTTTTTTTTCTGAACTTTAAATACCCAAAATGGCTCTAGTGTGACAGCCCATCGAAATAAATAATGCGATTTTTTGGCACCAAATTTCATTACCTTCTTAGTAATTTTATTTTGCTTTGATTTTATTTTCGAAATTAAAATTTCTAATGAATTTTCTTTATAAAGTTGTCGTTTGCCTATTTAGTATTGCGCTCTTCAGAATATACAAAAATATACAGCCTGGCCCAAGTAAATAAGGACACATTCTCTTTAGCTTATTTTGAAAACATTTTAAAAACATTAGTTCATGGATAAAGTTCTTACAATTTCTCCTAATCCAAGGTTTCCGACTGTTTCGAAATTACCAATACAAGGTTTTCATTGAAGACCTAAGGACTTAACTCTGACCATCGTTATTATAAAAATGAAAAATAACTTTAAAAAATTCAAAAAATTGATATAAATTTTAGAATTAGCATTCACTCAAGGATATTGCCTTATAATTTTATAGTTTAACAAAGTACAAGCGTACAGGTGAAGTGGAGAGTATTTAATAGGAGATTTCATTTTCAAACATGCAATATGTCGTAATCATGGTTGATGTAGAAATTATGTTTAGGTTATGACCTTAACCGAGGAAATAATCCAATAATTTAGCAAAGTGTTCTTCATATTTATGTATTATTTTGTTTTGGAATCTTGATTTTCTGGAATTCGAATTCCTAAGATTTTGATTTTTTATTGTTCTGAATTATATTTCCGAATAAAAATAATGACATTTAAATTTTTTTTTTTATTTTTGGAATCATCATTTCCATTTTTTTTTTTTGTTTTTAATTTTTTGGATTTTGGCATTTTTGAATTTAGGTTTTTGAAGTCTTTTGGTGCTTTGATTTTTTTTTATATTTTTGAAATGAAAATTGTTCAAAAAATATGTCCTAATTCTGCTAGCCCGGAATGTGGAAGCACCACGCATATACACAGAAAAACTTTCAAAACGAACTAAATAAATGTGTATGACTAGTTATTGGAAGAAGCAAGGCAAATAACTTTCCGATAATTTTGAAAAAAGCTCAATACCGTTGATGGAATGTTCAAAATTCATTAGGAACGAGCGAGTAGATGTTTGGGCGGGCGATGGCGCAAAAGAAGGCGTAAGTTTAAAGAGGGAGGAACGAAATACCAAAACTGAATCGAACTTAATTGATAAAGAGCGCATCCAGTAAAATACCGAGCTATATGTAACTACCATGATGACTCTTAATGAAAATCGTTCATTAAACTTCTCATCTAATGGAACTCTTAGAGCTCAAATTTACTTTACATTAGTGTTTTTGGTCCTTCGGTTTGGGGTGGTTGGAAGAGGTTTAGTGAGCGAGCAGAAATGATGTAGGCATAAAGTGAAGTTGTTAAGTCAGAGAGAGGGTGGAAAATCATCGAACAGTGTGTTTACATAAACTTTCACACTTTGTTGCTGTTTTATGCTTTGACTAATAGTTTTAGTTTATTGAATTACTTTTTATACAATTACAGGTAATTAAATAAAGGGCATTTAATTTCAAAGGTAAAACCTTTTATTTTTCAAAAGAAACACCGGTTTTTAAATTTAATTATTTTTTAGAATTTGTTAAGGAGATAAGTTGGATATGATACATTTTTAATCATCAGGGAGATGAAAGATGTTAGTTTAACTTTTATCCTTTAACTTAAGTCTTTATTTTTTTTAACAGAAAATATATCCACGGGTTCTTGCTTTATATCTAACCTGGATGTGATAGTTAGCACGTTTGAGTATCATGCCGAAGGCTTGGATTCAATTCCCGCATGCTGACACTTTGTTTTTTTAGGGGTATTGCCCCTTGCAAGGAACAGACAAATCCTCCAAAAGTATGTATATCCTTGTTATGATAAATGTTCTTCATTTTTGCAGTTCCAACTTGACAGAACATTATAGGTCTATCCTTTTCCCACCGAGAACACCCACACAGGAATGGTTGAGATTTGGAAGTGACTAGGAGCTGTTTCTCTACAAGATGTTGCAAATAAAATTTAATTTTCTTTCTGGAAACTAGTTTGTCGCGAATTTCGCATTTTAATCTTTTTTTCAAGATAAGAAAACTACTTTGCAACTTGCCATTTTCTGAAATGTCTCGAAAGCTTATGAATATCTCTTTTTATTTAATCTACACCACCTGTCGTTGCAGTAATTTTCTGTCTTGTACTTCTATTTAATTCAATGCATATTTCATGGATACCAAAGTTGTTAAACTATTCATCATTGAATATGAATAAATAAATGTGGTCAGTGCTGAGCTTAAACATTCGTCTATTTCGATTGTGTTACTACGTGATAAAACATAAATCTCTCTTTACAAATATTCACATCTCAGATTTATAATCCAGTAACAAATTTGTAAATGTTCACAACAAGTTCTTAATGAGAGTGCTCTTCGATCTGCTCGAGGACATTGTATTTCCTTATTTTCCATCGGACAGGTATGAGTACCCTAAACATTGCTGACTCGTGCTTAGAACTACTTTGTAAGGTGTCCATTAAAGTATCCTTCTAAGTGAAACAAGAGGGCGTAGTCATATCCCATCTATCTATACAATCCATCCCCCGCTCGGATGCATGCAATAATCAATGCAATTTGTTTCAAATAATCAAAAGCAAATTGCTACCTCATGTCTTCGTATTGGTAGAGGCTGGCCGAATCGAGTGGTTGTGGGAAGTTTAGATGGATGGGATGTTCACAACTCGAGTATTTCAAAATTGTTTTCCATGCTTTGTTGTGTCTCGGAAAAACAGACAGAAATGCATCGTGATAAGGACGAGATACCAATCAATCTCAGTTTTACTATCAGCTCAAGAAATATAAAGATACTTTGCCAATCTTCCTCTAGCTCTCAAAACAAATCCATTCCACATTATCGCCGAGATTCTTTTGGCTTAAATTAATGATGCATTAAACCGAATCCCTAGCTGGGGGTATACTTCTAAACGAAGGTACCTTCACTTCCACCTAACTTTCTCGATGTCCTAGGAAGATATAGCAGGGAAAGATAAATTTGTACTCATCGCTCTCCATTCAAATGAATGAAAAATAGGGAAAATATTTTGTTGTCGATTAGATTTGTACCTTGGAATGAGAATGTTCTGTAAAACTCTGAATCTGAGTACTCTACAATATTCTATTCACCTTCCTTCTTACCTCTCTTTTTTTTCATTCTGTATCGAGATATTCTATTCCACGTCTACATTTTCTACGTTTTCATACTGATAGCTTACTATAGACGAGATTGGAAATGATTTTGCAAAAATCTTTTATCTAGGTACTGCTTTTGTACCAATAGTCAGGAATAAAATCTGGGGAACGAACCAACAACGGCGCAAAAAGTAAAATATAAATACGTAATAACAATTGAAAGCAAAGCAAAAAAAATGTAAACAAGCGAATAACGGAGAGCACTAGATGAAGAAATTTAATTTTTATAAATCCTTTTCGGTAGATCAGGAAGTGAATGGAAACTGAATGTTTACAAAGGACTAGGTATAGAGGGTGTTTCAAAAATCAATGACGACTGTTTTAATCGACTTAAATTTTGAAAGCAGTATGATGATGTTAGTAGTTAGTTTGTAGTTTCATTACCAAGATATACAAGGGTGGGGAATAAGTCCCCGAGTCACCTTAAATCCATCATTTTGTATGCCTAGAAGCATCTCGAAAAGAAAACACGTTGTGACAGCCATTTTATAAAGAACCATACAAGAATTATCGTTAGAAAACAAGATTCTTTGACAAAAAGTCTAGAAGTTTTCGGGAAACGAGAAAAGGGTTGTTTTTTATTTTGATTAATTTTCAAAACATGTTGCAATAATATAAGGTTTATCCGGTCCTCAACGTCCCTATTGTAACAACAACTATATCCCAATTAAATTTGTTTATTAAAATACAATAAGATCTCCAAAAGACACAATAAAGTATTAAATCAACCAATTTAAATCCCTTTTCACCGACTCGAAGAAAATTCACTTAACTTTTTGCTAAAATTCATTTATTGCATTGTGCCAACCTTAAACCGAAGCCTTTTTCACAGAAAAACTTGTACATTTATGCATTCAAAGACTTCCTCTGCAATGTAATTGAATTTGAAAAGATTCTGCTTAGGAAAATAATATCTGAAGATGTCTTATATTGTCTGTCAATGGATTTATGTAAATTCAGAAACCACTTCGAAAAACAAAATTATGGATTACCACAGATAAACTCGAGAGTCTACATTTACTCGTAAAGGGGGTTATATGCTCACATGAAGAGCTGAATAAAGATTGTTGATGCCGACGAAGACGAAGCTATCCCTTCAATCCCTACATTTTCAGCAATTCAACATCTCAACAAGTTAATTAGGATCTTCCGTTATTATAATTGGGATATATGCAAATTTTTTAAAGCCCCATTATCATGCATAGTTCACTTCAACTATCATTCAGATAAAGAAGCTACAAGTCTTGATGATGAATTGCCATCTTGTTGTCGAACTGTATCTGGAAGATCCTTTGTTGATTAATTTTGTAATTTGTCGTCATTGTCATCGTCAGAAACGTCGTTTTCCAATGCAGATCCTTTACTTTTTGGCTCAGTCCACAAAGCAGGTAGGAATTACATTCATACATGTCTTATATCCACCAACCAGACAAATGATATTTTCTGAATTTTATTCTGATTCCCAAGTTTTTTAACTCTTTCTGGCATTCTCCCAAAGTACCCACTTTTATATTTATCATTACAAGCTTACAATTGCTCTTCCCAAGCGGCCTGGTGGCGGCAGTTTGACTAGGTGAATTGAACACCATGTTTTTGGTGCAATTGTACTAGACAAAAAAGAAACCAAAATCTCGAGGGCCAACCGAAGAAGAAAACGAAATATGAAGCGAAAACAATGACAAATCTGCTCTCAATTCATGCTCGCTCAACATGGCAACTACTTGGCAAATCAACGTTACTTACATACACTCGTATAGCACATCAGCGGGCCAGAATTATTGGTACTTTTGTCGGGTCCAATGCTGCTGGGTGCTATTATAAAAAGAATATGTGTTGTGAGCTAAGCTGGTGCTTGGATGTCTTCTCAAAACTATGGCGACAGCTACAATGTACAGTGGGACGGAACAACCAAATAGCTGAACCTAAATAAAATAGAAAACTGGAACTTTAATGTTAGTAATTTCTAAAGTTAGTTCTAGATAATTAAAGATTTTTTAAATAAGCCTACTGACACGCCCACTTACTTGAACTAAAAATCCAACTGGAATGACCTATTAATATAATTAATGGGGGCTATAGTGAAGGAAATTTCTGAATTTTTCCCAACTTTGAAAATTGTCAAACTGAATAATGTCGAAAGTTTCTCTTGGAATTTATTGATATAGGGAATTGAGTTCATGAGGATTTTGGCTCTCATTTTAATAGATCAGCGAAGAAGAATTGTCGTTTACAATTTTTGAAGATGGGAAAAATTCCGAGGAAAATTTTGTTGACTTTATTCTTGGCTGTTGATTTATTTTCAGATCTTAGAGAGATCGGGGTCTACTAATAATCAATCGATTTATTCATTTGGAATTGAAAAAGTTTCTGAACCAAACCAAACTCTCTAGAAACCGGTTACCAATTCCATTCTAAGTAAGGTAAGGTCGACATAGGGTACAAAATGTTAGTTAAGGAACCTGACAAAATACTCAATTTTCACAGCACAAATATTTCTTAAGTAAAATGATAACAAGGAAATTGCTATTTTTGTACCAACAATTCTAACACGTCCATTTTATTTAATATTGCTTGAATTCTATTTGATCTTAGCTTACACTATTAAAAAAGGTCTGAATTTCTGAAAAAAATCGAGGTTGTTATACAAATCTAACAAATCTTTGATGAAGAAGTAAAAAATGTGTTATATCATCATCGTGGGATTCAGACGTGGAATTTTTTCTTTTCAAATTCTTCCGGACGTTTTACGGGTTTTCATTGGGAAAAGGTGTCAAGCATAAAAAGCTTGTGTATTTAAAAAATAAGTTCATTTTAAAAGAAAAAATCTTAAACGTTAAATATCAAATATAAAATTTCTTTTCCAGTTTTGACAAATATCGTGCCCCACTATGATGCTTCATGACAAGAAATCGCCGCCAAAATATACGTGGAATGGAGTTCTTCTTGTCGTCAGAAAATTGAGCAGGCGCCACTAAGTCTATCAGCAAACAGATTCAGTTATACGAGTATATATAAATATCTTTCTCTTTTTTCATAAACATAGATACTTAAAATTATTGCACTTGAAGCAAACTGCTTGAGTTTTACAATAATTACAAACATTAATTGAACTATTGGATTTCGGGTCGATTTTTGTTAGGTATAAAACTAAAATGCAGTCAATTATACCAACTGTGGTCAGAGTAGAATACTCGTAGCATGTCCATTGTTTGTCATTTTAGTTCAACAATCAATACAAAATTTGTAAGGATCTCCGAGCGGAAGAGAAAGCAATCATGTCTTTCCTGAGAAGCAATGCAGGATGAAGAAGAATAATGATGGTTTTTGTGTGCTCAGCAGGATTTCAATTATATCTGAAGCAAACATCTTTGAGCACAAAAGAGACAATTTGTCCAGTTGTTAAAATTCGAAAATGTCACAAACATTCCAGACAAATATCATTCTATTTTCTTACTTATATTAAATGAAATGTGATTTTTTTTTTGTGCACGTTTAATGCAGTTTATGGAATGAAATTGCACTTTAGGCAAGGAATTCGAGGAAACATGAACTTAAAATAGTGAACCAAATTAATATAAATAATGTGAACCCTCATTAGAGATATTCGTAGCTCACATTTAAAATATCCATATATTCACCTCATATTCAAGAAGGCGGGGTGAGGTTAAACATTTTATCAAATGTTATTATAAAATTCAGATTCAGGTTAAGGAATGATAGAGATGGATAGGGAAAAAATTCAACCAAAGGAAATTAGAGCTTAAGAAAAATATGTCAGCCTTTTTAAGTAAGGAAGTTAAAAAAACAGAAAATAATTCCTGTAGGACTAAGAAAAATGGGTGACCGGATTTAAAAAAAAAATACAAACTTCGTGCTTAAGATTAAAAAAAGCTTAGTTACAAATTGTCATCTTATGATGAAAAAGTGAACGTGACACTGGGCGGGTAATATCGCACACATATCATGCTTTCAGTTTCAGATAGCTTCTTTTCAATGTTTTACTATAGAAAGGCAGGAGAAATACGAGTACCAGGGATAAAACGTCTTAAACAAGTATTTAAAAATGTCGAATGACGAAATTTAAACTACAAAACTATAATTTATAATATTTTGTTAAACTTAGTTATTCGTAGCTAACTTATAAAGTATAATTTTAGATATAAACCTTCCTTTTTGTGCTACTGAGCTATAAATTAAGAGCTTCTTGTTAACAACCAAGTATCATTCACCTGACTTCGCACAACAAAATGTAGAGATCATTCTCTCAATTGAATAAAATGCAAAATGCGTGCAAGAAGCCAAGTGAAAACAATGTTAAAACCTTAAGCCTATACCATAACGTTGTTCTCCATTCACAAATCCAGTCACGAAGGTTTCAACTTTTTACACCCCTTCACCACTTCACAAAAAGATTTATATCAAGCCAGAATAGACAATTGCACTGCATACTCTGCCCTATCAAAAAATCATCGGTGATTTGATATTGTCTAAAATTTCGCCGGTATATTTTCATCGATAACATAACCACCAAATGAACCCTTGTATGCATCTGTTGTTTAGTGGAGGTCTAGATAGCACAGAAGTATCGTCGGACTATATGAACACTTTTGTCTACGTGTTTTGCAAACCATTGCCCCGACCATCGAACGTGTGGTTTCAACATCGGTGGCAATGATGGTAGCGTTGCGCTGAGTCGAATATTGCTGTCCGACTTCAATATTTAGATTCCTCATTTCTATCCGACGTCGAAGCTTGGTGCTAATACCATTTCGATCGAAGGGGCGCGCTGGTGGTCTGGATTCGATAAATTCAACTCTCAATTCATTCATTGTTAAATGTTTAGCGAGTAAAATTTTCCCGATAAGCAGGCACGAATGAATGGGTTGGGTATTTTTATTCCTGCCACCACTCCATTATCTCATTGCCCCACATGCAGAAGTTTATAACTCGCTTAAATAATAAATAGTTTGCTGATTGTTGTTGGTTGAATGGTAGACTATAAAACAGATGCACGATAATTCTCCATGCGCAACACATGTTGTTCGGACAAAAAATACTCGCGCCATAACCGCACGTGTTCGGTTAAAATGTTGGTCGGGCGTGTGCGATGGTAATTCGACAAAAAAAGGTAAACACAACAAAAGCAGCTTGCCGGTCGGTTTGATGGATACGAACATGTCGGCGAACCGCAGTTGGGAATTGGTTTGAATTTTAATCGATTGCCGATTACAAAAATTGCAAGTTTTGCTGACCGAGAATTGTATCGTGTGAAATGACTTTGCACGCAAATCTGTCAAAAGAGGTTTTATTACGTTGTGTTGACTCTTTACATTAGCATTCAGTCAGTCTGACAATAAAATTAAATTTAAAGCCTCCCTTTCTCAAGGGGAGGCGTACGTGTAGATAATAGTGTCCTTCAAGTGGATAACTTGACAAACAATTACTTTTAGAAGTGGCGAAGAGTTCTATTGTAACGTTGCTAATTGATAAGAATGGATTTATATTGCATGGAAAGTGGAACAACTAAATGTGGCAACGAACAGCAGAAACAGCGTATACTGTACCTGAACCTATAGCCAGAAAGCACCTAATCAGCCAGACAAAAGCACTTACCGAAGTCTGAGAACATGTGTGGCAAGTAGTATATATCTGTTCTGTTCTGTTGTAGAACGTACTATGAGAACGATGTGATGATAATGCTGCTTGGGGGCTTGAGAGCATGAAGTTTAAAAAGAATCTTGGGGTGGATACATTATTCACGTGCGTTGCACCACCATCGCCAAACTGCTGCAGGTCCCTCCGACACTATACCCACAGTACTACTTTTCCCAAACTATGTTAATGATATTAAGGTATAACGAGAGTGCACAGATATACATATGTATATGGGTGTATACTTTACCCTCACTTGGAAGATAAATACTCATATTGTGTGTCCTTAAATAGGTGGAATTTTAAAATTCATTTAGCACCAAGGTTTTGATCATTTCCCGTAGAAAACCTCATCTTTTCTTTTTTTTTGCATGTATATACAAGATTCAAAGTATGGTATGTTTCTTCTCAATGGTTGCCTTCCAAATGGCCTGGCGAAATCTTACAACATATCGTTTGGAAATATGGATGCGCCAACGGCAGCATGTTTAATTTTAAATAAAATCGTGTGGGCGGAAATGTATAGAATAGATTTTGAGATTTAAATTTTACATGTTTAATTTGAATTCAATTTTGGAGCTGCAAAAATTTATTTCAGCTGAAACTTTAGCTGTTTTAATAAAACTTCTATATCAATGGGGATCGAACCTATGAGCAATAGCTTTGACTGGCAATCAAAATTGGATGAACCCCCTATCAGTATTGTAAGCCAAAATTTTATTAGAATTTTTGGCACAGATTCAACGATAAGCGACTAAACTATCTATGTCAGATATTAAAAAAATTCAAATGAAACAGTTAACACTTAGAAAATTTGTCAGAGTTAATAAATGGGACAGGCATAACATGTGTCCAATTTTTTTTAAATATATTTCCCTGTCCTAAATTTTGGAAACAGTATAACAAAATTTTATAATTCGAACTGACACCAAATAAGTTCATTTGTTTTTGAAGCCATTTTTCCGACAAACAAGTGCAAATTTTTGACAGCTTATTGTACAGAGATTGATAGAGTTATGCACGTAGGTATTTAAATATAAAAGATTCCAATTTATTTATGATAATTTAGAAAAAGCAGCCAATGTTGAATTTTGAAGAAAAAAAAAAGCAACTGGCACCTATTTCATTCGTATGACACTGACATCTTTTTTTTTGTAAAAAAAATGGACGAGTTTTAATTTTAATTTATATGTTGAATAGATTATTGTGTCATAGACTTTTTGACAAATGTAGACCGTTTCCGAAAACTTTAAGTCAACGTAAATTTTATCATCATTTTTTGACATAGATAATGCTTTCGTCCTTCTTTCACAAAATCTGTTTGTCAAGCTCAGTCAAATTTCTTGCAAACGCATTTAAAGAGAGCGTCTCTGGTTTAACATTATTTTTGTCGTCAAAACGAGAGGTACGCCTCAAAAATTATGTTGTGGAACTTCATATGTCATATGTTAGCAAACTGTTTTATCAAAAATGATGCCTTTGCATACAAATTTCGTTTTGGATTCTCTTCGAACAATTGACTTTTTCAGCTTGGAATTTAAGGCATCTGCAAGAACATTTTTGACGCAAATGACTTTTTAAATTTATCAATATGCGAAATATTAACACTCATTTGGCAACAGTTGAGTCTTAACAGTAAAAATTCATCATTCAAGAAAAAAAATTCCAGTGTAGACTTTGAACAACAAAATTATTTTAAGTAGGTATAAAGAAACATAAAACCTATCAAACGCGCACCAGGAGAATCCTCAACAAATGAGCGGCAGTGGAAAGAGCTGCATATGTGAATCTATATCTATCTACATAAATAACACCCTTAAAATCTAAGAAGGCTAATTTCGAAAAACCGTAAATCCGAAACTTTGCGAAAATAGCATTTTACATAATTTAATGGAAAAAGATATAGACTAATGGAGAAAGTGAGCCATAAACCGGGTTTATTGCACAACAAAACTTGCAAAGCTTTTAAATTTACGCCGATGATGCATCAGTAGATTACGTTACTCTGCCTATTTGGTCCTCCTTCGCTATCAGATGGAGGAAAGATGACTCCCGACTCCAGCCAGCAACCAATAAACGAACACATTGTAGATATGTGAAGATTCTTTGAAGCTGATATTATTTTTCCTCTGACATAATTTCCAATTTAGTTTATTGACTTTGTGGTCCACTGCCCTTCCCCCTAAATGGCTGCCACACCCATTGAAACTCCATCTCTTAATTAAAAGTGAATTGCACTTGGGATAGTTTGGTGAGCACTTCACATCCAGAAATTACCCTAAAACCTCCCTGGCCCTGATGAAACTGCACCAACTTCGTTCAAAACATTTTAAATTGAATTTGTTTTTTAAAGACTCATCCACAAGTTCAATCTCGGCACTAGCCTCCCAACCCATCCCACTCCCATAGTTGTAGACGAATTATTGTGAAAATCGGAAGTAGTTTTTCCGCAACTTTCCTGCTTGTCTGTGTTTACCCTACTCGGACCCACTTCTTTATCTCTAGCCTTCAACCCTTCATGCACCAATGGGTTGAGGATGTGAATCGCTTGACCCTTTGTATGTGCTTTCCTGTACACAATAATAATGCTTTTATTCTTGTGACAATTGGTTCTGTGGACGATGCGCTGCGAGGGAAAGCTTTGTCCTTGGCATTATTATCAAATAAAATGATTGTTATCTTTTTCTCTTTCTCATCATCATTATCATTATCATCATCATGGATGAGATCTCCATCTCTACCACATCGCGCAGTTGTGGAATTGAAGTGGACTTCTTCTGATGGGGCGTTGATGGCGTAATAAGTGAAAGCAATTTTGAAGACATAAAGAGGTGTATATGCGTTTCTGATTTGCTTACATGACATAAAGGGCCACAGTATGAAGTATGACTTTTTCAAAATGAAAAACGACGGCTTAAAGATAACAAGGTGCGACAAAAATTCGGTTCATTAACTTAAATATATGTCACCTTACTGTCCCAAATTTATATATGTATCGACGTAAAACACTAAATATTTATTTGATTAGGTATTTTTATCAAAGCCCCATGTTAGATGTGACTAACTTTAAAAAACATATTTTGACAACTTTAAATCCATCTGTAAGGTTTCCCCAAAATCTAAGCCATTGTTCTGAATTAACATTTTTAGCACTTCATCAGTGCCGTTCCATTGTTTTCTTTAACTTGTTCTCTCAGAAGAATAGAGCCGTCCAAGTCGTTGATGTTGTGACAAACATAAAAACAAACCTCTTCTTCGGCACTCAAAGTGTAGGTACAATGAAAATTCTTTCAGAATGATGGGTCTAATGTGATTTTGGTGTTGGACACAAAAAAAAGAACAACCAACTAACATCATCTTGTGTTATTATTAGAATGAGTCACTTGATGTCGAAAGATGAATGCTAATGGTCACTTAACTGATGTACTTCTGGGCATTTTGGAGGTCACATCTGATAAGACTCCGATGATGAGCCCGAAAGTTTCAATAATTCTCAATTGGTTTTTCTTTTATGGCTTATTTTTCGATAGTCTCTGTCTGTGGTAGAGCAGAGGTGTTGATGGGATCAACTGAAAAACATCTTCTCGTACCTTATGGCTTGATAATTGCGTTATGTTTCAAGCCAGCCGACAACCTTAATGGGTGTAAGGCAATAAAAGAACAAAAAAAGGACGTTCCACTTGATTGGAAAGACAAGAAAGCAATTTATGCTCAGCTCAGATGAAATCTTGTTTCTTCGACTTCATTGATGTCATAAATTATTGTCTGTCTGTTTGTTCGAGTTCGGGGTCAGAAGAAACAAAATAAAGTATAAGAGTATAATTTTGTGTGGTCACTTTGAGGAATTACCGCCTTACGGCCAAGATTTTCTTAGGGCCCACAGGACAGTTCACTTACTCAGTTGGTCTGGAAGGAAGACAAATGAGAGATTTCGTTACGGACATTGCCAGTGGGCATGGATATTTAGCACTTGGGTGAAGACATACTTAATCGTCCGACTGCACGACTGTGCATCCTTTTTCATTGGACGCAACGCGTGTTTTTAGAGGAGAGTGAAGAAGAAGCTGGTTAAGATGGGTGCTTCTTTTGATTTTGTTGCCTCATAAAGGTTTGTAGTGATGAAAAGCCAGAGGGTGCAATCATTTCAATTACATCTGTGTGGTTTGTTAAAGCAACATTCAATCATTCTGACATCGGAGGAGCAGGTGATGAATAAAAAAAAAAAAAGGTTGAGCTACTTGACAGAGTAAAATATTGGAATTTTGGTTTTTATGTCGATGTTGGGGCCAAATAAATTTAAGGCGAATGAACAACATTTTTGTTCGTGCTGCTCGTTGGTGTGTTTTTATGGCGTACTTAAGGGCAATCTTGTAGTCGAAAACCACCTTTATCTACTTTTTTTTTGAAGAAGAAGATGTTCTCGTTGACCTAAATGAACTTTTCAAAATATAATATCCTGTTGAAATTTGTTAAATTGAAATATTCAATCAGATAAAAATAATACGAAGAAGATCTTAAGAAGGAGAATAACCTTATACCAGACAGAGACTGATTTAAAAAAAATTTTTAATTATGTTTCCAATTAAAATTTATTACAAAGCTTCCTTGAATAGTGGAAAAAATATTCGTGGGCAAAAAATACGGTTTTTAAGGCGTGAGAAAATGACAAGTTAAAATAAAATTAAATCAAACTACCATAAGGGAGTTGGAAGCTATGAAATTTGTGGTTTTATGAATTTGTTTGCTTGGGTGGTTATTCTTCAATCACATTCGAACGGCTTAACCGATTCTTATTAAATTTGACAAAGAAAACGATTATAACATTAAATAAATTGTTACATACATATGTAGTTTTAGTAGTACATGGAGGGAGCGGAAGGCCAAGTGCTCATTTTCGCTGCGGAGGAATTTTATTCAAAAATTTAAGCTGTGAATTGCAATTCAATGAAAATTCTTCCGACACTCAAGGCACAGTATGTTTGTAGACTATGACCAACATTATACTACTTAATATGGATGATAAAATGTGTATGTATATTAAAATATAAATATTTTTGAAAAAAAAATCTTTTTTTTTTATTCGGACGAATTGGCAAATTTCTTCATTTATACCAGTTACAATTTTGTTTATCACTCGATTTACCGAACAAATATTAATTAAAATTAATTAATATTATATTTTCTAATGACGTTTTATTTTTTTGTTTTTTATTTTCTTGAATTATACCATTAACAAACTTGTGAAGTATCATTATTGAAATATTATAATTTTACCAAATAAAAAAAATAACAAAACCAGAAGGAGGATAAGTAAATTCAGTAAAAATGTCAATGTCTACTTTTTTGTATTCATCTATGTACAGTACATGAATTCAAAAACTAATAATTTATACCATTTAAAATCAATCATTTTACGATTTCGGTAACAATTCATAACAATCTCTGGTTTATAAGACATCGATAAATGTTTGAAAAAAAAATCCCTGTAATGAATCATACGACTGGTATAAATATCTACCTTGGTTCTTGGTCATGTCCAGTTTATTAATTTTTGGAAAATTGAAAGTTTTGTCCTATATTAGTTGTTAAAAAAAATGTAAAACAATATTGGCCCAGAATAAATAGCCTAACAAGAGCACACTGGTCTTATTACAGTCAGAAGCGTTCTGCTTATGAAGAAGTAAATTAGTAGGTTTTCAAAAATTTATTTTTGTATTCGCTGATTGCCATAAACTGGTCTAACGTAGCAATATATTCTCTAATTTTCTTCTTAATTTAGCATTTTCGTGCATTAGATTTCATTGTCTTTCATGGAAAATTGCTTTTGAAAATGGTTAAAATAGTCAATTTAATGAATACAAGACAATTTCGTGACATCAAAAACACTTTACTAAAGTTTTTTCGTATGATTTTTTTTTCTCAAGTACCTTTTAATTCCATGTATTTTCAACTCTTTTATTAAAAAAAAAGTTCCTTTTTGTTATATCTTTGTTATATACAAAAAAAAAGGTTAAACCTCTTAAGAGAAATGCAAAATTCCAACATTGTTGATGAAAAGCGCTTTTCCTGTGGATGAGCCCATTAAATCACTGAACCGCACATATGTATGAACAAGACCTTCCTTGAGCCTTTTTTTATTCCTTGTCACCCATAACAATTGTGAAGTGAACACAAATAAGAATTTACGTAGGAAGACCCTTACATATATGTATATCTACATATATATCTGAGCCTGTACATTATTTAGACGCAAATTGGATAAGGAAATTCTTTAGAATTATTTTATTTGCCCGAGGTGCCCGCAAATACTATCGCAGTAAAGCAAGCGAATACCAAAAGGAAATCCTACTTTTAGATCTTTTAGTCATCTTATGATGATGTTGGCTCCTCTAAGTTCGTCGTCGTCGGTGAAAGAACTTTTTGCGTCTTCGTTTTTCTTTTTTGAATTTGACTCTGGCGGTTTTGGTCAAGTAGTCGTATTTTCATGGGAATAATACCCGAAGTGATTTTACTGCTATTTCTGCACAGATCGCTTCTCATTTGTTATGAACTTTTGAAAATCTAAGGATATATATATAGCAGCAGCCAGTTGTTGTAGTAGAGTGACACAAAAAAAGTGTCGTTGGCCATTGCCACCCTCACATATCCTTCTCGTTTGCTGCTGCTGATTGTGCTAGCCTCCGTGAGGGTGAACTTTTCTCAAAGTATGCAAATCAAACATCACTTGAGGCAAAATTATTTTCGTTTGATGACTCTGCTGTCGTAATATTACCAAAATCTACAATCTATACCGCCAACTCCTCGCACAAAAAATAAAAAAAACTTTCTACTTGTAGGTCTTCAGTCAACGGTTGTAACATTGAGAACATTTTCGAGTTTGCCCCATTTTTTTCTCCTGTTTAACAAATTAGACAATATTTCAAAACAAATTCAAGTTTTAAAGAAAAGGACATCATCAAGCAACTGCTAGAAGAGTGAAGGGCATGAGCTGAGGAATAGGTAGAGGACGGACCGAGAACTGCGGCGAAAAGGTCTTGCAACACAAACATTAAGTCGAGGGATCAAAGTTACTTCCATGCTTACAAGTTAATTTAAAAAATTATACATGTTGGCACCTCTGTTTGTATGTGCGTGTTTAGTTATAAAATCTACTCACACACGTTACATGCAAATGACATTCAATACACAAAATTTATTGCTTGAGTGCACCCAAGAAGGGCTTGACCCAATTTCTTCCCAAATATAGCTTCTTGCTAAAGTCGACTGCAGCATTTGTAGATGGTTGAAGTAGCTGAAGGATTGGCAGCCAACCAGTTGTAGTGGCACAGCAAATGAGCATCAATGCATATAAATCCTTATAAGGATTACATCAGGATTTTGATACATTTACGTTCGAAGCTTAACACTGCCATGGCTACCACATTGCAACTCCATTGCTTTGAATTATGACCCCGAATTTAATGTCAAGAGTTGTTGAGTTGAGTCCTAAGTTTGTATCTCTGTCTTGTGTACTATCGCAATCAGACTTAGAGAATATTCATTTACAAAATGTGTGTGCTAAGTAGAATACTCGTAGCCTTGGCTCTAATTTTATGTGTCAATATGCGGTGAATTGTGATGGGTTTTAAGATTTAGGTATCTGTAGCACTTTGTTGGTATTTTAAGGTGAAGTATGCCTACACATGCGGAAGAATATGAAGGATCTATTAGAGCAATTTGAGTGAATACCATGGTTATCATTCAGTAGGGCATGATATACATACATAACGTGATAAAATTATTATTATATCTACGGAAATATAATGGTTTCAGAGCAACAGGTAAACGACCTCAAACAACATTTCTGCTTGTCTAGAACAACTCTTTCAGGAAATATAGTTTTGATTTATGGAAAGTCTGATTTCAAAGGTGATGACCTTGGGAAACAGCGTACCTCATAAATTCAAAACATACAATTAAATTTACGAGTAATTACAATTTCAATTCGATTTTTTTTCTCAATTCCCTCATCAAAAAACTAACATTTTGGCGTCTATTCAACTTCGTTTCTGTTAATAAAGTCACCGTAACGTCTCTGTAACTTAAATTTTAATGCAAAAACATACAAAACCACACATAATAAACTTATAGAGTTCTTACGGACATTCTCGTCGGAAAAAAAAGTTACCCCAATATCCTCGATATTTATTATGCTGCGGTGCAAATTTCATAGGTTATTACATGTACCCAATGTCCAATAAAATATTTTGTGTCTTCCGGCTATGGAGCGGGTAATGGTGGAAAAAAAATAGATTGTAAACGCCCTCCATGAAAATACAGGCTCTCGCAACTCCAGCAGTAAGTCCGCCGACAACAGACAGCCGACGATGGATGTATAAAGCCCTCTCAAATAATTGAGCATGCCTTAGGGCAGGATTTCTTCATCGTTCATCGTCAAAGGTTCATGTTCATAGTACAGTGTGTTCGCATTATGTCATCCAAGTCCTCCTAGAGGTCTAGCAATTTATTCGCGTACTTAAATTATGATCATCGACAACACCCTCAAAAACTCAAATGGCTATGACGATGAAGCCCAACTGCCAACACGATCTAATAAAACTGATATTGACTAAAATTACTGCTCTTCCCTAAAGCCCAAGAGGCAGCGGAAGGCAATGTACTATTGGGGTCTTGCGCAAACACGTAGTCATAGGGGGAACTAGATAGAAATACATCTACGAAAATTTGCAAATTCAGTTGAACCAAAACAATCTTTGGACGTGTGGAACGTATCATGACAGAAAATTGCTTGGGCTTTCATCTTGGACAACTACTACTACTTTCTCAAAAAAAACTTCGCAAAATTAGCACTCGTGAAAAATGAATTTATTAAAGCCGGTGTAACCCATTTTTAACAAGTTTCAAAATCTGTTCTTGGTGATGGTTATTTGTTAGTTCTTAATTTTTTCTGAAGCGCTTTTTTGTCTACGGCCCTGGTGATGCAATTTTTCTATCTTTGTTTACTTTGCTTTTCGCCTGGGTTTGGGTGAATTGCCCGAGGTTTTATGATAGTCCTTTTTATATGCGGTCGTATATGCTTATGAATATTTCTAAATACATATATGATTCCGTACATACCCTCAGATAAATCTGTATGAAGTCATATAATGCGGTATGGCCTTTCGTTTCTGATAATTCAAAGAACTTTACGTCACTTTTGGATTTTTATTGTCGGGCAATATAATATTATGGCATCATTCATAAAAAACACAATTTATTTGGAATCAAAATCAAAAATTCATCTGTTTCCGTGGTTTTGTTTCCGATTTCAATCATACGATAGACAGCTATGAGCTATGATACCAGCAAGACCAGCCCCACCCGACCAAAATAAGGCACTTTAAAAGCTTTTTCAATGTTAATTATTCACTCCTTCGTCCTTCCACTTTTTTTCTCCAACTGTACGTTCTGACATACCTCATGCCTAAGGGGGATGTTGGTGGATTGAAGTGGCACATTTACCAAATAGGGCCAAGTCACAGGCAGCCAGCACATGACATGATAGAGCATAGAGGATGGAAGAATGTCAAGTTGCAAGTCACTAGCATGAGAAACCGACAACAATGCAAAGTTTCTCTGTGATTATTTTCGTATCCTGGCTGCTGGCACAAAAACATTCAAGTTAAATCCAGAAGGTTATACAAGGTCAAATGCATTTGCGTAAATCGGTAATTATTTTATCATTTCTCACCTCTACTTCTGTTTGTCAGTCCCCGTTTTGGATTTGAATTCAAGATTGGGTTTGACTTTTATTTCGGGTTGTGCACTGCGGTGGATCTTTGGGGAACATGAACTGGCAGTCTGCATTAGACAGTAACAGTGATTTTGGTTTTGTATGCAGGGTGGTAGTGGTGCACCAGGAAAGTGGCATCCATTCTTTTATAAGAATAAGAATCGTGGAGCTGATTAAATGAAAAGAATAAAATAATATCCAGTGGGGAACAAACACATCATTCAGCTTCGAAATCGTGATGTGATTGATTGATGTTGGCGGTCAGGCTCTCAGATTATTTTATGACTTTTCTTTTTAAGAGGACTATGCTTCGATTTTTTAAAACACTCCCCAACTTTTCATTCCTACTGTAAGTGAATACATTTTCTTTCCATCTCTACCAACATCAAACAAAATACATGTGCACAAAATCCGAAACCTTTAAGGAAGACTTTTCTCGTAGAGATTTGTAACTTTTACAAGAAAGAAATATCCATCCTGCCCTTTTCCCTCTCTCTGGTATCAGGACAAAAATGTTTGAACGCATATAAAGAATTTCCATCTCAAGAAAATAAGGAAAAACTTATAATTCGTTGAAGCGAAAAGTTTTCACTTAAGCAGCTCTGGCGATAAGTGCGATAAACACTCCATAAGAATATGAAAAATGCATTAGACATACTCGAACTCGTAGTTTTAGGAACAAATTCCATCATCATAGCCTTATTTTCCTACTGGCTTCCTTTCTCCAAGTTTTCGTATTTCTAAACGGATTTGGCGCAGCAAACTTCTTTCCGAAAGATTTCAATATTATACATAGCGCCATAAAATTAATGCGAAAATTGCCTTTTCTTACGCTCTATTCAAGCTTCGTTTGTCTCTCACACCTACCCCGTGCACCTTTCGCTCAAGAGATGGTGGTGGTGGATATGAAAGCAGCCGAATCACTGCCATGACTGAAGTAGTTCAAAAGTTCGACTTTTAGGAATATCAAACTAATAACATCAGCTTTGGTCATTAATTGGGGCTTAAATGACAAGAACTGTGGCGAGACTTGTTGACAGATTGCCTTAATGAACTTTGACAAACTTCTTCTATTATAATAGACCACCATTAGTTCAACGAACGCAACGCATACAAATGAATTGACAAAGTGACACTAATTCGTTCCTCATTTAACTTATAATACCCACATTCTTTAAGTGTCCTCCAATTAGTTTGGGTAAGCCTTAAGGGGAGGTAGCAAAAAGGACATGAAAATATTAATTTCGACGCATTATTGCAATCCAAACAAACTAGAGCTCTCTATTACACGGATAATGAAATACACGGATACACGTGTAATTATTGGACCGGGATTTGAATCCGTGTAATTATAATTACACGTGTTATTTTAATAACACGTATAATTAAATACACGTGCATCCGTGCATTTAATTATACGTGTTACTAAAATATCCGTTACCATTTCTAGCGTTAAGTAAGTCGAAGTTAGTAAACTAGGGATACTAAATTGGTAAAAATAGTAATTTATAAGAGAAAAATAAACTAAAATTTAAAAAGGAATACTTCACAATTTAGAATACGACTCAAGCTTTGCACGTTTGCAGTGAACACTCAACTGTTACTAACCGTCTCATTAAACAAAAGCTCAGGTACAACGGGTGACTATTGACAAACAATAATTTTGCACAATGCAAAAATAACGGAAATAATTTAAGCAAGTTGCTGTTGTTTTGCACTTGATAACGGTCTAGGTATACCTCGTTGTTCAATTATTACTAATTACGTATCAAATGTGAGATAAAATAGCAAATCAAAGACCAATTATAATTTCAGCCTCATCCGTGTACTAAGGATTCGTTTACACGGATAATAAAGTGAATAATTACACGTGTTTTAAGAACACGGATTTGAAGTTGGTATATATTTCCTACACGGATTCCGTGTACACGTGTTTCCTAAATACACGTTCAAAAACGTAGGCTCTAAAACAAACGATATATTTTCAGAGCCAGTCAATGACCTTCAATGATTCTACAGCAAGATATTTTCAGACAGGAGAGTGATGTGGGATAGGTGGCAAAATAAAATTAACAGTTTGCATGGAACCAGTAGGACCTGTCCTACATTTTATGGGAGAGGAGGATAGAGGATGTTCCAAAATTTGAAAGATTTTTGTTTAATTACGAATAAATCTGCTAGAAATCGAGATTAATACTTGATATAGACTCGAGTCTGCTGCTTTCCCTAGTCTCCGCTACTATTTGAAATCGAGTGATAAAACGTATATGTATAGGAAATCCTGATAATTCTCCTTTTCCTGAGGTGAAACTTAATCCTCGCAAAGTCGCCGTGAGTTTCCTTTCATTCTTGTTGTTGTTTCAAGTTAATTTTTTTTGGGAACAACATATTTGTTGCTTTATCTTGCCTTCCTATTGTTGTTTCGTATGCCAAACAGCTTCAAGCACTATGTACCACTCTCATAAACATCTTTATTCAGGCTTCCTTGGAACCAGAACAAGAAGTACTCACATAGTCTGACAGACCTTTTCTTCGAATAAAAAAACTGAAGAGGATTTCGTTGGAAAATCCAGGTACAAAACGTGATCAAGTTCAAAATCGAATTACACTGTTTGTCGGAAGGACGAGGAAGTTTGTGAATTTCTCTCCTGCTGCTCCTGTTAATGTCCTGCACAAACATAAATTTGGAACAGAAACTGAAACTGGATTAGTGGTACCCCATCTGAATAAAGTTCACAAATTTTGTGGCCAAGAGCTGAATTTCCGACCAACAAGGATGATGTAGATATCGACGTTGAGATTCATCGTAGGCGATGTGAATTTTGATCGATTGAGAAGTGAATCGGTTGCTTGGTGCAGTGAATCTTCAATCAATGTATGAATTTAAATTTAAATCTGTATGTACGCAATCTGAATATGAAAGATACATTTTAATTAATAAAATTTGTAATTTATACAGAGAGCAAGTCTTCGAATTGAATTTAATTTTGACACGCTCCGAATTTCTTCGAATTCGAATTAAATATGTTGAAAAGGTATTTCTCATTGAAGCTGATTGAAAAGGGCATCTGAGTGTGCTGCACAAAGAAAGACAAAGGTTTAATGAAGAAACTCGATTTAATATGCTTTTGGGGACGAAATTAGTTCAAAATAATTTCGAACGTCTGATGGTTTTACAGAAAAAAAAAAACTGTAAATTTAGTGACTAACATTAAAAGGCACGGAAATGTCTTTAGTTATCAACTGAAAGACGTGTATTGAATGCTTTTTGAAAGTTGTAACGGGCATCGAATTTTAAAAGAATTCTTTAATGTCAAATTAGATGTATACTTTTAGGATGTAATTTACGATCTCGCTAGATTGCATACAGTGATGTGCGAAATAGTACAAAATAACACAATCTAAGAATATATTCAAATAAAACCACTTAAAATTTAAGTATATTTATACAAAATGCACATTTTTTTTTTTTGAAAAATGAATGAAGACCTTATAAAACGATGTATTTTTATGGTTTCGGGCATCAAAAGAAGAGTAAGATGCTATGAATAAAACCATTTTTTGATGATATAGATATACATGAACCTAAATCAATTGAACCAAAGTTTTTCAATTTTTAAGCCATATTTGGTTCAACTATAACTATTAACCCTCCAATCTACCTAGAAACAAGTTAACAACAAATTTATTTTAAAACTAAAATACTTTTTTCTTTTTATGTCCTTGGAGATTTTCAAAACCCAAATCATTATAAAGAAGAATTGAGCAATCTTTCGTAAGTCTTCAATTTTGCCTATAAAAAAAGATTTATTTTCTTCTTTCAAAAGAAAACGAAAAACAAAGATTTATAAGCAAATTTACAAGTAAATAAAAGTAAATTGGTATAAACTTTTCGTACAGATTTTTTGTCACAGGAGATTTCAACACAACATAACACAGCACGCACGATGAAAATGAGCTCATACTAGGAAAATGTGTATGTATGGATATGGACATTATCCTTGAATAAAAAAATAAAATACAAGAACAAAAACAAATAGAATAAACCAAAGAATAACAATCTATTTTTCATCTACGAGTAACTCACTACATAGAATATGATAAAAAAAAGAAGATGACAAGGACGAAAAAGATGAAGAAAAACTATTTTAATAGAAATAGAGCTATGACAAAACAGGCTTTCCGCTATGCGAATTAAATTGAAAATTATTCTTTATTCATGTATGGCATCCGCGTTATTTTATTTTATTTAATGATATAATATTTGATGGTACTGATAGTGCTATTGGAAAGTTCCATTTGAGAGATGATATTTATGTTTTATGAATTTTTAAAACGACTCATGAGTTGATGAGGTTTATTTTTGAATGATAAATCAGTGAAAACTTAAAAATGAGGTGTTTCAGCTGTATAAATTTTGCCATGTACATATTAATACAAATTTAACTTTTAGGAAATAAAAAAACAAGTATAGGACTAAAATAGAGTAAGCTGATTGTCTTTAAAAAAATGATAAAACATGATCTGGAAAATTGCATTTAAGTCGATAGAGTCATGTCAGAGAATTCGACTACACAATAGATTAGATGGAAAGAAAATGACGAGGAAAGAAAACTGAAGAAGAAACGGAAACGGTTAAGTGAATAGATATGCACGAAGAAACTGATCAGTAAAAATTAAAAAAATTAAATATTTCAATTCTTTTCATGCAGAATGAGTCACTTTCAAAGCAAATAATTGATGAAATAAAAAACCTTTCATTTTTGTTTCCAGATGCATGCCGCTTTTGATATTCTCATTTAATTCTGATCTCGATAGCATTATCAAATTCAACGTCACCAAAAACTCTGCTAAGTGCTTAATCTTCCTTCGACTGGCTCTAATGTATGAAGCCTTTATTCGAACCAAGCTCGAGTAGAATTCCCATATTTGGGCAGGTGCTCCAATAACTCACTTGAGTCTCTTAGATAGAATCCAAAAAAGAGCTTTAAAAATGATTGGTGATTGAACAATAACAGAAACATTTGAATATATCGAGCACCGCGCGCCGCGCCGCCGCAATATTCCTTGTTTTTAATTATATTACCGTGATTAAAGTGTTCTAGTGAAATAGCCATTTGCCTCAAGCAATTTCAATATATGTATCTTTGTAAAAATTAAACTTCACAGAAAATTATTCAAAGCTGTACGTAAGTTTCATGTTACCATATAAATACTATATTTTATAATTTTACTTTAGTGTGATGGTAACCCTGCACAACGACCACATCCAACAAAATTCTTCAATCAAAAGAGAAAGACAGAGGAATTTCGAAGGAAACTAAAAACAAAACTAAGGCCACCCCAAGTTAAGATATATGACCTTTGCAAATTGAATATGACCTCACTCAAGCGAACATCTTCGTTTGTCGTCCCACTATATAGCATACAACGAAGGTAGAAGAAGACGACAACCAGTCGATTGAAATATCAAAAGGCAAGATTGATGACGACGAATACAAACATTTCACTTACTCTAAAAAAAAAAAATAAAAAAAGACAAACAAGCAAAGTACTAACAGCATCTTAGGTTAGGTTATTTAGAATGACCAAGGACCTCTCTGAAAATGTATCTGACATCTCTAACTAAATAACTTTGTTGTTTAATTGTTTAACTGGTCTTGACACGCAGTTGAGCGTGTGCAGGGTGTATATGAAATGAACTCATCCAAACCTAATTAATTAATTGAATATGAAGATGAGAGGGAGTACCAGCCCGCTACGAACCCGAATATTTAATAATTTCGTTTAATTTGACCAACAATACTTCATTCTTCTTTTCTGGACCACACACTCTCAGTGTATCTGTAACTGGAACTCTAAAAAGAATATTATTGATTTTTTTTATTTGAATTATTTACAATAGGTTTGAGGGTTTGTGTAAGGCATGACTGTGACACATAGTAAATTCACTTCTATGAATTATTTGACATGTGAGTGGCCTCAAGAGGCACTTCGAAGTACTCTAACGTCAAATGCACATGATATTGAAGAGATGCGGTATCCAGTTGAACTATTCGAATTAAATTGAAGACAAGTGCATTGCGCTAAACGAATACCTACTCCAAACTCAATCGATGAACGGGCTCCAACAAACAATTGGCAACAGACTCCAAAAACCATCATTAAAACTATTTGTTTGTTAAATGAAATCTGTAGAGGACTTGAAAGGATTTGAATCAAAACCATGTTCCATTCGGATAAGGGATTTGGTAGTATTTTGATGTTTTCAACGACTCTCGGTCATAAAAAGAGTTCATCGAGCGAATATCAATGGAAGTGACGTAAGAGACGTGGTAGAAAAGTGACATGAGGGATGAAAAAAGACATAGCTAGTGAAGCCTTAAATAAAAGGTGAATAAAATGTGTAAGCAATTTGCCAGTTTCGATGTAGGTATTCTTTTTCGCCATTGAATCAAGGTCAATAAGCGGCAGCGTTTTTTTATATTTTTTCGCGGGCTATCATAAAAGATTATCGAACATAAACAGAACAACCTGTTCTTCTTTTCATGATCAATGAAAAAGATCTGTCTCACCAGACGGTTCCGTTTTGTGTGTGGTGCAGAGCTGGTTCCTCGGAAATAAATTCGGATGAAGGGCACTTGCCTTCTCTTGCTGCTATTGATTCTGGATGTGATCTCCTTGAGTGCAGAATCATATAAAAAGGTTTCCCACCCGATATAAAAGTGAATGCATTTGGTCCATTGCACTTACATAATAACAAAAAAAAAAAACTTAATGGATATGAATGAATTAGCAAAATGAATACGTATTGAACGCCTACCAATAAAACTTAACATTTCGAGGCAGAAGGTCACCTTCTATTTACAAATGATCCTACTATAAAAGGGAATTGATCGACAGAAACGATATCAGTTCTACACAGCGCAACCAATAATAAACAACCAACAAAAATGACATTCAAAGTAGTTATTGCTCTTGCTCTCTTAGCCGCCGTGGCTAACGCATCACAATTATTCCAAGCTCCACTGGCCTACTCACCATTGACCTATGCAGGATCAGCTATTGGATCAACTCAGGAAAATGTTGTCCGTTCATTCGGTGGCACTGTCTCACATTACTCAAAAGCTGTGGACACACCATTTTCAAGCGTTCGAAAGAGTGACACCCGCATCAACAATAATGTCTACACTCCAGCTTTGGCCAAGACTTTTACATATGCTGCTGCACCAGCCCCAGCGGTCTATGCTCATGCTGCCGCTCCAGCCATCTATGCTCAAGGTACTCCAGTTGTTGCTGCTAGAACTATTGCTTATTCACCAGCTGCAACCGTTGCTCATGTGACTTTTGATGGATTTGGAGCCCATTATGTGTATTGAGGAATTTCTGTGTTAAAATGTTTGTAAATTTATTTCATTGAATTAAAGAAAAATACTTTGACAAAGAATGAAAATGAATTTTGATACAAAATCTTAAGTAATACATTGCGTGAGTGTTTCTCTAGGGGAGTACTATTGATCAAGTCGATTTTTTTTCTATGATCTTATTTGTTTAAACCTTACAATCATTGTGTCAATTAAATAAAAATAGTTTATATGCGAAACAATGATTTGGCGAAATTCGCAATTAGACTATATGGTATATTTCTCAGTATACTTTCATCAGCCTAAACAATTGGGATGCAAATACATACAGAAGACATTATCTTTTCCACATCCGAAGCACTTTGCAAAACTGAAGCTTCCTTCAATTCGACTAAATCGAACTGTGGAATAAGTCCAGGGGCTGGAGTCTGTTTTGGATATACCACGATTGCTATCGACGCTAAAATTAAACTTTCATATTTAAATCCACGCAAAGCCTCCAATTACGAAAAACTTTAAGGGAAAACTTCATTAATTTTAATTACAAAGCCATTCTATTGGATTCAGATCCTAATGAAGAGCTTGACATCCCACAAAGAAAAGTAGTAATGAAACCCCCACTTCGGAACTTCGTTTTCGACTTTTTTTTTAATAAAAAAATCAATCTTTAATTTATTCCAAATTTCGCGAAGCTCATTCAACCTACCTATGAACTGCGGGAGAAGATAGATGAATAAAAAATCGCTTCAATAAGCTTAGTGGAGGTTCATTTCAAAATCATCCAACTAGAGTAGCATAAGGATAGAAATTTCGTTGAATTGAATCCTGAGCAGAAACGCAAACAAAAACTATAGAAAGTCCAAAAACTTTTTGGTTTGGGCTATTGTAAAAGTTTGATTGATCATGAAACAAAGAGGCTACCAAACTAGATATCACTTGAAAACTTTTCTTCAGTTATCACCTTACTTTGGAGGTGGGTATGTATTGATGCTAATTTAATGACATACGCTTCTCATCCAAGACAATTTCTCTTTCCAGTTCCTGTGCTATCTTCACTAGGCAGACAGTCATTTTAATTTTGTAATGAATATATTACATTAAAGTAATAATTGAATTTTCAAGAAGTAAAGTTGAAACAAAGTGAGCTTTTGGAACACAAAGTGAAGATAAAAAAAAAAATTCGTGACAGTAAAAATCTTTTGAAAGTAACGTTCCACTAGACGAAATGTAGTTATATGCTTTTGAGGGTTAAAGTAAAATAAAAAAAAATAAGAAAAAAAAAACAAAATTTAACCTTTTGCTTCTTAGTTCACACTCATCGGATTGCCAGGAGGATATTACTGGCCAACTGTATAAGGGCCTGTCTTTTGAAGGGCCCTTTGCTCAAACAAATATACGTAGAGAGGGGTTAGGATCCCCTCCCATAACCAATAGTTTGAATAAATTTATTGGCTTTCTACAAGCAGAAACAATTACGTCTAGAGTTAAGTGTAGGCACAAAGAATTAAGGAAGTTAGTGAGTTGAAAATTTCTTTGCTCGGAGTCATAGAACATAAGCACATTGATCTCATGAGTATTGAACTAAGCATGTTGACTACGGTTTTGGCAGTTTGGCATTGAGTGCCAGTTTTTAAAAGATTTGTCATGAAAAATTTCACAAAAATCGGTCGAGTGATTCTGATTTAATTGAATTTAGACAACCTCTATATTCATATTCATTTTCAGATTTTTCAAAATTGGTGAACAAAATAGTAAAGTTTTC
Organism: Chrysotoxum bicinctum; assembly: GCA_911387755.1. Taxonomy (NCBI): domain Eukaryota; kingdom Metazoa; phylum Arthropoda; class Insecta; order Diptera; family Syrphidae; genus Chrysotoxum; species Chrysotoxum bicinctum. The sequence goes on along the minus strand of OU426988.1, from coordinate 928,373 downwards.
ACAACTGAATGACAGGTGAAGGTTCTAGTTTTAAAGCGCAAAAATTTATTACAATTATCCAACATATAATGAGCACACATTTCAAAGTGTACAGAAACCTGGCTTCTGGCTGTGTTACGAAAATATTAAGACAGACCCACAGAATTGCGTGATTTTTTAATTTCTCCTTCATCGAAATATCATTTTTGACGAAAACTCGATTATATATTATATTTAGTCCGTCCCTGTGGAGTGCAATGTACTTTATGCATACAATACCGCTGAATCACGTTGTAGCGCTTTCATTGCAAGAAACAATTTCTCAGATTCACAATTTATCAATTTTGAAGGAAGAAAAAGAAGAACTCGTTATAAATGGGATTCGTATAAATGTGTGTTCATTTTACTAGCCCTTCGATTGCATGCCAAACACCTTGACGTATATAAGACTCTTATCAGCAGGTTTTTTTTTTATTTTTCTTGAAAAGCATTCTGCATATGTTTTTGACAAGCAATTTCTTCTTCACAAAAGCAGCCACTTGTCAATATTTTAAATTTGGTTTTCTTTCTTTCGATTCGCATCCGAGAGTGAAGAAAGGCATCGATGATGTGAAACGGAAATATGAGTTTTGTGTAAATGAACATCGATTTGCAAATTCAAGATGGAAAACATGTAAGTGAAAGTTGATAGCCGCAAAAATTTAACAATTGAATTATGGTTTGGGTTGCATTCCTTTTCATGTTTATTCCTTTTTTGTGTATCTAATAATTGTTATATTTTCACAAACTAAAGATTTGTCTTACTTATTCACAATCATTCACACCCAAATTAAAAGTTTTCACGGGGCTAAGTTGTTGAAATATTCATTCATTTACTTGACATTATTTTTTGCTTTTGCTTAACTGAAGCTAGTGAACTATCGTGTCTGGAATCGAATCCAGCATTTTTCATTTAACTTTTTTTTTCAGGGCCAGTGCATCTTACGAGGAAGTTACAAAACTTCTAAGAATATTTCTTGTCTTAATTCAGAGCCACTAATCTAAGATGTTCGGATTCGGAGGAAAATTGTAGGTCGTCTTGACAATAAGAGCGCACAGAAAACACTGTAATCCATTTACGATACGAGGAAACTGATTTTTTGAAAATCTAACTTTGGATCCAACTACATAATTAAATGAAATAAGTCAAGAAGTACAGGCACAGAAGATGTATTAGCTTGACGAACAGGTTTATGCTTTGGTTCGGCAGTACGAAAGTTTATTCTTGTAGGTATTCAATAGCTAGAATTTCCAGCAACCATTACCTTTCTTGTCATCTATTATCATCTTAATAAGGTAGATGAACTTTTATATACCCAACAGTAGCATAGAAAAATTTAGTGAGAAACGATTTCTGAAAGGAAGGAAATCCTGTTAATAACGCCAAAGAAAATTTCATTGCATGTTAAAGAGACACTCACGTTTACCGACCCATATACTTATAATACTCATAGAATGATAGCAAAATGGAAGAAGGAAATGTCTATCTGAGGCATGATTTGTTTGTTTGGTTCTAACTAAGTTCATCCTTACCTCTCTGCTTCCGTATTTTACGTTTGACTTGGTAAATTTCTTTGTGTAAGATGCTGCTCGGTGTGCTCCTCTAAAGGATATTTATGTGAATAATATTACTGGCAAGCTAGCTAAATCCCTTAAAACCATTTGCATTAACAAAAATGAGGAGAGGTTTGGTGAAGGTGCTTGTGTGCCGCGTGAGGCCGTAGATAGATGTTAAATCAGCTAACACCCACACCAGGTCCTCAGACCTCCCTTTATATCTTGCTGCTTCGGAGGAACGGTACGTCACGATGTATAAATTTGAAGATAGAGTCGTGAATGTGGAACATCAGATTGAGTGAGTCGACTTTATCAGGATGGATGATTGCATTCATGTCAAGCCGACAGCGTTGCTTGGAGGTGACATGAAAAGGTATGTCAAATTTTATGGGTGATAGCACACAGCAAGCTTGGATATTTTATTTTGTTCGCTGTAAATGCTGCGATATAGTTAGACATTCTTGTGTTGCGAGAGTTTAAGGATCCCATATAGAGATTGCTTGTCGGACTTTAATTGAAAATAAGAGTTGAAGGTGTGCTGAAGGAATGCTTACGGATGAAAATGCAAATAAGTTTCATTTTGGTTCTTTAGTTTCAAATGATGTTTGTGATTTAGCTCAGATAGGGAGCAGATGTATATCAAGAAATAATGCCGGTGACGATACTATAGCTACTTAAATCTGACAGTTATCACGAACACGGCATGGACAAAAACATACCAAATCAAAGAATCAGTCCAGGATATTTAAGCTTTTTAAGTTATAAAGGGTTTGATATATGTACATATACAAAACATGGTGACATATTCGGAGAATGATAAAAAAGAATTTTTCCTGAGAAGTAACATTAAAAACCTTTCCTGGTCGGTGCATTATTTTCTTCAAATCGATATTTCATTGAAACATGCAGGCTATCTGTTCCTAGGATAAGCATCTACCGTATTCACCCTTGGGGGCTTAGTGAACTATATATGAACTACATAATTCCTGACATCTCACAACAAACCCGTCCTCTGTTATACACAACATTCCAATGACGCTACGAGTTTACTGATTCACTAGAAGAGATGAAACAATGAAAAATGAATAAATAAAAAAGAATTTTCGTCCTCCACTTCAAGGAATTACAATTGATGTTCATTGTTCGATATTCCGGATATGTATTGCATGCTGAACGCTGAGGACATCCTTTGTGCAAATAGACAATAAATTCCATTTATCCAACAGGAGCCTAATTTTAATTGTTCCCTTCGCTGTAGGTGCCATTTACATGGCAACCACATAAATTAACTTAGTTTGTGTTTTAAATATTACATTAAAGAATGGTTCCCTTTCTCGTTTTTACCAGATTCCTTTCATCGTCAATAAAAAAAAATGACTTTAAAAGTTATTTTGTTCAAACTTGAACCTGCTAATTGAGTTTCCATTCTGCCATGAAGAAGACTCTTTTGCCAAATTTTCTTGAAACTTAAGTTCTGTTCTTAAGGCATGTGTTTTTAATTCAATTTCTGTTCAAGAGTATCATCAACATCGAATTAAGCTCTCAAGTTCATAGGTGTTTTTGCTTAAGAGGCAATTATTTTTCTATTGAAGATACTTTTCTAAACCCGAACAAATTTTATAATACAACTTTGGGATTTTTCGAAAATAAAAGTACTTCAAATTTAGCTTATGTGGAATTTTGAACGCTTCTGGCACTAATATTTTAACGCCTTGTATTTGAAATATCCTGTTTAGTTTTTTTTTACCTTGAAATTTGACTTTCGTGTAATTTCTCTACAAAAATTAAGAAAGCAAAGCTTAGAGTTAACAAGGGGAGTGGTGATAGGGGGCATTTCGGTGTGGCTCCGGGTCTCTCAATATAAATTTATAAAATAATACAAGAAATGAGGACTTTTCGAAATTTACTAAAGCTCATGTCATACATTTTGGATGACCCCTGTGAAAATATAACTGAGCGCCGCCTATGGAATCATGTTAATTTGACTAAATTTCAACTCACAGAGTTCCTTCAAAATTGAATTAAGTGTCATGGTACCTTCTTACTTCCTATACTAATATCCATGATGATGTGACTTATGGAACAATCCTTTTTACATTCGAGATAATTGGATTGCCGAAAATAATTATATTAAGGTATACATATGCTGGCTTTTTATTGAAAGTGCTTCCAGCTAATGACAAACATCAGTTTTTTCTTAAGGCTTAATGGAAGCTTTTACCATAGAATTTTGCGTTTCGAACTTAAGGTTTAATGACATTACTAAATATCATCAATTCACTTTATGACAACTGAAAAAGGTTGAAAAAAATAGAAACCCTTCGATTTATAGTTATAAGAAAATGGGCCCGAAACAACAAACAGAAATATTAGGATAGCTCCAACAAGTCTGGACGCAAAGCCAGCAAATTATAAAACGTGCAACCCTCAAAAATATTTGTATTCAAAAAATAAAAGATCTACGAAGAAAACCTGCTAAGCGGAAATAAAAATAATAAAATTGGAAAATTTACAAATGAACCGGCGCCAAAATTCGATATCAAAGAAAAACTTGGCAGCCATTCAATTTTGTTCAATTTCTCTATCCTTGCCAGCTTCGCCTGTGTGAAAATAATCTCTAAACTGATGGTTCACCAGTCCAGTCTATCCGCCGTCGTCGTTTTCATTCCCAATTCAAAATCATAAAGAAGCTGGTTATTGTTGTGGGCAGGGTCAGGTCAGGTCATGTATCGGTTCGCTGTGCTCGGTATTCTGTTCGTAACCCAAAATAGTCAAAGCCAGGAGAAGAGAGGTTTCTTTTTTAGATCATATCTATGGATAGTGGTGTCCGAATCAACCCTCCAATTTTCACAAAATTCAAAGTCAATTTACGGAGAGCAAATATTCGTTGCCTAGGAATGATGCATGCAAACTACAGCAGCCATGCAGCATCTATCATGATGTGGAGCAATGTTTTGTGCTAAAAGCTGGAATGTATGTACTCAACACTGCAAACCCTTTTAACCTTCCTACATATTTCAGGAAAAATATACTTTACTTTATAGAAATATAAAAAAGCTGCCATATCTGGCAATCTATATAAACTGTTGTAAAATAAAGGCTCATAAATCTGCATTTAACAGACGGTCGACCGACGGAAGCGGAAGGCAATGTGCTTCAAAAGCATAAATGTTCTTAACATTGCATTTTTTTTTTCAAAGCAGATGTCTTAGGTAGACTTAGAGAGTCAGAGTGAATTTAGGTCGAATTTCTGCTCATATATTCAGGAAACAGAACTTGAAAAGATTAGAAGAAAATTGTTGAATAAACGAAAATTTTCGAGGGTGAACCTTCCAGTTGACGGATAGTATTCGGATTGGTTACTTAAACAGAAATTCTGCTTTTTAATGTTAAAATTGAATCTTCATTACCAGCTAAATAAATGATTTAAAAAAAAAATGCTAAAGTTGGCATTACCAACCATTTGAGGTGTGATAAGTACATGATTTTAAAATAGAAGATCGGGGCCTAGCTTTATTCCAAGCAGAATGTATAGTTTATGAAGTTCTATGGGACAGTTACCAACTTATTTAGAAGCAACTGTATCAACTTACACGTTTCTCACTTATCCCTGTAAAGCAAAACCATTTATCCGCAAGCCGAAATACATCATCATAATAAAAGTATTTTTAACTGCATCACCATCTTGAATTTTTGTTTTGTTTTTTTCCTTGCAGACTTTAAATTCATATCTCAATCTCGGCATCCACTTCCGTAGGGGCAATTCCTTCTTGTTATTATTTTCCAAAAGTAACCAAACACTTTCCACATTCGTTTTTTAACTTTCATTTGTCCTAACAACCAATGCTGAATTGAAACGTATTCTAACCTCCTTACAACCTTTATCATCCTCTTTCTAAAATCGTCAAGGCTTTGTTGTTACGATATGTTGTGCCCAGCCGCCTTTAACCGGGTTCACGGTTGATTACGAAAAATGTTTCGGTTACGCTGTAATGTAGCTAAAGCATTTTGTTTTTGTGAAACAAATCCTGATGATCGATCACTCTTGCCGCTTGCCGTCGCCACCAGTCGACATGAGGAGTTTCGTTCATATAACAAATTGGTGCAAATATTTCAACAATTTTCGCACTTTTTGTAATTTAGTTTGGCGGCAATGGCAACATGCAGTGTGTATGTAATTTGCCACTCAAATGGAGAAAAATGTCAGCAGTGCTACAACCGATGACTGAGGCTAAGTTTCATACTATGTATAAGTTTTAGGGAGTGTGGGACTATTATAGCAGTCGCAAAAATTCAATTATTCGTTTCACGTCTTTTGCTCCTTCTCTCTCTCTCTCTGGTAATGTTATATGAACGGTCAATGGTCCTTGCTTTTTAGATGGCTAGATATATGAATCCTCCCGACATGATGACGGTGGTGGATTCTTGTTTTGGCAAATTTAAACCACAATTTATTGCAACTACTTTCGAAGAAGTTACTCTCTTTGGGTTTTTTTTTATTTTTTTGTTGACTTTCAAAACACACACATTTTGTGTGTCCTGCACAATTCTAAATTGCTGCCATTATTCATCAGATTTCCGGAATCGCTTCATACTTAATTCAGTCATTTTTCTCATTTTCGGTTTTTCTTGTTTAGTCTTTCTGCCAAATGGAAAAACCGGCAAGGGAAAAATTTGGTATTGGAATGGTTAGACACCATTTTTGGCACCCCAAAGAAATTAAATTGGATTGGATGGGTTAGATAGACCAGATACGCAATATCTCTGGCACGCTCTTGTTCTTAATAATTCTACAAAACTTTTGTTTGAATGCTGTTGTATTCAAAAATTATATCCAAGCGCCAAATAGATCAATTACACTTGGAAAGTAATCAAATTTTCATGTTATATTTCCTTTTTTCGGGGTGGATAAAAATTTCAGCCTAACTGTCTGGTGAAAAGCATATCAAAAGAGCAAACAAGGGAGGAGGAATTTACAAACACAATGCAGACTGAATGCACTTGCTGGTTTCAGTTGTTTGTCTGTTAAGCATTCCTTCAACTATTCTATTCCATTTCAATTGCAAATGCACGTATGCTTCGGAATTACGGGGCTTGCGAGAAATAATATAGAAAGTGAGCTCTGCAAGTGTGCAAAGGCAGACATTTAAGCAAAAGCATAATTAACTCTGTGAATAGAGTGAAAACAGTTGTTTACCAAAAAGGCAGTGGCAGTGGTAACGGCAGAAATATAAGGAACAGCTGCGGGAGTTGGCATTACCCACCACCCGCTGTGTTATGAAATTTATATTTGTATTCAAACGTCTTCTGTTAGGGTAAACAGGTCCGTTTATTTTATAATAAAGACTTATGCTTATAATAGGGCCCAAACACTACTTTGGGATTTCAAACATTTATTTCTTAATTTTTCATTGTACAATTTCTTAAACTTCAAATGTCTATTGATTGAACATAATTTAGAAAGCTGTATCTACGTGCATGTTTATTCTCTTTTACCCTATAGAAATTTGAGTTTCCTTTCATCGGACACGTCTATATTCAATTCCCTTTCATGTTGATTTCAAATATACCTTTTCTGAACTTTCAAATTTCTGATCTAGTTTTCCGGTCTTGGCTAGATGCAAAAATACACTTGGTCGATAAACAAAGAGTTACCATTGCAACCCCCAAATTATTCATTAAAGTGTGTTGGGGGGTGCCAATCCTCTACATACGAAAACAGGCATCCCATCTATATTCAATTAGATAACACAAACCAAGTTGTTAGGTTGAGGGCTGTTGTAATATTAAATTGGCAACCCACAAAATGGATGTAAAATGAAAACATTTTCAAGGATCCCAAACAGGACTGCTAAAAGCTAAAGTCCAACAAAAAGAAACAAAACACAGTAAAATTATACCAAAATAAATATGAATAGACGTACCTCGCGTACAATTTCTGTTGTGTGTTGTAACTCTGTCGTTAAGGGACCAAAGGAGATTGTTCTCCTCTTTTCGACTATTTTTGAAAAAAATATTGCATCGTCTTCAATAAGAGACGAAAATTGAAAAAAATAGTACAGAGAATCTATAAGCTTTGAGTATATTATATCATGGGCATATGGGGTTGATGTCCTTTAACCTACTTATTATGGGTAAGCCCATTTCACACTGGATTTCTAAGCAAAATAGTCTGAAAAGCAAAAACCCGAAACCATTGAGAACATAAGAGAACTGAATAAAGGGTGGGTGGGAATGGTGCAAACAAGAGGGCTTCGGTGAAGAAGGAATCTCTGTGATGTTGAAACCATTCGACTGTCCAATAAATGTCAATTACTTTCAATTTGTAGCTTTGCAAGGATTAAACTGACACATTAAAATCTCTGAGAGAGAGAATGAGTGAGTGAGTGAGCAAAAGACCGTGAGAGAAGAGAACACAGGAATTTTGCAATTATGTATCCGTATTGAATCCGACAGCAAACCAGAATCAGGCAGCAGCCTCAATGAATAATGCCATTTTGACTATTCCTTCCTCAGTTAAATGGCTCCGAGACGCCTGCACATAATAAAGTCATGATAGATTAAAGGCTTCCACTAATCAACGTTTAATTATAGTGAGTTTGATTAATTCAACAATATAGGGCATATCGCTGTGACGTAATCGTAATATTGGTTCATAGATTTATTGTACAATCATTTCTCCTAGCACATTAAACAATCATTATGTCATTTTATATAAATTAATAAAATATGGAACAATAGCTACGACAGATGATGGATGTGAATAGGAATGGGCGTTTTTGATACCAGTTACTTTAATTAAATAAAAAAAATAGCAATATGTTTTCTTTGGTTTTACCTGTCAATGTGAAAGCAATAAATCTTGTCTTAGTCCTTTGAAAAAAAAAATATATATATATATGAAAAAGAAGAAATAAACTTAGTCCTGCATATGATTAGAGCAGATTATAATTTCTTATTATACTTAGGGACCGTACATTTATTCGCCCGTGAATTAACTCGTAATGTATCTAATTAAGCTGCATGAATATATTCAGCATTTGTAGAGATGGGAGTTTGGGGGAATATATTTGGTGGACAGAAAAATTCGACAGAAATGTTCATGAAATCAAAGAAATACTCGTATACGAAGCAAGGTACATAATTGAAATGTGCAGGAAATCAATTCTGAAACAAACATATTAAGCACTTCGTGAAATAGCTATAGGCAGATCCTAAACGTGGTGGGAGCACACATAACCCACTGAGGTTTTCTGACCATTTCAGTTGAGCAATGATTTATTTGCGGACTAATAAAGCTTATTATGAATATACATATCGAAAGTTCTTAGGTCGTTAAACGAAAAATTGGAATAATACGAAAAGTTAATTACAAGTGTATTGATTATTTTTTCAAAACTCAAATAACTTGTTTAGCTTTTTTTTTAGAGATTTTTTAAATGCTTGTCAAAGAAACTATGACTTAGGAAATTCGGAGGAAAATACCTAAAATATTCTTTCATCTTTGTACCCACTCGAAGTCCCATCACTAACCACCTACTCCACAGAGGAAAACAATAAAGCTTTTGTAATGATTTTTTTGTTGTCGTATTTTGTTCATTTTCAAGTTAAACAATTAGCAGTACAACAGAGTTTATCTCTCGTAAAATTCTCAGAAGAAAACGTTTTAGTCTATCTTAAGAGTCAGAGTGTTTATACTACAAACACACTTTTTTTTAATAAAAGATCCTTCCTTCTTCCATCTATAGGAAATGACATACGAAAATATCTATGGTAGGCGGGTCAAATAAGAAAGTATCCAAATAATTAAAAATGCAATGTCCTTCCAGCAAATGATGCTTCACAAAGTCTCCGAGTCGAGTTGATGATAAACATTATTACTTGCCATTTGACAACAGTGAAGATGATGATGAACCCAGAAGGAATGGACTTTACTGTAAGAGGAGACGACCAGGAGCTGTGCAAACATACCTAGCCTTAGCCACTATACCACCATTTTGACATAGGTACACCAATTCAACAAAAAGAAATGAAGAAAGTAAAATTAAAGTCAACAAGCCTCCACAGGAAACAAAAATATTTACTAAATGATGGAGTATTTGATTTTTTCTTCATTAGACCGGTGCCCTTATGGCTCCCTTGAGAGTGAATAGGAGAGCGAGTGTTGTACAATGGAACAAGTAATTTCAGAAATAAGCAGGAACTGGAGCTGGGTTTTTTAGTTAAGCATTGAGTGTGTGCACATACATCCGAGATATAGTATGTATGTGGAGACTATAGCTTGTGGCTACACTTGTTCCCGTTTCCATTTCTATTCTCTAGTAAAAGTTTTTTGAGAGGAAGAGGCAAACTTTTGGCATGGGGACGTTGGTGAAGCCCTGTGCCTTGTGCTTGTGGCTCACTTTGTTCTGAATATACGTAGCTAGTTCCATAGCCCCTCAACAACTGGCTCCAAGTGAAGAAGCTGATGTTTATAGAAGGCGCGCATTGCTTTTTTGCTGCTCCATTTGTTTGTTTCCATTTTAGTCAATTACTGGCTTGTTAATTGCTTTCAGAATGCAAACATAAGTGCTTGTTGTTTTTCTGTATAATATGTAGTTTTTTTTGTGGATTCCTCCCTCGGGTTTATGTGTGGATTTTGCTTTATGGAGACCTAAAAATGAAGGATAATAACGCGGTATGTTTTCAGCTCATCCGTGAAAGAAAATTGTGTGCGAGGGATGTATGTATGTATGTTCGTGTGCATAGAAAAAGTTTAATTGATTTTCGTTCCACAAATAGGCAAACCAGGTATGTATATCAGGGGAGTTAATGTCCCCTACAATGGAATTTTTTATTTAACTTTATAGGAATGGGTACATGATGTTCCTTTCAAGTTGTTGGCAGATATGAACCCGGGCGCCACTTAACAACTTTAAGGATTATTGACGCGGTGTAGGCTACAAGTAATATCAATATCTATAATACTGTCATTATGCGGTGTTGTACAAGAAAAAGAACAACTTTTTCAACTTTGAACAAAGTGGCTTCATTATCCTTTTCTAAGGACAAGTTTTGAATAACAACACAGGCTTCTATCGTTTTAACTTTTCCCGCCCCTAAAGCATAAATAAAAAAAAGTAAAGAAGAAAATTGATGTGGATGGGCAAAGTCCTACAATTTTTTTCAGTTCTCATAAAGATTTTTTGGCATAATATTGAGGCTTATCGAGAGGAAATTATAATGTTATGCTTCTGAACAAAGCTGTGGGTTGACAGGCAAGGTCTTTTGCGTAGAAAAAATATGTGATCCAGTCTTTTTATATCTCTTTACCTCTATCTTTTCCTTTCTCAGCCACAAAACATTCAGTAAATCTCTATTAAAAGCAATTTGTAAAGTACTTGCAAATACCTTTTTGAACTACACGAAAAGAATGAACAAAACATAAAGAACTTTGAGCGTATGGCAAAAGCATATTGGGAACATCATCAGAGAGAAACGTGACCTAAATTAAGCGTAGGGATCAAAAATATATCAATCTTATCGTCGTTTTACTTGACATAAAAAAAAATAAATTTCAAGGAAGGGAAAGAAAACGTTCAGATAATATTTTTGGGAATTTTGGGCTGGGAAGAAAGTTTATTTTGGGGCAAAGTATTATGACAATGCATTATGCATGTACTCGTATGTATATACTGAAACCTGTTGCTGATTCAATTTTAACATGCGAATAGTGCTCTGAATATTTAAACAGAAAAATCATCCCAACTAGGATAGCGAGTTTATGCAAACGGAAACTAGGAGAATTCAAAAACCTAACGAATGTAAAAAACATTTGAAAAGTCTTGTGTGTAATGTCATTTTCTTTGTCGAGGATTATCAATTTCAGAGGACTTAAGTCTTCTTATTTGAACTTAAGGATATACATACATTGAAACGTTAAGTCTAATGAATGAAATGAAAGGATACGAGTTTTGTAGTATATAGTTCTATTGTGAGTAACTACTTAACTTATTACCAATTTCAGGGAATTTGTTAGAGATTTCATTTATAGAAAAGATATTGCAAACATTTTAACTGGTGATTTTACTACCTGTAAGCGCTTTTTTTCAAAATACTTTTAGTAAAGTAAAGATCAACTCTACAAAAAGACAGTGAAATAATGTTTGACGTTCGGACTTGACCAGTTAATCTCTTTACGCTTCAATCAAATCGCATCATTTTCGACAAGTAATGGGTAATGTTCACATGAATTCCTAAAAATGTCCCATGGAAACCAAAACCATATCTCAGCACTCAAAATGAAGTAACCCAGAGGAACACAAAAATTACAGACAAATTACAAAATATTTTGGTTCTAAGGCTTTCTGCCAAAAATTGCAAGCGCATAGCAAGTTTTTGTTCTGTCGAAATTGAGGCGGAACAGGAGGTGGATTAGATTCCAAAAGGGACAAAGTTTTAATCAAATCTAACAAAGGTTTTTCTATATGCTCATAATTAGTATTGGTATTTCTTCGATATTTATGATTCGTCAGGGAATTCATAACGTGAATTTCTTTTGCGCATATTATTTCACACCTTTTAAAATTATAACACTCCCGAAGTTGATTGGGGATCTCAAAAATAATACTATCTATTTTCGTGTATTTGCTTCGTTTGTAAAAGTTATTTTCCTCAAATACATTTTTAAAAATATGAATGTGACACTTCATTAAAAACTGATATATGAAAGAATCGACATAATCGTAGGTGAAGACTATCCCCGATGTTAAACAGGATCCAGACAATGAGCGAAGGTGAACCGGTCAAGTGAATCGAACTTTCGTTCCCCTGTTTATAAGAATAGAGCTGTTCATTTCACTTTCAAAGGTGTATCACAAATTAGATAAATATCAACACAGTATCATTTAATTAAGTTTTCCACAACACAAGCGACATCTAGCCTGACTTCATTAGTCCTCATTCTTAGCGACAGTCATCCAAACAAAAGAAACCTTTCACCACCCGTATACTTTTCCAACAAAAAAATAAAATATATTAAAAAAAAAACTACATTTTGCAAATGATGAGCTGCAAGACTGAACAAGTACAACGGCTAGCGGCAAGCGCACGTTGAAGGTTGTGAACCCAGTAACTAGCCAAAAGCAAACAACAGAACTTATCCTTGGATAATATTAACTGGAGGAACTCTTGTTGGGTGCCGCATCCACCAATCCTAGTTGCTTTTATATTATATTATTCCGAGCAGGGGGGCGTGTTAACAATTATTTTTATTATTATTCTGCCTGCTTGAATCTGCTGTAAATGGTTCATTGTTGTCATCATCATCACAGTCGTTCTCAACTCATTCTTATTCTCGCAGACAATGGACTGAAAAGGAACTCTAAAACGTTTTTGCATTGAGATCCAGCTTGGCGTGAAATTGCTTGTGATGTCATCATGATACCAACCAACCACCACAGCTAACCAGAGCTAGCACCAGTCACTAGCAGGAGTAGGAGGAACAGAATCAGGAGCAGAGTAGCGCAGAGTAAAACCAAACAAAATGAATAAAGTTATTATTTTAATGAATGGAATTTTTATTGCTGGACCAAGACGGCAAACTCTCGTCTTCGCTTGTCTCGGAAGCTTAAGTGGAAAACAACTGGGCTCTGTTTTCTCTGCTGAGCTCGAACAGAATATTAAATTAAAAGCCCCGTACATACGAATAAATTATCAATAGCAGAGTCTGAAAGGATTTTGATGTAGTTTCCATTAAAATTCCAGACATTTTGACTTTCTGTTTCTTGTCCTGTCTGTTTTCTAATTTAAGTTTAAATAAGTATACTACAGTCAGTCAGTCAAACGGTTAGTCTTTGATGATCAGAAAACCATTAAATTTTCTGGGTTTGATTCTCAGTTGCTGCCACCTAAGAAACAAATATCGTTTGTCGTTGTCACCTATTTTTATTTATTCATACTCTTAATGGTATAAACTGGTCGTAGTCAATAAGGGAAAATTGATAATTGGTTAAAAACTGTTAAACACATGATTTTATTTATATTTATCCACTGATTGGTATACGTTTCGCTAACGAACAAGGTGGCAGAAGGCTTTGCGAATTCACAGTTTAAGTATTTTAACAATCGGCTTTTACTATTGAAAAATGATATTTTTAAGTCTTAAAGCCCTCTATCATTATAGAAATTTACAAAGTTTCAGCTTAACAATATTTTTCTGTCAGAAGTCTTAAAAACTCAACTTACTGGAAATTTATAAGATTTTTCTTTATGAAATGACAGACTGACTGTATTCCTTCAAGATGTCTGACGACTATTTAACAACAGCATGTTAGTTGCTTAAATTAGCATACTTTCTGGAACAATTCCGGGGTGTGTTATCCTGTGTGCAATCTTCTTCATTTAAACGACCTTTCCTAAAACTGATTTTTTTTTGTTATACAAATGAGATGAAATGTAAACAATCTCGACCATATCAGAAGTTTTGTCGTTGTCATGCCGTGCTGGTGTCACTGCAGATGGCCTACATTGCAAGCAAGAACACATTTTTGACACTTCTTTTTCGTTCAAAAAAACGCATTCAATTTGTCAACGTTACTTTCAGAGGTTTCAGGAATGATAAATTCCGGATACCTACATTCTGATTGATGTTTGTTTAAATGTATGTTTCCTTCCTCTGCAGCTCCTTTGTCCTTTCGGAGTTCACACACTAAAATCAATCAATCAATTTTTCCTATTTCACCTCAAGAAGTTGGCATATGCGGAATGTGGTTGTACCTTTATATGTATATATTTATAGAGAAATGGTTATAGAACAAATATGAAAGGAGCACATCGCAAAGTGGTGGAAATAGGAAAACGGAAACGTGCAAACGAATGACAAATAAAAGACGAACACGATAGTAGTAACTACAATGCATTGGAAGAAGGTATGAATATAGACTGAGAAATTGTAGAGGAGGTGAACCGAACAACGAGAAGATATATATCTGCTATGCTCCAGCTTCGTCTTCCTTATTGAAATTTCACGGTCTCTTAAGTCAGTCTGACTTCTGTTTTTGTTGTATCGTCGTCAACGTCATAGCTCCTATGTTGACTGAGCTGAGACAGAGAAAAAGCAAAGAAACGATGAAGAAGGATTCCTTCTGGCTGTTTTGATGGTGCGCGATGATGATGGGATTTCCTGTTAGCGATTCGTGTCGCGTATAACCGATCTGGCTTACGTGCTGTTTTGATAGTAAAGTCTCTCATTATTCCACACAACTACATGCCACCTTACATAGGATCCTATTAAATTTCAATAAAGCAAATTTGAGTGAGTGTACAGAGACCAACGAAGAAGAACTTTGAATGTTGTGGTTTCAAAAATCGGTTTAGGTTTTATCCTTTGTGCTAGTGATTGAAGCTGCCATCACTATGGATAGTTTAATTTTTACTCTTTGATATTTTCGTACTTTATTCAATGGAGTTTGATGGTTTGTTTTTGTTCGCGTTCTTTGACGTATCCTACTTTGCTCCGGTTTTACTTTTTATTTTGAAAGAGGAATTTCGAAAGAGCGAAAGATGTGGTTGGGGTAAATCCTTTGTTGTGTTATCGAAAACAGCTTCAAGAGTTTTGACAAGAATTGAAATAATTTTTACATTTTTTATTTATGAATCTTAGATTTTTTGGAATAGTAAATTGTTAGAAGCTTCTACAAAAAGGAGGTTATATAGTGGTTTTTGTTGGTTACGTTACAGCTTTGTCGATGAACTGGCCCATTAGGTTCTTTAGTTTACTTTATAAAAGAATAATCTAGTAAAATAAACTATATATTATAATTGGTGGACTTTTTGAGATCTCTTTAGGTAAATTTTTCACTAAGAAAAGAAGGTTCTTAATTAAAATACAAGATTAATATTTTTTATTGCTCTCAGAACAATAAATTTTTAGAAAATTGTAGTACAGTATACAAATTGTTTTTAAACCCGCGAAAAAAGCCGACAAGGTTTCAGTCATGTCAGTGTCGTCGATCTGTATTTGCGTGTCGAAATATGTCCTCTTTTTAATCAAGTCAGATTCTACAAAGAGAAATATGAACACATATTCTAATTTGTTTCCACATTTGACCTTTATAGACCTAAATTCACCTTATAAGTACCCAACATAAGCATTGAATTTACTGCCATTTATCAGTGCTAAAATATTATATCTGTAAGCAAACAGAGATTTTTGAAATCTCTATTTCAACATCAAATTACTAATTCACCCTCTATATTCATCAAACCGCACATAAAAGCGTCAAACCAACCCAACCACCATGACAATTTACACCATTTTACAAATGACATGAGGCACGACGAAATGGCGGCTCTAGAATCGGGTAGTGTGATATTGATATTTTCTATATTCAGCTGGTATAAGTATGAGGTTGTTATTACAAGATGGATGCCATTGCCATAACCGTCAACCTCGACACACAGAAATACCTAATAAAATATTCATTGGATGCCATTTACGCAAAACTTCTATCCTTCTATGGTTTCTAAACGCGCTTTGCCGCGCCGACATACAATCCCTTAGCATAAAGCAAATGGAAAGGAAAACGCTAAATCCAAAACCAAAGCTCGTTCCTAATAAGAAACAAATAACATAAAATTATATGCATACACAAAAGGAAGGGAATTGGGTCACATTCTCATAGCAACAGCGAATCTACATGTAAGAGTATGTATGTATGTATAGAGGAACAGAGATAAAAAACTCAATTTCATTATCGCAATAAAAAGACGAGAAAAACAACAGCAAGAAAAATACACATCCTCATTCTTCTCCTTCTGTCATCTTATCATACACATTGAAAAAAACAAGCAGGACACCAAACCACACACAAAATAAATTCACAACTTATAATACAGAAAATGTTTACGAGAAGTTTAAATATTTAGAAATGACCTCTCAGCTTTGTTTGAGACTGAAAATGTAATACAAAGGACTTTTTTAGCCTTAAAATGACTTTTTATATAAATTGTTGATAAGTGATATGATAACCAAAGGACAAATGAATAAAAAATCAATCTCACTACATTGGGTTCAGAAGTGGGATTCAATGAGAAGGAACTAAGTATAGTGTGGTATGGTAATGTGATTTTCAAATTTAAATGTCAGCAAAGAGGATTCATGAAGAGGACAACCAAGGAACGAACGCATATACAGACACCACTATTACTATCCCACCCGTAAAACAAAGCAAAAGAGCCACTAGGAGTTTGTGAGTCCTTTTTCTTTGCAATAAAATAACAAAATAATAATTCTCTTCCTGCATCAAAATGTCAGATGAATATTTTTAAAGAAGCACAGTAGTGGCAGCATTATGAAACTTCGTTTTGGTTTTGAAGAAAAATAACAAATGGAACTAATTAATATTTGTAGAATAAAAGATATGTATGTATGTTTTGAAAGCTCATAACTAAAATGTCTTTAGTTGAATTGGAACATGAACATATTTTTTAAATACAAAATTCCGATACTAAACTATTTTCATGTTCAGTTTCTAATTTTCTAATTGGGAAAGTGACATTTCAATATAAATGTGAATTTAAAAACGAAATTTTGACAAATTTTATTGAGTGAATGAAAGTACTGTCATGGTTATTCATTGCAATGAATCCGCTTTAACCATTTTCCATCCAACAAACTCTGGCACCCAACACAGACAGAGCTATATTCGGGAACACAAACCCAGCGAGTGTCCTATTTGACGGCCCAAACCTGAACACCCCAGAAGAAATAGCTGAAATAATCAGAAGCTGCAGGCCTAAGAATTCAACCGGACTAGGCGGAATATCCAACTTTAACATTAAGAAGATGCCAGGGACACTACTGATCTTTCTAACTATCATCTTGAACAACCGCATCAACAGTTTGCTTTTAACAAACTCTGGATGCATATGATGTTTTCCAAAACGACCAATGTTTTACGACTCTTCACTTTACCTTGGTAATGCTAGCTGCTAACATGGAACATGGCGGAAAATGATCCTGGAATGTACAGACATACATGTATATATTTCTATTTATTTTTCATTTCATTTAAACGCTGACTGTTAAATGATGACATTTTACAGTCCTGCAATATCAATAATATCAAAGACGGTGTGGCATATTACATTTTGGATAAATATCCAAAAGTGTTGGCTTTCATTGTTATTGCTCTTTAAGTACACCTAGCAGTCTGTCGAGGGAAAAATCTCGCCAAAGGCAAATGGCAACTAGAAAATTTACCACAAATAGCGCTACGAAAAATAAAACATGCATTTACCAAAAACAAGGAAAAGATACTTCTATTAGCCACGCTATACACCATTATATCACCATAGGTAGGAGGAAGGCACCCTTGGCGATATGATCATTTGATGTAGCTAGAAAATTGCTTACACAAAATGTCATGTGTACTTACGGACTATCTAATGAAATGAGGACGATCCTTTCTTATTTTTGTATTTTCATAAATTTTTGTTTTCTCTTTTAGTTGACGACTTTCACATGAATAATGCATAAACTTATAAAGTGGCCAAGGCACATTTACTCTTCCAACTGTGGGTGAAGTTATCGCCTTTGGGAATGATGTTATGCTGAAGGGAATGAGCAAATTATTATATAGTGTAATAACAAAAGATACTTGCGTTTGAATTTCCAAGGACTAAGACAAAAGGTTAAGTATTTTACATACATATGTATATGTATGATCAAAAACAAAATTCTTGTGATTTCAAGGATAATAACATATTTGACCCTAAAACACGCCTAACCATTTCCATCGGAATAATTTGAATATCTTTCCTAAATCCCTATACTCAAGTCAACCTTAATTTAATTGCCTCTTTTTATTTTTGGTCGTCGTAGTCGAGTATTGGCTCAGATGAAAAACTATAGCTACAAGTAGGTATGTTAAATTTCTTCTGCCAAAAACTAAATTTTCCAAAAAAAAAACATTCTTATTGTTTATTTTTGAGCGAGACGAGGTGTTTGGCCAACTCAGGTATCTGTTCAATAAATTCCAATTAGCTTGAAAACCTATTTTAGTTTCATAAATGGCTTAATTGGGCCGCACAGTTCATTTCAAACAGTTTTTGTTACGAATTTGCAAATATTGTTGTGTGTGTGTGATGTTAAAGGTAGACTCGAACAGGGCGCTCTGCCTTGGTATCCACAAAAATGTCGAAAATTGAAGGAACATTTTCATTGAAAGGCAAAGATATTTCCGACCTGTAAAATTTTAAATAGCCTAGTGTTAAGTTTAAGCATATGATACCTACTACTTAAAAATTAGCTAACTTCAAACTAGTTTACTAGATCTTTCTTAATTTTAAACATTCTCTAACTAGTATCGTCCTAAGACTATTTTTTGATTACTACCTTCTGAACACACAAAAAACAATGATAGATCAAACACAAGACTAAGTTAACAAACTTTAAGCGTATGGAAAACAGACTATTTTTTTAAAGAAACGTTCAACGTTAAATGTGAGGGGTCTAATGTTGTTGGTTTAAAAGTAGTTAAGTAGAATACATTTCAAAAACGTCAAGTTTGAGAAATCCGAAATTTTTAAAAATTGGAATTTAAATTTGATTTGATCAAATTTTAACAAAATCGAAATTCTCTACTTCTTTTTTTTTGGAAGGAAAAGCATTTAATTATTCTAACGAGTCTTCGAATTTAGGACCTTAGTTTTTTATTTTTATATATTTAGTAGAATATAATGAAATAGTCCTTGCAATTGTTTTACACGAAGAACATAAGATTTTCCATTAAAAATCAGAGGTTTCCTGTTGAGTTATAAAGTTGAGGAATTCATTCCAAAGGCTATCTTATTCCCAATAGAACTGTGTATATTTTCAACACCCTGTTTAGTGTTAATGTTCTCCTGAATATTTAAAAAAAAAACTTGCTATTTTGTGTATAAAGAGATACAGAGATATGCTTCCTTTCAAATTCACGAACATTTAATTGAAATTTATGAAAGAATGAATTCATCTTCAGTCAGTTTCAAATAAAATTGTAAATCTTAAATTATTTCTCTAAAATTCTCGATCTATTGGACTATGTACTTTTATGGTCCTTTTGTATACAAAAAAGGATTTATTTGATCAAACTCAGTAATATGGAATTCAAAACAAAACAAATAACAAACAATGCGATGCAGGCAATGTACCCATCAAATGGCAATTTTAGACAAGTACCTTGGGATATAGAATTGGTTCATCCTGTTTGAAAGCTATGCCATTCTAAAAGCTATAGTTCCTTTGTTCCCGACAGTGCATCATCATACCATAAGTCCATCCATATAAGGCAACTACTGATGACACAGGAAATGCTTGTGCATATAGAAATAGATATCAATTTGCAACCAGAGGTCTGTGAAAATTCCAGAAATATAACTTTCTATAAAACTTACTGGTTTAACTTAGATATACTCAGCACCAGGTGAAGGTGTAGTAAGCTTAGGTGTATAGATTGTAAAGGACTATTGAGCATCAGGAAACTATGGGACGGTGGAATGAACAAATTTCAAGCAGAATGCAGCATATGCGACTCATGTATGTTTCCGCTCATTTGCATTTGCATGCATCTTATATTTGGTACATGAGTTCGGTACTGTGCTGTATCCGGACCTTAGTAGACCTTGGGGCACCATTAACAGGCTCGAAACTTGGCTGGCGAGGCATACGCATTCATCCCTTCGGAATTAACACATTAGATCTGTAGCTCGGCTATGGCAAATTGTCGGTCCTTCTTAATGCCCCCATTTTGTCTCGACCGACAATGACTGGAACCGAAATGTACATACCTACATACATACTGGCAGTGTGTTCTTCGTATTGAAATGTTTCATGTTCTACATATCCGACGTATTAAATAATTCCAGGTTAGGTACACAAACAGGACTATTGTACAAGCTAGAGGGTGTCCGGCCTGTCCTCATACCGAAGACGCGTCCAGTATCGAAAAAGGAATAGGTACGTACTAGGGGTGGCAGTAGTGGAAGAAGTTGAATTAATTTGTTATGCCACATGTATTCACCTCAGCAAACAACCGTTTTAAATGGTTAGAATTTCTTGCCAAAGAAAATAATTAATAAATTGCTTTGCCACGCAATCTGTTTGTTGGCGCTCCAATTAGCAGCTTCAAGCCACAATCATTTATTAATGATTAACGTGATATGTTGTGTGTGACAAAATAAAAATAAATGTGTTGATTTTTTTTTTGTGTTGTTAAAAGCATAGAAGGAAACGATGGATATTAATAAATAGCACGACAAGCTACTCTAGACAAGGTCCAAGAACATCTATAATAAACTAAATATTTAAAAATGAAAAGTGAACAAAATAGACCAACTCTCTGCACTACAAGTATCAACACAAATATTTCAATATCATCGGTTGAGTAATTTTTGACTATTATCGACATGTGCATAGATAAAACATATTTAATTGAAAACTTGAAAAGCAATTTTGGTAGAAACATTTTAAACATAAGACAAATATTGATCAAAATTTATAATAATTTTTTCGAAGCAAGCTAGGTATTCTCAAGCGTCAAAGGTTGAGCTACACATGGTAGAAAAATAGAATCAAGAACAGACGGATGGTAGATGTGCCAAAATTGACTCTCTCGATCTGTATGAAGATACAAAGTGTACCTAGTTACAAAACTAATTTAACAAAAAGACTTTTCTCGGAACGGGTTCAACCGATGTTGGATCAGTTTTTTTTTTAACTTCTAGTCAGCCATAGCAGTTATGGAAGTCAAAACTTTTTAAAATATTCTACTAATCAATTGAATTTTTCCATTGAATTTGATTGAAATTTCAATTTCACGAGCTAGGAGCTACCGCTATTGGTTTTGAAATTCTCAAAAAGCAAAATACAGTAGACTCGCGCTAACAAAAACACCGCCTTACGTGAACACCGGCTAACGTGAACATAATTTTTTTTACATTGAATACTCTGTAGCGTGAACACTGTGAGAAGGCCCTATAACGTGAACAAATTTAAAATGCATTTAACGTACAAAACGTTGTTTTCTTTTTTGCATTTGTCGGTTAGTCGAAACGGGGAATATATGGTACAAGATTGCTTGTTAGTCCTGGTAGCTTAGTTTTTCTTTTGCTGATATCCATGAATGGACTGAAGATCTTCCGAACGAGGTTTTGACCAGTGATGAAAAAGAAAGCGAGGACAGTATTTTAGAAAAAGCACATACCAGAATAGAGCCTAGTGAAGTAATCAACATTTTCAATAAATCTTTGGAATGGACGCAAAATGAAAACATAAGTCTAACAGAATCAGCGTCTCTGACAAAAGGCGTTGTTCAGAAATTTATAAAAAAGAAAATCCAAAGAAAGATAACTCATTTTTTTATTGATTTCAACGTAATTTTTTTTTGTTAACACAGCATAATGGATTAGGTATTAACAAACCGAAACACGAAAAAAATATGAATTTGAGTTACAGCATATGTCTAATTTATTAGAAAAATTTTGAAATTGCACCTTCGTAAACATGAACAACTCCGCAAACGTGAACACGATCGGTTTTTAATAGTTCACGTTACCGCGAGTCTACTGTATACCTATACGAGTTACGGCGAGTAGTATGTACATTGGTACATAGAGAGACAAAAAGTCAAAATAAAATTTTTTAGAACTCGATTAAATTTTGAAACAAATTGGAAGGACTTACCAAATATTAAATAAATAGAATTTGCAAGTAATTTAAGCTCATCAAAAAATTTAACTCACCTGAAAATTAAGAAGAAAAGCAAAATAAGAAAAAATGACCCCAATAAGTAAACATCAAAACATACCCCTTTTAATTATTTAAGAAACTCAGCTTTGCAACACTTTTACAACAAAAACAAAAAAACAGCCGCGACGCACTGCTAAAATGTCAACGCAACCCTAAAACGACGAGAAAATGACAATTTAAAAGGCAAATTTTAGGTACTAAATCAGTTTCTTCATTTATGAATGAAACAGCATTTACAAGACCGCACCTTGCAAATCAACACTCAAATCCTTCTCACGCTACGGGCGTGTAAACTACGCACACATAATCTTACGTACTTTGGAAACTACACCTACACTTACACACCTTCTATTCGATTTACAATTGCAAATAAATTTACAACTCCGATTGAGTGATTTTAGAAACAAAGACATCCCGTTATTTTTTCCTTCACGTTTGAACAAGTTTTTATGACCCGGCGAAATAAGGAAAGAATACTTTTTTACCACTTTTTCTTACAAATTTAACAACACCGCGAACAACAGAACACACCATTCTTAATTTCACTATTTTTACTTTTATTTTTTCCATTTAATTTAATTTTTAATAACCGATCACGACTCGCGAAAAAATTGGCACGTACTTCTCTAACTAGTTAGATTAACAAAACCAACTGAATTGAATGAGATGATGAGAACAAATTAACTGCATCGGTGCCGATGAGAGTAACTCAATTCAAATGATTGTTGTATTTGGTGTTCTTATTCTTATGCACTCAAATGCGCTTTCAGAAAACTTTTACTTTTTTTTGGTTCATTTCTTACCATTACCAAATTGGTTAGAAAGAAATAAACTTTTGTTGGTTGAGTGAGATGTAAGATTTGTAGATGACTTACTTTACTTGCATTTGTGTTGAATTATTTTGGCAATGGCCGATCATGAAAAGTTCTCTGATTTGTTTTTGTAAACACATATTTTATTTGTGATGTCTGGCAGTGTTACCACTTTAGCGTATATTTATTGGACTTCCTATGTTTGTTTATTTTTGTTGTATTGATTTCTTAACAAACATGAATTCTCTCTATAACAAAAAAAAATTAACCAAAATATGTCAGAAAATAGACTGCGTCGATTTATAAAGCGTACCTATACCTTAAGAAAGTAGTACAATCGAAGACTCGGAGTACCGCCAAAGGTTTCTGGGGTCAATTATGAAAATAAAGTAGGATTCGAACTAATGCGATATTTTAAAACAAAAATAAAACATCTGTGGTTTTAAAGGATTAAATGACTCTTAATATTTCTCAAAGTTCTTTAATCTTAGCGCAAGTTAATTCCAATTTATAGGCAGGTAGGTTCAAATATTAAAAGAAAGAAAATTATTACCAACTTACCGAATATGAAAGCCTTCATATTAAACACTTTCGCAAAGGTGATAAAATTGTTGACTTAATCTTCTTTTTGAATTTAGCACATATTTAGGTAGATTATAATATTGCATTTGGAATTGCTAAAGATTATGAATCCATTAGCAAAATTGAAGACCCCCTGGAATACACTTCCAGCTTTACATGTGCCCTTCAGTCTAACTAAGCCTTTTCTATCTATGAATTTATGCACGCTTACCTGATTATAGTATTCAGAACAGAAGTGCTCCTTAGTGAATCACGTCATCAGAACTTACATAATTTCTCAATTTTCACCTTCATTAGATGCTTTTACAGAGAAACTTACTCCCTGTTTGCACTTTACGTAAATTTATAAGAAAATAAGATTAGGGAAGAAACAAGTACCTATAAATGTTTGCCACTTGACAACTAGAAGACGTTTTCGAATGTTGACAGCGAAAAAAAATTTGGTAAGTATTCCAATTTTATACTTAGTGCCACTTCAGAATCCTACCACCTACGACCTACCTACCCTTATTAACACTTCGCCTTAAGTAAAACCAACATATGAATATGATTATAATGAGGAATATTATTTCATGTAGTTTTTCAGCTTCCTCCATCATCAGCGAAACAAGTGTGCTGTCTACATTGCATAATCCTTACATGCTGTGAGCACAAGTGCTTGGCAAAAGGCGTCTTTCATCCCGGCGCTTGTCTTAAGCCAAAGCCATTGGGAGCGTGAACTTATTTATTATTGCACAATATGTGTGTGCGCATAAATTACACACAACACTCCCTGGCGTATTGTTCTTTTATCAGAGATATATTTTGACAGACAATAGACAACGATGACGAAGTTGTATTTTGTCAGTTTTTGTTTTTTCTTCATTTGCTTAGGAGAATAATTAATAGCATTATCAAGTGCTTAATTAGACGAAGAAATAATGCGAACGTATGGCGCTTCTTTTTGACGAAATTAAAGGGATGTTATGTATTCCGTCATACAAAATTACCCTATTGAGCAAAACAATTTCCCCTTAACAAGAATACATTCTTTGTAAACGAGAGAATAGATGAAATTTCAATCAGTAAAATACCTACCATCTGTTATATGCTCTTTGTTGAAGCGATTTTCCAAAGCAAAGTTGGTACCTAACCTCGATGAGTAGGCCTGGTGAGAGTTGTTAGCTACTGAATTTGAATTTCAGAATTTTTAATCGAGCCTTTGTGGAGTTGAGTCGCCTTATACTACTACGGTTTCGCTTTATGACGAAAGTGTGAATTCAGACGACGAACTAGGACCACGAGAAGAAGTAACTGTCAACCAACCGACGGATGGGGCCGATTCATCCTTCTGTATCCGGGTGATGCCCTGATAACTATGAGTACTATAGTTCGTCAGTTCAGCAGAGTTAATATATTTCGCCCGATGTCGTTGTCGTCTGATGATTTTACAGTTGCTGCTGCTGCAAAGACTGAGATATGATTTGTTCCTTTGAAGTTGGGCCTTCCTAAAAACAGTAGAAGACCATTGATTAGTATGCAAATTGAAACAATGGTAACTATTTCGTCGTTCCATCATAGCTTTGTACGATAAAAGAACCATCGGGTAATGTATATTCAGGAGAGTAGGTTTAATAGGTCTAATGAAGATGGTCTTTCAATGAAGAGCATTCAGTTTAAAATAATTCCTCCATTACAAAAATCCATTTCCCACATTTTGGCATCAAAGCCTAAAATAAAATCTGTTTTTTTTTTTTCAGGCTAAGGACAATAGTCTTGGTATATAAAGGCATTTTATACATGCTCAGCAATTGTCGTATTCTTTTAGTCAATTGTTTTCCAAGGACAAGTTTTATAATACACACTTAGCTGAATAAGTAGCAATCAAGTCTTCCATGTTATCCAGTTAAGTGCTAATCAATTTGACTGAGGAACTGTGCCTAACAATCTACTACTAAAAACTGGACTAAAATCAACAGTGAAAAAGTTTCAATTATGACTAAGTAAACATTTAAAAAGCTGACATATAATTGCAATTTTCTGTCCCATATTTAGAATCGCTTGACCGATAAATCTTGTATACTTCAATACGAATTCTCAATTCAGAAGAAGGAAAAACGAAAAATAAGTCAATTCATCCATTGACATAGCTTTTAGGTAACATATCTAATGTTTTTAGGGGAATAGAATGGAAATCGATAGATCACTCTTAGCTAAAAGCAACTACACATAACCTTCGTTTTTCATTTTTAGATTTTTGTCCTTTAAGCGAAGAGGTATCAAAATATTATACAGGCGAGTATAGATATACATTGAGATGCATGTCCGAACGACGATGCCGGAAATTCCATTCCATTATTTCCATTCATACAATATTCACTTCGCTTGAGTTCCATTGCAATTTTCCCATCAGTCTTCAAAATATTCATAAAAAATTTACATCCAGGTCCGCGTTCATTGTACAGCGTTGTGCACAGAGTTCTTGTTCTTGCTTCAGACTATGTTACAACACAACAATGGTGATGTCTTCTCTGGAGTTTTTCTTTCTGTTGCTGCCTGATGTCGACTTCATTGTCAACTTTACATTCCTTGTGAAAGGCTGTTGGTTCCTTCTCTGATACAATATCTCTGCTGCTGCTACAACACTGATTAGTGCTTACTGAATAATTAATTCTGTCTATTTTGCAGAATTTCTTCATGGTGGGCTAAAAGATGACTTGGTAAAAGGAGATCCACAAGTACTGGAGCTCGGCTAATAGGATTGCTTCGTCGGAAGAGGAGTGTTACTATTGAATCGAATGTGAATTGTTTTTATTACTCGCATAGCAATTTGGAAAAATGCTTCAGTTTAAGTTTTTTTTTCGAGAAAATCCATTTTTAAATCATCGTCTGTGTTTCTATTGAAAAGGTCAAAAGGTTAGACGTCATATTATGACACACCGAGTCGTTGTATCTTTTTGTCAAATTTACATTATGAAACATAGCCTCAAAATGATATTTTTGCATTTTTAAGGAGCATAGCTAAATTTGATAAGCAACAACTTGTAGCGGGGCTTCCTACTCTCAGCCATTCCCGTGTGCATGTTGTTGGCAAAAAGGGAAGAGACCTTAAATTTTTGTGACTAGTAAGTACTTTTTATGATAAGATATATTCTGGGAGGAATTGCTAAGGAGGACCTAAGGATCATAATACTTATGACAACACCAAGAAGATTCCAACTATAACATTGCAACCTGCAATAGATGACTGAGAAAAAACCACATGAAAACACCACGTGCATTTAACGAGACCTCTGAAACACAAACAATCAAAGGAAGTAAGTATTTTCATTTAAAAAAAATAAGAAGCTTTCTAGAATCGAGAGCAGTAAGTGTTTTCATTTAAAAAAAACTCTAGGTATGCATGATACATCATGTAAAATGTTGAAATTAGTAAACCTGAATCAAATGATACGCAATGTACGCAATTCTACACTTTCATTCAAAGATACTTGCCTGCAAACATACTATAATATTCTAATATATATATTATGTACATACAAGTAATTTGCTTTGAATACTTGAAGTAAACAACAATAATATCCAACCAATTTTATTTCGAAGTGTTGCAAACTTGAAAGTGAAAAATTTCTATTGTATACCGTACGATGCTTGTTACTTATGGAGCAAATACCACATTTGCAACATAAATTTATTCCTTGAGACCCATTTAAGGGCCAGAGGAACAATAAACTATTAAATGTTATCTTTTATTTATGTTCTGTAAAGTTCGGTATTTAATTTATATTTTTTTTTGTTTACAGGTTTTCATCAACCATTGGGTTCCATTACTCACACGTTCTCAAGTGAAGAAGAACATGAAAGGAAGAAAGATAGCCTGCCACTTACCACTACGTTAAAGTGTGAATAAGAAGAATGCAAATGCAAATGAGCATCATTATAATATTCCAACTATGCTTACATACATATATTTGTTGTTTTTTGTTAAATCTTGGAAAAACAATAAAGAATGATTGATAATTGCATGGTCTTTGTTTTTATTGAGGCATTCCAAACACTTTTCTAGTTTTCTAGAATCAAAGGCAGTAAGTATATTCATTAAAAAGGAGAAAAACACTTGGCAGATATCATGAATAATAATGAAAACATCCATCGATTGATGCGGAATATAGCCGTATCATCTCACAATTCATTTACTTTCAAAGTTAATTGCATGACAATAGTCCACACGATACTAACAAATTTATTAACGCCTAAAAGTATGCAATACTATTTCACATCATTGTTCTTCACAACCAAACATATTTTATTGCATATCTTAAGGTTGTACCAAAAAGGTTCTGAGATCGACTAAGTTATGACATATTCGCCAGTGAGTATTTAGTATTGCATACTTTTGGGCGTTTGTATGAATTCAGTATACCTGCTGCTGATTATGGTCGCCTGGTGCATGGACGAAATTTTTCAATGAAATTTATGAAATTTCATGGCGATTTTTGTCAGGTTAACAAATTATCAGTGAGTATTTAGTATTGCATACTTCTGGGGGTATATGTGAATTTAGTATACCTGCTGCTGATTATGGTCGCCTGGTGCATGGACGAAATTTTTCAATGAAATTTATGAAATTTCATGGCGATTTTTGTCAGGTTAACAAATTATCAGTGAGTATTTAGTATTGCATACTTCTGGGGGTATATGTGAATTTAGTATACCTGCTGCTGATTATGGTCGCCTGGTGCATGGACGAAATTTTTAATGAAATTTATGAAATTTCATGGCGATTTTTGTCAGGTTGACAAATTATCAGTGAGTATTTAGTATTGCATACTTCTGGGGGTTTGTGGGAATTTAGTATACCTGCTACTGATTATGGTCGCCTGGTGTATGGACGAAATTTTTTAATGAAATTTCATGGCGATTTTTGTCAGGGTGATTTTTTTTAGGTTGGGATTTTTTAAGGTTGGATTTTTTTTGTGTGTTTTTTCTACACATGTTTGATGCAAAATAATTGCCGTAATATCAAACTGGGCAAAGACAATTTAAGTATATTTTTTGACATTCTTTTGATTTCAATTGAAATTTTTTTTATTAAAAGACATTGTATTTATTGCTTACTGGCAAGAATCTCAAAATGTTTGAAGAGTTGTATAGGACCAGTTACAGAAGTTATGTTTTGATTGATTAAACAGAAAATGGTCTATGATATGTATGTACGAGGGGTATCTCAATTTAGAGAAAAATGGAATATTGAATAACAAAGGTTTGATAAATTTTGCTCAGTTTAGACAATTCTTACTACCTAATTAATAAATATTTATGGTGGACTAGTATTTCGACGGTTTCAGATTCCTACCGTTCTAAGCATTGTTGTGTACCTGTAAAGAAATGTGTGCCAACTTGCTAGCACAATAAAAGACAGTTTTCTTTTTCTTCAAAATAAATTTCATCCTTTATTTTTCATCACCATATTTTCATTTATAATTTTATATTTATTTATAATGAGGGCTATCGTGAACAAAATTTCCCTGGGAATTCTTTCCATCTTCAAAAATGGGAAACGACAATATTTCTGCACTGTTCATTGAAAGCTGGCTGATGGCCTTTTGAAATGGGAGCCAAAGGCCCTGTGAAACTTAATTCCCAATATCAATAAATTCCAAGGGAAACTATCGACATTATTCGAGTTTACAATTTTAAAGGTTAAGAAAAATTCCGAGGGAAATTTTATTCACAATAGCCCCAAATAGCTATATCTTAATTTTGGTAAGTATATTACGGAAAGAATGGCTGCAAAATCTTACATCTCAGAGTGCCTGTGGTGTGTGTGTGTGTGTTGTATGTGTAGTCGTATGTATACTGCATGAATTTTTACTGCATCCTGCATGATGAAAACTGCTTTCCTTAACTCTTCCAATTACAGGTACGTAGAATCCTTATGTTTGTTGGTATGGCTTTTACAATGTTTCTGTTTTGTCTGTTGTCTTTGCTCAGTGTGGATATTGAAATAATAACAAATCGTATTTTTTATAATACATGAATAATGGAACATTGCAATTTTCTTAATATTTTGTTTGTGCTGCAACTGAATTTACAATTATTTTTCTGTTTTACTGGTAAATTATTATTATCATTAGCATTTCTTTTGAGAGTGCTTTTTTTCTTTTATTTTTAATCATTTTAATATTCGATCCCATCTTTTTTTCTCATCTTACAAAATAGATTTTTTAGTATTTACAAGAATTAATATTTCAACAGCTTATCAGCTTAAGATACATTTTTTATATTGCTATCATAATATTTTTAATAAAAAATAAAACATAGATTTGCGAATATTTAGTTCTAAACAATATTTTAATATTTTTTTATAAACATAATATATATCTATATGATTTTTTGAAATTTGTTTTCATTGTGTTTGTTCGCATATAAAAAATGGTTTACTATGGTAAAGTAATTTTAATATTAACTAATTTGCATTTTTGTTTTTTTACATATACATATGTACATATAGATGTATTAATAGCTACAGTATATAATATATTTATTTTAATTATACGTAATACTTTACACATATTTGTTTATAGTCTATCATTTTTTGTTTTTTATTTTCATTCATATTTATAGTATATTTTATATTATATATTTATAGTAATTTTTGTATTGAATTTTCATAATTTTTTAATTGTTTAACAAAGCTTAGAAATTAAAAATAAAAACACTATTTTATATCAGAATTTGTGTGAAACTATTGTTGTTAGAAGATGTTGAATTTACAGGACTTGAAGCATTTTTCTTGGTGGCGATGTAATCGACAGAAGCCCATTGAACGAAAGTTTTTGCAATAGCGTGATGAATCCTTACAACGAGCTAGAAAAAGAAAAGATATTTTGTTTTAGATCGTTAAATATTTTTGTGTTTCATTTCTTAATATGTTTAATCATTTATTTTAGCCATTATTATCTAATTATCAATTATTAATTTTTAATTATTAATATTCAGACAATAAAAATACATTTTTTTTAAATATTTATAAGTTTAAGAACAGACGCTTTTCTTAAACATACTCGTAAACTACAACTAAAGAAATTATTGTTGTTACTCAGCAAGAAAGTGGGTAAGGAAACACTTGAACAATGTTTAAAATTATTAAATTCTGCCGATTCCGAACGGCTAATGAGCAGCACTTTTTAAGTTTTGAAATATAAAATTCTCAAACAAGTGGGGACGCCTCGAAAATTTAATTTATGGTCAATCGTATTGCCCCAATTTCAAAACGCTTTCTCTCTAAATTGCTAATGATGTGAAGATTTAACCTACATTTTATATAAATTTTTACTACATTGATTGGAACAGATGAAGTCTCTTTGACAAATTAGTCCCGCAAACAAAAAATAATAGGTACACTATACAATATACATACCCTTTGTAGAACACGGAGGACTTTTACACACTTTCATTACCGCAGGTCGTGGTTGATGTTTGCACTCGTTTCCGGCTGGTCGTCGGGTGCCATACCACAAGCACTGCAATATTCTGTATTTCAGGCCTTGACGACCACATGGAGAATTGCACTGAAAAACACAATTAAGTCACTTTAGATCAAACTTAAATGGGCACACGTATGCATAAATGTGTCATTGTCGTCGTTGTTCTTACCTCGGACCAGGGCTCAACCCTCCAGATCCCTTTGCATAGTTCATTGTTGCACTCCTGTCGACTGATTGGCTTTTCTTGCTTATCACATCCGTCACTAAGGGTGTCGTTGATGTATTTGCAAATGACTTCACGTTTCTGAATGGCTGTATGAAGACCAAGACATCTGGCCTGTTGGCATAGTGTCCATTCGCCCGCTTGCCACTGGGGACATTCTGCATGGCCGCAAGACTCAAATGTATCGGGAATATTCAAACCGGCATCCTCACATTCGACGTTGTCAACAATTACAGTTGTTGTCGAATTGTCATTTAGTGTTGGAGTACTAGGTGTGACTTATACGCAAGTTGCTGTGCGCCTCTGTGTTAAGCGAAAAACAAAATAATTTTAAAAGAAATTCGTGTAAAATGATTTAGTAAATTACTTAATGTGAACAGATTTTCACAAAAAGAAACAATTTGGAAAAATGAAAACAATTTACAAAAAATGTTCGTTCTTGTTGATTCTCACACATTCAAGTGCCTTTAATATATGTAATTACAAAAGAAATCAATTTTTGGATTTTAAAATAAATTTTGGAGTTTTTAAATGAAAACTAAAAAAAGATAAAATTAAGATTTTAGAAAATCTGGACTTCTTGACGCTGCTAAAAGTTTCTTATTTTACAAACATACTTTTTTGAAGTTTTGAACTTGTAAATTTATTTTTTTTTGTGTATAACTTTGGAAAGCCAACTTATACTTTTATGTGTGAAAAACTGTTCGCAAAAATTGATTTAAAGTTAAAAAATATTAATATTTACCCTCAATCCAGTTCCAGATCCACAATGTTCGGAGCACTCTGACCAATCACTGGTTACCCATTTGAACGTGATCTCGTTTATATTTCTTCGGTGTTGCTTTTCGTATTCTCCTTGGTGCAAAATGTGATTGTGGTGCTGCAGTTGTTTCAGTGTGTGCCCTTTGCGCCGGAAATCATCATTAGTTGCAGCAACAGTTTCATCGTCTAAGGTCAATTCTTTCGTAATAATATGTGGCTTTCTAATCGTTCCATCGACACCGAATTGCAGACCTTTTTCCATTAATAAATGATGTCCCTTTGAGTTGCTTAATTTCTGTAACGGCCATAGGTACATGGAAAAATATATATTTATTTGAATTTTTTAAGTTTTATTTTAGGAAGAAGATTTTAAGACATAAAATAAAAACATCAAACGAAATAGCAGAAATTTGCATGACTGGTTCTCACATCTAAAAACCACTTCCCATACACTATCTGTCGAAGCTATATCCCCATTGAATGTCTCTAGCCAACAAAAAAACGCTCCTTTTCGTTAATTACTGATTGTACCATTTTGCTTATTTTCTTCTCTTTGTACAAAAATTAGCGAGTGAAAATCGCAAGAGGGAATCAAAAACCCAAAAATTAAAAGCAAAAGCAAATTATAGAAGATCATTCAGGCGTTTTTAAATCTGCCAAAAACTACTCTTTCCCTTCAGAATCGTTTTTTTTATTTCTGCTTTCCAAAATCCTTCCCATCATCGAGTCCTTCCATCCAACCATCACCAAGGAGGTTGGTTTTCATGCAGATTATTGAAAGATAACTCCCGAACGCTATTGAAACTTTCAGCGGTAATGGTAAGTGGTGGCGTCAGTGGCAGTGGCGGTGGTGGCAAAGCTGCTGACGTGAACTTAATTCACCGGAGTCAAAAATCGTCATCATGATAATTATTGTCATCATCATAATTATCTGCTGAATTACAAGTATATTTAATGACTCGAACCTTAGGTTAAGGAGTTTATAAAAAAAATAATACAAAATTCACAGAAAGTGAGATACGTGTCGACTTATAGCGGATAATGAGGATGATGGTCGTAAGGGTTAACTGTGTATCTTCGTCTACTATCTCTATGTGCATGTACTTAAACTAAAAACTTGTACCTATATTTTTAATTACCGGAATATCTATGGACGGCTCTGTAAACTTTTTTCCCCCTTTTAGTCTAACAGGCTGAGAGAGATAAGGATCATCCAAAAGGAATTATCTACCATCATCATCGTCATGTCTGGTTGGTTGTCCTTGGTCTTAGGTATATAGCTGTACTAACTGAGAAACATTTTTCCGCTTGGAAGTAAGTTTTGGATTTTATTTAATTAATTTCATTTGTGGCTATTCAATTTTTATTTGGTTTTAGGTTTGGAGTTGGAAAAAAAGATTACGGTAGAAGTACTCCTGCTAAATTGTTCCTTCTGAAAAGGCTAGTTTTGTGAATGAATTTTATGCTATGCAATCAGAGTTTCATAATTACTTGACGTTGAAATATAGACAAAGTGTTTAGTTGAGGGTATATTTTTTTTTTGAACATTTTTTTAAGAATGTGCTTAGAGAACTTTTCATTGAGTGGCATTTACTAATTTACACTTACAGAAAATGACATTTTAAAAAGATTATGGAAATATTTATGCAGAAACTTTGACAATCAATGTATGCCATAAAATACTTTGTATTGTGCTCTGAGGCTACATTACTCAAGACCACAATTCGAATACATAAAATTTAAAATCCAATCAGATGAGTTAAATACAAAAACTGTAATCGAAAATTATCCAAGAATCGATCACTTTGTAAATCGTAATATATTATTCCTCCGAATTGGCTTACTTATAGCATAAGATTATTCAAGCTATAGGACCACAACCTTTAACGAAGGCTTGATGGTAGAAATATGTATGTCCAAAATCATTTTTAGGGATTTTGAAAACTGCAACCTTAAACAGGGCTTAGTTTGGGAAATTTCCCAATATTTCAATAAGATCTCTTTGTGTGGTAATATTTCGATAAGAAGACCATGCAGAAGTTTCTGCTTTGGATGTGTATACTGGAGTTATAAATAATTATAACCCTTTTGTATCAAGTATGTCTCGAAAGCGAAATAATTGTGATTTTAGTAGACGACAGTGGTTTTTTCAAAAATCCCAACAATTTTTTTTGTTTGAGATTTGCACATAAGCACATCCATTTTGGTTTTGAGTAATATATATTTTTTGAATAGATGTTATCAATTTTGAAAACCGCAACCCGTTTCAAGGGTTAGTCACGAAAATATCGTCATCAAAATCTTAATGTGCTTTGGGTCAAAATTTTGTAAAATCACTTCGGATAGAAATATTCTGAAAACCACACCTAATAGGGAGATTTTTTAGAGTTCTGCGCCGTTTTTAAAATAAGATTGAATAACATAATAGTTTTTTTTTTATTTTGTATTCCTCGTTTTTAAAATCAAATGAAGAAGTCAATTAAATTCCGTTGCATTCTTGTTCTTGTTGATTCTCATATATTCAAGCTGCTTTATTTTGGAATAATGATATTAAAGTATTTTAAAATATAATCTTCTGAACCCAATAAATTTTATTTGTTATTTATTCTCTTTGACAATATGAGCACTTTCTTTTGAAATTTCATATGCAATTTTTTTTATTCGTTCTTGTTGTCGCTCACATATTGGAGTTCCGGTATCGTGTGACACATTTTTACAAAATCTTCGAAGAAAGCTGACAATTTGAAGTGATTTTAGCAGTTTCTTCGACTTATTATCACATCTCTACTTTAAAGCCATGCGAAATTGCTTTTGTTTGTTCTTGTTGATTCCCAAATTTCAGCGGGTTACATATACTTTTTATCAATAAGCCGACCGACATGTTTTTTGGTTCTTTGTATGGCGAATGCTAAGAAAACTTTACATGTCTTCATCTTCAATCATCTGATTTTAAGAATGTTAAGAACGTGCGGCTTTAGAATATTTTACTATCAAAGAAACTTACATCAAAGGGACTGATCTTTTAATTGCTATTCATCATCAGCAGGCTTCATTTTCGCATGAGTGATTTTCAGTAGTATTCATCAATGCACTTTGTGTAAGTGTGGATAGAAATACAGAGTGTGTTTCAGTATTTTACAAGTGTGTGTGTAGACTGTAGAGATAATGTACATATGTATGTAAGGATATATATCTACATAATATACATACATACATCCTGCCATGTACAAATTACTATCCATTGGATAAGAGGAAGTGATAGCAGACTACGTATATTCACAGAGAATGGATGCACTTTTCCGTGCGATAAGTTAATTTCGGATTACAGTTGATTGAATGCTTTCAATTTTATCTAGCCGCTACTCTGCTGCATCCATCATCACGCTAACCTCAATTTTCATTCTCGTTTTTTTTTATTCCAAAAAAATTAAGATATATTGAACACTCCATTGATGAGTTGAAATCATCATTTTATCGTCGTCATTATCATTCTCAATGCTGGTGGAGATATTTTGAAAGAAATCACAGAATCCACTTAAAAATTATAACCAGCAGAGAAGTCATAGGTATTTTATTTATTAATTAATTAATTCACTTTTCAATGGATGATCGACTTATATTTTGCGGTCCGTTTCACGAGTGGCCAATGCACCGATTTATTTATTGATTTCTTTTGTTGATATGTCATTATTCCTCAGCCCTTGAGGCTCTTAATTATGTCGATGTTGATGATGACGGCTTCTCACCCAGTTATTATTTCGAAGTAAACAGTTAAGGTAATTACTTTTTTGTACAGAAGTTTCAATTAAAAATGAATGCATCATGTATAAAATTAATATTAACTTATTTTTTTATATAAGCTACAAAGTTTACTGTTTAAATAAATATAGAGAAATGTTTTTTTAATTATTTAAAAATCATTGACACATATATTAAATTAATTTGAAAAATTCCGTGATTTAATTATTTAATAAAATGGAACTAGTTGTTCGATTCAAGCAGAATTTTAACGACAACTTCCAATGGAACTCAAAGCCATACTTGTCAAAAAAAATTATAAAAAATAATAAATAATATTATTGACTCCTCCAAATCTGGTTGCATAAATTGCAAAAGCATGTCCTTCATTTATAGTGTCAGTGTCACACTTTTAACTATATTTTTTTTCTTTTTCGAAACTCATCTAAAAGTTAGTATTCCAGGGATAACATAATACCCTTTTCATGTACTCGTCTCTCACAAAAGTTTTGGCACTAATGAAAACTGATTCCCTGAGCCCAAACCTTCCTCATATTGCAACCAATTTAATTTAAACTGGAGTGTATTTTCCACTTCAACATTTATTCCATTTCATTCAGTGAGATAATATTTGTTTTTCAAATAATTATCTATTAAATAATTTATTGTGTCAAGTAATTCTTTTAGGTATAGGGCTCTGGTTGTATGTGGTCGGTCGGTCTATATGTGCACACAAGGAAGGACTAAATGAATAAAACATATAAAATATCCTCTCACTGAATTTTTTAATTAAAATGTATACAAGTTCTAGAGTTGAACAATGTTGAAATAAAATATTATTTGTGTCCATTGAATTTGAAATGTTCAAAGCCCCCCGCCCGCATGTTTACATTATTCCTAACTTGTTGTTTTTCACTCTCACTGTGCTTTCAATATGGTAGCCCTATTAATGTGCTTAAATAGCCCGCCTGTTTAGATACGCATCTGATTCTATATTCAGAGTGTTTATTTAGATGACATTTTAAAATACATAGGTCAAAATTGTTAGCAAAGGGGTTTCTATGTTTTTTTCTATTTTCTAAGCTATGATTCAATATGCTTAGAAATATCTATTAAACATCAACAACTAAATAAGCAATAAGAGTGCATAATGCATAATCAGGACATTTACAAAAAAGGGAATATGACCCTACTTTTGGATTCGAACTTGTTGGAAATACTTTCGAAAAACTGGACAAAAATTCCAGGTTCATTTATGTTTGATTTAATATGCGGAGACAGTTTAAATTTCACGTACATATTCGAAATCCAGCCTTACGCTGAAGTACGAAGGTGGAGCTCTTAAACCCTTTTGAGGAGCTTAAGCTTGTTGTCGTTTCATAACTTCTTGATTTTTTTTGTATTAATATGTAAATGTATTTTACATAAATGGATATAAGGCACTCTTGTAAGTCCCATTTAGATAACAACTTTACGGCATAATGAGAACCCATATAAAGGTAGTTAATATGTACATATGTAAACCACTTTCGCGGTAATACCCCACATTCGCCTACTGACTAAAATTTGATGGGCTTACTTGGCAAGTTTTTTTTATGCCCAATTCAAAAGGTTTCGAAAACTTGACCAGTAAGCCCATCAAATTTTAGTCAGTAATCATTAAATAATAAAATTTCTCTATTACATTGTAGCTGTTTCAATATTATTCTACTTTAAATATTCGGTATTAAACCTTCAGGAAGTAAGAACTTGGCGTACTTTTAGATCTCAGTACTTTTCACGGCTGACTTGTTGCACAAAGGTTTTTGTATAGAAGAACTTGGCTCTTTTTTTTAACATTTATGTTTTTTGGTCTGATAATACTTACAGCAAGAACTACAAAAGCAACAAAAATCGACCGAAAGGTCAACCTACATGTTGGTGGGAAAACTTTTTATTATTTTTTATGAGCAAAGTAATTTTTGTTGGCGGCAACTTTACTTCTTTTTCCGCATAGATATTTCCGAGTAAATTGCTACAGATTGGCAAAAGACTATACAGCATCATATACGCATTAAAGCACATTTATTTGGGTAGGTTAAAGAATGAACACAGAGGGACACTTTCTCACGTGATGATACGTGAGAAAGAAGTGGTTTTACAACTTTTTGAAAAAGAAAAACGTTTACAAAAACTTATTTCATTTTGGGCAGAGATTGCAAATTTGGTTAAAAATAACATGTTTTAGGTTTTCGGGGGTTTTTAATGTCTTTTCGTGACGCCGCAACTGAAATAAGTTTGGCCAAAATGAGGTTTATATTCAATTGCATTCAATGAGTAGCAAGGTTTTTCAATAGGAACGGGTAGGCTTGGACATAGCGGCCATGTTGTTATTTGACTTTTTCCAGACACTAAAGACAAATCAACATGGAAAGTTAATGCGAGGCTTCCAACAACATCTAACAAAGTTTATAATCCGAAGCAGTTAGAAACGGACCAGAAATCGACAGAAAAATTACCTTCAGTAACGAGGCCAATCTTTGGCTGAAAGTGCAACCCATTGATGATAACCAGTTTTCTGTTTTATAGAAATTGATTGATTTCTGGTTCCAACAGAACAGCGCTGCCTGCCAAATAGCTGATGATAAATTGGGCCTTCACATCGAACAAAGAGCATCGTTGTCTCATGCAGAGGCACCTGCACTGATCACCGAGATTTTGTGATACTTTTCCGTTTAGGATTTCCTTAAGTCGCATTATGTCAATGAACAGAAAATGACCGGCACCCCCTTTAAAGATTTTTGAAGCTCCACCATCCAATTACACACAATCTAAATTGTAGAGCTGACCAATTATCAAATCAGGGGCCAAATTACCGCATCAGTGAACGAGTGAGTGAGTCCTATCAGTGATCGAATGAAAACGTCAAATTAGAGTAATCAATTGCTAGATGACGTAAACAGTAATGCCACAGTCACATAATTCAGACATGTATTACTCGATAACTGATGCGGTAATTTGGCCCCAGAGGCCCAACAAACTCTTCAGTATTTACTTATCGCTGATTATCTGTTCACGACCAAAAAATAAAACTGTCTGCATGGAGTAGGTTTTCAGCTTAAACATCTAATGCATCTAATGATTTGTCTGTTGACAATGAATTCACCATCAGATACAAAATCCACTGCAAGAGTGAAATCCTTTGATAATTCCCTAAACGATACATCAACAACATTAAAAAAAAATATAGCATGATCTACACCATCTTGTATCATTTCATTCAATTACCACCATCAGAGCTTTATAATCATATAATTTTGTTTAGCAGAACTCCATGCCTTTTAGTTACTAATTGGAAGCAGGTGTTTCCTGTTATACTTATATCAAAACCAAAATCCCTTAAGAGATAGTCAACTGTTGAAAGTCAACTCAAAGACCCGTTACATTTACGCTCCTAATTAGCAATTCCCAGATTGTTGTGATAGTCAAGGTAGAAATATAGCATTGTACGTAGGCGTTGTTGGTATAAAGGACAAACAAATTGTTACAAAGAAGCCACCTCGGGCTGATGCAAAAAGGATTCTATGTTTTTCCATTTTAAATGATGTAAAGAAACATTCTGTTAAGCTTAGATTTAAATTAAGTTAATTTTTTAACAAAAATACGGCATTGAAAATCTTTAAAGAGGTCGGTTGTAAATTAAAGGCGGTACAAAATTTACAAAATTTAATGCATGACTAATTCCCTGCATCTCTCGATAAAACCAGGATACCATCTCATAATTCGACAACATTTGATTCGAAAATAGTTCATTGCTATCTGCAGTCGCAAATCGACAAAAAAAATTGAACATAATTTTGATACTACATCGATTTAATAATGGCGAACAAAAATACACCATCCGGCCAGACCTAATAGTAGTAATTCTCCATCCCATAATCAACAACCCCAAATTAGCCAATCGTGAAAAAGAGGATTATTTAATAAATTAATCCGTCGAGTTCATGGTCAAATGATTCGAATTACAATCATAGGATGTTTTTATTTATTCGTCCCTGTGATTTTTGTGTGTGTCGGTTATTGGCTCATCCGTCTGACTGTTGTTTATCCTGTAACTGAATATGAATTGGGGATGCATGCAGCAGCAGAAGCAGTGGCAGGATGTTTTAACAAAAAAAAAAGCCAGCGTGCACTATTCTATAAAATAATTGTTTTTTGTTTTTACAAAATAAATTATTACCTATGTTTAAAAAAAGTGTCCATTTCGAAAATGAAGAATATCCTGTCAAATATTTTGTGAAAAAATATTTTGTTTTTCTTTTGTTTGGTTTGATTGTTTTTTAGTGTTGTTGTTTATTTTTAATAATAAATTAGATAAATGATAAAAAATATGAAATGGAAAAAAGTAACTAGGGCGATTTGAATAGCAATAAAAGTGTCAAGTCAAGAATCCAAGGACAGTGATGGCGAGCCATAAGTGTCACTAGTGATATTTAATATCGAACCTACTTGTGGTAAAAACTGCACTCAAAATTTAATTTTTACATTAAATGGAAAGAAAATTAAATGCGTTCCACAATCTTTTTAAAGATTATATTATCAATTTTCACAACAGTCAAGTCAATCATAAGGGAAATATCTAAAGACATATGCTAA
Source organism: Chrysotoxum bicinctum (assembly GCA_911387755.1). Taxonomy (NCBI): domain Eukaryota; kingdom Metazoa; phylum Arthropoda; class Insecta; order Diptera; family Syrphidae; genus Chrysotoxum; species Chrysotoxum bicinctum. The sequence continues at coordinate 887,807 of OU426988.1, read as the reverse complement.
ATTTTTCCATGAGATCCCACTACGGAGAATATGGGGTCGTTTCTGTAGATATTAATAATTTTTGCGATTTTTTTCAGGACAGTTTTCCTGAATTTAAATCCAAAACATAATTTTCTTATGAAAAAATCACTGTGAAATTTAGAATTTTAATTCCCCGATGGATGCAAATCCTTTAAGAAAATTCTATAAATTCCGATTCCAACAAAATTCACGAGTGAGGACATATCCTTACATAATCATTCTCATTGCAGCATTGAACTTCTTAAATCAATTTGGCTGACCCTGACAACAAACCTGTCTATTCCCCCTACCGTCTTGTTCATTCCAAAACTTAATTCAGTTTTTGTTTCATGTTTTTTTTCTTTATTCAAGTAAGTACATAGATCCTGAATAAAACAGAAAAAAAAGCTCAACCGAAAGGAAGAAAATACAATAAGAAAAGTACAAAACAAAAACAACAGGATAATAACTAACGACAAGCTCATTTCCAATAGACATTCCGACATTGTTTTGGTGATTGAGGTTTCGATTGATTACGACGTTGTCCCATTTTACCGACGATAAAAAAATTCGAGCCCATTTAGACTGGACACAATGTAGAGATGGATGAATGGGGCTTCGAGCAGAGGGTGAAATCAATAAAATTACAATTTAAATGCTGCTTTTTATCGAAGGGAACACCGAGAGTGACTGAATAATTAATAGAATAATCAATAACAGAAACCATTCAAAAGAATACAAGCCCGTGGATCCGTCCATCCGTCTTAAAGGACCTTTAGAATAAATACAAAAAAAAACACGAATGAAAGCAAAAACAACAAGTTCAGTTTAGCATTCATTGAATTTGAGCTTTTTCTTATGCGCACTTCCAACATTCTAAGCTGCCAATTTAACGTCCCCCGGCGAGGATAAATAGTTAAGGGAACAAAAAACCAATAAAAAAAATACTCTAATCGAAATCGAAAGGTGGGTTCTTGGGATCCACCCTTAAGCCACTACCTTAATAGTGGAGGGTTGATTGAGTGTGGCGTGTAATGTGAGGTTTGAGGTAGTTGGTGTGATGTGAAGTGTGAACATGAGTGGGCAGATTTTTTTAATTTTTTTGGACTCTAGACAGCTATGTACGAGTATCTAACATAGAGAATCTAATTAAACCTTGTCCGAAGTAACATTCTATGGTTTTGGTTCTGTTTCGAAATACTATTATACTGAAACGTTTTCCATCCGACCCTTGTTTCACATCACTGAGGGTGAAGTGTGTTTCTGGGGAAGAATAAATATACCTTAATGTAATCGTTCTGCACTTCTTTTCTTTTTACTCCTGGTCTATATTCCCTCACTCAGTGCATATGCATATGCTTTACGGACTGTGACTACCCGTATTATCATATCATAGACTTGTATCTGTGTAAGCTAGTTCTATAGCTTTAATACAATGTTAATGCTTCACTTGATTAGGTGACCGACTCTTTATAAACCTATTGAGATGTTATTCCGATAGTTACTGATAATCACGATTGGTATTTTGTTTTGTTCCTTAGAAACGTATATATCTCCCTCTTTGTCACTCATGCCCTATTACACACTATATTGTGGTGAATAAATCACAGCATATACCTAGTTTTGTTTAGTTTATATACATGAAGGATTGAACGATTAGGGTATATACGCGTGGAAAGTCTTGCAAATCCTTCTCGGACATAGAAGTGACAAGTTACTCATTTAAGCTCAAGCTATACCTCTATCTAGGAGGAAAAAGATACAATTTCGTGCTAATCCCTCAGTCTGTCGCATGTAATACGATCCTTAAGTACACACACTAATGGAATCAGTTGAAAGACAGCACGTGCTCACAATTGTTTGGCAGACATGAACGTACAGTAGGGTGTGGAAGTAAGTGCCGTCAGGAGTGGACAGTGGAATGGAAAATTACCAAAGTATATTCTTTATGATGAAGAGAATAAGAATTCTTAAATTGCAAGAAGGAAAAACTACATCCAATAGGCCAAATAAATTATGTCTGTTCAAAATACAAAATACAAATACAAGTACACACAAAGTCATTGAGTCACTTGCTTCGATCGAAATAATCATCTTTCTGAGCCTGGAATTTATGAAGTCCAAAATTGCAGAAAATAGGACTAATGATGCAAAACTTTAAAAAATATTTTTTCTTAAAGAAAATTGAAAAATAGTGAATAAGTTAAATAGGCCAAACTTTTTGGAAATTAATTTGTTTACAAGTTCCGTCATATTATTGTAATGTTTAAAATTTAAGATGTGCTGAGTATTTAAAAAAGATTGAAGTTTCCACAAAATTCAAGATGTCATTGTGGATCGGAGCTTCACCACAATTTTTTACATCTCTTTTTTTTCTTAACTTCTCGATTGAGCTTTAATTGAAAAACTATTAGCAAATTCTTAATTTCTTGATTTAGTTTATTTATATTGCCATTGTGTCAATATAAATTTGGAAATGATTTCGTTTTGTTGCACACACTGTAAAAAGTAGTCATTCCATTTAAAGCAAATGTGATGGGGTACATTTTCTACAAAGTAAAAAAAAACTCTGTCCACACTTATGTCGGGTACGATGAGGGATGTTACTGCTTTTACCGCCCCCAATAAGGGACTGTGCTCTTGGGAGGAGCTCATCGTGATGAAGTCGATTCGTTTGCTGATGGGTGTAAATTGGTTGATGGTTGTATGATACCTGTTAGGAGCCCTCTACATCTTCCAACTCATCGCCATCGTCGTCCTCTTCATCGACTGCTTCCTCGTCGTCTTCGTCACTTTTGCTAACTTCATCTGGAATTTGTTCCTAAGGAATTTCGTTTGTGTGATAAAAGTTAATTGATTCAATTAAGTGGGATCTCCATAATTTGTCACATTTCATAGAATTTTTGGTTAATTATTTTTTTATCACATTCAACAAGCGGTAGATATTCTGATAACAGGAACAAAATTAAAGAAACTAACATAGCAATATTTACAGAACAAGAGATGACTCGAAGACACAAACACAGAAAATAGAAAAACACACAAAATGTAGACATCAAAGGGAAAAAGAAGAACATGAACGTAATGCACACTTTTAGGAGGAGAACATCCTGAAAATAAATATTATAAAGAAATGTTTTTTTTAAGTTCTTGTGCGAAGCAGTGCAAAATCCATGCATTTCATATGTTTCAAAATAAGTTGAAGATACAGCACCCCCTTTCGATATCCATTTGAACAACATCTCCGCTTTTTCCTCACAGCGGATTCCCAGTAAAGGCAAACAACTCTAAATGACTAAAAAGTATGTATAAAAGAGCGGAAAGTGGAATTTGCGGTTTGAAGATAACGTCAACGAACGTTTGGAAAAATCTTCCAAATATAACATGATATTACTCTAGGTTTGTTCTTATCCTATTCCAAAGATTCGAAAATATATTTTGCACGAGGAAGTAGCTATATACGTTTACTCCATCTCCTCTTGTTCTTTTGAGAAGTATGGAGTAAGGACACGCATTGATATAGCCGGTTGAGTTGGTGTAGAAGCGGGAAGGAATGTAATTTCAAGTCTTTTCTTTTACTTCGACTTGTGCACATTGAATTAATTTTTGAATTTTCTAACTTTGACAAGGAACAAAAAACTCATAAGAGAATAAAATTTTTAGATTGCATAACAGAGTATCGAAAGCAAAAGAACCCACCGTTTAATGAACTTTTAAATACAGCTCTTTTGTAATATGTAGTTTATGATTATAGTACAAAGCGTATCATATCGCCCAAAGTGAAATGAAACACTAAATATGTTCCACAGAATTATTTGAATATTTCTTGAAATAGTGTGGAAAGCATTGACATTTTGTAATAAATAATTAGATGTTTGAAGCAAAACGATGTGAAATTCGGATTAAAATATGATGTTCGAGAAAAAGCTCGAGAATTAGGTCTAAAATGTTTTTTTTTCTTTTTTAATCCTAATCAGGTTTTTGCTTGAGAAAACTATAGGTATACAGAAAAATGTAAGGATACAATTTGATGTGTAGAATTCAAAACTTCTATATCTATTCTCAATTAATATGTACAGATTAACAAATTTTCAAACCATTTCAAAAATAAACTTTAATCATTTTGCAATGGTGCTATTTAATTGAATACAATTTTGTGAATTTCTTTAAGCAAAATATTTACTCTTTAACTGAGTAGGTCTTTAATTTTAATTCCAATTTTAAATTGATTACATTCTGCTTCTCGTTTTTTTAAAACTAAAGCTTCTTAAATGACAGAGTTAAAATAACATTTTTACTCTATATTTTTCATTTCCCAGAAAACACATAGAACGCAACCATAAACAACAGGTTATCCTCTTCTGTTCCATTAAAAACAATCTTAAAAGTGATGCCCACCTTAAGAACATCCTGAAACAAATAAAATTTTAAAACTCCTCAAATACCTACATATACGTAATTCCTTAGAGTACCTACCTAACCTGTAGGTAGACGTAGTACTATTTTATGAGCACCCAACTATATTGCACGACTACAACTACTTGTTGTAGCCTTGTCAGTGCCGCCACTCTAACAATATTGTCTTGTACCCGCGTGTCTTGAGCTCATTTGTAAATAGCTATACCTAAACATACTCTTAACCATATAAATAACTGTACCTCTATCCTAAAATTAAAAAAAAAAAAAAAAAAAAAAAACTGAATTACTGTTAAATTAGGTTCTGAAAAATCACGTGCCGAACATACTGAAATAACGAACTGCGAAAGGCTTTCTTTTCAAAGGAATTCCCTTCCCGACATGGGTATCCTTCTGCTAGTCCCATCATCAGACCACCCCATTTTCAATCTCATAAACATCTTACTACATGTACTTCGTTTTTATTTTCTCTTGTCATCTCCCGTGTTCCATAATGCTAGGATGACACAGCTTCATCCGCTGGTTTGCGAACGAGCGAAAATCGCACTCAACCTAACTCCTTTCCCACTATAGTCCTGATTCTGTTTCTCTGGAGGATATAAACGAAGGAAGGAATATGAGAAAATTCCAAGAAACATTTACTTTTCATGAACGCGCGAGTGAACATGTATGGTGCGGATGAGCTATGGAACTGGAGCTTCTTTTCGAAAAGTGTGCGCTTCTGTCCCCCATGCCCCATCTTAATCCTAGACACAAAGCCTGAAGTGCATGCATGCTCTTCCGTCTACAACCAGCATGGGTGTGCAAACTATTTATAGCAACCAAAAACTAAATAAAGATCTACACTCATTCAGAGAAAAGGAAGACGAGAAGAAGGATGATTCTAGAAACTTACCCCAGACCATTCCTCGACCCACTTCCTCCTACTTGGGACACTCCTGCACATCTTGAGTTGGGGGGTTTCGGTGTTCTGCATTGTCTGGGACTTGTTGAAACTGCAGGATATAGGATATATGGAATTCAAATAGGAATGGGACAACACCAGCAGAAGTATTTCTGAAGGTAACTCAACCTGGTTTTTATGCCATTTGATTCCTCAGCACACAAAACCATTCGTTCTCGATAACGGGGTCCATAAAGATGACTGCACGGGCGCTATTCATCAGCTACCCATCTATAGAACGACGCGACTACAATGTCGAAAGAGAGAGAAATGTCGAAGGAAGACAAACACAAAAGGGATATTTTTAAAACGAAACGAATGAATAAATGCCATAAAAACTATGTAAAACAGCTGAAATGAATAGGGGAGCCCGTGGCATAGTCCTTTTCTTCTTCACAATCCACGTTTTCATCTAGTTTAGCTTTAGTTATCATTATCGACAATTCCCGTCGAGGATCTAAGAAGTGTCTCTTCTTCGTTTTGGATGGAAAAGTCGATTCTTCAAAACAGTATGTTTGACAAGAGTGGAACTTATTTTACAAAAAAAAAAACAAAAACAAGTTTTACCGAGATATTGCCAATCTATGTACAGTCCCTGGCCATATTATTAGACGCACTGTAGATTTTAAGCAAAATCAAAAGCAATTACTGTTTTGAATATTTGATTGCAGTAAATTTGTATTTTTTGTACAATAACTGTTATAAATTAGACCATATTTTGACAGAGATGAAAATAATAGAATTCAAATATTTAGTTAAGCCTCCTTCTGCCGCTATGAGAATTTCAATTCCATTGCGGATTATGATTTCACACATGAATCATTTCTTCCAAGAGCTGCTTGTTGGTTGTGATCAACTGTTGAGTAACTTCCCTCTTCATCAGTTACCACACATTTTCAATAGGGTTCATGACAGTGCTGTTACCCGGCCAAGCAAACAAGGAGATATTAGCTTCTTGCAGACCAGGCTCTATGACAGGGATCAGGACAGGGTCAACATTCTTTATGAATTCTTTATACTGGTCCTGTTTCATAATGCCTTAAACCATCTTCAGACGTCGCTTAAAAGTTAAAAATATAAACTAGTACAATCCCTGAATTTCTAAAAAATGCATTTAAAGGCAAATAAATTTACTGATTTCTTTTGGAAAACAAGGCCGAGTTTTTTTTGCAACGTGTTAATTTTTCATTTCAAGATCGTTAGTCCTTTTATTTGTGTAAGTAATTTAGAAGCACTCTTGTCAAACATATTGTTGATTGTAGATAGAAATAAGGAAGAGGTCTTGTTTTAAAGTGTACTTACTCAGGCGGACAGGTATGAGTGTTACAGAGCACCACAGATGGCTCAGGCCGATTAGTTGCACTGCACAGGGAGTCTTCGACTTCGACACCGCTAACATGATTTCTGCATATTAGTCAGGACATCTTGTGTCCTTGTTTTTTTGGATGTAAGTTCCATTAAGGAAAATAAATGAGAAAGAAGAAGATAAGAAATACTATATATTTTTTACTATAGAAATTTATGGAATTATTCTACAATGTTTCTTTTTAGTGGCGCTCGATATGGTGAGTGGGTGCTTATCGAAGGAGATATAGATTATATCGATTGATCAATATCATTTTTGGAACCTATAATATCCAACACGATAAAAAATAAGACATTAGGAATATAACGACAGAATGTAAGTCCCATAGCAAAACGATGGTGAGGGTGGAAATCCTTATTGGTTTCGCTTAAGCTTTGTTCCGGTGGCATTCCTAATTTTTATTGTTTGCCAGAGCACGTTTAATCGATCAGGGGGTTGTGGTTATTAAGAGGCCAAAGAGGGCAAGATACACAGAGCTTGATTCCCTATCTGAAAATTGTTATTATAGACTTAATCGTTTGAGTCCCATTACATACTATTTCTCACAGTGTGGGACACTGTCCATCCTTGACTCATGAGTGGGGCTGCTGGGCGATGTAATTTTGTCTGCACTTTGTTTTTGTTCACACACTAAATACAAGATACAGCGGCTGACTCTGAGGGATGTCAACTTCCTCCTTCGGTTGAATGGGGAATAGAGGGAAGGCAAAGAATGAATAAACTTGGCAATATTGGTGGTATGTAGTTCGGGGAGTCCAAAGGAGTGGAAAAACGCTACTAAGCCTGACGCCTCTACTGATTCTAACACTAGTGCGGTAATTGACATTTTTTTTCAGAGCCCTGTCTGGTATTTTCTTTTATTTTTTCCGATATTTGATATTTGTATTATCGATAGATACAGAGACGAGAGGGTGAAAAAGGCAAAAAGAAACGAATTGGAATGTTTTTCTATGGTAACCATCGTTATACATTTCAGGAGTAATGCTTCGGAATTGATTCACTTCGATTCTGTGATACGGATGAGGAACGCCTGCTAAATATATACATTTAAGGAAGACTTAAGATAACGTATTCAAGAAATCTGATGACGATTGTGCGCCAGCTTAGCAGATTTATATTGTTTTAAATATGACTATCACGTTATAAATTGTTGTTGTTCCTGTTTATGAAACATACAACAAGGAGTTTATTAGCTTTAACTTTGGGGTAAGAATACATAAAATAGAAAAAAAAATAAAACAACATCATCAATACAAAGGTATAGGTTAGGATTTGAAAAAAGCTTTGCATGACATATGTTTATAGGACACAATTTTCTGGCTGTTTAAAAAAACAAATTATGAAGGAGGGAAGGTTGTATTCAAAGCATGAGATGTTTTATATTCCTGAATCTTCTAGACATTAAGTATGGATTGTAAGACATAAGATCCTACATCCATTTTTTTTTTGTCATCAAAAAGAGAAAAAGGTATCCTCGTATTTGTTTTTTTTTTTTTTTGCCTCTGCGTTATTCATGCTTGTAACCTTGGTTTGGATGTTAGAAGGCCAGAATAAGTGTTGTTTTCTTTTAAAAGGGTATCACATAGATTGATATAGTGTATTGAAAACTTGAAATTGGTTATGTGTAGAGTTGTTTTCTTATTTTTGTAAGTGGGTCATGATAATCTATTTATATAGGGATATTGGAGATCAGCTTCAACGCTTCTGCATCTTGTAAGTTCTTTTAAATTTCAATTTCATACATATTATAGACCATTGAAATGTCCGCTTTTGAGGTAGGGGTTCAAAGGACATTGAGAACTGGCCGGATTGGTTATAGAGGTATTAAGTGGAAAAACTTAAAATGAAAACAAAAGACACAAACGAAGTTTTTCTATTAAGAACATTTCGATTTAAAGAGTGTAGACTGTAATTTTCAGAAAGTAGAGTTGAAAAACTAATTTTAAGAAACGAGGTAATGGTAGACTCCTCGACCCATTTATGATACTATAATCGTCCATACATTGTCTTTAAGCAATACGACTTCCCTTGACTTGTTAGGCTTAATTTACGTTATTAACTCAGATTCCTATGAACTTTATAAAAAAGGGTCATTATTTCTTCACAACTTTGAGGATAAAAATCGAAGTGAGAAGGCGATTTATTCCTTTGTTATAAATAGTCACTAGCTTGATTATTCATAAGAAACCTTTCAACATTCAAATCATTAATCATTCCTTGAAACAAAAATGAAATACACTTTCAACAAACCCTACCAACGAAGTCCATCAGAACTTACTAAACAAAAAGTAAACAAACCTGCTCACCTCCCTTAACAAGAGGGTGAATTACAAGCCAAGTTATTGTTTTATGATAATTCAACTCCTATTAAACATATCAGCAGTCTATCTAAGTGCCAACAACCAAATATACCAAACACACGCATTTAATTTACCTTTTGAAGGTTATTATTCCAGCCCCTATAGAGCAAGTACCTAGAAGCACGACCCCTAATTAACCGATACTCGTATGGAGGTTATGATTATACCTTTAAGTGCAAATGGAGAATTGGGTATTGGGGGTAATACCTTCCATCGTTTAAGGAAAATATAATATTTTATGACGATGAGAATCGCTTTGATGGCTATGGGCTCCGCGAAATTAGGCCCCAGGAAATTAGGCCCCAAAAAAAAAATGAAATAAGGCCCCAAAAAAATGCATACAAAACAACAACAATGAAAATTCTTGAATTTTTTTCAGCTATTCTGTTACTTACTGATAAAACAAATTGGGGTCTTATTTCAATAAAAATAAAAAAAGAAAAAACAAGCTGGGGCCTTATTTCATTTATTTTTGGGGCCTTTTTTCATTTCGATGGGGCCTTATTTCATTGGGGCATAATTTCATTATGAAAAATTAACCCAATTTGGGGGCTTATTTCATTTTTTCTTTTGGGGCCTAATTTCCTGGGGCCTAATTTCGCGGAGCCCATAAAATAAAATAGCATAAATAAAATGGCTATTGATCGGAAATAGCTAACTCCAGCATATACTATACACTACACTTGGTGGTAATTCTTTCGAGTTTTTGTTGTAATATTTAAGCCTTCAAATAGCTGGTTGTTACTATACCAAGTGTGTATTGTTAAATAACCTCGCAGCTGTATCCTTGAATATAAAGAATCAAATTTCAACTTGTAAGTGTTCAGGAGTGTTCTCAAGGAAATTCGAAGTTTTAAAATGAAAAATATGCAAAAGGATATTAAACACTGTCGATACACCTGGTAATTTGCACTGAAAATGAAAACATATATCGAAGACTGACCTGAATAACAGTAGAGTTGATAAAGAAATGGACATCCAGACCGTTTTTGTATTTCTTTTTAAAAATCTCATAAATAAATGTTTCCTTCAATTGAACCTCAATAACAAATTTTCAAAAAAAAAAAAAAAAAATTGTAAATGGGTGGAGTGAAAATCAATTATCCATTAAAAATTGTCGATAAGATATTTGACATTTACGTTCCACAGCTTGAATTTTGAAAACGAATAATCTCTTAGACAATAACAACTCTCAACGGGCTAAGAACCTATGTGAATTTCGTGATCCCTATCACTAATCTGAAAATTGGACTTGAAAGAGACTGTGGAACGTATTAGTTTTTTTAGCTCAGAAAATTAATTCATTGACTATTGATACTGCTATCAAACTAATTTTTAAAATCGGTGGAATGCATTTAAATTTCATCTCAAATTATTTAAGTTAAAACTAGTAGGTAATCACCCATCGTGAAATAAAAATTGAATACATTCCACAATCTTGCAATGAACACATTTTTTAAGTTTTGATACAGTATGGAAAAGTTTTAAATTACACGCACTAAATCAATCAATTTTTGTTTAAAAAAAAAATTTCACTTGAACTGTGTTCTTGATTCTTAACTATGCGTAAAGCAGACAGATACCAAAAAGACACTTTAACTCTAACTCTGTTGAAAAGCCATCAAAAATCAATTTTTATTCTAATACACATCAAGGACTTTGACTGTAACCCATCTATTACAAAAAAGCACCCTTCAAAAAATAAAAATCAAAATCGAATCCACCCATAACCACGACGGAATAGGAATTGGTTTATTTTTCGTGACTTAACTGTCTTCGTAACACAACTATTGGCTCTTGCCACATCAAAAACATCGAAGTTTGCTAGATCATCGTTCGAACCCTGTGATAACAGATGAACACGAACCACCAACTCCTTTGGCCATAAACAAAATAAATCTTCCTTCCATACCATTTTTTTTGTTGGTATGTCAGCAAGTTACTTACCTCCTCCGCAAGTAACTGACACAGTGACATCGGTGCCGTCTCCCAATGATAGAGTGGTTGCGAGCATGATTTTCCATCGCCCCCACACACCACACACGCGTCGATATTCTTCGTTAAACAGCCAACTCACTGGAAGAAAAAAATAATAAATTAAAAAAAAAACACCAAAAATCGGGACATACAAATAAAATCAAAATAAATATCGAAGAATGATGAAGGACAACACTCGAGAAGAAAAAAATTATGTTGAACAGAGTTTGTTTTTCGAACCTCAAGCTCAAGCTCAAGCAACGACACGAATTGATAGAAAACAAGCTAAGAACATTTTGAATAAATAAAGCGTTTTCGAAATATTATTTTTTTTTATTTTAGCTCGATATATTGAGGAGAACAAAATAATCAAACAAACAGACAACCTTCCTACAGCACTTTGTTTCTCTGCATATAAGCCCTCGTTGGGCGCCATTTAGTGGGTTGGCCTCGAACGCGACCATTAAATTCCTGTTCGAAGTAATGAATAACTTTGGCCGAATTATTGTCGAATTGTGGTTTGATTTATGAGCCTCATTGTGCACAACTCTGTACGCTGTATGCTATCCCTGGATTCACTTTTTACCATATAAATTGATTGATATGTAGCTATCTGCTGGATTTTGAATTTGGAATGGATTTGAGGGTGGTAATTAGCATTTTTTTGTTTCGTTTTCTTTTCAAATTTAGAAAGTTTGACAAAACAAAGTCCTGCAAACTCTTCAAAATAAATGAGATCTAATCACGGCATCGTTTTAATATTTCTGCAAGGAATGTCGGGAAGACTTGTTTTATTTCATGCTTTATCGAGCCTCAGATAATATTTTGTTTTGTAAGAGCCTTAGGGGATTGAAGGGTGTGAGATGTGAGCAGAACAGTGTAAATCAAGATTCGATTTTGCTTTGTTTGTGAAGTAAGAATAAGTAGAATTTATTCCTTCAAAGACATGAGATTCTGCGAACAAGGCATTAGACTTGTAAATGAGTTAAACACTCGTGTTTGTCTTAAAGTTTATCCAATCGTCTCTGTCGTTTTCTTTAAGAATTTGTTTTTTTTTTGTCTAAGACATGTTGACCTTTTTAGGGCTACATGAGCTCAAAGAGTTGTTATTAATTTGCATATTGGGTTTTTTTTATTTTGTTCGGAATTAATTGGTTTATTTAATAACTAAATCTATCTTCAAGAAAAGATTAAACAAAAATTTATAAAGCTTCAAAATCAATAAAATATTTATATCAAAAGCCTTATACTTGTAAAACTTGAGATCAAAGGGTAAAAAAAATAAGCTACAAGCATTGAACGACGACAACTACTTTTAATATAATCAGGATCACCTACATATATGTTCCCTCTATTCAATCCCTGAATTTCTTCATCTGACTTACGTATTAAATCCATTTACTTTGTGGATACTCCAGGTCAAATCCCTGATGCAATTACCTCCTGCTTGCAAAACAAAACCTCCACACAGTCATTGGTCTCTGTGTTAATTTGCATAACACACAATATCCATTAAGTTTTAAAGTAATTGAAAATAAAAAAAAAGGAACATAAAAAAAAGGGTAATTTATTCTCCACAATGAGAATTAACTTATTTATACCACGCCAATCAACTTTACATACAAAAGGTTCGGTAAAAAATAAAATAAATAATAAATTTGAAAAAAAAAAATAATTTTTATCTCGCTCACCTGCTATTTGCCCTGGATGCACATATCAAGACTTCCACGACGGCACCGAGTTCCATCTAGTACTCTGCCTGACAGCTACACAATGGCACTCGGCTCATCATAGTGTTCCAACTCATCTGGGCTAGTGACACCGTCACCATCAACCTCTGGCAGTGAAACGTCATCAGAAAGATGTGCAGGTCTCCATCTTGTTTTGCATCCCAGCGCCAGAACCACAGCCACAAAATAGCGAGAAAACAAAAGAAAGAAAAACAATCCCATTTAACATTAAATGAATAAAGCAATTCAGTTAACGAGTCAAAGAGTGTATAACTGTAAATATTTTAACAACACATAAGCCAGCAAAACCAGGACTCTGAATAAACGAAGCGCGAGCGGTGAAACTTCCAAAAAGGATTGCACGCTTCGTCCTTAATGTTAAATCTACATTTACAGCAGTGGAAGCAGAAGCACTGTCTTGATCGTTACAGGAGCTGGGAGCTATACGAGTATGTAGGCCGTTTGTAGTGGGGAAAATGCTGGATTACAAGTAAGAGCAGAGTGCGCTGCGTTTAAATATTTCAAGGCAATATCCGTAGTCGAAGCGTGCTGCTTACCTCTCGGCGAACAATATAACTCTCTTGCCTCTTTTAGGTCGCTACTTAACAAAGAAAATTCACCAAGAGCCTTCTGATGCATTCAAAACGGAATGTTGTTTATGACTTTTACTCCACACTCAGTCCACAGAGGCCTCCTGCTTCTGAAACTCAGTTCCCCCGCGGGCCACTACAATGCAATTACCGCATTTTGCATTTGCATAACTTTTTTTTACAGAGTGTCTGTAGTTTTGCGCTTTGTGAAATTTTCCGCGGTAATTTGGCGTGTGTTTTATTGCAACCCCTTTCTACTCCAATTTTAAACACTTACCTACACGTTAAAGCACATGGATCTACGTAATCATAGTGCGTTGTCCACGTATACAGTGTGCCATCGTAGGGCACATCATTGTAGGCGGCACACAGATGCTCCCGAAAGTCCTGCTATTCGGAACATGGACCTTCCTTCTGTTGGGATTGTAACATCTTCGGATTTGCTGGACCACACCGCTATCGTATGTCCGGGAACAAGTTGACCAATCCGACCAACTAAAATAAAAATGGTGCCCAATTAAAAGTAAAATCAAGAAAAAAAATGTATTAAAAAAATTAAAAATGAAGTATACATAAGGCCCGTAAGACTTGGCACGTTCTTTAAAAGGGTTCTTGGATATTTGTAAGTTCGAAAATATCGGCGTATATGACTTGCTTTCTGGAACTAATTTATGCAAAGGGTTTACAGGATTCACAAAAATTACAAAATTTCAACACAAATTTTAGATTTCGGGGCAACCATGTCTCTCTAAAACAACCTGTTGATCAGAATGTGGTTGTTATGCATTTCCATACGAAATATTACACAGGAGAGATTAGGAAAACCTTTTAAGAATAGATTTTTGGCAAAACTTAGTCATTTTTCATTAACTTGCACATAATTTTTTTTACTGTGTTGAAATCCAGTTCGGTTTTTAAGTAGCTGTTCCCCGCACTTATGCAACCTAAGTTCAAGACTTTTTCATTTTCGCTGTCAGCTCTGAGGATATCTCCAAAGAGATTCAGAAACATTTGTGAAAATTACCGTTCTTGATTAAATGGGATTTAATTAAAAATCTTTCGCTGGAGAATAGAACACACCTCAACTCTTAAAGTTTAATTCATAAATTATTGAACAAGAGCCGGTTTTTGAAAATTTATAAATGCATACATAAGTGAATGACCAAGGTCCTGGAAAAAAGTTTCCGCTCCATGTGGGTTCTTGAATTTCTCCAGGCTTTGAAAAAAAAAATCCAATTTTTGGGTGTACATTAAAGCCTTTCTATCTACCTTAGAATAAATCCTCTCCACTCTAATGGAAACGGTAGGTAAGTATGCAGAAAAACAACGTCTTCAAATAATTGTCTCAGAGTGTTATATGTCTAACCTCACGTAAAACATTTAAATAAATGATTCAAGTCAATTGCTGGATGTCGCCTATGCTTCAGTGAAATTACATTAACATTTAACATGAATAAATGTGCTCCGTCAATCTAGAGTCCAAAGATATATATATATATAAGAGGTTACAAGTTGACCGAGGCGATAGGAGGTAATGAACATAGAAAAGACCAGGTCCTTGAGTTTAGTCTCACCGATCTTAGCGCTGGAGAATATGTGGTCGACCAAACCAAAAATAAACAAAACTGGGAAAATCAACTTCGAGTCAAAGCAATATGGTTGATGCCGAAGCCCTATCCATCCACATAATGTATATCCTGCGAAAACATAAAAGAACCACATTGTGTAAAGTGTGATGTGTTTTTCGTATATTTATTTGAGAGGGAGATGGTTGTTTGCTTTTCTATTAAACCCGAATATCCATTACAAGAGACTCACTTTATCGGTACACAGGCAGTAAACAAAAATAGACATTTTGCACATAACCTTAATTATTTATGGTATTTATGAGATGGAACCGTTTGAATAATTCACCTTTTCTAAGAGTAGGAAAGCCATTCAAGTTCAGCATCGGAGATAGAAAACAGAGCGCCTATGAGGGCAATGGAAGAAAATAAGATAGAAGCAAGAAGGGATGAAAACGGGTCTGGTAGTATTTTTTCATTAATCTATGTGATCCGGGGTGTGGACGGCAAGTGATTACCAAAAGTACGCCAGCAAAATGGGTATGGGAATACCTTCGTGAATGTCAGTCATCATATTATGCCTTCCACTTATTCTATGCCCAGGAAGCTGAATGCTAAGGCTCTGAAACGAATAAAGAATGTAAATCTAAATCTCGTTCCCCCACAACAAATCCTACCTGAAAGAACTGTCAGTCTGTATCAAAGTATATGTCTACGCCAACCCCTGGAAATAGATGGCTGACTGAATGTGATGTCAACTTTATTTTTACCCCACATTCTCATTCTAAGGCTATTTAAAGCAACACGTATTGGCTTTGATTTTTAATCTTATCTCTCGCTCTCTCCTGGAAGTTTATTGATCGGAAATGTCAACGAAATGAATTTTTTATCCAATCCGTCCAACCGTTACCTATTTGAGTGAGATGAAATTCGATACCCTACATTTCCAACCCTACTTCACTATGCAGGTCGTTGGTAATAGGGAAAAGATGGGCTAACTGGATTTGGCCGTCTAAGATGTCGCTTAAAAACTTGATAAAAACTTAAACGATACCTTCCAGACAGTTAGACATAGATGAATGGTAAAGAGGTATGCAGATTTTCTATGGTCTCTTTACGACTTATTGATCCGAAGGAGACGTCGCCCGGGCGCCATTTTACTTTTTTTCATTGTATTTCTCGCAGCCCAAAGTCTTCTTGAACATATAACAATGCATACTATATTATCTTACTAATCCTGCTCAATCGACTCAAGGATTGGATGAACCTAAGCGATGTTGTTGTACGTATTTCCTTCGACTCTTGCTCTATCATGATATTCGTTCCCTCTTAAGTTCTAATTTGTAGAAATAAATATGGAACATGGACTCTCGCTTGCTTCTCGATTCGGTTCGGTTCGCTTGGCTTGCATGAATATTTATTTAGAGCGCACTTTTGCATGTTGTTGGGTCATTAAGTCCTGGCGTTGTGTTTTGCTCCAAGGAAATTGAAATAAATGTCGACTGTCGAATGGGACACAAAGCTTGGGAAGTATTTACGTTTGTTAAATTAAACTGTAAGAGGATGGGTTGTAAGAAAGAAAACACCAAGCACGAAAAGTTATAAAATTCGAGTAGAATTCTCGCTTGTACATATAAGTAGTCTTCCACAGAGGTAAGGTAGGTAGAGCTATAGCTTGTGATTGTTATCAAACCTCTTCTTGCAGCAATCGAATGCCAATCATGTCACTTTCAAGGAAAACACCTTTAATCAAAAATGGGGTTAAGTTAGCGAAACTAATGGACATTTTCTGGTGACCTTTGTTGTGGCAATGTTCTTCGTTTCCTTCTCAAGGCTAACAAGTGGCTCAAGAAAATATAGCTAAATAAACGCAATACTTAAGGGAGCCTTTGGCAGGCGAAGTGGGCATTGTGTTGGGTTAGGTAATGAAATGGAATTAGAACGATAGAATTTTGGTGTGTTATTTCGATTTAAATAAATGTCAAGTGGTTTAGTTCGTCGAACTTATTTAGGTGTTCATTTTGATGATGTTTCTTTCGGCATTTTGGGCGAATAGAAATTTACGTATAGGTACTAGACGTCGAAACTGAAATTTCCATTCTCCTCTTGAAAGAAATTCGTCATTTTAAGAATGTTCCCAAACTAATTTTTCAAACAATTCCAAATAGTAATACTTTCATGTGCATTAAAGTTGTCTTTAACTGAAACGACTACAACATTAGGAGAAATTACGAACACATCTTATATGGTCATCCAAGAAATTACTCAGTTTACTCAGAAATAAAAACCAACCTTATGAATTTTTATCAATCATCACATTATTACACCACACTATAACCCAGGAATTTCATTCTTTTGGATACGTACTCGTAAAATAACCCACAAGGGTAAATAACAATCGACAACAACTGTTTCTCCAAAATACCCTATGTAGTCTAGACCCAACACAAACTACATAATAAGTAACAGCTTTTATAAGGGTCAAGTACATCCTTTCTTAGGATATTATTTTTTCCAGCCAAAAAAAAGAAGCAACTTGTGGAAATGTATCTAATTGTTGTTAAGAAGAAAAACTTTCTTAAAACTTTGGCAAGCCTAACGAACGAAAATATAAATTAATTGGAATCTCCGTCTCATTATGTTTGGTCAAATGATTAATCATTTAATTATATCAGAGCCAGAAAAGCTTTTAGCCGAATTCAATCGCAAAAGCAATAACAAGTTTGTAAAGGGATTTTCCGAATTTTAAAGCTAACTACCTAAAACTTAACTGTATACAGAAAATTATTTTCACGAGATAGCAAGACACCCTCAAGTTAGTGTTTTGGAAATAAGTTTATCATTTTGATTCATTTAAGAGACTGACTGGAGAAGCAGCCATAAGCTGCTTGTAGATGGCTTTATTTTGTATAAGTCTTGAAATTAAACGCACTTAAAAATAATCGTTTTTTAATTTGAAATCTCAACCCACAGCCAAATGTTTTTCTTCCATTTATTCCTTGATTATGCAACTCTTAACCGATTACATGTTGGATAAAAACACAGCTAAACATATTATAAATGCTTGTCCGAGAATATAAAAAAATACAAGGATAGAAAAAAAAGGATGAATTTCAGGATCTACGATTCGATTAAAAAAAAAACATTCCACACAAAAACTTAGTCCTGTATCTGGTAAATAATTAGTATGCTTTGCTTACATCATGGGACATTAGGTCTTGAAACTTGTGTTTGTACATAGGTACTTCACATAATCTTGTTTAGGTACGGAGGGATATAACTATGCTCATCTGGATCCCATTCTGGGTATAAGCTCATGCAATCAGGCTGAAGGACTATATGTTTTACCATTGGGCTTGTTCAAACTTTCTTTCATCTCTGGACGTTGGCCATACAAAGTCATACCATCCCAACCACATTCAACATTTTATTCCTTCCATTTTAACCATACAGTCGCAGACCAATTGAGTATGACCAGTGCATTACTGTAATACATATTTAAGAGGGCTCCGTGATGGTGTGTATAGTTTCGCTTCGGTCCTCTACCACTGTGCCAATTACCTAATCGAGGAAAATGACCCACTCTACCATAATAGTACTTTGCCACAGGAGACGTGTCCCATCGATCGGGAAAATGGAAAAATATAAAGAAAAAAATAGAAAACAATTTTGGATGAGGCGGGCATTTTACCCACTGCCACTCGTAATAATGAGTAGTTGTTAGTAAAGTTGCAAAAACAAATCACAAGTGCATGTTAAAAATTGCTTACAGAAGAAGTGAGGGTGCTCGGCTGGCTAAAGGGTGATTCAGAAATATTGCTTAAATTATCAGTTAAAAGAAACAAAATCTACACCTTTCGAAACATCAATAAAAGTTTAACTTATTCTTACTGTTTACAATTTACAATAAATAAGTTTTCTCCATATGAATTAGCTCCTTCTAGCAACAAAACTAAGTTTAAATTGTCAGACTTTTTTGCATTATACAAGAATCATGACTTACTTCTAAAAATATTGCCAAGTTCAGTTTTTTTAATTTATGGATGAAAATAAGTTAAGTGTTGGATTTTACGATTTTTATTTAAAAATTTTTATCAGATAGGGATGTGTGTATGTGCTGGCCATTGAAAAGAATTAGAAATTGTTTTACAATGACAATGCTGAAAATATATTCAGTTCAACGGTTAAATGACTTACAACTCTAAACTTAGGTTAGGAGGAATGGAAGAGACCTGAAATTCGTCAAAACGCCATCAACAAGGTGCTGTTTTTTGAAGACAAGCGATACTATTAGACGATTTGTCACTTCCTCGCAAGTGGCAGTACCATTGAAAAATATTCTTTTGTTTTACTATCAAGATGACAGCGGCTTATAACCTAGACCTCTACACGGCTGTTCAACACTCCAACCATTACGGATTACGTCGAGGGGTACTACACTACTGATATATACATTAATTCCATGTATTAATATGTTACCAAACTTTTGATATAATTTAATTGTTTAAAATGGCCAAATTCAAATACTATCCGACATTTTGGTCATGTATCCAAACCGATAAACATTTCCACATAGATGTCACCTACGCACAGAGGAGTATTCGACCCCAAAATCCGGTCATAAGTAAAAAAAAAAAAAAATCGCATTCGACCCGTTAATTTTTGCTTTTCGCAATCCTCAATACCCATGCTAACTAAAACCGGTTTCAAATAATAACTGTTGACCCCCTAATCCTCAAGATCTTAGTCTAAATCTAGTCAATTTTATAAGCTCACGATACATAAGCTTATTTTGTTTTCTAATCATTAACACTGAAGTCTGTTTTTTTTATTGTGATTTGTGATAATTGTGAAAAATTTCTAATGGATGTCTAAGGTCAAGGTATGTACTTTATTTTAATACAGAAATTTCCATATATTTTATTGATAAAGTATTAAAAATTGAGATGACAAGAATGCATAGAAAAACATGAAAATTTATGTAATTTTCGGTGGAAAAAAAAGTGTTTTTGTTATAGTTCCGGGTACGGTCGGGCAAAAATTTTTCTTTTATATTTAACTGTACATTTTTGTCATCTCATGTACATAAAAAAAAATCACCCATCTTGTCACATTTTTTTTTAATAGGTTTTCTTAGTCTTGAGGTATTTTTAGACAATTTGCCCTTTGTTGTTTAAAAAATTATGTTTAATTTAGATATATAACCAAATTACATTCAAATGATCTTTAAAGAAAGCAACAAACGAAAAAATTTCATGTATAAATAATTAAAATGAATTAAATAAAATTGAAAAAAAAAAAATTCTTAATTAAAAAAATTTATTTTTATCTAACCCGAAAATTTTTTTCAGTGTACCTTTTTAATGCATCATAAGTTTTAAAATAATATTTTAGGCCAATTCCAATAAGAAAAACAAAAAAAATATTTTTGACCGGATTTTGAGGTCGAATACTCCTGTGTGCTACGTTCAGACTTTGAAAATTCACCAATTATCTAGCAGGTACGAGTATATAAAATTCAGTCCATCAATTGATTAAAATTATCTGATTACTTCAATTTTTGGGTTAAATTTTTAAATTTTTTTTAAGTCTTATTTTCAAAGTTCAAAGCTGTTTTTTTCTTCAAAGTTTGAATAGATCCTAACCTCTTGTTAAATGGAACCATATGGACTCTTATCTGTGTGGCCTATTGAAACAGTTTTATTACACAACCTCAGAGCATCAATGACACCCTGTGCGATAGAGAATCCCCGTACGAGTACACACCAGCCGACCAACGGCAACGTCCACTCAAAGGACTTGTCGTATACATTTTATTCGGATTGTTAATCCACTCGACTGAGCTCGTAGTATGCATTATTCACAGTGAAACTCTCAGCTACTGTTGCTACGAGTACTACTGTATTTTTTCAGCTATCCGCCATTGGCAGAGTCCTCAAATTTCGTAGGTTGGTAAACGGCAGTAGCACCAGAAAGTGTAAGAGCGTACAAGTGGATTTTATGAGACTACAAGGATTTTGTTGTTATATACTTGTAGGATTTTTGGTGATTTTTTTTTTGGTTGTCGTTTAATTTTACTCCACACTGTGTCTCTCTTGTCCACTCAAATCGAATGACAATTTGAAAATGCCCACTTGTATCGCCTCTTTTAAATTTCGCCTTTATGAGTATTTTGTTTTGCTTCTTTTTGTATTTCCACATTGATTTACGGCCCCAGAGCAAAAAAACGAATAAAACAGCAAAACGATAGGACATGCACATGATGCCAGAGTCCTGGTTAATATTTTTTTTTTTTTTGCTCTCCGATTATTCGTTGTTAAGAAATTCTGCTACTCTGCAACCAAAATTCTTCCAAAAAGTGACTTTTTAATGCGCCTAGACTCGGTAACGGGATAAATTACATAAGCGTCGACAAGAGAGAGGTGAAATGTGAAAATATCATTAAATTTATATTTTAAGATAAAGAAAGTCAAAAACATACAAGTTAAAAAGCGTTAGTAAAATATCGAATTCTGTATAAGAATATTCAATCTGAACTCTATATCCAATAAAAAATCAGTTTTGAAAAACCGAAATTCTTAAAGTTTGAAATTTATAAATGTTGTATTACAAAACTCTTTAAATAATTTTCCTTAAAATTTTTAGGAGGTTTTTGATCTTGCATGATTCCTAACAACGATATTCTGAAGCTCCTGCTCTTGCTACTGTTACCAAAATACTATCAAACAGTTACTCCTTAAGGTGCATAGTCTTGGCCCACAATAGGACACATATATCCCCAGCTAAGAGCTCTTCCAACATTTACCTATAAAATGTAAAGATTTCAAAACTTTCTTAAGATACGAGAATGATCTAAAAATGTTCGATTGTCTCAACAAAACATATCACCCCCTTCCTTCGGGGAAAAATTTCATCTACGCCTTTGGATGGTGTATTACTTGGTACTGCTGTCACTTCAGAATGTGTATGCTATGGAGTAAGCAAAAATAACCTCACGTCATCAGAAAAGAGTGCCAGGACGAACAAAATAAAATATGTAACTACGAGTAAAAAAAATCAACAACCCCCTCCCACCGACTACAATCTAAATTCATTGATTCCCAAAAACATCCCTTTCTCCATAGCTGTCCCTTTGTAAAATTTTAAATTGTTTGGTAGACATTTACCAACACTAGATGTTATTCAGCTGTTCTTTGATAGGTTTTACTGTTTCGACATTACAGGAATAGTACCGACCTTTTTTTTCTATAGATTTGGTCCTTTTTAAATGTGCAAAAAACCTTTAGATAGGTAACAACGTCGATAACGGTCATGCTGATTATTCTGGTGAAAGGAAGAGCTAATGGACGCAGACGATAGAGCAGAGGTTAATCCGTCAGGGAATTCCCTTCCCTTACCGAGAAAATAGCGTATAGTCCATTCAATTGCCATAAAAGCTTTCACATTAAAAATAGATGGGAATATAAGTGAATTGATTGATTCACCTCTCACTTTTTATTTGGTGTTGGTGAATAAGTTTTATTCTGTGTTTCGGTTCGCATACCTGCGAGCTGTGAGGATGCGAATTCATTGAATATAGAGCCCTGAAATTGCTTTGTGCCCGCGAGAAACGAATACAAAGAGGTGAAATAGGGTTTCCTCCAAATTTACACTCTGCATTACACAAACGAAAAAAATAGGGTTGCTGTCAAAAATTCGGATTAACTTTAAGGCTGACTTTAACACAAACTGAATAGTGACATCATATAACGGGAGTTTATTTTTGTGCTACAAATACTTTAAGAGGTAATCACGGGTTTGGCTTTTTTGGGATGTTTTTACACCACTTGGGTTTGTAGCGTTAAGCTCAATTTTACATATCAAATGTACTTTTTTCGAGTCGATAAAACATCCACAGACGTAGTAATTAATTTTATATGTTGCTGAGTAAGTTGGGTTACTTTGGGTAAATAAACATAGTTTCAGCAGTTTTGAGAGTAGAATACACTAACTACGGGAAACAACAAATACCATGAGGTGAATTTTATATTTTTATGTTACTCCCAAGAAACCCGAAAAAAACACAGCCCCCAAGTACAACTTTGTTGGTCTTTTTTCCTTTATAAAGAACTCATTGTTTTGTGTTCCTACATTTTGTTAGAATTTAGTTTTTTATTTGTTATTTTTTTGCGACTTACCAATAGGATTGCTGTCCATCAGACGGAGGTCTTTCGGTCCATATTTTGTATCTGCATATTCGGAGAATCATGGTTTATTCTGTAAGTACAAAAATAAAACAAAGTTGGTAAGGACATGATTTTGGCTACCTCAATCAGTCAGTCAGTCATTCGGAGTCAGAGCAACATAGACTAAAGTTGGTTTTCTGTTAAGCCCCTTTTAGACGATCAGTTGTTCCTTCAGTTATCAGTTCAGTTTTCAGTTCAGTTAAAAAAGGCAGTGTATTTAGACGATCAGTTGTTCCTTCAGTTATCAGTTCAGTTGTCAGTTCAGTTAAAAAGGGCAGTGTATTTAGACGTCAGTAAAGTGTTCGGTTGAGCTTTCATTTTACTTGTGAGCAGTCGAAAATCAGAGGAAATACATTGCGTAATGGACGATGAAAGCCTTATTGCAATAGCTATAGTTTTGTCGCTTAATAAATCACCGCAAACTAAAATTGAAATGACGACTGAACTGAAAAGTATTTACACATCAGTTTAACTGATAACTGAACTGAAAACTTATGGGAATTTCATCAGTTTCAGTTTCAGTTTCAGTCTCAGTTAAACGCTTCAGTTTTTGTATTTAGACATCAGTTTAACTGAAAGCTTAACTGATAGCTCAACTGAAACTGAAACTGAAATGATCGTCTAAAAGGGGCTTAATACATACTATCCTAGATTAGTTTGAACACTTTTTCTGATAAAACTTAAAACGGTTTTTTAACTTCCAGTTTATTTTAAGTTTTGTAAGACTTTAATTATAAAAGGGGCGAGTAAATGTTAATTCGTGTAAATTTTCACCAATGAAAATTTCTGTGTTATTCTTTTCTTAGCATTAAATGCAGATGATACAAAGCCTATCATAGCAACAGGACTTGACATTTCTTAATTTCACTCATCTCATTTTTTCAACCTTGGTTTTCAAATACAAACTCAAAACGATAATAATTTTTCTCTGACACTGTTTTATATAAATAAAAGCCAGCTCTAACTCACTCTCATATGTGTCTATAGGGGTTATAAGGATACAGAATAAATACAAACAGATATTTCCCGAATAAATATATTTTTCTACCTTCTCGTACCTTCTAACAAAAGAAGGATGTGCATGAATTTTATCACATCTTTTTCACCTGTTTTTTTCGCATATTTTTATTTTCTTTTACATCCAGGTGAGAAATTAAAGTTATTTATAAACATTTTCATTTGTTTTCATTTGCACTCTCATGTCAAGTGAGTGTGTACAAAATAAATGTGAGAACCCGAGTATATACCTATGCGGATTTTTTTAAAACAAAACTCTGCCTTTATATTTACACTCTTCTGGTGCTAAGCTTGGCCTGTCAAATAAACATGGAAAAGTGAAAAAGTTGAAGATTTCAATCTGTCATACGTCTATCTTTCAAAACTTCCTTTTCTAAGCCGAAATATAAGAAATAAGGCAAATTACGAAATGAATTATAACGAATGAAGGCTTCAAGTTAAATCACCTGATACTCAGGTCATGTATGTAGGTGTTACCACCCGTCAAATATGTTTTTCCTTTTCGAACGTGTGAGCGTGAAGTTAAAAAAGGCATTCGGTAGACGCAAAGTAGAACATACAGTGAGTTGATAAATTAAGATCCACTACTAACAATTTCCCATCACTGAATGTGGATTTCAATGTTGGATCAATCTGATGAAAAGTCAACATTTTGCAAAATTTTTCTAAAAATTGTTTCAATTTTAGAGCAAGCAACCACGTTAAAATTAAGAAGATTTGAAGGCTTTCACATGAAACAACAAGCCAACATTTAATGGAGTGTTATAAAGTTTAAAATTTGACGGTAAATTATTAAGTTTGATAGAAGTTGTGGAGGGTAAAGTTAAAAACAAACCGTTGATGACTTTACATACACATTTTATTTTAACTCAAACTATCAATTGAGATGCTCTAAGATACAATTTTTAGAGCCTTTATCTGGGGTAAGGACTACCTTTTTGAACATTTATTTTACAGTCAAATTTTTTGAACGCTACTAACACATGTGACCCAGATTCAGTACAGAATTGTAATAGATTCTTAAAATTTATTTTATTGGAAGTAACAGGAGCGTCGTGTCGTTTAATTTTTTAAATTAATTAATATTAATTCAAGACAACATTTTGAATGCAAAACATAAGTTTCGAGGAAGGTTAAGCTTTTTGTTGTTTTTGTTTTTTGTATTGACTCGAAAACAGAGAGCTTATGCATTTAAAATGTGCAACTCACTGTAGGAATGTCTTAAATGTCTTCCTCTACGAATGGCAATGGCACTTAATAAGCACATTTTGATATTAATTTATTTTCACAATTAGCCAAGGTAAATATTTTACAGAAGTATATTTGCCAGCAATAAATATTATCATGACAATTTTAAGGGCACATTTAACTTCTATTTCTCCATCGATCTAAAGGCAGACGCTTCTGTGGGATTTTGAATATGGCTCTCCTTTAAAAATACTGATTTTTTTTTTCTCCAGTTTCTTGTTTTATTTTCTTCCGAACCTCCCGGGTTTTCTTACAGTGACACAGTGGCAAGCTCCGGATAAATGGTTTTTTATTTGTCCTTAGATTGGAATGCTGTATGATGCTGGTGACGATGTTGGGGCGCGTTGAACACTTCACAATGTAACATCTAAGAAGGCAATTTAAGAATCTGCTTGTGAGAACATTTGCCTTGCCTTTGGGTCTTGGCAGTCCTTTTTGATTTATTGAAATTTATAAGCCCGTTCGGGTTCCATATCTTCGTATACCAAGATAGCACGAGGGTATACATATCTTTGACGTTGTCGGTTTATCTTTGTGAGAGAAAGTGAAGCTGAAGGAGCAAACAAGACTGTGAGTGTAAGGACACGTCTATGACAAGGACCAGGTAAACACTTGCTGAAGTACCCAACCACCGAAGAGAACCCAATCCACCCATTTATAGATATATAAAATGTACCTTAGAGACACCATCAACGTCGAGAATGATGAGGAACTAAAGGAATTAATAGTTGAGAAGGGTACCAAAGAGGAGATATATTGTCTTTTGATGTTCGTTGTTGTCACCCTCGCCTCGGTTAGGGCTCTGTTTGGAAATTATGTGAAAGAGAGTTAATGGTGGATGTCAAGTGATGCATTGTGTACTTATTTATTATTTATTATAGCGCAACGTTGCTCTGCAGCGCTCTTAATTTTATTATGAAGTTTTGTAGACATTGTATTTTGGTTCATGTATGTATTTTTTCGAGGATCAAGATTTTTGGTGTGCATCAACTTCCAGATTGATGTCATTATGAAAATTTTAAAATGAAGCTTTGCGGTATTTAATTAAAGGGTTTTGCACTGGTAAAAAAAAAAAGATTTATAATTTCTCTGAGAAGCAAAAGGCAACAAAGCATGATTAGGTAAGGTCGCGTAGCATCATATTAATTCATGGAATACAGTGTTCTTTTCCGACTTTGAAATTAGAATTATGTTTTTTTGAATTGCAAGTTAGAATAGAACATTAAATTAGAAAAAGAATTTTGCAGGAATCAAGAATTAATAAATATGTTCCATAATTTTTCTTTCAAATTTCTATTTCAATTTTGTGACTAAGAACGTTGCACTCAACTGAACAACTAATACGGTCCACAGTTTTTTTTTACGCGCTATATTCATTCATTCAGTTTTCTATCAAGTTCTACAATATTCAAAGCCATATTACTTTTAAATACGTCCCACAATCTGTATCAGACCATATTTTCATGTTCGCAGCTAAGACAGTCTTGACAATCAAACTCGATATTTGAGAATAAATTGATTCTGTTTGGAAAGTATAGTACTAAGCTCCACTCCAAAGCATTTCAATAGTATTTCAATCTTGTGGAAAGTGAAACTCTATCCAAATTTCTTTGAGTAACTTTTTTAAATGATGGAAAATAATTAGCATGCAATTTAATGAAATTATTGTCCCTTAATGAAAAAATTAAGTACCAAACAGTTTAATGTTAACGTCTTCTCCCGTAGAGAAAACACTTCCGAGAATTAAGAACTAAATTTCATTTGGAAAACTAACGACTTACCAACATTCAAAGGATATACAATTAAAAGTCCTTCCCAAATGCCGAATTCTATAAAATTGTTGGCTCTGTTATAATAACTGGTACTAGGAGTTCACACGCCATTTCGAAATAATGTCTAAATCAAAAACAAACAAAAAGTTCACATGTAAAAATCTCATTCATAAGTCATAGCTTCAAGAACTTTAGCCCAAGGCGAGCCATTTTTTATTGTCGTCCGACTTATGCTTATTTGATTTCGTAATAGTGCTGCGGTGCTGAAACTGTTAATCCATTTGAAATAATGGCTAAGAGGAAGTGGTAATGAGATTTTACCACCAAAATGTCACTCTTTTGGTTTTTCGGTCCGATGGTTTTTTAACAAATCACTGTTTTTCTTATACTTATTAATATTTTACCTTAAAATGAAGAAATATTATGACGAGGGTTTGAATGAATGAGACGAAGTTTAGAAGGAAAAACAACGAAAATATTCTTAGCCATAAGTAGTAAGTAAGTAAGTAAGTAACAAATTCATTTATTAATACATTAATTGTTAAAGTTTACATATTAAATGAATTTAAAGCTATGGCTAAGCCGTCAGCCTGGTTGACAAAAATAATTCAAATATACAATTTTTATCGTTTAAATAAGACATACATAAGTATTTAATAAATAAATTTACAAATCAAACATATTCAGTAACTAAAAGCATTCTATATTTGAAGATAACTTCTAAAAATTTACTGAGCGTTTTCCAGTCGCACTCGTTAAGTATTTTAAGGGTGTCTTGCATGGAAAGGGTATTTTTTCCAAAGAAGAAAAGTCGGTGTGGCTTAAATATTGGGCAAATACTCATAAAATGAAAGCAGTCCTCTTTTGACTTAAGGTTGCATAATGAACAGAACTGGTCGAAGCTGCCGTTATAAGGACATCCATTTAAGCTGAGTAGTTCACATCTTGCTTTAAAAATAAAAGAAATCTCTCGGTATGTTAAGGAATCGTTAAAATAGTTTCTCTTCTCAAGATTGTAATTAAGCTGAGAGTATAGCAATCTACTGTTGGATTCACGGCCATTTATAACAAATGTTTCTCGCGTCAATTCCTCATTTTTATTAATTATACGGTACAGTTGTTTTTTTAAGTTGATGGGATTATTTAAGTCAATGTGTAGTGTTTCACCACAAGCAGTTCCTAACCTTTCCCACTTAGCAGTCAGCCAGTCTTTATTCCTTAATTCGTATAAGAGCATTATCTTTGTTATCCTCGAATCGTCATGCGCTAATGTCTTAATAATAAAATCAGCCTGCGCTTTAAGGGTACTTGTTAGAAGTTTAGGTATTCCTGTTTCCAGGTAGATTGCATAGTTTGGTGTGTTTCGAGGTAAATTGAAGAGTTTTTTTAAAAAATTTCTCTGAAATTGTTCAATATGTTCATATTCATCTGCACCCCAGACTTGACACGCGTAACAGAGAGTTGACTTTACAACTGCTTCGTATATCTTGTACTTGGCAGAAAGAATTATTCTACTATTCGCAAACACTTTTCTCCATGAAGAATTCAATAGACTTTGTGATGTGTTGGCCTTTTCTCTTAGATGGTTGCTGAAGTTCAAAGTAGAGTTAAGTTTTACGCCTAGATACTTAATTTCATTGGTTACTTCTAGTAGATTGCCATTGTAATACCACCTTTTGACATTTTGCCTTTGAGAGGAGCGTGAGAATACCATAACCTTCGATTTGTCCGTATTAATCTTTAATCCCCATCTGTTGCAGTAAGATGCCAATCGATTAATCATTAAAAAATTTCTCTGAAATTGTTCAATATGTTCATATTCATCTGCACCCCAGACTTGACACGCGTAACAGAGAGTTGACTTTACAACTGCTTCGTATATCTTGTACTTGGCAGAAAGAATTATTCTACTATTCGCAAACACTTTTCTCCATGAAGAATTCAATAGGCTTTGTGATGTGTTGGCCTTTTCTCTTAGATGGTTGCTGAAGTTCAAAGTAGAGTTAAGTTTTACGCCTAGATACTTAATTTCATTGGTTACTTCTAGTAGATTGCCATTGTAATACCACCTTTTGACATTTTGCCTTTGAGAGGAGCGTGAGAATACCATAACCTTCGATTTGTCCGTATTAATCTTTAATCCCCATCTGTTGCAGTAAGATGCCAATCGATTAATCATTAATTGAAGATTTTCCGGTGATTCAGACAGTATTACAAGATCATCGGCATATAATAAAACATTTATAACCAAATTAGCTATCCTTATGCCTCCAGGTAGTTCTTCAACAATGTCATTGATAAAAAGGGAGAACAGTAACGCGCTGAGAAGACATCCTTGCTTTACTCCAGTAGTCGTTTCAAACCAATCTGAGAATATTGCACCATCCCATACCGCTGCTTTTGTTCCATCGTACATTTCCCCTTAACTACACACAAGAATTTAGAAGAAATACCCAACTGCGAAAGCTTGTATAAAAGTGCGCTACGATTCACGCGATCGAAGGCCGTTTTGAAATCTACAAAGAATGAGTAGACTTTCTTGTTCCGTGCTTGGAAGGCTTTAACAATTGAAGAAAGTGTAAAAATCTGGTCTGTTGTAGAATAATGCTTTCTAAAACCGGCTTGAAGATTTGAAAGAATACTTTTCCTCTTCACCCATTTCTCAAGTCTCTCCACAAGTATACCGCAGAATATTTTGGCTAGCGCGTTCATAAATGATATGCCTCGATAGTTTTCTGCAATTTCAAAAGCGCCTTTTTTATGAATGGGGAAGATAACTGATTTTGTGAACGATGAGGGAATTTCAGCGTTAGCGAAGATTTTGTTATAAAATTTAAGTAAATAGTTAAAGTATGAGGGAGTTGCATTCTGGTAAAATTCGTAGGGAATCCCATCTTCACCTGGTGCCTTTCCATTTTTCGCTTTCTTCATTACTGCTTCTATTTCTTCAAGTGTTATGGCCGAATCTAATGATTCATCGAAGATTGATGGCTGAGCGTAGGAAAATAGAAGGTTTGCGTCGCTGTGGAGAAGATGTTTGAAATGGATTGCAAGTGATTCGGCTGATAGCCCAGTACCTATTTTGTAGCTTGTTCCGTTAATAGTTCTGGCAATTTTCCAAAATTCTTTCGAGTTTTTAGTTTGACCTAGGGTAAGTGCTTGGTTATTTTCGAATTCTATTTTCTTATGTAGACATAAATTTTTGTAGTAACTGTTGTAATCATTGTACCATTTCCTTAAATCGGGGTTATATGAATTCCGGATGACTTTCAGAAGTGCAAAAGATTTTTGACGTGCCTTCAAACAGTCCTTATCAAACCATTGTTGTTTAAACGGTGAGCTCGTGTTTGAAATGTTTATCGCTGTAGAGCTTCGTATAAATTCTGTTAATTGATTAGCCATAATCTCAGTAGATTCAGTTGCCAATAAGTTCGCTTCAATTAAACTGTTCAAAGTGCGCTTATAAGAGACTGATTTCTCATTCTTCCATTTAAGCCGCGGTAGTAATTTGAGATTAGTGTGCCGGGGAGATGATTCTCTTGCAATTTCAACTGTAATAGGCATATGATCCGAGAAGGTTTTACACTGCACTTCGAATTTTTTAATCTGCTCAATCCATTCGTTACTTGCAGCACAGTAGTCAATGACTGATTGCCCTTGGTCTCCTATGAAAGTAAAGTAGCCCTCTTCATCTCCTTCAGTACATCCATTTAGAACTACTAGGTCATACATTTGTAGTAACTCAATCATATCATAGCCATTTTTATTACATACGATGTCTTTTGATTTCCTGTTTGAATGAGATATCGCTGGATTAGAAATGTGTTGGCATGTAGTAGTTTGTGCGTTGCTAATTCTAGCATTCCAATCTCCGATTAATAAGACGCTTTTACTCGCAAGGAATTGCATGATGTTATGTAACTTCTCAAAATCATGATCCCACTTGTTACAATTAATGTAGCAAGGTAAAATGTACATATTGTTTTGGTGGATGAGTTTTACTGCTATATTTCCCTCAATTTGCTCGAAATCGTACGTATTTGTTAATGATGTTTTTATTCCATACAAATGACCTCCACTTGCACGACCCTTAATATTAGTTTTTATTGCTTCAACCCATATAAGCTTAAAGTCTATAAAATAGTTTTTAAATTTAATAATTTTATCTTCGGTAACATGAGTTTCATATAGAAAAAATATATCAAAATTTTTAACGTATTTAAAAAAATCTACAAATAACAACTTATTATTTAATCCTGAGATATTATAGGATAAAATCTTACAAAATATATGATTATTAGGGCTGACGGCATTTAATTCTCAATTATTTGTAAATCTACTACAGTTTGGTGTTTCATGTGCCATCCCTGGTGGATACGAATTCTGTGATCTATTCCATTTGGGTTGCTGTCTATTTGTCATTGACAGTTTGATTTCTCTGACCTCTCCAAAGTTAAGATCCCCAAACATATTTTGTAGTTCAGTTTCTCCATTAGTATCTTTATATTTTAGGTTATTGGTATCATCTAAATAAAACATTTTATCACGAATAATTAAAGTGTTATTTTTTATCTGTACTGCATCTGTTGTTTTTGTTCTGGTCACTTTGCGATAACCCAGGAGGATTCGACGTTTAAGTTGAGCTTGTTTGCTAAGATCACGTTGAATAAATACTCCTGTGCCTTTAAGCTTAGAAGAGTTCTTCAACATTTTGCTTGCAGTTTCGTTCGATCCTGTGTTAAACTTGAGCTTAATTATTTTGCTATTTTCGCTTATTTTTGTGGCCTCTGGCATGTGAAGATTTTGATTGTCCAGCAAAAGTTTTGTTATTGATTGGACACGTTCCTGAGGATTAACACATGCGGGATCATTTGGAATAGAGAAAATAATGTTCTTTCCTTTTATTTCTCGACTTTGATGCTCCAGTTCCTCCTCCAGTAGTCGACAACGGTTTTCAAAGTGATGGACCCTTTCTGTCAATTCGTGATTTTGCTGGCGCAAAAGGCTCAGCTCTTTGTTTACATTGTTGATGTCTTCTTTCGTGGCCAAATTGGCAATAGCAATGGGGAGTTCTTTTTGGAGTGACTTATCAATAATTGATTTAATTTGTTCAAAATCTGATTGTGACATAGACATGTTATTGTGGTGTTTAAATGTTTTTGACTTTCTTTTGTTTTTCAATGCCAAACTTGAATTTTCTTCCGGTGAAGTTTCTCCTACTTTTCTTTTACTAGTCATGTGACCAAATAGCGAAAAGTTTTCTTTCTTCTGCGGCTTATAACTAATTTTACCTGGTGGTTTTATTGTTTCGATTTGATAAACTATTCAATTTGTTCAAGTATAAGTTCGTTTTAAATTTTATTTCTAGGTTTAACACATTTAAAATTGAAAATATTCACGAGCGATTTTGAATGTATACTATTCACTTTTACAGCAGAGTTGCCAACCATAAGAAAACTAATTATAAGTGTCCTTGATTTTATACATACATAAAGCTTCTGGAATGTAATCATCTTGCTCTTAGTCGCATCAACAAATGTGTGTCACAGAGTGCCTTCAGATAAACCTTCCTTTGCCTCATCATCTTAGCAATATTCCTATTGACCCTGTATCATGAAAAGTATGTTTATGTGCAAACACTCGACGGCCATCGTTTCTCATCATTTTCGTATATGTCTGCCAACTACCAACAGCTTTTCATGCAACAGAACCATAGTAGAATCTGAATTGACTTTGTGAGTGAGGGTTTCTTTTACCCAATGGCCCCGCCGCGCCGTCGGTTGTCCTCTCAAAGGGAGATGAAGCTGTGGGTGGTTAGCATCAAACATTCACTAATTAGGATAAAGTTTGGTCAGTAATTATATGACCGTGTTTTATGACGGAGTTTTGGCAAATTTGTTTGACAACAATTCAAAAGTCACACCTACATATAGCTAATTCAAAAGTAGACACATGCACATACCTATGTGTAATAATATTTATTCTGACTGGACATGGTTAGAACACCCGCCGCAAACAAGTCAGTTAATGTCATAATTAATTCGCTAGGATATGCAAGACGCTATATAAACACAGCAGAAAATACCGTTTTGGTCCCCTCGTCCTGTGTATACATCTAGATAACCACTGCCAGATTGTGTTTTATGTTAGGTAGAATGTGGTCTATGGGCCTCTAATCCGGTAAGGGTTTGCAAAAAAAAAAAAAAAAAACTTTTAAAAACTATTCTGATACGAGTAAGATTAGCTTTAAATGTTTCGTATAAGAAGATCAAATGGGAAACATTTAAAAATCAACTATTTCTGTTTTTAAAATCCCTTTAAGTTCCCAGAAACAAATATGAATCACTTAAGAAGCATTTCTAAAACGAATCAGAAGTGGTTAAAAAATTTGCAGAAATATTTTTTAATTTTATTTTGGAGTTCAAAGAACAAAATGGATACATTTTCTAATCAATGTAAAACTATTGGTATGTCTTTAACTCTTTCATAGCCTAGAAGTATTTGGAAAATGCCTCTGAAACAATATGTCAAAAACATCTTAGCTGCAAATGGATAATATGTTATAGCAACAATTTTGTCCTTGCCTTATTATTTTATTTTGAAGCCCTTAAGCAACTTAATCCGGTCCTCAACTACACGACACCAACAGGACTAATGAAATGATCAAACAGATTTATGTAATTGGACTTTGCTATCACGCACGCAAATCAACGTTTCGATTTAATAGTTTCAATTACAATTTATGCGAGTTATATGTCCCCTTTTGACCTGGTCGTAGACTGTGGCAGTCGTTAAATCATATCAGGTGACATTTTCATGTAATTTGTCGCTGCCTCAGACTGAATTTGGGTCAGGCTAAAAGAGCTAAGCATTCCGGATAATTACGGTTTAATTTTGTACATAAAAGCTCATTGTGCCCGTGCGGTTTTCCGACTTCATTGTTTGGGACATCAAACAAGGAAACTTGAATGAATGAAATGTACAATAAAAAATATAAACCAAAAGAGAAAAACAAGGCAATTCCTTTTATTCGAGAGCATTTAAAGTCCAAAGTTGACGGAAGTCAGCCTTAACCAGGCAGTCAGTCAGAGAAGAGTCATAGAGCAATATTTGTTTTTCTATGTTCGAGTTGTTTGGTTGTGGGGTTTTGGGATTGGGAGGTGCTGTAGTTGTACACGTTTAATGTTCCCAGTTTTTTTCATTGTAAGGATTCTACAGTCTGAAATTCCAAACGGGTCTAGACCAGATACGAATCACACCTATTAAATGATGGAGATCCTAGAAAAGGGATGGAAATTGTTTGTTGTTGCTTTGAATACAAATACGCAAGTGCTCTACAAGGACTGTAGTTGAATAGCTTAGGATACACATGTTTGAGCGAATGCCTTTGACAAGAGGAAGCTATTTTATTTGAATTCACAATAATTGTGCCAAGCGTCCTCGTCGTCGTGTTCGTCATCGTCGTCTAGTCTGGTTGTGAAATTTTTACCAAGTGATAAAAAATAAAAATAATATTGTTCTTTAAGGAGAGAGTATGAAGAGAGCTACTGGTTAGACGTGTTTTTTTTGTGGGCAATTTTATCTCGGTTTTATTCAAGTACAAGTTATTCAAATTTACTTCTTTAAAAAAAAAATAAATAGCAAAGTTTGATTCTATTTAATAAAAATTGAAAAGTTATAAAGTGAAGTGTTCTGATTGCCTTGTTTAAACAATTAAACAATTAAAATAAATCCTTTGTTCAGTGGCATTTAAGTAAAAAACAATTCTTCATACCTTTTATTTGATTCGAACTTTCTCAAATGTCTGGCCCAAACAATCTAAGAAGCAGTTCATCTTGCTCTAAGGTTCTGACTCAATCACCTCTAACTCACTCGGACGCAGCCTCCATTAAACGAAATATTAAAAAGAATATGGCTGATGACACTTCGCTGCTTGATAAATTGGATGAAAAACTAAATAAACAAAGTGAGTTTATCATTTCTCTTTTATCGAAACAATTCAAGGAAGATACTGAATCACTCGCGCAAAAACTACAATCTCAATTCAGCGAAGTAAACAAAAACATATCTGATGTTATAAGCAGAGTCTCACAGCTTGAGTCATCTATCACAAATTCTATTGTCGATATAGATGCCCTAAAATCTGACGTCACTTGTTTAAAATCGTCATCAACTAATGTCAACACTGAACTTGCAAACATCAAATCCAAGATGACTGATTACGAACAACAACTTTCCGAAATGAGAAATAGACTTGCCGACGTTACAACAACACTTCATAATACTATCAATTCACAAGAAGACCTAGACAACAAACGAATAGCATCCGATGCGGTTCTTTTCGGTATCCCGCACACACCCGATGAGAACCTTCGATCAATGTTTAATTTTCTTTGTCACGTAATTAATATTAAACCTCCTGCATTACTAGACATTTTTCGCACTCGCCCGAAGACCACGAACAACAACAACACGGCGATCATTCTAAAATTCCGATCAGCATACGATAAGAACTTTGTGATCACGTCTATAGCCAAATACCGAAAGGAGAAAAACACACAACTATCACTTTCAAACGTAGGGCTATTAAATTCCAATTCGAAATCACAAATTTACTTTCGCGAATGCTTAACTAATAAAAACAATTTGTTGTTGCGGACTGCACTTCATTTAAAAAAACAAAACAAAATTGCATCGGTGTTTACAATTCGTGGTCTTGTCTACGTCAAACATCTGCCATCTGATGAGAAAGGAGTATGCATCAAAAACATCGAAACCCTTGATGGAATTGCCAGCATCATGCATAAATAATTAATTATCTTTGGTTAAGATTTTTTTTGCACTATTAATTTTCTTTTTTTTTATATTATATTTTTGATTACACATTTTAGTTTTTTTTTTCTCTGAAACTTAACTTTCTGATATTATAATCTTTTTTACGCCTTTTTTTTTTTAATTATACTATTTAAATCAAACAATTCTCCCTTTTTTTAGTATTTAATTGTGCTACATAACATCTCTATTAGTTATTGTTCTATTTTTTGGTCTAAGTGGTTATTTATACAGAATGTTTGATAATTTGTTTGTGGTTTTGATTCCGGTGGATCCGCTTACTCGAATTTTAGTGCGTATTATTATATTTCTTCTATTATATAGCTATGAACTACGATAATAATGGTGATGATTCTGCTGTCGATGGTGGCGATAATATTCTTCGTTCGATGGTTCAGGTCCTCTGCAAACAAAAGACGGGTTTACGGGTTTGTCATTTAAATGCACAAAGCTTATATTGCAAAATGGATGAGTTTAGAGATGTGTTTGAGGAATCTGATGTTGATATAATCTGTGTTACTTTTTTTACTTTTTACTGTTTTTACTTTTTCACCTTATTTGAGAAATTTGACAAATTTTCATTCGAAAACTCCTGCTTCAAAAATCCATCTCTTGTCTTACTACAGATTTAGTTCTTTCATCACAGAATTGCTATCTTCACGCGTAAGTAGCGAATTAGGTTGATCAACAATTTTTTTTAAAAACTTCAAATATTCTTTTTCCAAAACTTCAAATATTCCTCAATTAAAAATTACGAGTATCTTAAATTGGTTCCAAGACCCTCTCATTCATTCAAAAATTTGACAAGCCAATGATATACATACTTGAAGGGAGGGTATACAACCTGACCAGTTTCTAAATAATCATACCGATTTCCCATCGAGGATAATATGCATTGAATATTTTCTCATCTATATAATTATGACAACAAGAACAACAACGATTTCTATAGGTTAGGAGACGGCAATTGGGTGCTTTAGGGAGGACTATGATATCTTTGCATTTTCGGATTTAGAAAATTATTTAATATTAAACTCACCGTAGCGATTGAGTGGGTTCTAGTGCTGGTGCTGTTTTTCAATGGAGGAAGAAAGAAAATTAAAGGATTTTTAATGTTTGGATTTCAATGCAAATATATAAAAAACATTCCCGATTATAAAGGATTCTATTGCGGAAGATTTTAATGATTTATATAAGACTGAATGAAGACTGAAGCAAGGATGGATAAAATGAATAGAATGGAATTAAATGGAAGGAAACCAAAAATGTACCTTTCCGTCTGCAGTATCCTTGCGATGTTCTTTGCCTATCAATCCTCTCTGCCTCTCCCGTATCAATAGTATCTTGAATACGAGAAATAAAACTCAACGTCGTCGCCAGCACTCGTCGCGTCTTACTCATCCAAGTCATAATAGTCTTCATCGAAGTCCTTATAGATTGAATTCTTCTAAGCGAGTTGCCAGTTTTTAATGATTTTTGTCTACTCTTTTTCCAAAGATATTACGTAAGTCCATGAAAATGTCTACCTGCCTTTCGGTGAGAAAATATCTTAATGAATGGAACTTGTATGGGAAACAATCGTTTGAGGAATTAAAACGTTTCGTAATTGATATTAAATCATACAACGCTCTGGCATTATTCACCTGCACCTACCTCCGACAAGACACGGGAGATCTTATCTAAGGAATAAGCCGAGCGTCTGTCTGTTCAATTAGATGACGCAGCATCTCCAGATGGATGAGCCTTTCACTTTTTTTTTTCGGAAGACAAATGGGTGCACGTTTGTTGACAGTTTTTCAACACATATTCCTATAAAATTCCTCAGCTTGATTCAGGGAAAGAATGTGTGGAATTCCAAAGTATAATTATAAATTTCAAACATCAACTCCTTTCGTGGAAAACGAATTTAGTTTGAAATGTTAGTTTTATCCTATATTTCTTCGAAGCTTCTGTATGCAAGCACTAATAAATCAAAGGTATGTGTGGACAGATTTTCACGCGGAGAAATGTTCAGATTTGAATAAATTAAGAAATAAGATACAATAAAGTTTGAAAAAATCTTCATTATTTCTGTCAATGACTGAAACAAGTATGCGTGAAGCTGTATGTATAGAAGTGGAGGAACAACTTTCCTCTCTTATCCTTTATTGCATAGGCCTATGTTACAAGCCGACACGTTTATTCTACACCCTTGTAATATACATGACATTTTGGAGACAATTTATAACAGCGACTGGTAGGCCCTTGCTTAGGGTGTTTTTACATAATGTTCCTGACAGAAGTCGAAAACGAAGAGTTTCCTTTGCTCGTTTTTGTGATTCCTGTGGTATATGAGTTCAATGTAGACTCTCTGAGTGAAGCTGACAAATTGTTTTTACACGACAAGTTCCCTGGGATAGCAGCGTGGGGTAAACAGCAAAATGAAAACTATTCTGTTCTGCCGGTCTTTTCGGTCTATGTAATTGCCTTCATGTCATTCCATCAAAATATAAACAATAAAAGTTATTTGGAAAAGAAGAAGAAAAAAATCCCAAACGGGACGAAATAGGGAATAGATTATGTAGAATGAAGAGGAATGGAATTTTTATTGTCGTCGTCGATGGGATCAAGAATAGTTTAAGTTTGACATGCAAGTCGAAATGCCAGAAGCAATCGTTTTATATATATGGTGGTGTCAGATTGGAGATAAAGATTCAATTTGATGTACCCTTTCGGATGTCCTTAAAATAAAAAATGATTTTTTAGTGTCAAAAGAATTTTTTGTGTTGGGTATCTTGTTTTTTTTTTTTGTTCTGTTATAAAACTAGTCTTCAATTTCAGCAATTTGTGGGTTTTGGGTCGATTTAAAATCAAGATCATTTGAAATACTATTCTGTTGGGTGTATATGGTCCCATGTGACAAACATCAATAAATCAATTTGAATTTGAAATTTGCAAATTAATTTTTTTGAAAGTATGTGTACTTAGGAACATATTATTAATTAAAAAAAAGGTTACAACAACAGGAAACAATTATAATATGTACATTCCACAAACAATTTTGTGACCAAAGTACCTTGGGTTAATTGTAGTTTACCCTATAAGAAAAATGATAGAACATCTGAATATATTTTTTAAAAAAATCGGTATTTTTAACCCCAACAAACCAGACCGGACTTTTGCGTTCGACATCATGGTGCATGCACCGATAAACCATATCCATATCCACTCCCAAAATTTGCTGTCCGCTCTTAGATTTAATAGTTTGTCAAGACTTTTTAAATTCAAGTTGCAACACCTCGCAGAAAACAGGGCCTAGTGACACATAAGCAAAATTCCCTAATTGGTTACTGCGCGCCGATATACGAGTACGGCCCTATGAATTGTAAATGGGAATAATCTGGTTTTTATACCAACAGCCATCAGATAGGAAAGGCCCCGGTGGATGTTCAGCAATCAACATACGCGTACCCAAAGTACTTTAAGACTTCCAACTTGAATAAGTTGAGAATTTTGGCTTGAGATGTCCCAAGGCAAGATCTCCATGATAAGATGGTAACCATATTACAACAAAAAAAAACATACTGGGACGAAGGTCAAATATTTTCTGTACTTGAAGGCAACCCACAAAATTAATTTGAAAGGAAGGAGTTTTCGATTAAATCTCCATATACATAGTGGAACGTATTCGTTTTTTCAATTCACTAAAGTAGATATTAAGATATAATGTTCGGAAAAGTTTAAGTCTTATCTTCATTCAAGTTTGAAACCAACTCCCACAAAAATTTAAAGTCTCTAAGCCACATTTTTCAAAAACTTATTAATTAAACATTCTCTAGTATAAACAAGTGTCAGTGTTAATCAGTTTATTCTGTATCCTTAAATGTTAAATAAATATGCATATAATTAGAAGTATAACCAAAACACGAATGGCTTAGCATTTGGGTCGAAAAACTGCCTGCGGGTATAAAGTATATTATTCTATCATAAGTATAACAGCACCATTACCTATGCGCACCTTCACCTAGGCAATGATATGCTTAAACTAATTTACCCGATTAAAAGCTAATTCTAGAGGTCAAACGGCATTAAGCTGTTTCCAATTTATGCCAGCACACAATCTAGCTAAAGCACCCTTTTCCCCATAGACCGACACTAAATTTTATCGATTTCACACTCAATGATAATCTAATCATGATGTAGCTTAGCTTAGCAATATCATTCCTCCTTTTATTCTTTTTGTTCTAATTCATCCACAATGTAATTAATTGAAATCGTCTTTACAAAAACAACAAAATATCAATTGTATAAGCGTGTCTTATGTCTAGGACTTGGATAAAAAAAAAAAACAATCGATATTACAAATGTAACTTCTATATAAAGAAATACAAAAAAATAAACACAGACAAATGAGAATCAACAAAGTTGTATCTAACTTTTTTTTATTTCCACTTGTGCTGGTATATTATTCGTAGTAACGTATCTGGAGGTTGCCATAAATTAATTGCACTAACGTATCTTGTACTTATATGGTGACCATCGTCCCTTATTTGAAAGGTCAAGTCCTTAGAATATAGAGGGATACTTTTTGTACCTAAGAAATGCTTAAAGAGTTGAAGTGAACAGGAAATTTCATGTGAACTTCAATTTACTAATTTACAATCCGCTTTAGAAATGAATCCAACTAAATAAAAAAAAAGTATTTGTTTTTCAGTCCATGTCCTGTTTTGAACATACAAAATTTTTTTGACCTTTATTTGTATGTATTTAGTATTTCTTTAAAAGTACTCTAAATTTGAACAGCGGCTAAGTTTTTTTGAAGGGTGAAACTGTCAGTTTTTTTAAATGTGGAGGTAACAGGTAAGCCTACACAAAAAAAAAATTAATACTTTTTTCGTATGACCAAGAGATTTTGAGAAAAACATGCACAAATATTATAATAATGTACATTTAGTCGAAAACAAATATCCAAGCAAACGCTAATAACGAATACAACTATCTAAAAAATGAGCTTGTAACGAGCTCTGTAAGTTGATTCGTCTTTAAGTTATAGAGTGTTCCTATACCACGAGTAGAATTACATAAGCTATTATCTTTTACTTAACATTTTCTTAAACTAATAGTTTTTGAAAAAAAAAAAAAACTAAATTTCACTCCTTTTCACCACCAAAAAAAAACTTTAAGCCCGGTTCGTACCAATTACACTCTGCACCAAAAATTCAACTTTATCGGAAGTTTTTTGAAGTTGGATATTTTGTTTGTACAATTTTACTGGGCAATGAAAAATGAAAACGTTTCACAATATTTTTGTTGGGATATTTTCAAGGAGCAAATGTAAAGAAAATAACTAAATTAGCATAGAAAGGATGAAACAAAGATTGTGCAAGGTTAATTTGAATATGAAATTTTTCCAAAGGAAAATTCAAATTCATTTTCCCTTCAAATCGGAACTCAAATTGCTTCAACAAAATTTCGGTAAAATGGTAACCCCATATCAACAGACACGAAAATTATATACACGTACGTGTACAACGTGAGGCGTTGGTTTCCCTGAGGATTCTATCAATTAATTGCAACCGCACAAGTCAGTCAGCAGGGCAAAACTGAAGAGAAGTTGTATCCCATTGTTTGATGTATTTATGATGAATTGGCCCTAGGTTTCTGCTTCCACATACCATATTGAATTTATAAATACGAGAACATAATAAAAAGCCTAAACAGACACATAAAAAGGGAATATTTGATGAATGAGGGAATTGCTATTAAATCAATTAACGTGATTGGCTCTTTTAGTCTTATCACTGACTTTTCATCACACACAAGTTACTATTGCTTTGATTAGAGATTAGACGTATAAATGAAACAAAAAGTCTAAATACAAAAAGTCACATTCTAATCAGACAAAGCGACATTCCTTTTTGTTCTCATTGATGGATTGATTGAGTTAGTCAATGGAATAGTCGCTAATTAGTAGGGGGCTTTTAGCTTTGTGTATGCAACGTGCATTGAATTGAATTGAATTGAATTGAAGGTCAACTGAACAATGACATTGGACAAAATTGTTCGTGAAAATGGCACCTAAATCCATGAATTGAGTGTTAAGCAATTTCAGAAGAAATTAACTTAAGGTACTAGTACGGTCTAGAATGCCAAAAAAACGCACGATTTTTGCGAATTTTTCTCTCGGAAACCTTATTAGGTAATATCATAATTTTTTTTTAAATAATGAATACATGCGTCAAGAGTACAAACAAAATTTTTTTTTTTTAATTTTCGAATTTTGGCCGAATTATAGAGGGCTCAAACGTCGACTCATCAAAAAATACATGGTACCATTGCGGACAGTTAATCTCCGGATCTACTGAACAGATTAACTGTCCGCCATGGTACCATGTATTTTTTGATGAGTCGACGTTTGCGCTCTGTATAATTCTGCCAAAATTCGAAAATTAAATTTTTTTTTTTGTACTCTTGACGCATATATTCATTATTTAAAAAAACTATGTTATTACCTAATAACAATAAGATTTCCGAGAAAAAAATTTACAAAAATCGTGCGCTTTTTTGGAATTCTAGACCGTACTAGAACCTTAAATTTATAAACTTTTCAATAATCAGATCTAAATTACGCAATAATTGAATAAAAATATGATTAAATAAACAAAAACAAAAACAATAATGTTAATTTTATCAAAAAT
The DNA here is from genome assembly GCA_911387755.1 of Chrysotoxum bicinctum. Taxonomy (NCBI): domain Eukaryota; kingdom Metazoa; phylum Arthropoda; class Insecta; order Diptera; family Syrphidae; genus Chrysotoxum; species Chrysotoxum bicinctum. Next base: position 845,089 of record OU426988.1, on the reverse strand, counting down.
TGAAAAAAAAAAAACAATTTTAAGATAATTAAATTTAAGTCTTAAAAACTTTAAAGAATTGTTTTTAGTACTCAAAACATTGTTGACAATACTCTCTGCACAAATGCTTCTTATTAGGAAACAATTTCTACTACAAAATCGTAAATTAATGAGTGGGGGGTAAATTGTACTTGTGTGTGTATAAACCATATTTTATTTTATTTTATTTTATTTTTAAAATTCTTATTATTATTATCCTACTTAATTATTGCATGATATTTTTTATACTTCGATACAATTTCTGCTTTTTTTTTTTGAAAGATATTCAAGATGATTTAAACAATAAAGAAAACAAGAAGGACAGTTTTTTTATGAAATTTAATTTTGAATTGCTAAATTAAATTTTTTTGTCTACTATCAATTTATTGTCAATTTACAATCGTAATGCGCATGATGCATGTGAGCCAGTCTTTGTTCAATGTAATTGATAAACGACTAGAACCATCCTCCATTTGAAATGATGGATCTGATCACTTAACATGATATGCAGCTCATCAGCTTCTGAAGTTTCTGTTCTAGGTTCAAATCCCATTGGCTGATTTTTCTTCATATTAAAAAAAAAATTTCATGGACTAAGTTTCATTGTAAAAGGGTCTTAACTACACCTCAATTTGTTTATGTTTCAGTTTTATACAAAGAACAAAGTGCGGATGAAAAATGACTCTACAGTTTTATGAGGGGATAGTGATTCGTGTCGCAGGAGTGATGAAGAACTAGATGTCCAAAAAACCCATGAAAGCCATCATGTCTAAAATACTATACCCCCAAAATCTCTACATAAAATCTAATGAACTTATTCAAACCAAAAATTTGGTACTTGGCCTTTTATAAGTAGGTACACATTTTTTTTTTATTTATTTCAGATTCTAGCTCCAAAATAGACAACTTGCACTAAGTTAATGATCAAGAAATGTTTTTAAAGGTTTTCCCAGTTAGAATCGGACAAAATTCATTATCAGCACAAGAAAGTCATTTACAACAATTCCTGCTTCGGATTAAATTGTGATTTATTGTAATGCAATCTTTTTCTACTTAAAGTATATATCTTCCAGTTAGAACATACATAATGTAAATATGAGAATACAATAAAACCCAAAGTGTGCACCCAATTACGCTTGAACTAATCTACAATCGCCATTAACAAATCCATTGAGTGGACACGCTAATTATTATTTGGTCAATGGAAACATGCGAACGTGCCCACTTGTCAATCAACCCCGCTCATTACCTCCATCTCTATACGACACCCTTTGCCACCATAACAAGACCAGACAAACATTAAGTTTTCGCGTCAATTTGTCAATGGATTTGCTAACCCAACATATTTACTTGAACTTTATATGATAGTAATTTTGAAGATGATTTTTGATGACGCACTGATTGGCCTTTCATGAATTCCCAAAGTTGGTTTTCAAGTATATGGGTTGATTGGTTGTTGAGTAGGGTTCGGTCTACCTGCTCCATCCTGAGTGTATCTTGATCAAATATCCATGAATGGACAATGAACACCTTGCGGTTAGATGCCATTGTGTTGTGGTCCTTGTATAATGCGAGTCTCTAAACGACCAACTTTACCGCAGTTCTCCGCCTCCGCCTCCATCATCATCATCATTGTTTACATCGTCCCAACATTTCTCTTAAATATTTTTACCATTCAAGTTGAATGACAAAAGAAGCACGAAAGAAAAAAATCTAATTTTTTTCCCTTTTGACACTAAATTCTTGGACCGACCACATCACCAGATCCTCCATGACTGGGGTCGTTTATGTCGAGGGTGTAATTTGATTACGCTCGTTTTTTATTAATGCAAATAATTATTAATATCAATATGCAAAGAGAATCCAATTAGAATGGCAATAAGGAAAAAAAGAACGAAGACTGTGGATACAAAATGCGAGCATACAAAAAATTATCCAGAGAAAATTTTCCGAAAATCAGCTTAATGATGACTTGATATTTGTATGCTTTTCACTAAAAAAAAAAATGAGGCAACTTTAGGTGTCAGTCTTTTGACAACTCTCAATCAGCACCTTTCTTACTTTACATGGAATAAAGTGGCCGTAAGAATTGAAAAGTTGGATTTCTATGAGTAATTAAGCGCTTGAATAGCAAAATCAACTGACTTGGTATGGTACAAAGTTTTTGTGGAAATCAAAGTGTTCTTATTAATTTTTTTTCTTTTGGGGGATTTGTACATATCAACGAATATATACGGATGCAAAATTTGGTCTTGCTTCCATTTTCAAATAAATAAAAGAAAATCTTTTTTAAAAATCAGTAATTAAATAAATACAGAATTGGAAAATGTGCCAAGTAAACTTTTCAAAAACTTCACCAAGCTGACGGAGACAGTGTTTTTTTTGAAAATCACAGGCTTTTAAGTGGTATAAGGCTTTTTAAAAATTTGGAATGTGAAGTTAAGGATGAACCTTAGATCGAAACACATTCAAGTGCAAAAATTAAGGAAAAAAAAACATAGACACAGTCCAGAATATTAAAAGACCTGATCGTTGTTGAAAATGATCGGAGAACAATTATCAAATCTTGATACATATAAATTCTGGAGAAGAGCAATATCTGCACGAAAATGATTACAATAATTTTGTCCCATTTTGGAGAAAATTGAAAATGACCATTCCTCGACTTGAGTCATTGTGACTTTTTCCTCTTTTCAAGATTAATAATTCACCTCAAAGGAAGACATTTTGGGACACCAGAAAATATTGAAACGACGATGACCGATAGAGTTCCAGAACTGCAATAAACAATCGAAACTTCTTCTCCAGAGCTGTGGCATTTATTTTGCAAGTGATAATATTTAATATTAATTTCAATCGTTAAATCCGCTTGCTGACGTGGGAAAATAACTTATTTTAGGTTTACAACATTTTTTGACTTAATTCATGTTAACGTGTAGGTTACAAATTATTTTAATACTAGCGTACCCCTGCGGGAATTCCCGCAAGCAAATTTTTTTTTTCAACTGAAGTTTTTCAAAATAAATCATGTGTCTAAAAGTTTCTGTAGATTCGCTCAGTTTTTCTTGCATTGGAAATCTTGTGTAAAGTACGGAATGTTGTTTTTGGGTGTTTTTTTTACTTCTGTGTGTCATCGTTGAACAGCTCTATTTGAAAAAGACAACTTACCACTGAAATAATAAACACGTTTAGCTTAGCCAAGAACTGTCACAACTGATCTCCTGTTCAACATGAGAAGTTGAAAGCGTACGAATTATTTTTCTTTAAAGTATGCATATAACTGGATTAAAACAAAACAGCAAACCAATAAATCCAATCAAGTTCTTTTCTTAAAGGTAATGGAGCCAAGCGAAGGATATTTTGAAAAAACTAACAATGAGCAAATCACATACGTATGTAACTATCCTATAACAATGTATGTAGTTAAACCTGTAGGCTCATAAAGTTTAACTTACCTTAAAATAGTTTAAATTCAAAGACAAATATTTGTCAATTTTTTTTGTTTTTAATTCGGAGAATTTTATTTTTGTTTTATTTTTTTTTTAAACTTTTTTGAATGTTTTTATCGTTACTGCTTAGGTAAATTAATCAAACAATGCCCCTCCTCTGGGCCCGCACCACCAAAGTTATGTATATGTACTACATTTCAGTGCAATACGAAGATAGAAGTAGAGATAAATAATTTTGGGGTGTTTCTACCACCCAATGCCCCTCCCCTGATAATAAAAAAAAAAGTAGCCTATACGGTAATCCAGACTATAACCTTTTTGTGTGTTAAATTTTATCAAGATCCATTCAGTTGTTCAAGCTTTATTGAGTAACAAACATCCATACATCGTAACATTCACATTTATAATATTAGTAGGATAGTAGGATTTAGGTGAAAGAACTTGGAAGGTATTAATACATTCCATTAGAAGAAATGGGCAACCATCTTCAACAAATAAGTTTATATTTTGTCAAATTGTTGTTCTTTTCAAAAACACTTAAAATATTCATTTTTCTATAATTTTTCTTCAGCAGGTTTAAAATTTGTTGACTTTAAATGCCGTCTATAGATAGGTTAACTATCGTTGAAAATTTGTAGGTATAATCTTTCAAAACTTCGCAAAGTAAACAAAACAAACAGAATTAGAAAGTTAGAAGAAGCAAAACCTTTATATGACCTCTTTATAATACGATTTTTGTTCTACCACAACAGATTCCTTTTATTGATCGATGAATATTCTTAAGTTGGCTATCAAATTTCCCTAAAAACTTTCTACCCTCGTACACACATACATGGGAAAACAACAACTTTTGTTATCATAACAAAATCAAATACAAGTTTCAATTTCATAAGAATGAATCCGCAAAATTGTAGATTGGGTAAAGAAAAAATATTTATTTGCAAATTTCGCAAAAATCCCAAATGCACTGTGCGACATTACTGTGTCAATATGGCATGTGGCAGGATCAATAAGTAGGAAATAGAGAGGGCGAAGAAGCAAACTCCTCAAGTGATGTGTACATTCGACAAGACTAGATGCTAGAAGCCACCACCGGCGGATACATACATACCATCCTCCCCAAGGTATCCCTACAGGAATGGAGTAGATATTATATGTGGAACGAAGTCAAAACCAAAATATATATGGAAAAAGTCTCAATTCTCCAATCATGACAAAGGTTCCCGGTCATGTTTACACCCAAAGAAGATAAACTTTGCCATCTACATATCACAACTACAGCCGAAAGGAACTGAACGGAGCACAGGACGGACGGTGATGCTTGGACCAACGAACGAACCAACTACCTTGTGTGTGCGGTTTTTGACGACCATATTGGAAGGCTTGGGTAGAAAAACGAGTTCGTTTCCGGGTAATGCCATTAGATAGAGATTCATAGATTTAAATATCAGTTTTCAGTTGCAGAATAAAACATTTTCTATTGTTTACACTTGCCGAAGGATGAAAAAGATATATTTGTTGGAGTTTAGACGACCTGCTGGTTCTGATGATGGTTGTTTTCGTTTGGTTGGTTTAGTCTTCTCCAGTCGATGTCCTTCCACTCATCGAATAGACGAAAGGTTAGCAGACGCAAACTTAAAAACTTTTAATTTGTTTTCAAATATGGGAAGGGGGTATGAAGTATGGACGAGGCGAACGATACCCAGATACCCAACAGGACAACAACAAAAAAGACAAACTTTTAACTTCGGAACTACCGAATAAAGTTTTTCAATTAAATTTGTGTACTAATTCAATGCTCGTACCAACTTGCCTCTCTAAGCTTCAAGTGCACTCTATGTTAATCTTGTACATTAATTTTCTACTTATCTGTGGGATTAATTTGTGTTCAGCATAAAACTGTGATGTGATTAAGTAACATGCTGGGATGATTGTGGGTACCCAAATAGCCCATACATCTCAATCAATCGTAAGCTGTGTGACTGTCAAAGAACAAAAAAAGCATGAATTCAATTGATTATAAGAACGTGTATTCATACGAAATATTAAAAGGGAACGAAAAATAGGGAGTCAAGTGCCGTTGATGCTCCTGTTTCTAGGGAAATGAAAGAAAAACTTTTCTCATATTCCTCTCCTAGCTCCACCCATACAATTTTTGCAAGAAAAACAATTTCTCTTTTCCATTTAATAAGATGTTTTTTTTTCTATAAAAATGTTGTTAGATGTGGGAAGTCCTCCGAAGCTAGGTTCCACTTTTACCACTCAAATATTTTTGTTCCTTTTTCATGCATATTCATAGTATTTCCTTCCTGCAAAAACAGTCTTTCTATTGTTGTTATTATTTGAAGAAATGTTGGTCCTTATGACAAAGCTATGCCAGTTACGAGACTCACAGATAAAATCTACAATTCAGATTTTTAGAAAATCCATATTAATTTTCTGTAATGATCTGTAGAAATGTTATTCTCAGGTAAAACTAGACACAAAAACATATTATCCTGGGAAATTTGTAGGTGAATTACTGTACAAAGCAACTCAGGAATAAGGGTTTTTTATTTATAAATTTGATATTTCATTTTGGCTACATTAATATATGTATGTATTTTAGTTAAACATTTTATTATTACTTAGAAATTATACGAAAATACAGGGTGCATTTTATGTTCAGGTCGATGTTTTTTTTCAATGACTTTTTAATGAACTACACTTTTATAATTTATATCTTTTGATTGATTTGAGACCATCAAATATATACAAATATAGCATTATAAATATATGGAATATGATGTCAGTCAAGGAGGACGACCCTGGACGTGGCGCAAAGGCGAGCTCTTTTAAACGCAATGTTATTTGTATCATTTTGAGATTTGTCTAAACTTAATAGTATATACACTTAAAAGTGTATATATGCAAAGAAGCAATTCTATTAAAAACGGCATTGACACATTTTGAAACACCAAAAGAAAATACAAAATGTTTCCCTTAAGAAAATCACATAGAACCTTTGTGTACCATATTTTAAGCAAATCAGCTCAAATGTTTAGGCTCTAGTGTTACTCTTGATTAATAAGTTATGAATATCATGACCCAATGAATTTTTTACACTAAAATTAAGCTATTCATTGATTCTCAATATAAATAAATATTTACTTCCAAGCATTACAAATGAAGTTTCAGACGAAAAACAATATCGAAACCATTCGAAATATTCGAAAAAGATGTAGAACATTTCTGGGATCATCTTAGATCAAAATCGCCAATCGAATTACCGACACTCATTGAGAACATTTTAGCCATTTTCAAACATTCCAACGAAAACACACAGGAAACACCTTTTGAAATAAAAATATTTCAGAAGCCCATCAAGTTTATGTTACTGCAAAAGGAAACATCCTTTTTGTTGGATGTGGTGGTTCATTCCACTTGAATCCGACTTTTTCGTTTGCCTCGTGCTATGATAATAATGGTTTTCAGAGGTTGCCACTTTCGTACCTTACCTACATTATGTGTAGAAGAAAAAGGGCACTCTATCTGCCTTCAGGTGGTGCATCGCACATGTCATTTTAAGAAGCTGCTTATAACACCCAAGCCAGGATATTCATATTTAAAATAAAAGTGAGCTGTATCATTTCTGTAGACACAAACAGAGTTCATTTGCCGCGCCGCGCTCCACTTGGTTTATTCTTCGTTTTTCATTTTTTATTCTTTCATGACACAAGGACGACGACGACGATGATGATGATGATGAGACTAAGTATAGACAAAAGAACCATATAGCAATGTGACACAATGTGGCTACGGTGACAGTTAGTATACGCCACCAACAATCAACATGACATTTCTCAATGAGATGTGTCGCAGGTTTGTGTCTCAAGAATCCTTAAACTTTTTTGTTCAAATTTTAACTTAGAAAATAGGAGATTTCAAGAAAAATTGTTTAAAGTGTAAAAAATTTACATCAAAAGACTTACAGTTTCATCGACTTGAAAATGTTTTTTTTTTATCCATTTATACGCCAAAAAGATCCAAATGTAATCCTTGAATGGAAAAATAAAACTTCACCAATTCTCTCTCAACAAAAAATATTTGTTTACACTCTGTAAAATGTTTAACTTTTTAGTGTAAATGTAATTTTCTTTTATTACAGAACGAAAGCCACTCTGGTGCAATACTCTATACAACTTAAACACCCAAAAAACAGAAATTATTCACGAAAATCTTAAAGAACTTCTCCAACTTGAGTTAAATTGTCGGTGGAATGTAAAGAAAGGAGAACTTCGCGAAACACAATCAAGCGCCAAAAACGTTCAGTTTTAAACAAACAAATTATATTTCAAGTCACGTTCTAGTAGTAAAAAGGGGTTAACAAAGATGCGATATATATATAAAATGGAACTACGAAATTCCTCCAGAATGCTGCCACTTTTTTTTATTATTGTTATCTAAAAAAATAATAACATTTGAAGGTCAAAACTGTTTATTTTCGCTCTTGCATATCCGTACAAATTAACAAGCCAGCTCCGCTCCGCGTAAAAGTCACTTTAACAATGACGTACATTCCTCACGCACTTTATGGCTCCAAGTTCGTGAGCCAATTCAAAAGGAGCACTTCATTTTTTGTCTATGGAATCGACATCAACAACAATGGTATTTGTCCAACGGATTCCAACTCAAGTCCGAAAAGAGGTTAGAGAGCGTCGGATGGTAGGTTCATGGAGTAGGAATTTATTAAAAGAAATTCACCTCGGACGACACGTTTTCTAAGGCCGAATCACAAAAATTGTCCGAAAATCAAGCTAGACTTGTCTCCGTTCGAGCCCTCCGATAGAGAATGAACTTGGGTCTTCTTCGTCGTGTCGGTTTCGTGTAGTGTCGTCAGTTTCAGTGAGATCCAGCACAGTTTGTTGAGTGAAAACCCTCTGCGCAACTCAACCATTGATGTTGACAACATGTTGCCAAGATGCGTTTGAGTTGAATTTTGTATCAAAAAAAGAGGCTGGGTGCGACCCACACTGATAACTTCCCATTTGTGGTCTTGAAAACTTTATATTTAGATAAAAACATATTGTGACGTTTTCTTCAATTTTACCATAGCTATTAATGGAATTTGAATATGTGGGACTTGGGTTTAACTGAACAACCTTATTCATATACGTATGTACAGTACATACATTCTTCTAAAAACTAAGTTGATAATAAAATTATAAAATTATGCATTATATTATAGAAATTACTTTATTATTTCGGTTCCAAACATTTTAATTGAAAAAATTTTAAAACGAAATATTCAAATATAAAAGATATGGTTTGGTTATTGATGGAAGGGTACTTACAAAATATATATCCGCTCTAAAACTAGATGTATGTCAAATATAAACCATTTGTTAGAAATTGTATTATGTATAAAATTAAATAATGGCAAAGTCAATATCATTGCTCGTTCTCAAGATATTCTAGTCAAAAAACAAATACAGTGAACATTGGAAAACGTGAACTAATTAAAACCGAGGGTGTTCATGTTTTTGAGATTGTTCATGTTTTGGAATGTAACATTTCATGATTAAAATAGTACTCCTAGCGTATTGTCTTACTACTGCTCTTAAAATTATTTATTACAAATTCGTTAAATGCCAACGTGAACAGTTCTTATAAATAAATGCTTAAAAACTAAAAATAAATAAAACATATTTTCTTTCATTTTATCTTCTTTTTGCTTGCAGTAGTATAGACTATTAAATATTTTTACATATTTACACATACTGGTAGGGGTTATTAAAAAAATTCATTAGATTTCATTTTTAAATTAGAACGTTTTACAAATAAAAGTTTTATTTAACAAGCAAAATTTGTAATTTTTGTCTGTTCCATTTTTGCCAACATTTTAACAATTACAATTTCTCTTCCCTCTCTCTTCATCTAAACACCATTTCAAAGCCTTTTTAAATATTTCATACTACGCATTGTCAATATTATGGGGACTCCCGAAGTTTTAAAAAATTAATTCAGTGCACTTTTATGTAGAAATGTTGAAAAAATGTCTGTTCACGTTTTAGAGCTTTTCGATTTGTTCACGTTTTAGAGCAGTCAATGTAAAAATTACAGTGTTCACGTTTTGGGATAGTTCACGTTTTGGGGGGTTCACGTTTTCCAATGTTCACTGTATTACCACTTTTTAGTAGATTTTTTTTATATATTTTTGTTAAAACTGTCAATTCGATACTTGTCAAAATTTAACCATATGTTAATAATTGTATTATGTCGATACCTTCCCGTAAGAATGTACTAAGCGACACTTTTTTCGAAAAGGACTTTTTGATGAGGAAATATAGGTACTATATGTTAAGGGCCACGTTTTGGCCTGGGTTTCACCAACCTATTATACATGAAAAGGAAACTAGAGTACAAATAAAAAAATTTATCAACTGCCATGTTTTCTCATTAAAATAATGTTGCCCCCTGAAATTTGTATTATCCGCCAAAAAAATTATGCTAAGCGACATTAATAAAGATCTCATTGTCGTGAGCAACAAAAAATTTTGTTAGATGTCACTTTTTAACCAAAATTGTCTCTTAGCACACTATGATTCAACTAGAACTTTCTTCGTTTTTTTCGTTTCCTGAACAATTTTAGAAATGTTGCTTAGTATACATTCTTACGGGAAGGTATCGATGTATAAAACAACATACTTTAGAAGGCACTATCGGTGTTCATTCTCAAGAAATTCGACTTGAAATACAATTTTAGCTAGTTTTCACTAGAATTCTTAATAGTTTTTTTATTTAAAAAAAAACTATTAATTCAATATTTGTCAACATTTTACTAATTGTACAAAATTATACTATTTATAAAATAAACTAAATTAGAAGTCAATATCACTACTAGTTCTCGAGAAATTTGAGTCGAAAAACAATTTTTACCAATTTTCAATAGAATTTTATATAGTTTTTAATTTTTTGTAAAAAAACTGTAAACTGATTTTTTTTGAAATTTTCACCAGTTGTCAAACACATTATTTTTCGTAAAATAAAATTATTTTGAGTTTTAAAATGTTTTCCGTTCTTAGAATATCTGGGTTATGAAATTTTTTTTTTCAGTTTTTTTTATTTAAAAAAATAACGGTATGTTCATTTTTTTCCAAATTCATACCAAATCTGTATGACCTTATAATGAGTACATTTAATTTTATTTGAAGTCAATAGCATTATTTTTTTGGGAGATATTTGAAACTAACCAAAATTTTTACTTTTTTTTTAAACCGTTATAGTGAAAAAACTACTCACTGAATTTCAATAAACGCCCTTTCAGCCTCTTTCGAAGTTATTATCTATTAAATAAAATTTATTTGAAGTCGATATCTTTACTCGTTCTTGAGATATCGACGACGAAAAATGGTACAAGAACGTACGGACGTACGAACGTACGAACGTACGAACGTACATACACACACACACACAGACATCTCTCTAAAAATGATTGATATAGCCTCTAGGGACCTTGAAACGTCGAGAAATGTCAAAAATTCCAATTTGACAAATCGGACCGATTACAATAACTCCCTATGGGAAGTTAATAAACTGAGTGCAACATATGGTACATAATTTTTTGAGTTCCTTTAAAGAGCATCACTGACCTCACTTACGATTTAGAAATATAATTTTGGGCCACATTCAATTTGAGTTAAAATATGTGAACTTGATGAAAAATGAGGTTGGCGAAGACAATAAATTTATGATGAAGGTTATAGGTGGGTGGCAAAATGTATGTCTCAAATGTATGTATATATATTTTTTTTTGACGTTTTTGGAATTTTCAGAAAGTGCTTCTCTGCTTGCAATCAAAGATGTTTTCTAAATTGATGATATCAAAAAACACTTTTAAAAATGGGACTCTAGCACACTTTGCCTATACCCATATGATGGAGGAAGAGATATTCGATTAAAGGTTTGTCATCATCACTTTTCAAGTGTTGATTCTCATATATCTTCTAAGATCACTGAAGCTTTTAGACCTTTTTCACATTAACCATCTATATAATGAAGTCGAGGCAAGGTGTTGTTATATAATGCGATTAGAGATGCACACAAACACGCAGGAGTGGTCAATTTGGCTATTACAGAGGCAGAGGTATTTGAGAATTATTTGTGTCTGGGATGCTTTTAGATGACTTAATGGGTGGTATTCACATCGTTTTGAATATTAATTTGATGCGCATACAATCGTTTGCTCTTTTAGATAAGAAAAAAAAGTCGGACCAGACAGGGTTGGCTTGAGGAGATTAGTTTTTTTTTTTATTTAGATTTTGAAAAACATTTTTTTTTTCTTGAGTGGCAGAGTATTTTGTTTTGTTGAGCTCAAAGGCATTGCCAGCGTTGGACTGACACGCAATTATGTGTATAAAACTCAGCAAGAATTTGAAATAAAGGTTGGTCCGTATAATAGCAGCATTGAATCTTCTTCTAAGGTAGAAAATTTCTATGAACCTTGTCGACATTATTCTAGATTTAATTTCAACATTTCTCAGATAACAGGAGTGGATCCGTGCAAAAAAAACATCGTGCGGGAAAAGTATCATGCGAGAAATAAATCATGCGAGAAAACTATAATGCTGGAAAACCATCAAGCGAAGAGCTTTGCCGTACTTGCCAGACATTTCTACATCCCCTCTCACAAAAATGGGTCTTACCCTTATTCTGCATGAGTTGTTGCGCCCCAATTTTCTTATATATATATATTGCGTCTGTTGTCCTTATTAAATTTCAAATGGACCTCCAGCACTGCGCCCCCATCATGTTTCCAATATTAATTTATCAAAAATTCCAATAAATGCAAAATTTTACATTACAGCTATTTTAAATGTCCAGAAAATGATTTAAAAAAAATATAATTTTCAACGAGTGAACCCCTGGAAATAAAGTTATCCCTCACACAGCTTTACAAAATTGAATCTTGCAAAAACAAATTAGTATAAGGCTTGACTACAATTATCATTGTTTGAAAAGGGTAATTCTCAAAATTTTATGACCAAAGCTACGAACCCAAGACAATAAATACGAAATAAAAAAATTCTAAAAAGTTCTTAACAGACTTTGTAATTTTTTTCCTTTCAAGTTTGAACTTAGAAATCTGTTCTTCTTTTTAACTTTAAAAGTGCCGTATACTTATTCCACCAAGGCTTTAATAAAGATCCTTTCGCAAACCTGCCAAAAGAATCGCAAGAGTTCCCTACAGTTCTATATCACTAGCGTATACACCACACTTGTCCACATTTTCCACCTCTTGATAGGTAAATATATACATATACCTCTATATACCTTACCTACGAACATCCTAAACGTTGGAATGCTAGTTAACTTAATGATTGGCAGTGTAAAGAAGATTAACTCGCAAGGGAGTATTCATGTGATCCATATTACAACTTTTTCTGTCCTATCCAACCTGGTTACATCATCGTGTTCTAAAACCCTATTTTTACCTTTTCTATACTCCTAAGTTAGAAGAAATTTAATTCAAAAAATAAAAATGCAAAGGAACACAAACTTTCTCCTTAAAACTTACTTTCATTGTCTTAACTCGACTTGACGTCAGTCTCCTCTTCACTTAGTCCTTCTAGTTTCAATTTTTTTTCTTTTTGTCTCCACTCGTTGCCTTTTTCTTTCGACTGTTCTCTTTTCTATAGTCAGATTTTTTGGTCCTCTAAGAGTGTTGTTCTTTTCTGCAACACCTCCATTCTAAGGGGCAACATCATAAAGAGAAAACCCTTTGTTTTACCTTCTGAATTGGTGCTGCTGGTATTTCTATGCACTTAATTTCGTAAACATGAAAGGCACCCAGCCTCAGACCACCCTGAATAGGAATCCTTTGGAATATGGTTCAAGTTGTGTTGAACGAAAGAAGAAAAAGAATTTTTAAACAAAAAGTAGCCCTCCACTCTTGTGATAAAAAGTCAAAGGATGAAAAATCCATCTTCAACTGAGAACAAGATTCATTCGAATCCAATAGTCGTTGTCATTGTTGTCGGATATTGTTTTCCTCAAAAAAAAATGGGTTAAGATAGATTCGATTGTTTGCCGGAGGATCTACATATCTGGAACTTGTATCTATCTATTGTCTCCATTTCCATCGAGTGTAGTGTGTGAACCTCTTTTCAAATGAATAAATGAGCTGCGACTTGTCAAAAAGTTATGATTTGCGCTCATAAAGACAGTCATCATCTATAAACGACAGAAGATAATCGTGATTCCATGTTAACTTGTCAGCAATATCCCAGTCCCACCATTATAGCCAAACCACTTGAGATGCACACGATTGTATTTACTGCAAAAGTGGGTTCTCCATAAATTTGATACCGCACTCGGATGCTTGACCTTTTGTTGAGAAAAGATCTTCTACGTCTTCTTGCAACAATTTTAACAATTTAAGAGGCGGTTTATTATGGGTTATTTGTGTTAATAGTCGAAGAGTTGATGCCACCTTGTACCCTCAGCTTTTGAGTATCGGTTTCATAAGATAATTTTCAATAATTTATTTGCAATGAAGATGAGGGAACACAGGCGGTCGCAGATATTTTTCCCAGAGAAAGGAGGTATTCAGTGTTGGTAGTAATTTCAGTTTAGTGGGAGGTTAAAGTCCTCTTACCGACTTATGTAATTGTGAATAGGTACTTAATCAATGAAAGGCTGACATCTAGTGTCGTTTTAAGAGCTGAAGTGAGCCTAACTGCAAGTTGGAAAACAGTTTAAAATCAGAGTTTTTCATGGGCTTGGAGAGTTTTCCAACATTCAACGCAGCAGCAGAACTAAGATAATCCATTATTTGACGTGGCTTGGACACATAAATGCTGACTGCTTTGCTTTTAACTCATATAGCTTTGCTCAAACGCAATGTGTATTATCCAAGCAGATAAAGCCATAAATCAAATTGCTATATATAGAGAAACAGAAAGGAGCATCATTTTGGTTTATTTCAAACCAAGCCGACCACTGCCTCCCAGTAATCCGGTCAGCCAACCAAACCGATAACAAGTACGCCATCTGTCCAGCGTTAATGACCGAAAATGGAAAACAACAAACTTTCGATACAATTTGTAGACTCTTCCAGCTCGGCTCCTGCCTGGCATTCCAGTTCTTGATGATACCTTAACTCTTTAGAGCTGACTTTTGTAAATTTATTTTGTGTACGCAGTGTTTGGATGGAGCAAACACAAATTCGAATGATAGCTTAAACCTTCATCTACCTACCTACTACCTATTTCCTACTTCATATTTATACCCACAGCAGACCTACACTCAGTTAAAAGGAGGGTTGAATTTTCAATTTAGAATTTATCGACGAGGTGGTGATAGGAATTATTTGAGTCTCCCATAATCGGAGTCATACAGATGGGCAACATTGAAGAAGACACTTTTCCGAGTCATGATGATTTATTTGAATTTTCCAGAACAGTAAATAAGGACAATCTTTGCATTGGCATGCCATCAAGACTCAACTATTCAACATCAAACAAACAAAACCAGACGGAGAATGTGTTCAAAAAGGATTTACGTTTAATTATAGGTTCGTCCACCCAAACCGCTGAATCTGCTTTATTAATATTTAATTAAGCTGCTGGTTTGACTGGGCGTCTGTTTGGACTTTATAAGGCGATCTCCTTTGAGGCAATTTGCCTAAGTGGTTGTATAGAATCTACACATACATATATAGGTTCTCTAAAAAATACAATTGAATTATTACGACACACTTATGGGATTGATAAGTTTAAGCATATCAGGTTAAGGTTTAGTTATAATAATAAGCGCTTGATGCTTAAAATTTAAATAGAAAAGTTTTTTTGATGAAAATCAGAAATTATGGCAAAATATAAAAAAAATATGTTAGTTAATAATCGTACTCTTCTGACCTTGTGGTTTTATTGGTGTAGGGGTCCCTTAAATATAACAAATGAAAAGCCACTATTTCGAAGTGTAGTAAACAAGATGTAAGAAAGAAGCGAACAAGAAGTGCTGCCAACTAATCAAACGGGAAAATTTAGCCACCTTCTGTCGTCAAAAAAGGGGTGGATAACCTTAGCTACCTTTCCTGATCAAAATATGACCCTCAAGCTGAAAGAAAGACTCATCAGCCATTAGTGCGTTCAGCACTCAAAAGAGAGTAAATAAACGGCAGCTTAGTCAAAGGAACTATGAACGCCAACAGGAGTTCCGAAGCTGGATTGAAGCAGAAGTAAGAAGATGCCAAGAAATTTTGACGTCGAAAATATCATCTAGAACAAAATAGACCAGCCGGTCAGCTGATATAGTCAAATTCAAAGGCGAGGCCCTGAAGATCCCGTCAAAAATGTGATGTACTTACGATGTTCCCAAACGATCATGAAGTGAGAAGAAAGGCAGGCCGAAGAACTCTCAGTATAAACAAATGCAACGACAATAACATTTAAATGGTCTGAAACATGGAGCAGTATCCTAACTGGGGGGCTTGTCACCAGCTTCCTCAGGTCAAACCCTAACCGATGAACCACTAGTAGTCAAGCCCACAAGTGGAAGAGATCATAATAGCGCCGATAAAGGAAACAAAAAGGGAACGGCTGGGTCGCACGAACTTGCTCCTATGTAATAGACTAGGAATTTTAAAAACAAATGTTATCAGAGAAATCTGTTCATAAGGATAAAATTAATTTTTTAAATTCTTTTTTTAGTAAGAGACAAAAACAGAATGCTATGCAAATATGAAGTTATGCAAGAACAAAAATTATAAGCCGTTTTAGTGGTTTCTTAAAAATAAAGCTTTTGGTACGCCAGTTTAAAGTTTTTATTATTGTTCGAATAAAAATTAAATTTACAAAAAAAATATTAAGCCGTTTCTGAGATATTGAATTTTCAAAAAAAGAAAAAAATAGATTTTTTTTTTCAAAAATTCAAAAAATATTTATTTTAAAGTTTTGAAATGCAATGGGTTTTAGACTTTTTAGAAGCTTTATAACTTTTAAGGTTTTCGCGGTTGTTGGACATAATAAATAAGTATTTTTCGGATTATCCGGATTATCGGATTACGCGGATAATCCGAAAAATACTTATTTATTTTTAGAAGCTTCTCTATAAAAAATTTCATTAAGATCCGTTATGTTGATAATGAGAAATTCAAAATTCGAAAAAATGGGTTTATTAAATTAAAGACCATAAAAATGAATTGAAAGAAAAAAAAATTTATCAAAATTCTAGGCGCCGTTTTCGAGAAAAATACGATTTTTGAAAACCATTTTTTTTTTTAATTTTTTAACATTTGTATGGTGGGTACCTTAATTTTCAAGTAAAATAAAATTTTTTTTTCTCACATCTTGTAAATTATATTAAGAAACTTTTACTTATAAAGTTTGAAAAAAATCTAGCATGGTGTTTTCGAAATATTGAGTTTTGAAAAAAAAAATTTATAGTTTTTTTTAAAAATCAAAAAAAAAAATTTTTTGAAAATTTGAATACAAAATTCTATTTAAGGTTTTGGGGAGCCCTAGCAAAAAAAAATTATCAAAATCGGATGTACCGTTTTTGAGAAAATCAAAAACAAAAAAAATGGTTCGATGGGGGGTACTCTCAATATCCATTTTTCGGAAAAAAATTTTTCAACCATTACCTAGCTTTGACTAAATGAAATTTACTTGTGTTTTTATTTTTTAAATATGTCGAACAGTTTTTGAGAAAAAAAAAATATTTTTGAAATTTCGAAAAAAAATCCGTATGGCAGGTACCGTTATTTTTGGTCTTTAAAAAAAAAAAAAAAACGTTTGGGGGGGGGGAAATTAAAAATGATACATATCTACCAAGTTTAAAGAAAATTGGCCGGGCCGTTTAGGCTGTAGTCGAACCGACAGACAGACCGACAGACAGAATTGCGAGACCCATTTTTTAACTCTTCGCTATCATCGTAATGTCAACTTTGATCAAATTCTCGAGTTCGATTTTTTTTACGAATGCATAACTTGCCTTTTAGTACCTATAAGTCGCAAGTAAAAAGGAAATCGTCGGACATAAGCGACTTAAACCAATTCGAATTCCGGCAAAGGTGATCATCTTGATCAAACACAGACGTGCGTTTGTGAAAGAAAAAGGTTATTTTTATTTGTTTAGATTACAAGGACTTTACATACGAGAAAACTACCGTACCAGCATCGTATCAAAATTAAATTCACATAAGTTATTAAAATATTTGCATCTAATTACCTTATACAGACTATCTGTTATGATTGTGCCTTAAATTTCAAACTCAGTTTGGAAACTGTACACTCCAGGTTGAAAACTGAAAAAAAAAATTAAAAATATTAAAACTAAATCAATAGAAAAAATTAAAGGATTATAATTATCTGACTATACACATAATCCTCTTTCGCTATCATTTCCCTTTTATAAAAACATGAGCTCATAACCACTCAAACATTATCCATAAATTATAAATTAAACTCTTCTATGTTTAAAGATCGATATAATGATAGCCCCATTAATAACAACTCATGTCCTCATTCATATTTTATTGAGAAAAACAAAAAACTTTTTCTCAGCTTTCACTTCAATGAATATTTCACACATTTAATAAAACCAAATATATTTAATAAATCCTGAAGCAGATATACGATGGTTTCATATTTAATCACATGTTTAGGCTTATACCTCCGAGAGCCCTTCAGAACAACCCTTTCACAACAACCATTAGTCAAAATAATTAAGGTATAAGCACTGATGCTTATTGTATAGGTATGACCATGAAACAATCCATTAAAATTGATAATACCTCCATAGACAAAAATAAAATAATGAAAAACAAACAAGAATTACAAATCCAGGGTAATTCCCTATAATTTATTGGATTCTTTGTTTCTACAGTCAAAAGGTTATAAGCGATTTTAAGGTTATACGAATAACTTCATTTTGTTGTTGTGAAAAAAGCTAAGTAAAATAAAAATAAATATAGGTTCCCTATCCGACAGAGAAAAAATTCACTTTTCAATTTGCATAATCACACACCAGAATGACTTCCCTCAGCTCCACAAGGACCTCAAGGACTTTGGAAGTAAAAAAAACTCTGACAATGGGTACTTTACACAAAATTCAAACCTCGATTACCTTAGCGACACATACTCAACTAATATACCCGGATAAAGTTAGTATAATCAAACTCATTTTCATAACACAAGGAATATGCACACACAAGGAATACGGATGGCAATGACAGATCTTTTTCGAAATCCGAAATTGAGTTCAATTTTCCACCTAATATCAATAAAAATGTTAAATTTCCACCAAGAAAAAACTCGCGTTGTGCATAACGTCAAACTGTGTGGCAGCATGCCCGTGTAATAGGTTCAGTTTGTTCGTTGTCGTTCTTGCAGGAGAGCACCCTCTGTATCGTTCCGACCTCATCATGAATCGTAAAAGGATATCATAATCATCTCGTAATATTTTACGACTCATGTAATTTCGCAAGCGGTGCGTGTGGCTTTCTTATACAAAAAACAATGTAAGAACTCAAACGCCTTTCATTCCTCGCCTTTTAAACTTTGTACACCTACCTATATCTTCCTTCAGAAGTATGATATTAACTTTCTGACTTTGTTGGCAAGTCTACAAGGACATGCTCGTTATAATTTTTATATTATTTTTTATTTTTGTGTCAAAGCAAACACAATCAGTCATAATCATGTGTACACACATTCAAAAACTCAGGATTATCGAGTTCAAAATAAGATCGTTGGAATCAACCTTCAACATGAGGAAGAAAAAAAACAAAACTTTTATTAGAAAACAGGCCTGTTTTTTTATTTTTTAAAGGACATAGCGCCCCAGAAGCAGCCATCGTCATCAGCTTCCAAAAGGAAGATCTTGCAAATTTCCGTTAACGGGCTTGGCTTGCACACACTCATCGTCATTCTGCACACAACTCTTATGATGCCATGTCTAGTTAGCTTAGAGCCATCAAGAAATTGGCAAATATTTGGGGAGATTATTAAATTTTCTCCCTCAAGTTGGTATAACAAAAATATACATAAACGGTTTAAAAAAGGATACACATTGCTTTGCTTTGGTTTGGCTCTCAACATAGTCCTGTTGGTGCTGTGGGTGGTCTTTCATGTTAAGCCGTTGGCAAGGTTGTTTTTCATTTTGTTGTGTTTGTGTATAAAACCAAAACTAGAAGCATACATGTTCCAATCCCATAAACAGTTGACCCACTCTGAAATTGCAGTTCACAATAACAATGAAGCTACACTGGAGATTAAAAGTTCTAAGCTATGTAAGTGTAATGGACATACAATTATAGAAAAGAGGGTTTCCTAGACAAATGTATCACTGGGATGTACATATAAGTGGGATGCATTAGATTGAAGTGTCCAATTTTTTCGTCTGGGGAGCTCTTCCTATGGAACTACGTATCTATGATAAAACTCAAATTTGTCTTATTTTGCGAGGCATGCGAAAAAAGTCCTTAAACGAAGTGCCATGTGAAATCGCCTAAATCGACTGGTTTTTTTTGGGTATTTTTTCGAACTCTAATGTATGGTTAGTCTGTAATAGTGTCTCAGTATAGATAGCCCAATATTTTGGATGAGATAAAATTTTTCAAATTTGATTTTAAATGGTACCGTCATCAATACCATCATCAGGAGTTTGCTCTAACCAAACAAATTTCTCAATGTGCTTGTACATAATATCAGCAACCGATACGATCCAATCATTTAAAGCTGCAAGCCATCTTTCCAGAGCCAGCTATAACGTCTTCCGTAAATTACAACACAATGGGACACGAGAGCTCCTCTTTGCCGGAGTCAACCAAACTGTTATACTGTCAATTAATCTCAGGAACAACAAGTTTTGTAAGCAATACCCATGTCTACGAATGCTAACTGTCCAGTACAATATAATGTGAAAGGTACCAAAAAAGGCTTCAAATAAGATCAAGACGTTTCGTTTCAAGACAAACCTAGAAGAGCAAATCGTAGTAAATGATTTCAGATACTATGATTCTGAATGAGTGATTACATTGGAAAAGGTCTAATCTACAAAAGTCGGTTTAAAGGATCTTAAACTTCCAAAAAAAATGTTTACGTATTTTGAAAATATCTTGTAAATGAACTAAATAATAAGAAACGCTTTTTTGTATGTGAATGTCAAGAACTTCAATTTAAGTACAAATTGTTGCATCTTGACAAATTCTTCATTAAATAAATCGAGTAAATAGCTGCTACATTTCTGGAAGCACCCCCTTGATTTTGGTTATATAGTTTTTTTAATGAAATTTTACACCATTTGATTTGATTATTTGAAAATTCTAACTAGAAATACAAGCTTAAAAATTTGCGAAATTTTTGAGCACTACTGTTATATTTCATTGTGCTCAACTCATTGCTGTTTTTCTGCATTTTCGTATTTGCTAAATTGAACAATATTTAAACGAGAATATTTTCCGGTACTCGGAACATGCCCCCCTCCTATATCTCAACCTTTTTTAATCACACTGACTTTATCCAGAAAACCTTTGCCAGGGATAGAAAAACGCGGCAACTGTCAGCAATTAGTCATTTTCCGCAATTGATAATCAACTGCAATTGGAACTGGTTGCGAATTTGCTTCGCTTATTTTATTTTCCTTAAATCACATTTGCCATGAGTTAACCCGTTGAATTTATGGTGGAAAAATAAAAATCCATTCACAAAAAAAAATCTCGTATAAGCCGCAATAAATATGGATTCCTATTCGTCCCTGATGCAGGAGCTGCGAAGTACATTAATATCCTCACCATTTACAAAAAACCAGAGAGCCCCGTCAACGGTCATAGGTATGGCACACCGGAATTGGCAACCGACAACAAAAAACACATACACCACTTGATAAAAGTTCGAGTTATAGCAAGCTCGTCGAGAGTCTTTTGTGTGTTGCTAATGTGTGTGCTACAATTCTACTTCTGGAACGTAAATTTGTTTGCCTCACTATACATGCCCAATTAGTCAATTAGACGGCTTTGAACCTGATGTTTAGCTGCTGCTGCTATTCGCTATCCCAATCCTTGCGAAATATGGATGTCAGGCTAACAACAACCTCCTCGACCTGCTTCATCAAACCCAAACACCATTTCAAAAATACCTTTAAAGCCATCTCGTTATTTCATACAGGAATGTAGGTGCTTTTTTGGGACCTTTTTTACGGAGCAGAGTTAATAATTTGTAGAAGGTCGGTGTATTCATAAACCTGTTAGATGGACGAACGCATGGACAACGAATGATAGTGGAATCGACTAAACCATGACTCTTTGCAGTAGAAGGTAAAACCCAAGTACGAACACTGAAGCCTCCGTTTCGCTGGTTTTTTCTTTCCTTTTTTCATAATCTATGCTATAACATTCTGTCGTACTGCAGCTGGCTCGTTGCTCCTTTCAATCTTCCACATATTTGACGGATAAACGCTTATAAGTCCCGGGCATGCTTGTTGTGCTCTAAATCCAAAACCGATAAAAACGTGCGAGGTTTTCGTACGTTAGATGAGGGTGGCTGGCTTGGCAGGGAAGAAGGATTCGAGCAATCGCGACGCAATAGGGACGATTTTTTAAAAATTATTTTTCCTTCCGTGGTCCCGTTTCTGTTGCACACAGAAACGTAATTGATTGCTTCACCACATATAGCCATTGTGTAAATTGGGATCTATCCTTCTACAACGCCTGCGAGCAAGCACATAGTGGCACGATAAATGGTTCTATATGTAGTTTTAGCTCTGAAACCAACATTGCGGTGACTTTAGAGTTCGAATGAGAGGGAAATATGTATTATATAACACACTCAAAATGTTAAAAGGCTTGACCTAGTTTTGGGTACAAAATTGTTCCTCATCACCCTTATTCGTGCGACCCCCGCAACCCTTCTTCCTTCTACACCCTTTGCTGACAAATTGTTTTGTTTTTCTTCGATTCAATTTTTATTTGTTTTAATGGTAGTGGGGGAGGTGCTGGCTCTGGAGGTTATTACGAAGGTTTGCGAAGCGTTCGTTTATTATAGGTTTATTGAATGTTTCATATTTTTAGTGTGTTCATTTTTTTAAGGAGAAAAACTACATAATGATGGAAAATCGATTTTCAAACATTTTCGAGAAGTTTATTTCTTTATTTTTCACTTAACATCTAAATTGGTGCCTTAAAATCAAATGCAGATACTATTAAGCCTGCTAACTACAGGAACTTTTATCGTAGGTATATTTACCATTTTTTCAAAGGCATTTGGGCTGGAAAACCTAAGATGTTAGACAGGTAGAAATTTTACGAAAGTTTCATGCTTGAAAGATGGGTGCGGATTTGTATTGGTAGAATTTCTAATAATCTCAGTTCGCATACAAAATATTAAGGACTTTCTTTGTCAAGATGCGTGAATATTGACATCGTGAAATTCCACAGTATATTTTCAACAGCTTCTGCTTTTGGGAAAATAAGCAACACATAGACAAAATGCATTTAAAATATTAGATATGAAGTGAACATTTCACAATTTATTTTGAGCTTAAATGAAATCATTTTAAATTTGAAGCTATTATATGAACAAACGATTTTTTTTTTTTTAATAAACTTCTAGTTTTCGAAAGATATTAATTAAATTAACAAATTTTTCAATAGAAAGTTCTGAATTTTATTTGAAAAAATGCCTCATTATGAACAGCCCTGCAATTAACAAAATTAATCTTCTATGTTACAATGGTAATGAATTGGACCAGTAGAATTCGCAACAATTCATTATTTTAAGTCTTCAAAGAATTAATTATCAAATGAAATCATGTTTCACGGATTAAATATATTTTTGGAATTTCGCAATTTCAATCAGCTTAACGATTATTGATTTTATATCTTACAAACCCCAAGTCCCAACAAGTCCTCTCTCTCTCTCTATGAATCGGCAGTTGAAAGCATTATTCGATAAACTCATTTTAATATACTATGTACATGAAGTCCTATAAGCGCTAAACACATGCTAGTTGCAGTTTCTCATTTACCACTTAATTTCACTCGTAAAAACAATAGCATACACACGTATGCACGCATTGCATCTGCATGTATGCGTATGTGTAAACTTTATACCTCATCACCCTCATACACTATTCACCCGCTATATTTTCACCTACGTTTGTTGTTTAGTTGGTTAGGTTATACATTTCATATCAAACTAAAAATTATGATAACTACCAAAGGTTATTTTAAAAATTGGGCTATATTAGGTAGGTACTTTGATCTATATATCTTTGTTAAACAGAGTATTCTCAAATTTTTTCCATAGTAAAACAAAAATTAAAGCGTTCTACCAAAAATCAGAGCTGTAATAGTTACTCATTTCATAGTTCATTATAAATTCTTCGTTAAGTTTTCTTCAATATTGCCTCATCATACCTAAGAACTATCTGATGTTAATTGGCATAAACGGCTATATACAAATTTAAGAAGGTTTAAGCTTAGTACACCGTTCTAGGTTAAAATTCCTGAACACACTGTAATAGCTATTCAGTGGAAAACTTAACGAATCCCTCTTTTACGAGTAGATACACATTTCAGAAATCACTGGAAAAACAAATATTTAGTAAAGTAAAACAATAACTTTAAAAAATATATCTATAATTCGAGAGAAAAAAACGAAACCAATGTTGTCATTATTCGTTAAGTTTTCTCTAATAATATACTCGTTCGTTCTGAAGTTCTACATGAAAGCAGCATGTGAATGAATTTAAGAGAATCTTAACAAATTTTATTAACATACAAAACTGTACTGTATTTTGAAACAGAATAACGAGAAAATGTCTATAAGTATAGGAAAACTTAACGAAATTCAGCATAAATGGAAAAAATAAATAAAAACCTGTTGAATATTCTTTATGAGTTTTTGGAAAGCACAAATATTTGTATCACAAAAATAGTTCGAAAAGCAAAAAATTGTTCGTTAAGATTTCTTCATTGCTCTCTATTTCATGAGTAGCCTATCGTATATGTATATAAGAGTTACAATTATGTCAAAGGTTTAAAAAAAATCAAGCATAAAGTTGACTCAGAGTATTCGGTATCTTATAACGGGTGATTTTTTTGAGGTTAGGATTTTCATGCATTAGTATTTGACAGATCACGCGGGATTTCAGACATGGTGTCAAAGAGAAAGATGCTCAGTATGCTTTGACATTTCATCATGAATAGACTTACTAACGAGCAACGCTTGCAAATCATTGAATTTTATTACCAAAATCAGTGTTCGGTTCGAAATGTGTTTCGCGCTTTACGTCCGATTTATGGTCTACATAATCGACCAAGTGAGCAAACAATTAATGCGATTGTGACCAAGTTTCGCACTCAGTTTACTTTATTGGACATTAAACCAACCACACGAATGCGTACAGTGCGTACAGAAGAGAATATTGCGTCTGTTTCTGAGAGTGTTGCTGAAGACCGTGAAATTCCGATTCGTCGCCGTTCGCAGCAATTGGGTTTGTGTTATTCGACCACATGGAAGATTTTACGCAAAGATCTTGGTGTAAAACCGTATAAAATACAGCTCGTGCAAGAACTGAAGCCGAACGATCTGCCACAACGTCGAATTTTCAGTGAATGGGCCCTAGAAAAGTTGGCAGAAAATCCGCTTTTTTATCGACAAATTTTGTTCAGCGATGAGGCTCATTTCTGGTTGAATGGCTACGTAAATAAGCAAAATTGCCGCATTTGGAGTGAAGAGCAACCAGAAGCCGTTCAAGAACTGCCCATGCATCCCGAAAAATGCACTGTTTGGTGTGGTTTGTACGCTGGTGGAATCATTGGACCGTATTTTTTCAAAGATGCTGTTGGACGCAACGTTACGGTGAATGGCGATCGCTATCGTTCAATGCTAACAAACTTTTTGTTGCCAAAAATGGAAGAACTGAACTTGGTTGACATGTGGTTTCAACAAGATGGCGCTACATGCCACATAGCTCGCGATTCTATGGCCATTTTGAGGGAAAACTTCGGAGAACAATTCATCTCAAGGAATGGACCGGTAAGTTGGCCACCAAGATCATGCGATTTGACGCCTTTAGACTATTTTTTGTGGGGCTACGTCAAGTCTAAAGTCTACACAAATAAGCCAGCAACTATTCCAGCTTTGGAAGACAACATTTCCGAAGAAATTCGGGCTATTCCGGCCGAAATGCTCGAAAAAGTTACCCAAAATTGGACTTTCCGAATGGACCACCTAAGACGCAGCCGCGGTCAACATTTAAATGAAATTATCTTCAAAAAGTAAATGTCATGGACCAATCTAACGTTTCAAATAAAGAATCGATGAGATTTTGCAAATTTTATGCGTTTTTTTTTTTAAAAAAAGTTCTCAAGCTCTTAAAAAATCACCCTTTATCATTAATGAAATCAGCTACTCGATTCTAAAAATTGATAAAGAATATTTGACAAAAACTATAAGGGACACTATGAGTCCTATAGACAAAAAAAAACGTATTTGTTTGAAGTTTAAAAATGACGACTTTTCAAAACCAATGTATTTTCTTGGAAATGTATAAATTACAAAATTATTCTAGTTCCTTTTTGGTTTGCTCTAGCAAAATAACTTAAACGGATTTCAATTAATTTTGTGCGCACCTTGTAAGCTTTGTATTTGAAAAAGAAGTCGCATTGCAGTTCATACTGTTGGCGTAGCTAACGACTTTGTTAATTCAATTCCAGAATTAATTTGAATGTTTATGAAGAAAAAAAGTGAAATAAAACAATAACAAAAACAAAAACCAACTGTTTTAAGAGGATTACACCAATTATGGCCGTCGCCCTCCTCCTCCTAGTAGCACCCTACAATGCGGAATTTTATACAATAACAGTAACAAAACAATTTGGGTTTTAACTTCAACGGTGTTGAGTGAACGGGTGGATGGGATAATAGTGGGCATTTCGCATGTTCCGTAGGTAACAGCTTATTGTGAATGCTCCATTCTCATAGTTTATGGTGATTCCAACAAAATAATACGGTAGGAGCTGAAAATTCAATTTCATGCCCCTTTGGGTAAACAAATCCGTTTTGAACGTAAAGCCCTCGGAAACTCATATCTCCACGTTTGGGTGGATTTATATAGATATCTCGATGATAAACCTATAGGAATGATGAATATAACGCAACTCGCATGATGTATCGTATCGGGTGCTGAAGCAGAAAACGATTGCGGTTTTATTGTTTTACGCAATAATCTGAGAGGACTTCATCCAGCAACGCGGTTTTCGGTATTCTATACATATTATGTGAGTATTTGTATTGGGATTTCTGATAACCTTATGTGTTTTTGAGAGTTAACTTCATATTAACAGACTTTACTGCATTCTGAATGGCTCGATTCAAGGCAATTGATGGTCAAAAAAATAGAATAATATTAAAATACAACGAATTAACTCAATTTAAATATTTTACAACTTTTCCTGGAAACTAATTTCAACATCAAAGAAAATTAGGATATTTTTGGTGAGATACCGAAGAATAACTTATTTCCTTTTTCCCCACCCAAAACCTCCTACCGAGTTGTTAAAGGCTTAGTCAAACATACTTGACACAAAATCAACAGTTTCCAAATTCTTCTTCTTATTAGTGGTGTGATTGACACAGGTATAGATTCAAACAAACGTTTTTCCTTTTTTTGCCACGTTTGTCATTTGACAATCAACCTTCCGAATTCACAAGAAACCTGCACAAGAAGGTGTGGAAGCCTGTCATTTGATCAAATCGAACGATAAGACCATGAATAATAGAACGAAAAGGGGGACACAACCGACTAAAGATAAAAAAAAAACCAACAAAGTCCTTGAATATATAGAAAAATCGGTTAAGTACGACAAAAGTGATTCTAATGGTGTCCTACGTCGTTGGTTATGGTCTAGTGTTGGAGGGTTTTACTATTTGTCGCTATCGAATTGATGAAGATAATGATAATGCTGATGGTTTTTGTTTTATTTTGTCTCTTTGTAAATTTTGTCAAACTTTCCGTTTTGGTCATATCTGTCGTTGTCAGTAAATATAGGGTGTAGATTCCTGTTCTTTAGCGACTGACTTTATAAAAAAAACAATGCTGGCAACGATAAGGGCATTCCCGGTACAAAACGCAAACAATTTTTTTTTCTTTTTTAAATGCGTGTATCAACGTGAATTTTCCCTTAATACCTACCTACCGACACCGTACCAGCATCGAACAGAGGAGCTTGAATATAGAACACTTTGTAGCAAAAAGACAATTCTCGTGACGAACCCAATTTTATTGCTTCTAAATCCCTTAAATGTTTCAAATGGATTATGAAATAATTGGATCGGTTCTTATGGCCTTCCGTATATAAGGTACTTTTCCCAAATAATATAACACGAAAATAAGGACATTTTCTGCTCCTCTCGTTTGGGGATTAGGTTTTGTATTCTGGAAAGAGCTAGAAGGATATAATTCTCTCGTTATTACATCCACAGATAAAAATAATAAAAAAAAGGAAACAGAGCTATAATTGTAAATATTGATGTTTAACGATATGCCTTCAGTTATGTTTATCAAATAAATACAAAATCAAAACCGCTAAATCTTCCGAAGAAAACGTCTCTCGCTAGGGAATTAATTTGGCTTCGAATCTTAGAAAACAGCAGCTTTAAAACTGATGTGCATTGTGTGGTTAGTGTTAACAAATCTGTATCGGATATCCCTCTGCGTGTTCCGTGTGCGGTTAATATACAAATGGAAGGAAACACGAACAAAAGATTACCTGAAATCAATGAAAACCCCGAAACAACAAATAAGTGACTTTAGTCCTAAATACATAAAATATCAGAGAACTAACATCAAAAGAGAAATTTAACAAATGTCTAATAATATTTTGATGTTCCAAAAGTAATTGAAATTGTATAATATATCTTATTAACAAGTAAAAATAATAAAAATTACTCACCAAATTGTTATTAACAGGAAATCAATATATGTATAAATAATTGTTCGCCGACACAAGATTCACCTAGAATAAAATAAAAGTAGAAATACCTTGATTTAATTGAATACTAAGACATGAATAACAAGCAATAAAAAAGTAAGAACAATTTTGAACCAAAAATGAATAAAGAATCAACTCCTAAATGCATCGAAATTGTATTTACTCACCCTTTTCAATTTTACATATTTTAATTGTTTTCATATATTACCGCCAAATAACATGCTTCCAATTTCCAATTCAATTCCATTTTTTGCACACCTCTCCCACACTGCCACCATTGTATATATATTTTAAAAATATATATACAATGCCACCAGCAGCGGGCGCTCTGGAAATAAAACACTCTCAAGTAAAAATGAATTTTTGCAAACAAATCAACTTTTACCGAACGATTTCACTGATTTTTTTTTATAAACATTAACTGCATCACTTAAGGACACATTTTATAGAACTTTTAATACCACACATTTGGAATTAATATTTTTAATAATTTTTCTAATGCGAACCGATCGTCACAAATAAATAAAAAACGCACTTGACATGAGGAGAAGGAGAACTGAATGAACTGAACTGGTTAAATCTTGCAAGATAATTCACCTCCACCTCAATGGCAGTGCAGTGTGTGTGAAAAGGGTCATGCAAATGGATGACTGATTAGATTTTCATTCTTCTCGTGACATGAATGAGAAGAAGAGATGAAAACATCCGAATTAGGTGTTGTGTTTGTGTGCTGTGCCTGTTCTGTGGGTTGTGTATCAGCTGTGGTGTAAATTGGCAAACTACGTGGTGCATCGATTTGTGGATTGTTGTGCCTTTTTTGAAGGGTTGAATTTGGAATGTATTGTTAATAAATATATTAGGTAAGACAAAAGTCACAGCTTCTGAATATCCCAATTTTTATAATTAGAGTCGCTAAATTCAACTTTCAGTAAGTAAACCTACCCTGAAGGAAAATTGAAACACCTAACAAATTCAAAACAATATGATCGCTAGGATTATGAGTTTGATAAGCTTTGAAATTTTGGACTTTGAACTATTTTATCTCAGTACTTGAATTTCTTTTTGAATTTCCTAGATTAAGATCATTATGAAAATCATATGTACTAAGATTGCATATGTACCTGAAGATTGCAACGACTAAGAAAGTATTCAATTGGCAAAGGAATCCACTTTTTAAACTGGCACTTTCCCTTTCCGTCTTTCAATCTGCCATTTTGAATTAACGAGGGATATCTAGCCACGTTTCCTGTTTAATTAAATAGAACAAATGAAATTTGAAGTTCAGTAGAAAAAAACTTCTCTAACCCAAAAAATTCCTGTGAAAGCCTTTGTAAGTTGAATGTTACTTGCACCTTCATAGAACCGCAACACTCCTCAAAATCGTGCGATAACATTTGATACAAACATTTTTCTAACAAGTATTTTTAATTTATCAGGATTTCATATGGGGGATTTGTGTCTTCTATTCGTATCACTTTTGTTCCTGAGTTCAACGCAGTACTGTATCGGTGGAAGGAGTAAACAAAAGACAATGATTCTTTTGTGGATTTAGTGCGGTAGAATCGACTTTGAAGTTGGTGATGATGTCTTGTTTTTAAGGCTTCTGCTCTTAACGCACATTTATTTATGAAAGATAACCTTTTTTCACAAAATTTCACCACACAAAGGAATCTCAACGGTTTTCTATAAACCCAATTGAAAATACAGTAGACTCGCAGTAACGTGAACTATTAAAAACCGAGCGTGTTCATGTTTACGGGTTGTTCACGTTTACGAAGGTGTACCTCTTTGAATTTTTAAAATAAATTTAACACATGTTTAAACTCAAATTCATATATTTTTATTTTTTTGTATGGTAAAAAAATATATATAAATTACATACGTAAATAATAATATTTTTTGTTACAAAAGGAATGTGAATCCGTTAAAATTAACTAGGATTTATTCTAGTATGTGGTCTTTCCAGAATTATACCCTCACATTCACTTCCATCGCTGTTTAAATCCTCATTCGTTTCGGTTGCGTTTCTAAGATCTTCAACCCATTCATTGACATCAGCAAATGAAAAACTAACCTACAGACTTACAATTTGAATCAAATGTGTTATAGGACGGAAGAAAAGATTCAAACCGCTGGATTTATTGAATTTAGAATTTCAATTGTGTGTTCTTGTTCTGATTGAATTGGTAGAGAAATCCTTTCTCTCAAAATAGCTAGTGGGATATCTTCTTCAGGGTCTTGTTTATCTTCTAAAGAGTTTAAAATATTTGTCCAGCATTTTGCAATTGTTTCTTCTTGAAGACGTTGCCAACCTGAATTCAAAAATCTAATAGCGTCCTTTAAAGTCATTTTTTTAGGGCTTCAATGACATCAGTTATTATAAACTGCATTATAAATTTGATCATGAGATAGACCTAGCTCCTTAATTTTGGCTTGAAGTTTGTTCTTGAAGGGGTCCACAAATTCAGGTCTAGAAGATAACTTTTCACCACTTATCTTAATGAAACGCATACCATAACTTAAACCGTTGCAACCATTCATCACTCGCGTTAAGATCACTTTGAGTTTCCTTAATTTACTAATGAAAAAAGCAATGTTTTCTATGTTAAATACATTTTTAATTTGTTCACGTTACAGGGCTTTCTCATCGTTTTCACGTTACAGAGTAGTCAATACAAAAAAACTTTTGTTCACGTTAGGCGGTGTTCACGTAAGGCGGTGTTTTTGTTACCGCGAGTCTACTGTAATTTCTTGGATTCATATAAGTAGCAGATAAACGGAAATATATGGCTTGCGTCTGTCTAATAAAAAAAATGCCGATTAAGTTTCATTTCAAAGGATCGATTATAAAAATGTCAGAATTATGGAATCAATTCTTGAAAATCGACTTCGTGAATAAACTATTATAACAAATATTCAGAAAAAATTCAAATAGACGTAAAAGTGGCAATTCTAAATTAATGGTCACCTTAAATTATAAAAAAAAACTTTGGGTATGTAAAATCGTTGAAAGATCGTTTTTGTTGTCGAAGTACCATTAATCAGGAAAACCCGACTTGTTGATTCCAATATATGGTATTCGATTTCATTTTGAAATAAATGTGAGTAGCCATTGGATGTTGATAATGATGGCATTCATCACCTGTCCGAATAAGGAAATCCAAGCCGAAAACACGTCTTAAATCAACAAACTATCGCCTATTCGAAGAGTTCAAAATGTGTGTCTATGGCTTCTCTGTGGAATGATATACTCGTAGAAGCTACATTTTTAATGAGTGAGTTTGTTTTGATTTTTAAGAACAAAATTCCAAAATCTTCTCATTGAGATTACAAACACTGAAAATAGCAGGTTGGTTGTTGTGTTTTATCGTTATTAGCGACATTTTTATTAGTGGAAGAAAAGTTCTAAGATCAATCAATGTCATAGTGAATTTGAATATTTCTAGGCTTAAGCCTTATGAGTTTCAAGATAATAATATTTTATTCATTAGGATTTATTTTTTGAACTGATTTATGGAGTGAATATATTTTTTTCTAATAACATTAGACATTTAACTTTAGTGGTCGTTGAATAGTTTTAGGGAAATAGGAGCGGTTTTTCCTAGTTTTTGTTCTTTTGTAGTAAAGTGTCACGTTTATTAAAATGGAAAAGAATTTTCAATAAATGCGCATTAAGTTTAGTTTTTAAAAATGTAATTGAAAAATTTGCATAAGGGACATGACATCATAATTTTTTTAAAATACAAATCCTGTATTTTCAAATTCAACATATTACAAAATATCTGAGGAATAAAAAATATTTTTCGTCAAGAAATTGTAGTTCGAAGAACTTCCCTTTTAGAATTTCTGACACCTAAAAATTTAAATTTATTTTTAAAATATTTCAAAAAATCACAATCACAATTTTAATTTTTCAAAATTACTTATAAATTACAAGCAAAATCTTACGTAAATTATTTAAGCTAATTTTCAAATGAAATGTTAACAGGAAAAAATTATTACGTAGACATAGACATTGACAAAAATACCTACCGGAGCTATGAAATACAAGTTTTTATATTCGAACAATTTGATTAAGTATTAAAACAATTAAACTTAAAATTAAAATTTCATTTTTACCCGTTTGAATGCCAAAAATCAAAGACAGAGACATGGTCTTCAGTGTATAGTTTCTCACAAAAATTCAGGAGAAACTTTATCCTTAAAATTTTTGGCACTCAAAATAAAACCCTCAAATATACTTTTAGTGCACTTTCTTATAACTTTTCGTATTAACGAGCACGTATAGAATATTCTTTGACAAGCCCAAAATTAATAGTTTCCCATTTATTATAAGACTAATTGCCTTAAATGCCCGCAAAAGTTTATCCATTTAACTGAAATTAGACCTGACTTAAGATTTAACTCATAACTCAACTTCTTCGAAATCAAAACTACACCTACCGACACCACACTACCAGGCACACATGTCTCGATCTGATTTAGCTGTTTTAGCTATCGATTTCAGTCATCCAGTTAATCCTTGTGCAAGCTTCGCATGATTCACAAGCACCCTATATACACGATTTTCACATCTCATAAGCTGCAGAGAGAAGATTGAGAGACAAAAAATAATGAAAATAAATTACTTCAACTCGTATTCGAACGGATAGCAGAAGAAATGAGCCTCAAACCAGTTGGGTTACCTTCTTTTTAAACCATTTCTAGACAACCGACACGCCGACGTGACTTGAATCCTTAATACTCTAGTCGAAAAGAGCTGAGATAATTTCAATAATGTGGACACATTTCCATTGTTACTGGATTCTCGGTTTTGTGGAGAATGAAGGGACACACAGACAACACACTTTTGTTCCGAAGTTTTATCTACACGCTCCGACGATAAACGACCTCACAAATCGATAGGCCGTAATGATTATGGCCTTCTGACGGAAGAAGACAAATAATCCGATGGTCTTTAAATTGTTTAATTAAGTGGCAAACTTGAGCTTCCTTAAGAGGCAGTTGATAATACTTTGACCGTCATTCCTTTCATCCTTTTTATTGATTCCCGATATTTTGTGTTCGTGTATCAGAGGCTCTTATACATGCTGCAGAAGGTTTGTAGAAAGTAAGACATTTTTCTTTGTTTGACTTTCATTTGAGCCAAGTACATAATTGGAGGGTAAGCAAAACATTGATAGAACCACTTTGGTGTGAAAATTACCAATTACATTCCACAACTTAATCTTTAAACCAAAAGTGATTTAGGTATTGATGTTCATAGAGTGAACGATAAAAAAGGCAAACTGGAAAATTAAATGCACGGAATAAGACTGCATAGAAAACATGGACGTGAAATTCAAAACTCTGCATCCAATCCCCAATTATTCTTTTAATCGCATGCCTCGAATTGCAA
The DNA here is from genome assembly GCA_911387755.1 of Chrysotoxum bicinctum. NCBI lineage: Eukaryota > Metazoa > Arthropoda > Insecta > Diptera > Syrphidae > Chrysotoxum > Chrysotoxum bicinctum. Next base: position 811,245 of record OU426988.1, on the reverse strand, counting down.
AAAATTCAATGCGAACAAAATTGTGGAACCCATTGATTTTTCATTTCATCAGGAAAAACATTAAGTTAAGTCTTAAATTCACCTCCGGTGGAACGATAAATATCCGTTCCACATTCTGTTTTATGCCATGGTTTCAATTCGTGTACAAATGACAAGACAGAAAAAATAAGGTAATATAAGTTAGTAGGCTTTGTGGAACGTATTTATTTTATTTCGTTTTAGTTCTGAAATTACTAATGTTGATTTCCTTTACACACTAGGGATATCGATCCCTTGTCAATTTTTTTTTTTTGGTGTGCGTATTTCATATACATGGAAATCCCTCTTCAAATACGGATTCGAAGAATTTGATCTGTGTCAAAAAAACATCGATTTTTTTAGATGTGAAGGAACGTAAAAATTTTCACAGAGAAATTTATTTCTGAAGTGTAAAAGAAATCGACATAATAGACTAAACTTACTTAACTTCATACAAAAAAGTTGACAGACGATCAAAAAGCTTTTATTCAACAACATTAGCAAGAGGTGATTCAAACGATCCTCGCCTCGTCATCTGTCCTGGAATGATGTACCAACAAGTTCACTTCCGCCACCTATGAATTGGTTTGTTTCATTGTAAGAGCATGCCATTTTTCTCACCAATCATATTATCATAATTAGCTGAATTTATCTTATGAAAACTATTAACCTGGAACCAAAATTTTATTCCGAAGGTACACAGATGGTTTATTATAGCTTCTAAACGGTTCGAATACATTTGGAACACTAGCGCCCGGAAATCAACCTGTAAATTGAATTCAGATGACAATGATGATGTGTATGATGGACTATTCTGCTCTTGTTGGTAGCGGGTTGATTGCAAGTGTATTGTGCATCCATAGGGATTCCTCATTTGGAAAAATACTGGAAATCAGCCTCTCTTGATACAAGTACTCTGGACATGCATTAAACACAAATAGGAATCGTGTGTGGTTGCGGAAATAGGCATATTACACCCAAGCATTATCCATGGTCGGAAGGAGATATTGACAAATTAAGCCTATAACCGTTTCGTAGCAGATTGAACCCATCGAGCCATGACGATAGTAATGGTTTTATTCGCTCCTATAGAGGTTACAATATTTTCAATGGACAGTATGTGGGTTGAGGGTGTTCACCGTTTCTATTCTCTGCTCAGCTATAGCGCTGGGAGTGAAATCATCTTCTACGTATGCTTAATTCCCAAATAATCCTACGACTAGATAAGCCTTACAGCATAAAAGGTATATCTCCCTCCAGCATCCTCACTGAGGAGGTTATGCCTTTTTTCGGTAGTTTCAAAATGCTAATCACTTTATCTAACCAACGATGCGTCAGAGGGTTTTAATGTCACTTTGGCACTTGCTTATCGTTCACTGCCAGTGCCACACGCAGTTTGTGATGGGTTCCTGAACTTTGATATTTCAGGAGGTTTTTGGTTTCTAAATGTACATACTCGTAACTAGAGTGATAAAGTAAAATAAAGAACGAAAGGAGGAATTCCTTCCTGTTTGCTTCTTCTTTTCGAAGATTCGAAGAAAATGCAAAAGAAATCGCATTTAATGGCAAATGGTTCTTAAGTCGAAGACATAAATTGGATAATAATAAGAATTAATACCACTCTCGATGATGATTTTGTTTTGAAGTAAATGAAAGTTTTTATGCCGAGAGAAAAACCCAATTGAGATTACGAGAAAGAAATTCAACTGGAAGAAATCACAGGTCTTAATCCTCTCGACATTAGTCTCAAAGAGTGTTGTCGAAAGGATCAATTTTTTTTGTGAAAATGTGCTTTTCCATTGTCACTTCTTAGTTGCGGACTTCGTCATTAGACTACTTTTCCAATTCATGAACTTGCTATCCGGTAGAGTTAAGGTCATCAACACAAGAGGCCGATGTACTTTGGACCTAAAGCAGAGACACTGATTGAATCTACGTCTATATGTTGGACCTGGTGTTTTTCTCTTTTTCTGGTTTTAATTTTTCGGTAAAATTGTCAACAAATCGACTTTCAACCATAGATCGCCCGGTGGAAAATGATTCTATATCTATCTATTCTATATTCTATAAAATATTTCGAGGAATATTGAAATGAAGTTTAATTCTAACTGTATTCAGAACCGCAAACCAAAAGGTTTTAACTAAAAAATTTCTATTTAGCATTAGCCTTAGTTTGGAACGAATTTTAAGATCAATCGTCTTGGTCTTATGATCAAAATTCAATCGAAATAAATGGGTTCACGAAGGAGTATTTGTAAAATTGATTGCGATGTTTTGACCGAACTAGATAGTTGTTTCAGCAACAACATGTTAGTTTAGACATCTAAGTCGGCAAGTGCTGAGAATGCCATTATTGGTTTCGCGGGCATAAACGGTGAGTGAAAGAGAAGGTATAAATACGAATTATACCCAAAAGTCATTGGAGACCTCGATCTGGAACAAATATTACAGATCATGCAACTAAGTCGGCAATATAATGTAGGTCGGATAGAAAGGCTAAGGTTTGAAAATCTTCGAGTATGTTTTGGAGGTACGGTCACTTGGCCTATAAAATTGGAGACAGGTACGGTTTTCCCTTACCACTCTAATTTGCAAACATTCAAGACCAATGTTCATCGATACCTCTTTCTCGCCCTCCTATGTATCTGAAAAAGCAAAGCATTTTTGCCGAATTATTTCAATGAAATATGCTTCTAATGATCTTATTAAATTGACTTTGTACAAGCTTTTACTACCAAAAACGAAACATTAAACATTTTTTGTACAAATGATTTTTTCTTTAGCCTATCCCAAAATAAAACAAGACAAATCAAAAAGAAGAAAAAGATTTCAAACTTATGCTATCAATATTAAAGTAGGGAAGATATATTTAGGTCCTTAAGAAAATAATTTCGAAGGTCATATCAAAAAGTTTTGCCGTGGCTCTTACTTTGAAAACACACATTAAGAATTACTCTCAATATGAGTAAAGCTTCATGAAAATAAAAGTTAATCCATCCAATATCTCTCGGAAAAGTGCCTACTCAACATCTAAAGCTTATACCAATTTATCAAAACTTATTTGTCTAGTTTTCTATGCCATTCATACTATTACAACCACTACCACAAATTGCCGTACTTACGTATTTATAACTTGCTGTGCACAGTTATCAACTATAATGTCAATATTATTCTATTATTCCGCCTATTGCGTATTTTGGGTTCCTGTTCCACTTTAACTATTGTTTGCCTTTAGGATATGAATTACCTAGGTACTTTTTATTAGACTCCATATTTTCTTTATTTGAAAACGACAAAACGACAAGTGCTCTGACTTTCTAGTCACCACTCCCCGTACACAATATTTGATGTCATTTGCGCGTTTGGAAAGGGGCTAAAAATAAGACAGAAAGAAACAATTTGAAGGAGAAATCAATACAAAAAAATTTAGCTTGACGCCATTGATATTATGCGGATGTCTCGGTGTTGCCAAAATGTCTGGGTCTGATGAAGAAGAAGCTCACAAATTATACAACCTAGAATAGTCACTCACATCATCATAGAAAGAGGACGACAATGGGGATGTGCTAATCGGCGGCGGCGGCGGTGGCGACTATCCGAGCCAGAACGACGATAAACTTCGCAAGCCGTTTGACTTTAGGTCAAACCCGGCCAGCGGGATGTTTCGGATACACTGCCTAAAGCTGGAGCCTGTTTCTCATTTCATTTTACCTACCTCCCCCATCCAGTGGAGAATATATATAGAAAAAGAAAAAAAAAATCTCCTATTGTCCTTGAGTAGTCATAAAATATTCAAGACGGCATCTTTGGATAATTATAATTATAATTATTATTACCAACCAATAGATATTAGCATCCTGTAAAAGTAAGGGAGCGGATATCTTCAAGATTCTTATTTTTAATTTATTCCCATTTAACTGATAATTTTAATTAAATCACAATCTAATATGGTTGACATCCATTGTTAAACTAACTTCAGAATGGAAATTCAATGTTGGGAGGGGGGGTGGCTTCAGAATTTACTTTTGCGAACACCAAACTTATCATCAGAAAAGATTTCTTTTCCTGGTCTATAAGTCTATACAACAAATTAACAAAGCATCTTACACCACCCATTCAATCAATAATGCTAGCTTTACCACTGATTATGAACATTAGCTCAAGAGAGCTTCTGAAAGTGAAAAAGAACTGAACGAGAATGAACCAAAACGTTCATGTACAGTGAGTCAGAAAAATGTCGGCAATTCTTCCGTAATGTTAATTTACGAGTAAATCTCTAAACAAATCGGCAAGATCCATTAGAAAATAAAAAACTGAAAGATGTTTATGTGTCCTTATCCAGGTATCTTATGACTTTTTTCTTAAATATTTCGCTTTATAAAATATGGCCCTTTTGAACTATGGCAAGTTGTCTACATTGGCATCTAAAAACAGCTCAAACTAAGCCAAATAGGTACTTTTTTAAAAATGACTATAACAGGAAGTTTTCGTTATTTTACGTCTTTTCTGCCTCCATTTTGTTATTTTTTTGTTTGCTAGAAAACTTTGTCGAGGATTGATTTTTTTTTTTTCTTCTTGTTTTTTGCTTGGTCACAGTCACTGCTATTTCGGCAAAAGCTGGAGTGGTTAAGTTGACGATTGACTTTTATTTCAGCTATATATCTATTCGAATAATAACTTTGATAATAGTTGAGAACGGGACATTACTGGGATTCAAATAAATGCAGTGTAAAGGACATCATAGGAGGCAAAGACAATGGCATCCCACTTTTTTTAATGGAATCCTCTTAATTCAAACGAAATTATGATTAAAGTTATTTTTTTCCATAAATGGGAGGAGTTTGGAATTAAATTTAATACTTAGTACCGAACATTATTTTCTTTTTTGAATGTCATTCACAATGAAAACGTATTTTTAATTCTTTTCGAAATTAATTATAAGACAACCCACTTAAATCCTTCACACAAGTCAAGACTTTGAAAAAATGTCAAATGCGGACAATTTGATGTTGTTTTAAAAATAAATCTACGGATGCCTCTACAAGGAAAATTAAACTAAATGGAACTAGTCGATGAGGTTTGATCTTCTTCGCCTATGGTGTTTATTTAGTTTTAATCGTCTTCACATATGTGTAGATGTCTGCTGATGGGGTTGTTAATATAAATGATGAGTTGGAATTAGTTTAAGGGATGACAATTTTATTGCGCGTAACGTGCTAAGAACTGGCAATTTGTTTGCAATGTTTGCTTCTAGCTGGAAAAACATAACACCTTTCATTAATTTGGGTAAACTACTCTGGGAATGTGTTACTCTGAAAAATCGATACTATTTGAGATTGAAGACTTAAGGCACTAGTACGGTCTAGAACGCCAAAAAATGCACGATTTTTGGGAATTTTTTTCTAGGAAACTTTATTAGGTAATAAACATATTTTTTTTTTAAATAATGAATACATGCGTGAAGAGTACCAAAAATTTTTTTTTTTAACTTTCGAATTTTTGCTGAATTATAAAGGGCGCCAACGTCGACTCATCAAAAAATACATTGTCCCATTGGGAACAGTTAATCTCGGAATTGGCTGGACTGAAAAAAAAAAAACGAAATGGGTTATTTAAAGGAAGGTTTCTTACGAGTCAATTTACCACAATTTGTTTAAAAAGTAAAAAAAAAAATCTCGAGCTTTGAAAAAAAACAAATTTTTTTTGCAATTTTTTTGGCCATTTTTGGGTCGTCATTTTTTTTGTTCATAACTTTTTGGTCAAATTGTGGTAAATTGTCTTAGAAAACATAAAAACAATCAAGTTGGAACAAGTTTTTTGAAAATCGGTTCAGTAGATCCGGAAATTAACTGTCCGCAATGGGAAAATGTGTTTTTTGATGAGTCGACGTTGGCGCCCTCTATAATTCGGCCAAAATTCTACAAACAAATTTTGTTTGTACTCTAGACGCATGTATTCATTATTTAAAAAAAAAAATATATTATTACCTAATAAAGTTTCCGAGAAAAAAGTTCCCAAAAATCGTGCCTTTTTTTTGGCGTTCTATAGACCGTACCTACTCAATATTAGCAACACTTTTCGAATTCAAGATATTTTCCTCAAAATGAAAAATTATATTTCAACTTTCAGAGATGTTAACCAAAATACTAGTAAATCAGAGTTATCCGAGAATAAAATAGTTAAGATTGTCAAAATTTCTTAAATTCAGGCAATTTTTTTTTTAATGAATATTGGAATCAAGCGTTTTACTTTTTCAATCAAAACTAGTTTTACGTCTTTAGTGTACGATAGTAAGGTACTCCAAGAACTCGACTATATTTAATAATGTATCGAATTCAATTCTATTTCACTTGGAGTTCATAAGGAAGTTAAAATTGATAATTCGGATTCAAGCAGGAGAAAAGATTACTTGAAATCTGTCACGGGAATTTATTTAACGATACAAAATTGGATTCGAAAATCCATTGGTTTAGTGAGTACGTTTTAAATGTTCGATTAAATCTACTCTCTGTTATATTCACTGCTCTTATCACCATCTGCTAAATCATACAATTCGCATTTAAACTAAGGCATCACAATAACAAAATAATACAAGAAAGTTATCATCTCGTAAGGGGTTGAATTGTTCCGTATTTTCCTTCAAGCCTCAAAATAACCCCCACTTAGCATTATCGCAGTTGTAGATGTCGAATTTCACTAAACCTCTCCGCTTTAAAAGTTACACCTAATCGAAATACGACCTGATGCAGCAATTTACATGTTTAAAATTTTATTAGTTATAATCTGTCCCCAGAAAGGCCGAAACAGGCGCCCGACAAAGGTCAAATCAACTAGCCTGGTAATTGCTCTGCAGATAATAGACATATTGTGTACAGTGAAGGCAAGCACTTTTCTCGTTTGTTGGCTTGCACACTTACGCAATTATGCACGTCAATTATTGTTAACTCTTAACAGAGCATTCCATGCAAATCGATAGTAAAATAAACGTAGACTCCATCAACAACACATTGAGAGAGGTGGGGACGCTATGTGATTTGCGTATTTAAAGTTTGCACATCCCCGCAACTTTGTTCTCTTTTCATCATTCGAAGCTTGTAATAACTGCACATATTCAAGTCGAAATTCGCAATCGAATTCGATTAAACTTAAATATGTGCATCCGATTCACAGTCGATTAGTAGAGTCTTTATTTACTGCCACACATCATTGAATTCTCTTTACCATAAGGACGACTGGTCTATTAAGTCTATAAATCGAATATTTCAGCTTCTACTCCGCGTTTCAATAAGAATTGATTTACATATTCGGCTCCGGCAAAATTATACTAAAAAAAAACCAGTAAAAGCACTCAACGGAAACAATTCCGAGACAAAACCAAATTTAAAACCGGCATCGTGCAGAAAATTATAAATAAAAAATAAGGATTTCTAGAGTTTCATGAAGTTGCTCATATTTTTTTCGTCTATTGTGAAATTGTTTCCATAAAAGAGTAAGAATTGCTTTTATTTTATTCACCTACTTAGATTAAGAATACCTAATTCCTGAAGCATCTTTAATAATTTCTATTAAGAAATTTTTGTTTTTGAGGAAAACGAATTTGTGAATTTTTCAAACAGTAGTTCCTGTCAAAGAACACTTTTTAAGAAAATTTATTTTGACCAAATGATACCGACGCAATTGAAACACATTTTTTTTTCTTTTTTGGAAAAAAAAAATCATTTTTTAAAACAATAATGGCTAGGTAAACCTTAAATGCCCAAACGGTTAAAGAATTATTTTTTCTACCCCAATACTTGCGCCCTGTTTCTATAGGAAACAAAATTAAAGTAAAAAAATTTGAAAACGAAACAGTCATCGCGTATGTGTTGTTGGCCGTAGCCAACCATATGTTGGGAAGAGCTAAAGAGTATCTGCAACGAACAACACGTTCTGCTGTGTGCACTACACGTTCCTCTGTAATGGCTAAAATATCATCCTAAATCGGACACACAAACTCCGTGTGTGGGGAATGTCGCCAACATTTATATGGCATTTTTGGCCATTTATCTGCATTATGATCTCTGTCAATCGTTGTTTTATATGCTTGTCCAGGCCATAGAGTGGGAGGGAATCATACAGAGAGTTAAGGCAAAGGTTAGATGAAATTTTTGGGTGGGGATTTTGGAAGAAATATGTTTCATACGAAAAAGTATTTCCTCGATGGACGAGAGTGTACATATATATATGTACATAGATAGAGAATGGAAATCGATTGAAATTTGGGGATTTTCGACAGGCTTCAGGACTCAATTTTTTCGTTTTGACTTGCCACTCATTTTTATCGCTAGATATGACCTTTTTCATTTCTGTCGTCATCGACGTCCGTCGTTAAGTCATCGTCGTCGTCATAGAGGTGCAAGACAAAGTACAATTTGAATACATAAGAACCTTATGACATCCCCACACATATTTGCCCGGCTATAAGTCAAAAGCAGGGCAAATGGGGAATAAAATAAGAAACGTTAAGAAATGGGGAAAAAGACACGGAAGAAGACGCCCTAACAGAACAGAAGAAGGTTCGGGGTTGTTCTTCCATCTGTCTCGTGGCGCTATGGATATTCATGAAAATCCTTCAGATGGTTTAAATTCGTTCATATTTCAGAGAGATTTAGTGTGGGAGGGGGTGGCAGAACGCAGAAAAGTAGGTATGTGAACGATTATATTTGAGAATTGGGTGTGAATAATGGGAATGCTGATTTTTAGGTGTCACTGTAGAGTTTGGAGGGTTTTCGGTTCGTTTCGAGTTCCGGAATAATTTTTTTTTCTTCACGAGTTGAACACTGGTTACCATTTGCATAAATGATGTGGGTGACGAGATCTCAAATGTTGGCAATTTGTTCATGATTGATTTTTTTTTGTCATATTAAAACGGTTGTTTGTTTGAAGAATATCGTTGTTTAATAATGTTTTCTAGCTTATTTATTTTCGGGAAAAATATCAAACAAAAAATGTGTGAGTGGGTAGTCTTAGTTAGCTAGCGTGGGGTGAGAGCTTAAATCATGATAAATTCGAAGTAGAAATCGTCAATACAATAATGGGAATTCTAAAAAAGTCGTTGTTTTCGATTTCCAAGTCCTTTTGTCCCACACGTGTAGGTATTTCAGATCCTCTTGATATTTGATAGGGTTTCGGTAGTTAAGGACTTATTTTAAGCTGTATTGACAATATCTGTGTAATTTTAAATATCTTGTATGGAGCTATGCAAAAATGAAAATAGTAATATTTCATCAAAGGCACATTTCAGAAACCATATCCTTCATTGTTATTTCAGTCTTACTTCCTTATCAAAGATTATACACCCAGGAGACATGTCCTCAAAAGAGTGACGCACAGTATAAAGAGGATTTATTAGTTTTCAAGTTACATGAAAGACACTACTCTATTGAATATTTGTTGGTATATTTGGGTGTTTCTGTGTTAATCTTCGAGTGTTGGCTTAATTGCTTTAGGAATTTCTGGGGCCTTTGTTTCACATTTCAATTAAACTTACTAAAGGGTGAAGTACTACAAAGCTTTATTTGAACAATCCTGTTTACATGTAATAATAATAGCTACTTTAACACATATCTCAACTATTCGATCATTCTAAATGAACTTTGAACTATCTTATAAACTATGATGTAAGGTTTAGACTACCTATCTAACCTTACAGCCTTCCGGATAAAAGAACGATATTATTATGGCTTTGCTATTGACAATCTCCTACTTCTAGATAACTTGAAAATTCACCGAAAAGAGAGGGACAAAAAAACATAAGTTATGAAATGAAGAAGTTGAGGAAACTAAACAAACGAAATACACCTAGGAAGGACAGAAAGACAGACATAAAGCAGCCGCTATTTGATATTTTATTCATATAACTGCATTACTCGTATATGACAATTGTCTGCTTCCTTATCCTAGCTTTTGCTGCTCTGTTTTTATCTACCCAGGCCTTTGTTAAAAGTAATGATGATAGGGATGGAGGTTGAGGTGCGAGTGTCTCCTTGCTTCGTTCTTTTATTGATCCTTGGTGACTAGGATTCTTCTTTCATAGCGCAATAAAAAGAAAATATTTATATAAGTTTATTTTTTCCAGGGCCGGGCCGAGTATTTAAAGAGCCTGCATGTGCACTATCTTAAATAACGTTGAACGGTCTCAATACAGTTTTCGATTTAGCGGAACGGAAAAAGTATTAAGCAAACTCTTGAAGAGCTGGAAAGTTGCTATTATTTTGACAACTATCTGTAGTTAAAAGATAGAAAGTCCAAACGTTTAAAATATTAAGCTTGTACCACACAAATCGTAGATTTTAAAAAATACTTAAAGGTCTCGAATTTTCTTGTGCCCTTCTGACTATATATAGGTTTTCGTTTAAGATAGAATCACTGGTGCCTGTTTGGATCTTATACTTTGCGACCCAGGTTGAACCGGCCCATTAAAAAGCACTGCACTCGAATAGGTAAAAAAGCAAAATCATATAAAAAGCTATGACAAACGAATTATATTATTCATCTGAAAGGAAAGGAACTCTTGGAGACTGTCCCGTCGATCTCAAATCACCCCGCAGTGCTCATGTCCTCTCATCATTGTCCTTGTCCGTCCATCCTTCTTCAATCTACCTGCCCTATTTCCCCTCATCGTTCTCATCGTTGTTCATTAAAGTTAAATTGGAAAAGTCAGTCGTTATGTTGACGGAAAACTGAACATAATTTGTTATGGGCAATAAAAGGTTGTTTGACTTCATTATGTATATTTTTCATTCAGCGCAGTTGAGTTTGTGGGGTGCTCTGCTTGATCTTTGGGTCTGGTTCTGGCTGGCTCATGGCACATTGGATTCTCAAAGATGCGGAGTGGCGGAGCCTTACCAGGAGTTCGAGTTTATTGTGCGGAAATGACAAAGCGCTCGAAAAAACTTGCGACAGAAAGAACGTCAAGTGATGTCGTTTTTTGCTACTTTCCTTTTTCGTAGAAAATAATCAAAGAGTAGTATTCAGGTCATGAATGCCGTTGTGTCGCTCTCTGAGGTTGTTTTAATTATATTTCCATTTGCATATTTCTTCATTTTTTTAAATAATATTTCAACAATAAAGAGTTGTCGCATAATAAAGTTATTGATTAAAAAGGTAAGACCCAAACCGACTGACTTGAAGAAAAAATGATATTGAATGGTGCGTCGCGTCAATCGCTGTGCAAGTTAAATTAATGGAGCCAGGAAAGTAATGACTCTGGTAGTTCAAACAGTGGGAATCATATCTGCCGAATAATGAATCAGATGATTAATTTTTTAAGTGTGACTTCAGATTTATTTTTTCGGCAAGCTGTTCGTGTGGTTGTTTTAAGGACTCTGGAAGAAGGCTTTATACCTTGGTTCATCATACATATGAAGGTTATTTTATTCTATTTTGAATAAATTTTTTTGATATTTATCAAGGATTTCTGTCGCAGCTCTTTGAAATCAAAACTCGAGAGGTATTTCAGTATTTTTTCAATATTCGTAATATCTCCAAAGAGATAATTTTGCTCAATTACGAATTCTTGGAATCAATCTAAGAACAAAACTGAAAAAAAAATGTTTGCATTAGTACCACAGAGTTAATTGGTTTTGACCTTAACACTTCTTAATCATTTTTTGATTTAAAATTCAAAAAAAAATATATTCCATTAATGAACACACTCCAACAGGACTCCCCACCGTTTCGTTAAGTTCGTCTCAAATAATTATTTTTATATGATCAAGTAAAGCTGTTCATTTTAATCTCACCGAAATCTTCATCTGCTTTCAACAACTGGATAATTAATTTGGTTCTTCAGTTTTCCATTCAAGTACCTCATTCAGAAAAATTCAAGAACTACAAAATTAAAAGGCATCCTCCCTCTAAAGCTGTTCTAACTTCTTCTATAAACGTTGTCCTGGGAAGAATCATTTGGCAAATATACTGTATATCTATGTATCTCCCATCGTTCTTCTCCTCAATCCTCACAGTCCGAAGAGCAATTTTCAAGAAAACTATTTGGCACCTCTGCAAGCTCGAGTGTAGAGTATGTAGGTGGGTTAAGTATAGGTGTATTCTTCGAACATTTATAACCAAGGAAGGAAGATATAGAGAGCTGTGGTGTACCATCAATTACTAAGATTCGCCCTCATTTATGTTGAATTCGTTTTATTTTTATATTTTCTTTTTTGCTATTAAATTTCTGTCGAATAAAGTTTCGGAAACGAAGTTGAATGCTCTTTTGAGTGTAAGCTTTATCCGTCCCACTTATGGCTCTTTATTTTGGATTTACCAGGCAGACGGTAAACGATGTGTGGTGTCCTGGAAGTCCATTATAAGAGTGTAAGCTCGGTTGAATAATTTAATTGTAACATGTCGGAAAGTTTTCTTATAGCTTGAGCAGCAAAAGTTTTCATCTCATTGCCGAGGGGCAATGTACCAACTACGAACTCTACAACTTTTGTGTGTTTGTTATTGATGTTGATAGTAAACAAGTTTTCAATTATTTTCCATTTCAATATGATTCAAAGTTTAAATGGAAATATAATCCTATACCTATACACCTATCACTACAATGTAAGCCCCATAAAACTGGATCTGGGTTTGATGTCTAAAATCTACAACTTGCTCGTTGCCCCTGGTATGCTTTTAGCATATTGTACATGCATCCAATGTAAAGGCACGTAAGGTGGGCAAAGAAAATCCTAGGACTCGCAGTCACTGTAGTAGTTCACAAATCAAATATTCCAGGCTTACATACTGAAAAGGTTGTGCGCATAAAGAGTTAGACTATACATTTTTCGCTATTTGCAGAAAATGCTATTGCAATGCAAAATGTACGAGAGAGGGAGTGTGGGAGATGAGAAAAGGAGGAAATAGTAGGTGATACAAAGTTATTCACCTTTTTCACTATACCATCATGAGCAGGGGTGTGTCAACGGAAGTTGACGGCTATTGCGTTGGACTAATGTTTCCGAGGTCTGTGTTCGATTCCCAGCCATTGACAACCAAAAACAAAAGATATTGTGTCTCTTGTGAGGTATTAACAAAATCCTGAAAGAATATATTATATTCTCATCGTAGTTGTTCGGTCTCTGAAAAACGGCAGCACTTAGACAGGAATGGTTGAAAGTCAGTTGGTTCAGGTTCTCTACGACCCGTGGCGGTCTCCAATTTATATACTCGTAATTCTTATTTCTCCGACAATCAAGATTCTGTTTTTTTTTTAATCGGAACTTCAAAGCATTTTTTTGTCGCCCATTAGGTGACTTTAACTTCCATATGGAATGCCCGTCAATCCCGTAAACCTTTTGTCATTATTTCGATGAAGAACAAATTACCTACCTAGCGCAACGTTAGAACAATATAGGACAGGTCAGGTTATAGCAGGATGTCAAATATTCATCGGCTCTCCAAATTGGTCAAAGTTTTGTAATCCAGAGTTCATTTAAAATGCATGCTTTCATGTGCATAGACTAGGCAGTGTGGCAAAGGCAGCTTCAGGAAAAAAGTTCCTTCTATTTCTTTAATGATTCCATAGGAAAGGCAAACATAGAGGGCGCAAAAAAGTACCATTACGATTGCCTTGCTGCTTCAGTGCTATCCACTGCTTCTACATGCTGTGATGATGATGACGTGTACAACTGTACCTTTAGACAGAGTAAAAGCTGAGGAGGCAGCCTTATGAAATATAAATGGCCTGAAAATTGACTCTTAACATGGGCATCCTATAAGCAACCTACCGTGTCGTCGTTGTTGTTGACGACGTCCGTAGACTAGACGAATGAGGAGAAAAAGTAGGAATACTTTACTTTTCGATTGAAAACTCTTGCACAAGTTACACCATGCCTTGTGTCCAGACAAGAACAACAACTCTCTGAGTCTCTACCTGATGACCAACTTATGTAGGTCCAGAACTCGCGAATAATTTTCATCAGGATGTGGTTTTCGTTGTGAAAGAATTCACAAAACCAGAACCACCTACCCACTCCCGATCGATCAGATATTTCTAACCCATGAACTTTGAACAATATTTTGTTGTCCAGAGTTGGTATTGGGCGGTATACAGCACTTTGGTTGTTGCTAGCACGCCATTAACAAGATGCCAATTGTGGAAGGAATAATAAATCAGCATTCACTTGTTGTGGAAAAGTTCGGCAACGGTCGAAGGTATTTATCACTCAGTAGCGATTAATACTGTCACTCTTTGGGGTATTTTTTTTTTTAACTTTAAATACCCCAAATGGCAATAGTGTGACGTTCCATCGATATAAAAGAAAGAAAAAGAAAAAACGAGATTTCTGGGCTCCAATTTTCATTACCTTCTCAGTAATTTTATTTTGCTTTGATTTTATTTTCGAAATTAAAGTTTCTAATGAATTTTCTTTATAAAGTTGTCCTTTGCCTATATTTAGTATTGCGCTTCCCGGAATATACAAAAATATACAGCCTGGCTCAAGTAAATAAGGACACATTCTATTTAGATTGTTTTGAAAACATTTTAAAAATATTATTTCATCGATAAGGTTCTAACAATATCACCTGATTCAAGGTTCCCGACTGTTTTGATATTACTAACATAAGGCTTTCATAAAAAATCCAAGGCTTTTTCAGTCATCGATACTATAAAAATGAAAGTCTTGAATTCCGAATTCATTTCCGAAAAGTTCAATAGTTTGATAACTCCAAATCTAAGTACGCAGAATTTTTGAATTAAAATCGTGGATTTTCCTTTTGTCACCAATTACTCAAAAAACCCGTGTGGCAAAGGAAATAAAATGCACGACTGGGTCGCACGAACTTGCTCCCATCTAATAGACTAGGAATTTTAAAAACGAATTTTATTAGAGAAAACTGTTCATAAGGATAAACTTAATTTTTTAAATTATTTTAGTAGTAAGAGACAAAAACAGAATGCTATGCAAATATGAATTTATGCAAGAACAAAAATTATAAGTTCTTGCAGTGGTTTCTTAAAAAAAAAGTTTTTATGTACAAAATTTTTAGAAGATTTTTAAGAAAAAAAATTGGTATACTTACTTTTAGTTTTTATTACTGTACGAATAAAAATTACATTTCCAAAAAAATATTGAGACGTTTTTGAAATATCGAATTTTCCAAAAAAAAAATGATTTTTTTTTTCAAAAATTCAAATATTTATTTTAAAGTTTCGAAATGCAATGGTTTTTAAACTTTTTAGAAGCATCTCTACAAAAAAGTTTCATTAAAATCCGATATGTCGATAATGAGTAATTCAAAATTTAAAAAAATGGTTCTAGTAGGTACAAGCTGTAATATCTTAATTTCAATTTTTTTTAATTAGATTAAAGATCGTTAAAATTAATTGAAACAAAAAAAAAAAATGATCAAAATTGTAGGCGCCGTTTTCGAGAAAAATACAATTTTTGAGTCATTTTTTTTTTTCATTTGTATGGTGGGTACCATTTTTGAAAATTCGAATACACAATTCTATTTAAATTTTTGGGGAGCTTTATCAAAAAAAAAAATCAAAATCCGTTGTACCGTTTTTGAGAAAATCAAAAACTAAAAAAATAGTTCTTTAGGGGGTACCCCCAATAACCATTTTTCGGAAATTTTTTTCAAACAGTACCCAGTTTTAACTAAATGAAATTTTTTTGTATCTTTTTTTTTTAAATCTGTCGAGCAGTTTTTGAGAAAATAAAAATATTTATAAAATTTCGAAAAAAAAAATCGTATGGCAGGCACCGTTATTTTTGGTCTTAAAAAAAATAAAATGCACGACTGGGTCGCACGAACTTGCTCCTATGTAATCGACTGGGAATTTTAAAAACGAATGCTATTAGAGAAAATTGTTCATAAGGATAAAATTAATTTTTAAATTCTTTTAGTAGTAACAGAATGCTATGCAAATATGAATTTATGCAAGAACAAAAATTATAAGTCCTTGTAGTGGTGTCTTTAAAAGAAGCTTTTATATACAAACTTTTTAAACGCATTTTAAGAAAAAATTTTGGTACGCTAATTTAAAGTTTTTATTATTGTTCGAATAAAAATTAAATTTAAGAAAAGAAATATTGACCCGTTTCGGAGATATCGAATTTTCAAAAAAAAAGAAAAAAATAGATTTTTTTTTTTCAAAAATTCAAAAAATATTTATTTTAAAGTTTTGAAATGCAATGTGTTTTAGACTTTTTAGAAGCTTCTCTATAAAAATTTTCATTAAGATCCGTTATGTGGATAATGAGAAATTCAAAATTCGAAAAAATGGTTCTATGGTAGGTACAAGCTGTAATATTTTAATTTCAAAATTTTTTTTATTAAATTAAAGATCGTAAAAATTAATTGAAAGAAAAAAAAATTTATCAAAATTCTAGGTGCCGTTTTCGAGAAAAATACGATTTTTGAAAACCATTTTTTTTAATTTTTTAGCATTTGTATGGTAGGTACCTTCATTTTTAGGTAAAATAAAAAATTTTGTTTCACATTTTGTAGATCATATTGAGAAACTTTTATTTGTCAAGTTTAAAAAAAAATCTAGCATGGGGTTTTCGAAATATTGAGTTTTGAAAAAAAATTTTTGAAGTTTTTTTTAAAAATCCAAAAAAATTTTTTTTCAAAATTTGAGTACACAATTCTATTTATGTTTTTGGGGAGCTTTGGCAAAAAAAAATGATCAAAATTGGTTGAACCGTTTTTGAGAAAATCAAAAACAAAAAAAATGGTTCCATGGGGGGTACCCTCAATAACCATTTTTCGGAAATTTTTTTTCAAGCATTACCTAGATTTAATTAAATGAAATTTTTCTGTATCTTTATTTTTAAAATCTGTTGAACAGTTTTTGAGAAAAAAAAATGTTTACAAAATTTCGAAAAAAATTCGTATGGGGGGTACCGTTATTTTTGGTCTTAAAAAAAAAAAGAAAAAAACGTGTGGGGGGAAAAAATTAAAAATGATATGTACCAAGTTTAAAGAAAATCGGCCGAGTCGTTTAGCCTGTAATCGAACAGACAGACAGACAGACAGACAGACAGACAGACAGACAGACAGAATTGCGAGACCCACTTTTTTAGTCTTCGCTATCATCGTAATGTCAACTTTGATCAAAATCTCGAGTTCGATTTTTTTTACGAATGCATAACTTGCCTTATAGTACCTATAAGTCGCAAGTAAAAAGAAAAAACGTGTGGGGGGAAAAAATTAAAAATGATATCTACCAAGTTTGAAGAAAATCGGCCGAGCCGTTTAGGCTGTAGTCGAACCGACAGACAGACCGACAGAATTGCGAGACCCACTTTTTTAGTCTTCGCTATCATCGTAATGTCAACTTTGATCAAAATCTCGAGTTCGATTTTTTTACGAATGCATAACTTGCCTTATAGTACCTATGTATAAGTCGCAAGTAAAAATCTCTATATTTGACGGTACTTCGGAAGTCGGGTCAAGGGTTATCTGCTGACCATTCATAACCAGTCCAGTATTGTGGTGAAATCGTTTAAGGGATATATCATTGATAAAAAAAAAAGCGTTTAAGCCGAATACTGATTCCAATCCTTTTTCCAAAACTTGTCGTACTTGCATTAAATTCGAGAAAAATAGTTTCAAAACAAATACGGAATTTTTGACTGAAATTTGAATTTTAACCGACGAAATATCCATAAATTTAGCAGCTTTCTTAATAAATAAATTTTTTATATTATGTTTTGGAATCTTGATTTTCTAAAATTTGATTTTCGTTTTGCATTATTCTGAACTTATACTCGTACATATTTCCGATTAGGAATATTTTTAATTTTTGGAATCATCATTTCAGAGTTTAAGTGCTTTGGTATTTGGCATTTTTGGTTTTCTTCATTTTTTTTTTGATTTTTTTATGTTTTTTTAAAATCTTGATTTTGGCATGGAAATAAATCAGAAAAGTGTCCTTATTTTGTAAGACCAGAATGTGGAAGCAGTACGCATATATATACGAGAAAACTTTCAAAAAGAACTCAATCAATGTGTACGACTAATTATTGGAAGACGGAAAGTAAATCACTTTACGATAATGTTGGAAAAGCTCAATACCGTTGATGGAATGTTCGAAATTCATTAGCTCTAATTAAAAATGTACACGACAGAGGAACGAGCGAATAGAGGTTTGGGCGATGGCGCAAGAAAGTGTGAGTTTAAAGAGGGAGGAAATGATTACTAAAACTGAATTGAACTGAATTGATGAAGAGCGACTCTACTACAACACCGAGCTATATGGTATATGTACATCTACCATGATGACTCTTAATGAAAATCGTTCATTAAACATCTCTTCTTATGGAACTTTTAGAGCTCTCATTTACTTCACATTTTTTTTTTTTGTCCTTGGGTCTGGGGCCCTGGAAGTGCAATAAGAGGAGAGAGAGGTTTAATGTGCGAACAGAAATAATGTAAGGCATAAAGTGAAGTTGTTAAGTTAGTGAGAGGGTAGGAGAGGGTAGCAGCGCGTCTATGAAATGGAGTGTGCTAACATAAACTTTAACACTTCGTCGCTGTTTTATGCTTTGAGCAATAGTTTTAGTTTATTGAATTACTTCTTATACTATTACGGATAATGGAATAAAAGGCCATTGAATTTCAAAGGTGAAACTTTTTATTTTTCGAAAGAAACGCTGTTTTTTACTTGCGATATACGAGTAGGTACTATAGGGCAAGTTCTGCATTTGGAAAAAAAATCGAACTCGAGATTTTGATCAAAGTTGACATTACGATGATAGCGAAGACGAAAAAAGTGGGTCCGACAATTCCGTCTGTCTGTCTGTATGTCTGTATGTCTGTATGTCTGTATGTCTGTATGTCTGTATGTCTGTACCTCGAACTACAGCCTAACCTACGGGAGGTATTTTCTTCAAACTCGGTAGTTAAGGGTCTTCGGTGATTCCCTAGAGGAGAAATTGAAATTTTTTTTTTAGCTCCAAAACTAACGGTACCCCCCATACACCCGTAATGCAAAATCTTATTTATCTCGAAAACGGCTCTAACGATTTTGATAAAAAAAATTAAGTGTGATATTATGGACATGGACTATATTTTGGTGAAAAAAAAATTTGGGGGGAAATGTTATTAGGGGTACCTGTCATAGAACGGTTTTTTTGATTTTCGAATTTCTCACCAACGGCTCTAACGATTTTAACCAAAATTTTTATGCAGGAGCTGCTTTGCATTTAAAAAAATATAAATTAAAAAGTTTTTCGAAAAAATAGTTTTTGGATTTTTAAAAAAATTATACAATTTTTTTTTTGAAAATTCAATATCTTGAAAACCGATACACGATTAAATTTTTAAATTACGTTTTAAAATGTATTTAATTAAATACTAATAATTTGCATATCAATTTTTTTTATAAAAATTTTAAGGAAAATTTAGTACACAAAAAACATGTTTCAGTGTGTCTGTATGTCTGTACCTCTCACTACAGCCTAAACCACTGGACCTATTTCTTTCAATCTCGGTAGTTAAGAGTCTTCAGTGATTCCCTAGAGGAAAAATTGAAATTTTTTTTTTAGCTCCAAAACTAAGGGTACCCCCCATACACCCTTAATGCAAAATCTTATTTATCTCGAAAACGGCTCTAACGATTTTAATAAAAAAAATTAGATGTGATATTATGGACATGGACTATATTTTGGTGAAAAAAAAATTTGGGGGGAAATGTTATTAGGGGTACCTGTCATAGAACGGTTTTTTTGATTTTCCAATTTCTCACCAACGGCTCTAACGATTTTAACCAAAATTTTTATGCAGGAGCTGCTTTGCATTTGAAAAAATATAAATTAAAAATTTGTTCGAAAAAATAGTTTTTGGATTTTTAAAAAAATAATACAATTTTTTTTTTGAAAATTCAATATCTTGAAAACCGATACACGATTAAATTTTTAAATTACGTTTTAAAATG
Source organism: Chrysotoxum bicinctum (assembly GCA_911387755.1). NCBI lineage: Eukaryota > Metazoa > Arthropoda > Insecta > Diptera > Syrphidae > Chrysotoxum > Chrysotoxum bicinctum. Next base: position 791,306 of record OU426988.1, on the reverse strand, counting down.
TATTTTATTAAATACTAATAATTTGCATATCAATTTTTTTTATAAAAATTTTAAGGAAAATTTAGTACACAAAAAACATGTTTCAGTGTGTCTGTATGTCTGTACCTCTCACTACAGCCTAAACCACTGGACCTATTTCTTTCAATCTCGGTAGTTAAGGGTCTTCGGTGATTCCCTAGAGGAGAAATTGAAATTTTTTTTTTAGCTCCAAAACTAACAGTACCCCCCATACACCCGTAATGCAATATCTTATTTATCTCGAAAACGGCTCTAACGATTTCGATAAAAAAAATTAAGTGTGATATTATGGACATGGACTACATTTTGGTCAAAAAAAATTTTGGGGCAAAATGTTATTAGGGGTACCTGCCATAGACCCGTTTTTTTAATTTTCGACTTTCTCATTAACGGCTTTAAGGATTTTAACCCAAAATTTTTAGCAGGAGTCCCCTTAAGTTTAAAATAATATTGTATATAAAAATATTCGAAAAAATATTTATTGGGTTTTAAAAAAAAAAAAAAAATTTTAAATCAATATCTTCAAAACCTATGAACGATTATTTTTTGAAATTATTTCCTGAAACCAATATTATTAAATTCTTAAAATCCGCATCCCACATTTTTTTTAGAAACATTTTAGAGAAATTTCTTATATAAAAAATTTATTTAATAATAAAACGATTTTTTAAGGTTTATTTGCATAAATTCATACTTTTCCGGAAACCAGACGGCAATTTTATGCATTTGAACATTATTATCTCATTAAATCCATGTTTTATATTTATACGAGTATGTATCTTAAATTCCAAAGTACTTTTACATAAGAGCAAGTTCGTGCGATCCAGTCGTGCATTTTATTTAATTTAATTTTGCTTTTAGAATTTGTTAAGAGGTGGAAGTTGCAAGGCATCAGGAAGATGAAAAATATAAGTTTAACTTTTATCCTTTAACTTTAATCATTATTTTTTTTAAAACAGAAAATAAACCCATGGGTGCTTGCCGTATACCCTTGACGTAATGGTTAATACGGTGGACAGTCATATAAATAAAAAAATATTTTATTTCTGTATTTCACGGATATCAATGTTAAAGTAATTATTCCTCATTGATTATGAATGAAACATGCAAAATTTAAGCCTATAAATGTATTCAGTTTTAAGCTTTAACATTCGTCAATACCTATTGTGTATAACTTAACAAAATACGTGACACAAATATACATCCCTCTACATCTCAGATTTATAATCCAGTAACAAATTTGTAAATGTTCACAACACGTCCCTAATGAGAGTGCTCTTCCATCTGCTCGAGGACATTGTATTTCCTTATATTTCCATTAGACAGACATGAGTGCCATATACATTGCGGACTCGTGCTTATAACTATTTTGTAAGGTGTCCATTAAAGTATCCTTCTTAGTAAAGGAAGAGGGAGTAATCATACCCCATCTATCTATACAATCAATCCCCCGCTCGGATGCATGCAATAATCAATGTAATTTGTTTCAAATAATCAAAAGCAAATTGCTACCTCATACTTTAAGAAATAGTTTCGGTTTGTTAGAGGGTAGGTAGCTACAGAGCTGGCAAAGTCGAGTGATTGTGGGAGATGTGGATGAATGGGATGTATAATTGTGGGATGGTTCAAAGGGGTTTTTCATGCTTTGTTTGATCTGGGAGAAACAGACAGAAATGCATCGTGATAAGGACGAGATATCCATCAATGTTTGAATCAATCTCAGTTTTACTATCAGCTCAGGAAATATCCTGATACTTTGCCAATCTTCCTCTAGCTCTCAAAAACCCATCTATTCTATATCTTTGCCGGGATTTTTTCTATTGAATAGTTTGGCATCACTCTGTTGGCTTAAATTAATGATGCATTAAACCGAATCCCTAGCTGTGTATACTCCTAAGCTTAGGTACCTTCACTACCATCTAACTTCCTTGATGTCCTAGGAAGGGAAAGATAAATTTTTACTCATTGCTCTCCATTCAAATGAATGAAAAATAGGTAAAATATTTTGTTGTTAAGTAGATTTGTACCATAGAATGAGAGGGCTCCGAATCTGAGTACTCTGTAGTATTCTATGCAGCTTCCTTCCCACCTCTCTTTTTCATTCTGTATCGGGATATTCTTTTCCACGTCGTCATTTTCTACGTTTTCACACTGATAGCTCACAAGACAAGATTGAAAATGATTTTGCAAAAATCTTTTATCTGGCTGACGCTGCTACTACTCGTTCTCTACCAATAGTCAGGAATAAAATCGGGAACGAACCAACAAAAGAATGCTGCGCAAAAAGTAAAATATAAATACGTAACAACAATTGAAAGCAAAGCAAAAAAAAAATATAAAAAACGAATAACGGAAAGCACTAGATGAAGATATTTAATTTTTATAAATCCTTTTCGGTAAATCAGGAAGTGAATGGAAACTGTAGATTTACAAACGTCCAAGTATAGAGGGTGTTTCCAAAATCAATGACAATTGTTTCTGAGGCTCTAAGTTAGAATCGACTTTAAAATTTGAAAGCAGTAATGCACAAGGGCAAAAGGAAGCGCTTCTTGAAATTAGTACTTCAAGACTTAAAGCACACCATTCAGACAAATACAACTGAAACTGTTTTTCAAAATTCCATACAAAAACTTGAATTTGGTGATGATTTAGAATATAAATGATGTTTGAAACAAAATGAGCCTTGATATACATCAATGAGAAGAATACGAGGGTTATTTAGAAATTCTTCAACTTAAGTCAATTCTCATCGCAAAGTTACTTAATTTGAAAACCTGGACTGGTAATTCGACAAAAATGTTATCGGCTGAAATCAATTATAGAATATCTTCGGATAATCACTGTTTGCCTGGACTAAGTAAGAAATTGACGAATATTATCCTATTAAAAAGTAGCTGAAATGCTGTACACAAAACTGGTCATCCGGTACTGGTCCTTTTTGAAAAATGTAAGGAAATTCAGCAGATGATATCTGGCAACATTTTTTTTGGAAAAAAAAAGTTCTACGGACGATTTCTGGTTTGGTTTGTGCCAAAAGGCAAAATAACATTAATTAAGAAACATAGACGAACTATAAATATTTCCAGTTAAAACCTGTTTACTAATTCAACATTTTAGATAGTAGACTAAATGATGATTCAAAATGCAGTCCATAACTGGAGGGGATGAAAAACGCATATCTAAGATTGTAAGAGACTTTCAGTTGACTGGTGAAACCAACTTTTGGGAGGATCCACGTTTAGCCGTCAACATAGTTAAATGAGTAAGGATTCTCTGTCAGGAAATAAATATTCAGTATTCAGCTAACAGAGGGAGAATGGATCATTCCGAACCCTAGAAAACATAATATAAATTATAAAAAATATTACAAATTTTGTCAAAATTTAAGCTCTAGTCTCGGAGAAGAAAATAAAAGGTCTAAGATTGTAGTTTTTATGAGTTTTAAAATATTAATTAAAAGCGGAAACCAACTAGATTTTTAAAACACCCTGTTTTAATATTTTCACTCGTGTATTGGAACTTTATATTTTTTCACATTGGTCTCTGGTTGGATAAAACTTCATTTCTTTATGATTTTTAAAAGTGCTCTAATTAGAGTCGAATGGTCTTTACTTTGATAGCGGAAATGATTGGATTAATATTTAGCATGAGCATCATCTCGAAGCACAAAACAAATTCATTCATTTGCGAACTCAAATTCTTCAGTTGGAAAATTATAATTTTACGATTTCTGCATGAAAAATAAAACTGGTTTCTGATACCTTAATTTAAATGATTTAATCTGAAGTGTCTAATATTATTATTTATTTAATTTTTTTCCTAACACGCAAACAACAGCAAAGCTAAAAGAAGTGAATACAACTAACGTCAGCAATGAGAGTGAATATAAAGTGATTTTAATTGTTGAAATGTTGAGAGTTAAGATGGCGCTTATTTCAATTGTATAGTGAAAAATTTGAAATATAAGGTACTGATTTTTAAATTAAAAAAAGACTGTGTTGATTATATAAAAAAGTCAGTACATTTCTTGAAAATTCAATAGATGGAGACTTCTCAAAATAATCCGCTAAGATAAATTATAAAACATAAGGAAAGATAAGCTATAATACCAATGTAGTACGCCGAAATTTGGAATTGTTCCCCATGTCCCGTAGCTATAAAGGCTGCATTTGACAAATTTAATTTATTTTTTGATGCGAGTGCACAAGGTTGCCAGGTCACAAAGTACTTCAAATAGCCCCATTTCAGATTTTGTTAACACCGAAATAGCTGCATTAATGTATCCCAAATTAGACCAATCTGACATAAAAATATCAAGTCTGCGTATTCCTATAGCAATAAGGTTTGCGTGTTGGCTTGAGAATTTTTACATTCAAGTTGATTTTTTTTTTGAGATTATAACTGATAATAATTGCGACTTCAAACTCAGAATTAATTCTGTCAAAAAAGTCTAAATTGTTAAGGGTTTGTTCAGAATAAACAAAAAACACTTCACCTGCAGCTTCCTGATTTTCTATCTCTCTGATGGCGATCTTGGGCGTTTAATTTGTTCTTCCATCTAGAAACTATTAGAAACAAATACAAGACTGCTTGATAAAAAAGTTCATAAAATTCCAAATTTTTGTAATAAGTAAGTAATAAGGCAATCCTGGGCATTTAATTTTTTGAGATCAAATTTTGGATCAGATTCATTTAGCGATTGTAGTTCTTCCATCAAAATATCCACATGAGTTTTCAAGCCTTTATATATTTTCCTTAACATTACGAGTAAGATTTCCGCTTATACTTCCTATAGGTACCGGGTGTCTTGAATCTATACGAAACAAATAACAAGAATGCTTGACAATAAACTTCATTAGTTTCTAAAAAATAAGAGGAATTTGTGTCAAAATAAGTTTTGTTAATATGAGGTTAATCCGGTATAGACTGTCTCCATTGTAATGCCAACAAATCCAATTAAAATACAATAAAATCATATCCACACATAATGAACCAGATGAAACCACCAAAAACTTTAATAATCTATTAAGCAAACCCAATTAATTTCACTTTATACATCTCCAATAAAATTGACTTTTTGCTAATTCGCTCAATGCATTTTGTGCCAACCTTAACCGAAGAATAACTCCTACATTTATGTATTCAAAGACTTCCTCTGCAATGTAATTGAATTTGAAAAGATTCTACTCAGGAAAATAATATCTGAAAATGTGGGTTACAATCTTATATTGTCTGTCAATGGATTTATGTATGTAAATTCAAAAGCCACTTCGAACGGCAAAATTATGGCATACCACAGATGAACTCGTAGCCAGATAGAGTTTGGTCGTACTCATTTAAAAGGGATTCTATGCTCAGATGTGGGGTTGAACAGGGATTGTGGATGCCGACGAAGACGAAGTTGTCCCTTAAATAAAGTATATCTTCAGAAATTCAACATGAATTCAACATCTCAACAAGTTAATTAGGATCTTCCGCCATTATAATTGGTATATATGCAAATTTTTCAAAGCCCCATCATCATGTATGATGGCTCAATTCAAATAGATATTCATTCAAATGAAGAAGCTACAAGTCTTGATGATGAATTGACATCTTGTGGTCGAACTGTATCACGAAAATCTTTTGTTGAATTATTATAGTTCGTGTGCATATTGGTTGATGTCTGCTATAGTTGTTTGATTGATTTTGATAATTTGTTGTTATGTTCATCGTCAGATTGCCCGAAATGTCATTTTCCAATGCAGATATTTTTTGGCTCAGTAAACAAAGCATTTATATTACCAAGCAAACAAATGACAATTCCTTAATTTTTTTTTTGAAGCCCAAGTTGTTTTCCTGGCATAATCCCAAATCACCCACTTTATACTTATCATTACAAGCTTACAACTGCACTTTCCAAACGGGTCGGTGGCGGCAGCTTGACGAGGTGAATGAAACACTCTGCACTTGGTACAAGAAAAAGAAACCAAAATCTCGAAGGCCAACAAAGCGTAAACAAGGACAAATCTGCTCTCAATTCATGTTGAACATGGCAACTACTTGGCAAATGAACTTACTCATACAGAACACCAGGGAGACACTCTTGTCGGGTCCGATGCTATTATAAAAAGGATATGTACTCGGCTTGCCAGTTATTCTGTGTTGTGAGCTGAGCTGGTTCATTGGGTGTCTTCTCAAAATTATGGCGACAACGAGAATGTGGCATCGACAGTGGAGCAGAATAACCTTATAGCTGAACCTAAATTCCTTAAAATGGTTCAAAACCTCAAACTTTAAATATTAGTCCTTTCCAAAGCTGATTTACGATACGAGTATTTATGAACTTTAAAAATTGGCCCGGGAAGGAAGGTAGTTAAATATGTACGTACCAACTTGCCTACTTACACGCCCATTTATTTGAATAATACTCTTATTTCGTTTAGTTAATTATGTTGCTGGTAGGAAGAACTGTTGGATTCATTACTTAGATAAAGTTCAAGGAATTTGTAGATACAATAAAACAGGCGTCTTCTGAAACGATGACATCAAGTTTTTTAAAACTAGAAGATTCAAACGTGGATTGTATTCTTTTCAGAACCTTCCAGACGGTATTCCATGAAAAAACGTCCGTGAAAGGAATCTGATATTTACAGGTTTTCCTTCGAAAGAGGTATTATGCTTAAAACTCTTGTGTAAGTCTAATTTCAATGTTTGGTGGATTTATAAAAACAAAATGATTTTTAAAGAAAAAAAATTAAAAATTTCTTTTCCAGTTTTGACAAGTATAGTGTTCCACTATGATGCCTTATGACAAGAAATCGCCGACAAAATATATATGAAATGGGCTCCTTCTTGTCGTCAAAAAATTGAAAGACTGGCGACGCTAAGTCTATCAAGCACACAGATACAGATGGATATATAAATATCTTTCTTTTTTTGGTATACATTGGCACATTGGGACTTAAAAGTTATTGCGGATGGCTAATTTCCCCTAAAAAAAAACTGCATTAGTTTTAACTACAATAATTAGAAAATCAAATGAATCAAAATATTGGATTTCGGGTCGACTGTTTGTTGGGCATAAAATTTAAATGCAGTCAATTTTACCAACTATAGTCAGAATAGAATGTCCATGGTTTGTCATTTTAGCTGAAAAACCAATACAAATTTTTTAGGGATCTTTGAGGGCGAAAATAAACAGAGAGCGTGCTATTATGTCTTTTTGGAAAGCAATTCAAGATGAAAAGAAGAAGGATGGTTTTGTGTGTTCAGCGGAATTGCAATTATATCCAGAGCAAACATCTTTAAACACAAAAGAGACAATTTGTCAAGTTGTTAAGAAAACAATAACTTAAAAGAGCAAATTAAATATGAACACTTAGTTGGGATGTTCTTAGCTCATATATGTATATGTAATCAGCTGGCCTGTCCTATATATTCATCCCAAAATCAAGAAAAGTGGACGTGGTAAGATTGTTTGACAAAATTGATTATCCATTATGTGAGAACATCACACATCAGGTTGGGTAGGAGTAGAAATGTTAAGAAAGAGAACGTTTCAATTAAATACAAGAAAAGTAGGTGTCGAAGTGAGTCGACTTGGAACGAAATTTCATACAAATCGGTTAAGTGATTACCGAAACAGAAGTTACCAAAAAAAGACATTTCAATTGAAGGTATGTTTAAGAGGAAGAAGTTAGAAAAGATGAGATTGGAAAAGTTTAGAGAATTTTCAAAATTGTGCAACGGTTCTTCCACGGTGCAAACTCTGGTAAAAAATCTATTTTTAAGTCTAGAAACCTAACCATGCATTCTTAGCAGCGCGACTTGTGTTCTTATTAGAATGATATCTGAGTTCTAAGTCGATTCCAATCAAGGGAAAAGTTCCGTATGGAGTAAGGTCGCTTTCGAAGATCTTACAACACATCTTATTCAAAGTAATAGTCATTTGACAAAAATTAAATTCGAAATACTCTGGTGTGTGGTTATCTAGCTCTTATGAACGGCTCCAGAAATTACCAGACAGAATTGAAAAACATTTCCCATTTCATTGGATAATTCTTGGTTTGATTCAAGTATTGGGTTCAAGTTCAAATGAGTGACCAAAAAAGTTGAAATCTTTACAATAAAAATCTGTCGTCCAAAGTATGCTTTCTCACTCACGGTATTTAAACTAAAAGGCAATATTTTTTCAATTCAACTTGAGAAAAATACCGTAACGAAAAACTTCGTTGTTCATTAATTTTCAATTAAAACGACCCGAAGAAGTCTTGAAATCAAGATCTAACTTCTTGTGGTACAGAGCCATACTTTAAAGGCTTTTTATTGACATCCAAGCATTATCCATGTGTGTAATACTTTTAAAAACTTTTAATGCACACTAGAAAGTAGACACCATTCTCTCAATTGTGTAAAATGTTAAAACCCTAAGCATATACAATAACATTGATTTCCATACCTAATCCAGTCACGAAGGTCTCAACTTTTTAAGCCCCTCACACCACCTCACAAAAAGATACATTTCAACCAAAATACAGACAATTGCTCTGCCAATTATGCCTCTGCCCTATCAAAAAATTATCGCTGTTGCATGCATGACGATGTGTCGTCATACAATTTTGCGGCTTAGAATATCGAAGTATATTTTCATCGATGACATAACCATACAATGAACAGCTCTGCATATGCAGCTTAGAGTCGATATGGATATGAACGTGCTTCACAAAGTATTGCCACGGCCATGCAACGTGTGGTTTCAACAATTGTGGCAATGGTGGTGGCGTTGCGTTGAGTCCAAAGTATTGTTGTCCGACCACAATATTTAGATTTCCCATTTCTATCCGCCTCCGAAGCTTGGTGCTAATTCCATTTCGATTGAGGCTGCACGATGGTGGTCTGGATTCTGGATAAATTCAACTGTCAATTCATTCATTTTCCAGATAAGCAGACCGAGTAAATGGTTTTGAGTATATTCCTTCCACCACTCCACCCCAGAGGTTTTTAACCCGCTTAAATAATAAGTGGTTCGTTGATTTTCGCTGGTTGAATGGTCGAATACAAAATAGATCCACGAGGATTCTCAATTCACAACACATGCTTTTCCGAAAAAAAAACCAGCGATAATTGCACGTGTGTTGGTTAAAGTTTTGGCCGGGCGTGTGCACTAGTATTTCACTGGGAAAAAAGGGAAACGGAACACAAGCAGCTTGCTGGTCGGTTTGATGGATACGAAAATTACGGCCAACCAGAGTTGGGAATCGGTTTGAATTTTAATCGATTACCTTATCGATTACTAGAATTGCAAGTTTTACTGATTGACAAACAAAACGTATTAACGAGAATCGTATCGTGTGAATTTGTAGGCAATGCTCTCATAAAAGTTTCCCAGGTTTGAACGATTACACTTTATGCTGACTCTTTACATGCAATTTGAACGCTAATAGATCAGACACTTTCTGATAAAGAGCATTCAGAAACTCAATTTGAAGCCTCCCCTTTAACATAGAGGGCGTAAGTGTAGATAAAAGTGTCCTCCAAGTGGATAAGTTGTCAAGCAATTATTTGAAGAAGTGGCGAAGAGTTCTATTGTAACGTTGCTTATTAATATTTTGTAATTAAGCAGCCTCTGTGTTTTCATCTTCGTCACTTCGACATATAGTGCAGAGATGTACAAAGAAATCAATAAACCCAAGAATAGCTTCATAATGCATTAAAAATGGAACAACGAATAAATGTAGCAACAAAACAGCAGGAAGAGTGTGTTGTACCTGCTAGGTACCCACACGGGCTAGGTACAGAACCCATAGCCAGAAAGCAGCCAGTCAGCCAGACAAAAGCACTTAACAAAGTCTGAGAACATGTGTGGCAAGTAGTCTATATCTGTTCTGTTGTTGTAGAATGTGCTATGAACACGATGCGATGAAAATGCTGCTTAGGGGCTTGAAAGCATGAAGTTTAAACAGACTCTGGGGGTAAATAAATTATTCACGTGCCGTGCATGTGCCTTTTTCTTTGCACCACCTCCGCCAAACTGCTACTTCAGATCCCCCAACACTATACCCAAAATACACTTTGCCCAAACTATGTTTATGATATTTAGATACAAGGAGAGTGCACAGACATAAATGGAGGTATACTTTACTTTTAGGATAAATACTAATATTATGTGCGCTCTTGTTTGTGTGTCCTTAAATAGGTGGAATTTTAAAATTCATTTAGCACGGAGGTTTTGTTCATTTTCCGCAGAAAACCGTATATTCTCTTCGTATGTGTATATGTATAGGTAAAGAAGATACAAGGTTTGGTGTGTTTCGTCTTAACGGTTGTCTGGCAAACTCTTAAACATATCGTTTGGAAATAAGGATGAGCGCCAACGGCTGTATATTTAATTTTAAACAAAATAGTGTTGCCAGAAGTGTATATATGTAGGCTGATTCTATTATCTGATTCTATTTTTTTAAATTCTTATTTGAACAAACTTCTATATCAATGGGAATCGAACCTAAGCTAGCATAAGTTTTGACTAGGGCGCAAATTTGTGTGAAGCACATATCAGTATTGTTTGACACAGTGTCTCTTGTATGGCAGTTCTTAACACAGTTTTTGTAAGCCTACAGCATTAAACTGTTTTATAATAATTTTGAAAAATCGATGAAGTAGTATAACAAAATTTTACGATTCAAACTGGCACCAAATAGCTTCAGTTGTTTTCGAAGCCATTTTGCCAAGAAACAAGCCAAACTGGGTTCTTAGAAAATTTTTGCATAACACTTTTTGGAACATCTCAAAACTCAAATGTTTGTTATTTGTCAAACTTAATACATTTGTCCAAAAGAGCACTGCATTTTAGTTTTAGCGTTGTTGTCCATTCGCTCGATGTGACCGAGCCAGTGTAGTCGACGTGTTTTGGCTCTTTGGACTACATCCACATCTTGGTACAGCTCGTATAATTCACGATTGAATCTTCTCCTCCATTCTTCGCATATAGGACCAAATATCCGCCGAAGAATTTTTCTCTCGAAAGTGCCCAGTATCAATTCCCCTTTTTTTACTTATCGTCTAGCATTCGGCGCCGTAGAGTAGAACTGGTAAAATTAGCGTTTTTCATAGCGTGCACTTTGTCTTTCGAGAAAGGAGTTTTGAACTTCAAGACCAACGCGTTTCGCCTATTCATCAATAGCTGTGAACGCTTCTAGCACAGCTCGCTTGGAGCGGCCAATGATATCGATGTCGTCCGCATAGCCAAGCAGTTGGGAAGACCTGTTGAAGATAGTGCCTTCCAGGTTAACACCACTCTGGCGCACTATCTGCTCCAGGACTAGGTTGAAGAAATCACATGATAGCGCAACTCCTTGTCTGAAGCTTGTACATGTCTGGAATAGCTCGGATGAGCTGTTAGCCATTTGCACGTTGCACCGCGTATTTTGTAACGTCATGCGGCATAGCTGCATCCGTTTTTTCGGGATTCCGAGTTCCGACATCGCCAATAGAAGCTCTTGGCAAATTATGCTTTCATATGCGGCTTTGAAGTCGATGAAAAGATGGTCTCGACTTGAAATTCGTTGGTCTTTTCCAGGATTTGCCTCAATGTGAAGATTTGGTCTATCGTTGATCTGCCTGGCCTGAAGCCACACTGATACGTGGCGATTATAGTGTTACAGAAATGTTTTATGGCTAAATCACAACCTCGCGTTCGTTCGGTCCGGCGTTAATGAGCGTTTGGTCGTATTTACGATTTTATGTGTCAAAAAGCTCGACCCCAGCATTTGTAAGGCGAAATTAAGCATCAAACTACGAGCGTTGACTGACATTTATAAGTGACTTTGATAAGTACCTAATTAATTGAAATTTTTCAACAATGTTCTTCGAACAGGTGACGTTTGCAGTTTGCGTTTTAGAACACCTGCAATTACATTTTTGAGGCAAATGACGTTTTAGAAAATTGCCGTTCATATATGGACATATGCTAAGTCACCATAGTAAGCAAGAAATAAACCTCTCTTGTTTGAAATTTATTAATACGCCAAATATTAACACTCATTTGGCAACAGCTGAGTCTGAACACCAAAAATTTATCACGATGCAAGAAAAAACTTCCAATGTAGACTTTGATTAACGCACCGGGAATCCTCAACAAATGAGCGGTAACGGAAAGAACTGCATATATGTGAATCTATATCTATCTATGTACAAAGTGAAATCCATAAACAACAGCCTTAAAATCTAAGAAGCCTTCTTTTCGAAAAATCGTAAATCCGAAACTTTGCGAAAATAGCATTCTGCATAATTTAATGGAAAAAGTGAGCCATAAACCGGTTTTATTGCACAACAAAACTTACAAAGCTTTTAAATTTACGCCGATGATGCATCAGTGGATTTATTCTGCCTATTTGGTCCTCCTTCGCCATCAGATGGAGGGAAAAAGACTTCCGACTCCAACCAGCAAGAAATTTATATAAACACATTGACGATACATACACATGTATGTGGAGATTCTTTGAAGCTGATATTATATTTCCTAGGACATGCTTTCCAATTTAGTTTATTGACTTTGCGGGCCACTGCCATTCCCTCTAAATGGCTGCCACACCCATTAAAACTCCATCTCTTAATTAAAAGTGAATTGCACTTGGGATAGTTTGGTTAGCACTTCACATCCCGAAATTACCCTAAAACCTCCCAGAACGAGTGTTTGTGTTTTTCGATCGTGGGTATTCTGCTCCCGCTGAAACTGCACCAACTTCGTTTGAAACATTTTAAATTGATTTTTTTTAAAGACTCACCCACATGATAATTCTCGGCACTAGCTTCCCAACCCAGCCCGTTTCCATAGTTATAGATGAATTATTTTCCGAAAATCGGAAGTAGTTTTTCCGCAATTTTCCTGCTTTTATGTTTTTTACTTACTCGGATCCACTTCTTTTTCTATAGCCTTCAAACCTTATATGCTCCAAAAGGTTGAGGATGTGAATCGCTTGACCCATTGTATGTGCTTTCCTGTATAATAATAATGCTTCAAATGGTTCTGTGGGCGGTGCGCTGCGAGGAGATGCTTTGTCCTTGGCATTATTATCAAATAAAAATCATAATCATCATCACCATGGTTGAGATACCCATCTCTCCCATATAGCAGCAGTGGTTGGTTATGGATTTGAAGTGGACTCTTTTGCTCATGCTGCGGTGATGGCGTAAAAAGTGAAAGCAATTTTGAAGACTTGTTTCTGTGCCATAAGAAATGTCATAGTTCATATGAGACTTGAGGTGACTGCAAGTAATTTTTAGGGCAGTTTTAGCCCGATGGAAATATAATTTTTTCCTTGTGATATAGAAATTACGAATGTTGACAAAGTCTTCTTCCTACGCAACAAGTTCATTTTCTGGTGCCCAAATTTTCAAATTCATTTAAATCAACATCAAAAACGACGGCTTAAAGACAATGTTAAAAAAGGTCGACCCATAAACTTAAATATTTATCACCTTACTAATCCAAATTTGTACGGTTATCCCAGACAAGCACTAAATATCTATTTGATTGGTTTCATCAAAGCCGCATTTTGAATGTGACTAACTAACTTGTAAAGGCATATTTTGAGAGCTTTCAAGCACAACTGTGAGGTTTCTCCAAAATATTTCTTCAAAAAAAAAAATATATAAGCCCTTGTTCTAAATTATCATTTAGCACTTCATCAGTGCCGTTTCATTGTCTTCGTCAACTTGTTCAAACATAAAAACCAATTTCCATTTCGGGCTTCAAAATGTAGGTACAATTAAAATTCTTTCAGAATGATGGGTCTAATGTGATTTTGGTGTTGGACACAAAAAAAAAACAACTAACCCCATCATCTTGTGTTATTATTAGAATGATTCACTTGATGTCGAAAGATGAATACTAATGGTCACTTAAATGATGCACTTCTGGCATTTTAGAAGTCACATCTGATAAGACTTTTATGGCTTATTTTTCGATACACTCCGGCTGAGGTAAAGAGGTGTTTATTGGATCGACATAAAAACATCTTCTCTTACTTTAAGGCTTCATAATTGCTTTATGTTTCAAGTCAGCAGACAACCTTAATGGATGTAAACCAATAAAAGAACCAAATAGGACGTTCTACTTGATTGGAAAGACATGAAAGCAATTTATCCTCAGCTCAGATTAAATCTTGTTTCTTCGACTTTATCGATGACATAAATTATTGTCTGTCTGTTTGTTCGAGTTCGGGCTCAGGAGAAACAAAATAAAGAACAAGGGTATAATTTTGTGTGGTCACGCGACTAAAATTTTCCAAGGGCCCACTGGACGCATTACTTTCTCAGTGAGTCTGTGTGGAAGACAAATGAGAGTTTTTTACAGACAAGGTCAGTGGGCATGGATAATTAGCACTTAAACGGCCGTCTGCACGGCTGTGCATCCTTTTTTAAGACGCCCGCGTGTTTTTAAAGGAGAGGGAAAAAAGACCTGGTTAAGCTGGTTGCTTCTTTTGATTTTTTTCCTCCATAAGGGTTTATTGTTATGAAAATTAATAGGGGTACTTTCATTACAATAACATCTGTGTGGTTTTTTAAAACAAGAATCAATCATTCTGACATAAGTGGAGTAGTTAATGAATAAAAATAAGGTTGAACGACTTGATGGAACAACTTATTGGAATTCTGATTACGCGTTCCTCGTTGGTGGGTGTTTTATAAACAGACGCACTTGAGGCAATGTGATCTTCGAAAACGAATTTTAAAAATTAATATTTTTGATTAAGATGTTTTCATTGACTTGAATGAAATTTTCGAAATATAATCTTGTGTTAAAAATTGTTAAATTGAAATATTTGCTTTCATTAGTTAAAAGTAAAACGAGAGAAAACTTATATACAAATTTGCTTTCTTAATACATACTTCAAGACCTATTGAACCACCTGAAAAAAAATCATTTCCCAGTCTATTAAAATTTTTTTACTCGATTTAGTTTCGTTAAATTGCGTAAAAATTACTACTGAACAAATATTAGTTTAGACCAATTTATATTATGTTAATAATTAATAATTTATACCATTTAAATTTCGATTACGTATTCAACAATAAAACACAAAAATCTCCGGTTTATATGGCATAAGTGTTTGAAAAAATATTCCCTCTAATGAAACAAAATATGTAGTTTAGAATGAGCATACAACTGGTATAAATATACAGGGTGTCCCATAGTCACCGCCCCAACGGTGTTTAACGTGTTTTTTTTGAATAAAATGATATCAAAGTGAAAAAACTACTTAAAAAACGAAAAAAATGGGTTTGATACAAAATTGCGCAGAAAAAAAAGTCTTTGGACAAACAAAAACTGTAATAAATTCTTGACTGGTTATAAAAAAAATCTTACGAATCGGACGCAGTTTGGCAAAGATAAAGCCAGTTAATGGAAAAATCATAAAAACCGTTATAACTCGAAAACGGGACCAAAACGAGAAAATGACCTCTTAAGTTTTTCGACTTAAAATGACCTCAGGAATCCATGGTTTTCATTTGGGGCGGTGACTGTGGGACACACTGTATAATATAATATAGTATAAGTATCTTCTTCACATAAATAATTCTATATTTGCATCTTCAAATAAGTCCTATCTAGTAAATAGGAGATTCAGATTCTAAACAGAATTTATTTTTTATATTTGCTGATTGGTATAAACTGGCCAATCAGTATAATATGAGAATTCTCTTATTGCGTTCTTGCTTTAGGTTATACACATTTTCGTATTGATAGCATATTTTCCGGACAGTTTCATAATTTTCGTTTAACTGGTATAAAGAACACGATACTAAAAAAAATATATGTTAATTGGCTCCTATTGAACAGAGCTGTTTAGGAAGAAGTAGACGAAGACATAGCACAGGATCTTATTTAGTTATTTGCTAATAGATATAAACTGGTCTAATGCACAAAGATATTCTTTATTAAAGTTATTTAAAATTGCATTAATTTTGATTACATTTCATATGGCAATTGCCTTAGCTGAAAGGTTTTGACTGTTTTAATGGATATAAAACTATGTATAAAATATATATAAAACTAATTCTTGACGTCGAAAACACTCTACTGAAGTTTTTCCTGTTGTTTTTCCCAAGTACCCCAAGTACCTTTTAATTCCATGAATTTTTAACTCTTTCAGTTACAAAAAGTTCCTATTTGTTTATGAATAAGAAATACCCGCCTTTGCCCTTTCTTATTCCTTGTCATCCAAAACAATTCTGAAGTGAACACCTTACCCTTATATATTACTTTACATGAAAATTCTTAAGAATTCCTTTATTTACCAGAGGTTTTCGCATCGAAGCAAGCGTACCTTTATGCCTTACTTTTCCTACTTTTTTATCATCGTATGATAATATTGTCCCCCTTCAGTTCTTCGTCATTGGTGAAAGGAAATTCTTCAGTCCTCAAGGTTTTTCCGAATTTTTATCTGGCTGTTTTGGTCAAGTCGTCATATTTTCATGAAAACTATACTCGTAGTGCTTCTACTGCTGTTGCCCCCTATAGAATTCCTTCCCGTTTATTATAAAGTTTTGAAAATCTAAAAATACATTTATAGTAACAAGTAGTTATTGTAGTAGGGTGACACAAAAAAAAGTGTCGTTGGCCATTACCACCACATATACATACTTCTCGTTGCTGTTCCTGATTATGCTGACCTCTGTGAGGGTGAAAACTTTTCTCAAAGTATGCAAATCATACAATCACTTAAGGCAGAATAATTTTCGTTTGATGACTCTGCTGTCGTAATATTACCAACCCAAAAAAAAAAATAAAAAATCTTCTTGCAAATAAGTCTAGATTCAAGGGTAGCAACATTGAGATCATTTTCGAGTTTGCTCAATTTTTTTTTCTTCAGTTTTACAAATTAGACAATATTTCAAAACAAAATTCAAGTGTTTAAAGAAGAGGACATCATCAAGCAACTGCTTGAAGCGTGAAGGCCATGAGTTGATGAGTAGGGTAGGTACGTTGGGAATGGAGGGAGATGGAGCATTAACATCATGTCGAAGGATCAAAGTCTCTTCCATGCTTACAAGTTAATTTAAAAATTATACATTTTGGCATCTGTATTAGTGTGTGGTCGAATCTTCATATGCACATACACACGTTACATGCAAACAACATTCAATATACAAAATTTATTGCTTTAGTGCACCCAAGCACCCAAGCACCACTTGACCCAATTTCTTCCTTCACTTCTTGGGAAAGACGA
The DNA here is from genome assembly GCA_911387755.1 of Chrysotoxum bicinctum. NCBI lineage: Eukaryota > Metazoa > Arthropoda > Insecta > Diptera > Syrphidae > Chrysotoxum > Chrysotoxum bicinctum. Next base: position 774,075 of record OU426988.1, on the reverse strand, counting down.
CTGCAGCATTTGTAGTTGGTTGCAGTAGCTGAAGGATTGGCAGCCAACCAGTTGTAGTGGCACAGCAAATGAGCACCAATGCATATAAATCCTTATAAGGATTACACCAGGATTTTGATACATATTCGTTCGAAGCTTAACACTGCCATGATTCCCACATTGCAACTCTGTTGCTTTGAATTATGACCATGAAGTTAATGTCAGGAGTTACTGTGGCATAGTATATAGAACATGACTTGATTCAGTACTAAGTTTGTATATCTGACTTGTTCTATCCTAATCAGGTTTAGAGACTATAGAGCACAAACACTTACAAATTAAGACGTTTTTATGAATTCAAAATGTATGCTTAGAAGAATTCCGGATAGCCTTGACTTTAATTTGATGTGTCAATATGCGGGAAATTGTGCTGGCTTTTAAGATTTAGGGATCTATAACAATGTTTGGATTTTAAGGTATAGAATGCCTACAAATGCGGAAGAATATGAAGGAAACAAAAATAAAAAAAAAAAAACTTGGGAAGTAATGGCCTTAGATGAACGGGTTAATGGCCCCGGACATCATTTTGGCCATTATTTTCAGGACATACAGTTTTGATTTATAGAATGTCTGATTTCAAAGGTAATGACTGGAAATATTTTTAAAAAAAATTAAAAAAGAATATTTGGACTCACATTTTGGCATTCATCAGAAGTCAATTTCATTTTTTTTCCAATTTGAAATTCTTTCGTTTTCTCTGAATAAAAATATACGCCTCAATCTTTCTTCAAACAACGTTCACAAGACAAATATTTAAAGCAAAAAAAATCGACTATTGACAACTTGGTCTACGGACAAAATATGCAAATTAGACCATCTCTTGGTGGTTCTCAACTACTCTCTACTTGATAAATTCACAGACAGTAAAATAGTAAAGAAGACAACAAAAAGTGATAATAATATTGGTGCCAAACTTAAAACAACTTATGCTGCGCAAGGATCCTAGGCCCTTGTGGATGCTTTGTTGTTTTTAACGTTTAAGCTACATCCCTTGAATAAGAAGAAAACAGAACCATAATTTATAATCCGTTTTTTTTACTCGATTTAAAAAAAGCAATCAACATTTTGGCATCCATTCAACCGACTTCTTTTCGGTTTATACAGTCGCAGCTTAAATTTTTCATATTTAATTTTAATGCAAACACATACAAAGCATACACAAAATAAACTTATAGAGTCCTTAAGGATATCCTCGTCGGCAAAAAACTACCCTAATATCCTCGATACATATTATACTGCGGTGCAAATTTCATAGGTTATTACTTGTATGTCCAATAAAATATTTCGTGTCCCCAGGCTACGAAGCGCGTAGCGATGCGGAAAAAATATATTGTAAACGCCCTGAATGAAAATAAAGTCCCTTACAACAGCACCAGACAGCCGACGATGTAAATACAAAGGCCTCTCAAATATTTGAGCCTGCCTTACGCAGTAATTCCTTCATCGTTCATCGTCAAAAGTTCATGTTCGTAGTACAATGTGCTCACATTATGTCATTCAAATCCTCCCAGAGCTCCGACAGCAGTAACACAAGAATAGACAAAGGTTCTTTACACATACGAGTTGCTCTACTTTGTCTTTTAAGGTATAACAATTTATACGCATCCTTAAATTATGATCATCGACAACACCCTCAAAAACTCAAATGGCTATGACGGTGAAGCCCAATTGCAAAGACTATCTAATAAAACTGAGATTGACTAAAGTTACCGCTCTTGCCTTAAGCCCAATAGTTGGGTAGGCAGTGTACTAATGGGGTCTTACGCAAAAACGTAGTCATGGGGGGAACAAGATAGAAAACAATTGCTTAGAAAATTTGCGAATTTAATTGAATCAAAGCAACCTTTTGGCGTGTGGAAAATTTGCAATCTCCAACGCCTCAGCTCTTATACGGAAAAACTATCACGCGAGAAATATTATAAAATATTGGTTTTAATTTGAAGATAAATTAATTCCTCAACATTGCTTTCGCCTTACAAACGGATAACTTACTTCAAAGCCTTAATAGATCTTTGTTTCCTAAAACGAGCTTTGCAAAGCTAGGACAGTCACTCGTGCAAAATAAATTTTCGAAGCAATTTTAGTCTACGGCCCTGGGGGTACAGTTATTCTTTCTATGTTTACTTCGTTTTTCGTCTGGGTTTGGGGGAATTGCTCGAGGTTTTATGATAGTCCTTTTTATATGCTGTCGTTTATGCTTATGATTATTTTTCAAAGTATTTCTATATGACCCCGTACATACCCTCAGATATACTATAAATATTTGTATGAAGTCATAAAGTGCGGCTTGGCCTATCGCTTAGAGATTTTTATTGTTGGACGATAAAATAATATACCATCTTTCATAATAAAACAAAATTTATTTGGAATCAAAATCAAAAAAAATAATTCCTATTAGAAATGAGTCCGACCAAAGTAAGGCACTCCGAAACCTTTTTCAATTTTAATTTCTCACTTTTCCTCGTCCTTCTACTTTTTCCTAGCACGCCACATTCTGCTATAACCATTCCTAAGAGGGATGTTGGTGGCACATTTACAAAATAGAGCCAAGTCACAGACAGCCAGCACATGAGGGATAGAGCATAGAGGATGGAAGAATGTCAAGTTGCAAGTCACTTGCATGAAAAACCGACAACAATGCAAAGTTTCTCTGTGATTATTTTCGTATCCCGGCTGCTGGCACAAAAACCATTCAAGTAAAAGCCACAACCTAATACAAGGTGAAATGCATTTGCGTAATTTCGTAATTATTTTATCATTTCTCACCTCTAGTTCTGTTTGTCGGTCCCCGTTTCGGCTTTGAATTCAAGTTTGGGTTGTGCAGTGCGGTGGATTCTTTCGGGAACATTAACTGGCAGTCTGCATTAGACAGTAACAGTGGTTTTGGTCTTGGATGCAGGGTGGGAGTGGTGCACCAAAAATGTCATTGCAAGAGCTGCATTTTGAACATCTTGTCTGCTCTGATGTTATATTTATCGTCAGATCGATGTCCTATTTAACAAAAGTGGCATCCATTCTTGTATAACAATAAGAATCATAGAACTAATGATATAAAAGGAATATGAATTTAGATCGATTGGGAGCACAACTGCAGTGCGGAACAAACACATCATTCAGTTTCTAAGCCGTGATTGATTGATGTTGGCGGTCGGGCTCTCATTTGAAATATGACGGTGCCAGTTAGTCTCTTCCAAAGCAGTTATCCAGGACAAGCAAGCGACTTTCAATTAAATGACAAGCTACACTATACGGATATATGTCATATGTACATATCAGGAACTAGCTTAATGATTTTCTTAAGATTGAATTATTTGAATATTTAATGATAACAAAATTTTGTTTTCTTATGATTTTCAAATTTTAAAAGATGACTAGTTTTAAGAACACCTTTACCTATGAGGTATGGGACTATGAAAAGCTTGAATTCTGACACATTGAATATGAAATTCTATTTCTGACAAAATGTACAAAAGTACATATTAAGAAAAAAAAAGTCCTTGAAAAAAAATGCAATTTACTTTGAAAAAATGTACATAATTTCAACATGCGAAACAATTCACGTTCATTGCTTAAGATGATTTTCTGACTTTTCCTCTCTAGAAGACTATGCTTATCTCAAACCAGTGGACCCCGTTTTTTTAAAAACACTCTCCAACTTTTCATACCAACTTTAGTGAATACATTTTCTTCCATCTCTACCACACCACCAAGCTAAACACATATGCACGAAAATGTAAAACCTTTAACGAAGATTCTTTTCGCACAGATTTGCATCTCTTACAAAAAAGATTTTTAAGATCCATTCTACCCCTTTTCTCTCGTTTTCGTACTAGGTCAAACATATGTGAAGGAACCTAAAGAATTCCTATCTCAAAAAAATATAAGGAAAAACTTATAATTCGTTGAAGCGAAAAGTTTTCACTTAAGCTGCTCTGGCGATAAGTGCGATAAACACTCTATAAGAGTATGAAAAATGCATTAGGTATACTCGAGCTCGTAGTTTTGAGGAACAAATTCCATCATCATAGCGTTATTTTCCTACTACTGACTGCCTGCGTGCCCCGTGAGTCCCTTCTCCAACTTTTCGTATTTCTAAACGGATTTAGTGCAGCAAACTTCTTTCCGAAGGATTTCAATATTCTGCGTAGTGATATAAATGTAATGCGAAAATTGCCTTTTCATACGCTTTATAAAAGCCACATTCGTCTCTTAAACCTACCCACTGTGGCTTCTGTTCAAATGGTTCATGGAGGCAGCCGCATTACTGCCATGACTCGAGTAGTTCAAAAGTTAGTCTTTAAGGGAAACCAACCTACAGATAACAGCTTTGGTCATTAATTGGGGCTTAAGTGACAAGAACTGTGGCGAGATGTGTTGACAGATTGCCTTAATGAACTTTGACAAACTTTTTCTTTAATAAGCCACCATCATTAACCCCGTCTTTAAGTGTCATCCAATTAGTTTCGGTTCCAATGGTTTATTTCAATTTTTTGTTTGCATCAAGATTAGGTATCCAACGCAAAACAAAAAAGGACATGAAAATATTATTTTAACGCTCATAGTTATATTTCAGTACTTACATATATAGTTGCTTTTTTTTTTTAATTTGGCTTTTAAAAGGATTTGGATTCAAACCCAGAATTTTTGATAGATCGAAAATTCAAATATACCAAAACAAAATGTCAGGCAACTAATAAGAGGTAACTATTTCTGGACTAGCTTTTCATCAGTTCCTTAGTTAAAGCTTATATTGACAGTCATTGAAAAAGAAACTCGGTAAGCACCACTTTCTTCCTCCCCCACTTGCCCTTCCTCTTTCAGCTGCTTATGCTTTCCCTAGTCTCCGCTACTATTTGAAATCGAGTGGAAAAACGAGCTTGTAGAGGAAATTCTGATAATTCTCTCTTTCCTGGGGTGAAACTTAATCTTCAAAAAGTCGCCGTGAGTTTTCTTACATTGTTGTTGCTGTTTCATGTTTTTGTGTTGCTTCATCTTGTCTTTCTATTGTTGTTTTGTATACTTAGCTGCTTCAAGCACTATATACCATACTCGACGTCATTTTCATTCAGACTTGCTTCTACTAGTTAAGAAGTATAGCCTAACAGAACTTTTTCCCGAATAAAAAAAAAACTGAAGAGGATTTCCTTGGAAAATCCAGGTGCAAAACGTGATCAAGTTCAAAATCGAATTACACTGTTTGAAGGAAGGAAGAGAAGGTTTGTGAATTTCTCTCCCACTGCTCCTGTTAATGTCCTGCACAAACATAAATTTGGAACTGAAACTGGATTAGTGGTATCCCATCTGAATAAAGTTCACAAATTGTGTGGCCGAGAACTGAAGTTAGAACCAACTACCGACGAACAAGGATGATGATGACAATACCGACGATGAAACTTATCGTAGGCGATGTGAATTTTGATCGATTGAGAAGTGAATCGGTCGCTTGGTGCAGTGAAGCTTCCTCAATCCATGAATCTCAATATAAATCTGTATCTAGGCGTGCAACTCAATCAGAATGGGTAAGATAAATTTGAATTAGTAAAATTTGTAATTTATACAGAGAGCAACTCTTCGAATTGAATTTAATTTTGACACGCTCTGATTTTCTTCGAATTTGAATTAAAAAGTTGAGTTTGAGTTAGAGAATAGGTATTTCTCATTGAAGCTGATTGAAAAGGGATTCGGAGTGTGCTGCACAAAGAAAGACAAAGGATTAATGAAGAAATTCGATTTGGTATGCTCTTTGGAGACAAAATGTGATCAAAATAATTTCAAACTTCTGATGGTGTTACAAAGAAGAGTGTAAATTTATAATTGCTTTGTGCGAAGTGACTTACATTGAAAGGCACGGAATTCTCTTTAGTTATCCACTGAAAGTCGTGTATTGAATGCTTTTTGAAAGTTGTAACGGGTATCGAATTTTGAAAGAATTCTTGTAGGTCAAATAAAAAGTATACTTTTAGGATGCAATTTACGATCTCGCTGGATTGTGTACAGTGATGTGTGAAATAATTGGATTGAATTTAATTTAAGTTCTGATTTCAAAAAATGTATTGGGAAATAACCTAAGAATATTATATTCTAGTAAAACCACTTAAAATTTAAGTATAGGAAAATAGTATTAATAAGTAATTAATGGAAAGTATCTCACGTATTTCTATTATTTAAAAAGTCTTTATAATCCTATAGTGGAGTTCAAGTCTAAGACATTTTTTTTTTAATTATCTGTCAGCTTAACAGTGAACAATCGCTTTCAATAATTCACCGGAAGATTTGTAATGAAATAAAAATGATGAAGGTTCTGTATAGCTGAACAAAGCGATACAGTACATTTTATTGATTTTAAGGTGTAAATTCAAGTAAAATTTTGATTGAATATGTTCACAATATTAGAGCTTATATAAAAACCATTCTAGTGTTTTAACATGTAGTACAAAACAATTTGGGATCCTCTTCTATATCTGTATCTATTTCAAAGATCCAAAAATTAGTTCTTATTCTGGCGGTCAGATGGATTTCTATGATATGGTTGAACGAGTATAAGCTACAGTCAAAAGAAAAAAGACAAGAAATAATTGAAAATTGACATACATAAGGATAAAAGAGATGGGCATATAACATTGCTGTCAATATAATCCATATCGTTTTATTTGAAAAGGATAATCTACTCGTATATGGATCATTGGCGATAATAAAACACGGCTAGTATATAATAACCATTCATTGAGGATTTAAATATACATATGAGGCTTAATCATTTCACCAAAATTTTGAATATTTTAAATATATTTGGAAAAATGCCGCTACATATAACCTTCCAACCAACCTAGAAACAATCTAACATCAAATTGATCTTTTCTTGCTGTGTCCTTAGAGATTTTTCAAAATCAAAACATTACAAAGAAAAATTAATAAATCTTTCGTAAGTATTTTTGTCTTTAACAAATGATTTATTTTAGTCTATCAAAAGAAAACGAAAAACAAAAAGTAGCTACCCAAGGAAAAAGATTTAGAAACAAATTTACAAGTAAATAAAAGTAAATTGCTGCAAACTTTTCATCAAAATTTTTTGTCTCAGGAGATTTCAGCACAATATAACAACACGCACAATGAAAATGAGTTCATATGTACAAATATGTATATGGTACATAAATAAAACAATAAAATACAAGAACAAAAACAAATAGAATGAAACAAAGAATCAAAATCTATTTTTCATCTAAGTGTATCTCTCTACACAGGATATGATGAAAAAGAAGAAAATGACAAGGACTCAAAAGATGAAGAAAAACTATCCTAATGGAAATAGGCCTTTAACAAAACAGGCTTGCTGCCATGTAAAAAAATAGTTGTGTTATTGTAAAGATCCATCTGAGAGATGATATTTACGTATGTATTTTTAAAAAGACTCATTGAGTTTATGAAGTTCATTTTTAAATAATAAATTAGTGAAAACTTAACAATTAGGTGTTTTAATTGTATACAAATTATCATAAACATACAAATACAAATTTATTTTTTAAGATATAAAAAAAAAGAAATACTAAAGTAGAGTAAGCTCTTTGTCTTAAAAAAAATGACAAAACATGATTTAGAAAACTTTATATTAAAAAGAATTGCTGCTAAAAATATAAGATGGAAGAAAATGTTGAAGAAAGAAAATCAAAGAAGAAACTAAAATCAAAGAAGAAATAAATAAAATGCACGACTGGGTCGCACGAACTTGCTCCTATGTAATAGACTAGGAATTTTAAAAACGGATGTTATTAAAGAAAACTGTTCATAAGTATAAAATGAACTTTTTAAATTCTTTTAGTAATAAGAGCTAAAAACAGAATGCTATGCAAATATGAATTTATGCAAGAACAAAAATTATAAGTCGTTGTAGTGGCACCTTAAAAAAAAAACAAGCTTTTATGTACAAAATTTTTAAAACATTTTTAAGAAAAAAATTGGTACGCCAACCTAAAGTTTTTATTATTGTACGAATAAGAGTTAAATTTCCAAAAAAAATACTAAGCCGTTCTTGAGATATCGAATTTTTCAAAAAAAAAATTTTTTTTTTAATTGAAAAAATATTTTTTTTTAAGTTTTTAAATGCAATGTTTTTTTAAACTTTTTAGGAGCTTCTGTATAAAAAATTTCATTAAAATCCGTTATGCCGATAATGAGAAATTCAAAATAATCGTTCTATGGTAGGTACAGTCAGTAATATCTAGATTTCAATTTTTGTTTTATTAAATTATAGATCGTAAGAATTAATCAAAAGAAAAAAAATTTAGCAAAATTCTCGGAACCGTTTTCGAGAAAAATAAGATTTTCGAAAACCATTTTTTAAATTTAGTATGGAAGGTACCGTTAGTTTTAGATAAAACAAAATTTTTTTCTCAAATCTTGTAGATTATGTTAAGAAACTTTTATTTGTGAAGTTTGAAAAAATCGATCTTGGGGTTTTCGAAATATTGAGTTTTCAAAAAAAAATTTTGATTTTTTTTTTTAAATCCAAAAAATAAAAAATTGAAAATTTGAATATGGAATAATATTCAAACTTTGGAGGAGCTTTGGTATAAAAAAATGATTTAAATCGGCTGTACCGTTTTCGAGAAAATCAAAAACAAAAAAAAATGGACCCAGGGGGTTACCAAAAATAACAATTTTTTGGAATTTTTTTTTCAACCATTACCTAGTTTTAACCAAATAAAATTTTTCAATTTTTTTTTTTAAATTCTGTGGGACAGTTTTAGAAAAAAAAAATATTTATGTATAAAACTTCGAAAAAAATCGTATGGCAGGTACCGTTATTTTTGGTCTTAAAAAAAAAGAAAAAAATGCGTGGGGGGAAAATTAAAACCCATATCTACCAAGTTTGAAGAAAATCGGCCGAGCCGTTTAGGCTGTAGTCGAACCGATAGACAAACAGACAGACAGAATTGCGAGACCCACTTTTTTGGTCTTCGCTATCATCGTAATGTCAACTTTGATCAAAATCTCGAGTTCGATTTTTTTTACGAATGCATAACTTGCCTTATACATATGTAGTACCTATAAGTCGCAAGTAAAAATTTAAATGTTTTCATTTTTATTTCATGCAGAACAAGTGACGTTACATCACAAGACACATCCAATGCAATTTATTAATAAAATATACAAACTTTACTATGTGTAAAAATCTCTTCAATTGTTTCCTACTTGCATATACATACCTAAATATTCGATCAGGTGGCGTTATAAGCCCATTTTCTTTAAATTTCTATGAAAACCATTTTTTTCATTGCTGATGAGGATGACAAACATCCCACTCATACTCGCAGTCACCTTTAACATTTTTTAATCAAGCGCAATATATTATAAGTCCGAATCAAGATGAAACGAATATCCTAAAATATATTTCGTATTATTTATAAATATTTCGCAACAAAATAGTTATTAATTATTAAGAAGGTGACTCTGTTCAATAATGGTGCACTGCGGCGTATACGTACTTTTTTGTAATTTCTTATAATAATCTTTATTATTCTAAAAAAGGCAAATTTAATTATTTTAGGACCGAAATTTTGCTCAGTTACTATATTTACGTACATATATATAGCATCGTGTTTTATAAAATATATTAGGGCACAATATGGTTAACGTTGAGTAAAACTTTCTTAGATACATACCTTGAAAGTATACTTTACTGCATAATACACTACACGATACTTTATTACTCAAAACTCGACATATTTTGTTTCAATGTTAAAAGTAGGTATTTGCAAATATGTCAAAGTATACATCAGAGATGTAAAAGAATGGAACTCTGGATGTCAACCGAATAGAAGTTATTATATATTTTTGATGCACCTCATAGAATTTCAATATGTATATTATTTTATAACACTCTAATGCGATCTTTGCGAAGAAATCAAACTTCACAGAAATTTTATTTATTTATTATAAAATTTATTTTGGAGTGATGGTAACCCTACGCCAAGACCACATCCAATAAAATAAAAAACTAGGGCCACCTTAAGTTAAGATTTATTCTCTTTGCAAATTGGATGTGACCTCACTCAAGCGACCATCTTTTCAGCCTCAAAATCGTTTCGTTCTCTCACTATATGACATAAACATACGTTTAACGAAGACCAGTCGATTGAAATAATAAAAGTCAAGATGGCCGACGACGTATACAAATATTTCAGTTGTTCTAAAAACAAAGAAAAAACTAAGTACTAACAGCATCTTAGGGTAGATTATAAAGGAGGACCAAGGACCTATCTGAAAATGTATCTGACATCTCTAACTAAATTACATTGTTTTGTTTTCTTGTTTAACTGGTCCTGACACGCAATTGAGCGGTTGCTATGTGTATATCAAATGAACTCATCCAAAGCTAATTAATTAATTGAATGTGAAGATGAAGATAAGAGGAAGTACCAACCCGCTACACACCCGAATGTGTAATAATGTCGTTCATTTTGACCAACACACTAATGATTTTTTTTTTTTTTTCATTCATCCTTCTTTTCTGGACCATTTACTTTCAGTGAACAGAAATCTGTAGCTGGAACTGTAAGAAGAATATTACCGATTTTTTGTATTTGAATTATTTACATTGGGTTTATAGGTATGTGTAAGGCAGGACCGTCAACGGCATGACTATGACATATACTCGTAGTTAGTTCACTTGTATGAATTATTTGACATGTGAGTGGACCGAAGAGGCACTTGGAACTACTCTAACGTCAAATACAAATGCTTTTGAAGAGATGCGGTATCCAGTTGAATTATTCGAATTAAATTGAAGACAAGTGCACTGCACTAAACGAATAACGACTCCAAGCACATTCGATCCAAATAATTGGCAACAGACTCCAAAAACCATCATTAAAACTATTTGTTTGTTAAACGAAATCTGTAGAGGGCTCGAATGGATTTGATTTAAAGCCATACACGACGGTTCTATTCAGTTTAGGGATTTTATAGAATTCTGATGTTGTGAAGGACTCTCGAACATAATAAAAGTTCATCCAAGTGAATGTCAATGGAAATGACGTAAGGGCCATGGGATAGAAGTGACATGAGTGAGAAAAAAAACGTAACATAAAAGGTGAATAAAATTTGTAAGCTATTTTCCAGTTTCAATGAATGTATTCTTTTTCGCCATTGAATCGCAAACCAAGGTCAATGTGCGGCGGCTTTTTTTTATATTTTTTGCCAGTTATCAGAAAAGACTATCAACATAAAAAGAACAACCTGTTGTACGTGTTTAGATGTCATGATCAATGAAAAAGATCACCTGTCTCACCAGACAGTGACACAGTTGGTTCCTTGGAAACGAATTCAGATTCGGATGAAGGGCACATTCGTTCTCTTGTTGCTATTGAGTATTAATGTGATCTCCTTGAGTGCAAAATCATATAAAAAGGTTTCCCCTCTGATATAGAAGTGAATGTTCTGTGCACCCAACATTTGGTCTACTGCACTCACAGAATCAAAAAAAAACACTTAAATGGATGTGAATGACTTAGCAAAATGAACACGCATTGAACGCCTACCAATAAAACTTCAACATTTCGATGGAGGAGGTCACCTACTATTTGCAATTGATCCTGCTATAAAAAGCCAATTGGTCGACAGAAATATATCAGTTCCACACAGTCCAACATATAATAAACAACCAACAAAAATGGCATTCAAAGTAGTTATTGCTCTTGCTCTCTTCGCCGCCGTTGCAAACGCATCACAATTATTCCAAGCTCCACTGGCCTACTCACCACTGACCTATGCAGGATCAGCTATTGGATCAACTCAGGAAAATGTTGTCCGTTCATTCGGTGGCACTGTCTCACATTACTCCAAAGCTGTGGATACACCATTTTCAAGCGTTCGAAAGAGTGACACCCGCATCAACAACAATGTCTACACTCCAGCTTTGGCTAAGACTTTTACATATGCTGCTGCACCAGCCCCAGCAGTCTATGCTCATGCTGCCGCTCCAGCCATCTATGCTCAAGGTACTCCAGTTGTTGCTGCTAGAGGTATTGCTTATTCACCAGCTGCAACCGTTGCTCATGTGACTTTTGATGGATTTGGCGCTCATTATGTGTATTGAGGAATTTCTGTGTTAAAATGTTTGTAAATTTATTTCATTTAATTAAAAAAAAAATACTTTGACGAATATTGGTTGGAGCGAATATGAAGTTTTGATACAAGCGATACTTTTCGTCAGATTTTCCCCTTGCTTTCCATACTCAGAAATTGGAAATAATTATGTCCATGAGAAAAATGAGGAATCCATTCAGAATAGGCCGATTGATCGATATGTTCAACAATTCTTGTCAAGCAATATTTTGTTTGTATTACAAACATCATAAAGTGAAAATGAATAAGTTCCAAAATACCTAACAAATTTAACTTTCAGCTTTTTTTGTTTCTCGAGTGCACTGGCTTTTAGATCTCCATCTTACCTCATGTAAACATAGGTAGAAATGTCGACAATCGGCAGTCTAGCCCTGTGATCCAATTAGAGCCATTTTGATACCATAACTCGTATTAACCTATGGATGGATTGTTGACATTCATGAAGTCATCCAGTTAGGATTAAGTTTAAAAATATAAATCTAGTAGGTTTTGATGTTTCTTATTGTGTGTTTGCTTTTGCACAATCATCCGGAAATTGGATCACTCACTCAGTCCGACCACCACACTCATCCCACACTATCTACCCTGTACCAAGTTAGGCAGCTTGTTGACTGGTGCTAAAATAGTAGCAAATATCCGCCTGACAGATCATTGAGCCCACGCAATGTAAGCCTCTGTCAAAGCCCTCAGTCCGCTAGCTCGGGATCTAAGGAGTCAAACGGAGGGCATGCCGAGTAGTAACCGAAGTTCGTTCTAGAGCCATTTCCTCGCGTTGGGAAAAGATATCAAATCTTTGATTTTCATTTCTGAAAGTTCGTCAATGTCGTCAAAAAATGCCCTTCCTAATGATTGTGTTCTTAGTTTGGCACAGAGCAGAGCATTTGCAGAGGAAATGGAGGAAAGTTTCCTTTGCCCGGTGGTCTCTACAGCTATGACAGTGAGTGTTGTGAAAAAGGCCTAACTTCGCCGCATGCTCTGCTGTTGACCAGTGATAGCTACAGATAACTACGATCCTGGCAAAACATATCCTGGGTCTGCATATCAGATCAAGTGTTCATGATTTATTATAGGTGGTTCAAATCTTTCTATATACGAGTATAATGCAGTTACTTAAACTGCTCCACCTTCATCGAGTGTAAAAATCCCTAAAATCTGTAAATTTATCGATTGTCTTCTAAAATAAATTGTGACGAATAAAAATTTTTCTATTTCTTTCTACAAATATTTTATTTTCACTCTTTTCATAAGGATTGAGCTATGATCTTATTTCTTCCAACCTTAAATATAGTTCTATAAAATAAAAAAAAATTGTTTCCACAATTTTGTGATCAATATTTTCAGAAAAAAAAATTGTAATTAATTATCCCCTAAGTAATTGGGTTTAATGGGCTTAGATGTCCAAACTATTGTCTTCTTAACATACACCACGATTGCTATCGACGATAAAAATAAACTTCCATATTTAAATCCACGCAAAGTCTCCAATTGCAAAAAAACTATAAGGGAAAACTTCATTAATTTTAATTACAAAGCCATTCTATTAGATTCGAATTCTAATGAAGAACTTGACATCCCACAAAGAAAAGTAGAAATGAAACCCCTACTTCTCAACTTCGTTTTGACTTTTTTTTATCGAAAAAAAAAATCAATCTTTAATTTATTCCAAATTTCGCGAAGCTCATGAACTGTGGGAGAAGATAAATTAATAAAAAAAATCGCTTCAATGAGCTTAGTGCAAGGTAATGTCTGTGCAGAGGTTCCTTTCAAAATCATCCAACTAGAGCAGCATAAGGATGGAATTTTCAATGAATTGAATTTATCCCGAGTTGAAACGCAAACAAAAACTACGCAAAGTCCAAAAACTTTATGGTCTTGGCTATTGTAAAGTTTGATTGATCATGAACCAAAGAGGCAAACAAAACTCACTTCTATTTCACAAGAGAGGGTCACAAATTTATCATCTAACTTTGGAGTTAGGTCTATTCTGATGCTAATTTAGTCACATACCTACAGACATACACGCTTCTAACGTTAGAAAATTTCTATTTCAATTTCCAATGCTATCTCCATTAGGAAGGCAGTCATTGTAATTTTGTAATGAATATATTAAGTACTTTGAAGTAATGATTTTTTTACAGAAGTGTAATTCAGGCCAAAGTAATTTTTTACAGTCAAAGTGCAAAAGAAAAAGAAACTTTGCAACGTTCAAATTCATCACAATGAAACTCTTGTGCAACTTACGTTCCACTAGAAGAAATATGGTATATGCTTTTATAGTAAAATAAGAAAAAATAAAAATAAAAAAAAAAAAAACAGAAAAAAGCAGAACTTAACCTTTTGCTTCTTACAATCATCGGATTGCCAGGAAAGTAATACCGGTAAGCTAAAACAGCCAACTTATTTAGGCCTGTCTGTTGAAGGGGCCTATACCTCAAATTAGATTTAATCACTTCTGTTTTATTTAACAAACAAACACCGGGGTTTTATACAGACAAAAACACTGAAGTCTTAGGTTTAGTAGACATATAGAATAAAAAAAGAAAGAATTTGTGGTTTTCCTTAGAGTCAATATTTTCTAAAAACACAACTTTAGTTTTTTTTTTCTTAAACATTGAAATTTAGTGCCTCTTTTTTAAAAGATTTGTGATGCCATGAAAAATTTCACAAAAATCATTTAAGTGGCTCCGATTTAATTGAATTAAGGCAAACAGCAAACAAATATTAAAGTTATCACAACTAAATAACTTGTGAAGGTTAGTTTTAAATCGCGAAAATTTGTTTAAAGTTTTTCAACATTATAATAAAAAAAAACACATTTTCAAGGTGTAAAGAAACCTGGCTGTCTTAGGCAAATATTCAGAATAGAATTGCGTGACTCTTTAATATCCCCTTCATCAAAACAAAAAACTTTAGTAAAACCCCCAGTTGGACGCCTGAAAGCTCCATTAAAAATTGTTTTTAATCCGCTCATGTAGAGTGCAATTTATTTTACACAATACCGCTGGTTCACTTTGCAGCGCTTTCATCGCAAAGAACAATTTGTCAGATTTTCAATTTTTCAATTTCCAAGCAAAGAAAGTGGTAGAGTTCGTCATGAATGGCAACAATGATACAGGATTCGTTCTTGGTTGTAAAGAAGAGGTATGAATGTGTGCTCATATTCCTAGCCCTTGAATTGCATGCCAAACACCTTGACGTATATAAAATTCTTTTCAGGTGTTTTCCTTTTTCTTTTTTTTTTGAAAAGCATTCTGCATATGTTTTTGACAAGCAATTTTTTTCACAACACAAAAGAAACCACTTGTCAATGTTTAAAATTTGGTTCTCTTTTTTTCGGCAACCGATCCGAATCCGGAGCAAAGAAAGGCATCGATGATGTGCAACGGAAATATGAATGTTTTGAAAATGAACATTGATTTACAAATTTAAGATGGTAAAAAGGTGAATGATAATTTATACCGACAAAAATTGAATAATTGAATTATGGTTTGAATTGCATTCCTTTCCATGTTTATGCTTATGAGAAAGTTACAAGACTTATAAGAGCATTTCATGTCATGATTGAGTGCCTCATATCTAAGATGAGATGTTCGGATTCAGCAGACAATTGTAGGTCGTTCTCCTCCGTAAGAAAGCACAGAAAACACTTTGACTCATTTAAGACAAAGGGAAACTGATTTTATTAGATTTTTAAAATCCAACTTTGCATCCAGCTATTTGAATTTAATTAAATGAAATAAGTCAAGAAGTACAAGAGATGTATTTGCTTGACGAACACGTACGTATACTCTGGTTCGGCAACAAGAAAGTTTATTCGTGTAGGTATTCAATAGTTAGAATTCAACAACCATCACTTTTCTTTTCGTAGTGAACTTTTATAAATAAATTTTATAACTTTAATAAATTTAAATAAAATAAATAAAAATAACTTTTATGTACCCAACAGTGGCATAGAAAAATTTCGTAAGAAATAATTGCTGAAAGGAAGGAAATCCTATTTATACCATCAAAGAAAATTTCATTTTATGCAAGCACTCACGCTTACCGCCGAGCAATATACATAGATATAACTCATAGACAGATAGCAAAATGGAAGAAGGAAATCACTATTTGTTTGTTTGGCTCTAGCTAAATTCTTTCTTACCTCTGGGCTTCCGTATTTTGCATTTGACTTCGTGCCTTCCTTTGTGTAAGATGCCGCTCGGTGTGCTTCTTTAAAGGATATAAATGTGAATAACATTACTGCCAAGCAAGCTAGCTAAATCCCCTTAAACCATTTGCATTAACGAAAATGAGAAGAAGTTTGGTGAATGTGTTGCTGTGACGCGTGAGGCCGTAGATAGAAGATGTTAAATCAGCTAACACCACCCACACCAAGTCCTCCGACCTTCCTTTATATCTGGCTGCTTCGGAGGAACAGTAAATCACGGGTTTCTGTTGAGTTTGGAGATAGAGCCGTGAATGCGGAACATCAGATTGAATGAGTCGACTTTATCAGGATTGATGATTGCATTCATGTCAAGCCGACAGCGTTGCTTGGAGGTGACATGAAAAGGTATGTCAAATTTTATGGGTGATAGCACAGCAAGCTTGGATATTTTATGTTGTTCGCTGTTAATGCTGCGATATAGTTAGACATTCTTGTGTTGCGAGAGTTTAAGGATCCCATATAGAGATTGCTTGTTGGACTTTAATGTAAAATAAGAGTTGAAGGTGTGCTGATGGTAGGCTTATGAATGAAAATGCAAATAAGTTTCATTTTTATTCTTTAGTTTCGAATGACTATGTGATTTAGTCCTGATAAGGAGCAGGTTATCTTTTCTTGTAAAAGTGAAAAGGTATAAAATCAATTAGTTTTTGTCAGTGTCGACACTTTATCCAATTAAATCTGACAACAATTATCACGAACATGGCACGGTATAACATGTAAAAAAGCAGTTTGGAGAATTAAGTCATACCAGATATAACTATAGGTCCAGCTTCTAAGGCTCTAAAGGGCTTGATATATACAAAACATGGTGACACATTCGAAGAATGGAATTCCAATACGAAAAAAAATACAGAACAAGAGAATTTTGTCTGAGAAGCCTTCCCTGCTTGGTGCATTATTTCTTCCAATCGATATTTCATTGAACCACGCAGGCAATGTATTCCTAGAATGAGCATCGACCGTGTTCACCCTTGGGGGCTTAGTGAACTATGAACTACAAAATTCCTGAAATCTCACAACAAACGCATCCTCTGTAACGAGTATACACCACAACGTCACATAGAAATTTCAACAAGGACACTACGAGTATACTGATTTACTAGAAGAGATGAAAAATTGGTTAATGAAAACGAAGTGTAGTCCTCCACTTCAAAGAATGTTTATTGTTCGATAGTCCCAACATGCATTGCATGGTGAAAGCACTTTTTGCCCACATCCTTTATGAAGGTAGATTATAAATTAGGTTTCTCCAACAGGCGTTTAATTTAATTGTTCCCTTCTCTATAGGTATCATGGCAAACTTGCTTTGTAATTCTTATTTAATGGAAACACACCTGGCTCACACATTAAACATTTACTTGGCAACCAAATAAATTGACTTAGTTTGTGGTTTGAATACGCATTAATAATGGTATCCCTTAATCTCGTTTTTACCAGATTCCTTTCATCGTCAATAACAATAATGACTTTAAAAGTTATTTTGTTCAGACTTCAGCTTGCTAATTGAGTTTCCATTCTGCCATGAAGACGACACAACCTCTTTGCCAAACTTTCTCTACCTTTAAGTTATGTTCGCAAACCATGTGTTTTTAATTCAATTACAGTTCAAGAGTATCACCAAAATCGAATTAATCTTTACCCAGCTCATAGGCGCTCTCAAAATAGGCATTTTTTTTTTTTTTTTTTTTTTTTTTTTTTTTTTTTTTTTTTTTTTTTTTTTTTTTTGGTGTTTTACAGAAGAAAGAATATGACATATACTACAGCTGTCATACAAAACACCATGTGCTCGGGGTAGGCTTCCTAGTCAGCGAAAAAATGAAGTCTACTATCATCGGCTTTAACGCTATAAGCGAAAGGCTATGCACCCTTCGCGTGCGAGGCAAATTTACGAACATCAGCCTCATTAACGTTCACGGACCTACGGAGGAGTCCTCAGACGAAGAAAAAGAGACTTACTACGAACAAGTCGAGAGGGCCCTCAATGCCTGTCCAAGGTATGATGTTAAAATCATCCTTGGGGATTTGAACGCAAAAATAGGTCGGGAGCCGGTATTCAGGCATTACGCAGGCACCCATAGTTTGCATGAGAACACTAATGACAATGGACTTCGAGTCTTAGAATTGGCAGCATCGAAAAACATGGTAGTTGCGAGTACCAGGTTCCCGCGTAAAGATATCTACAAAGCCACCTGGGTATCACCTGATGGAGTCACTCGTAACCAAATAGACCACGTGTTGATAGACCGTCGCCACTACTCGAACTTGATGACGGTACGAACGTACCGAGGTGCCAATATCGACTCGGATCACTATCTTGTTGGTATGGTTTTCCGAGGGCGGATTGCCTTGCGAAGACGCATTGCATCCGCCGATCAGGTTCGAATCAACACGGCTGCCCTGCGCAATGAAAACACCAGTAACACCTTTGGTAATGCGTTAGGACTCGCCCTAGAAACACCTGACTTAGGGAGAGTAAGTCCTGGAGCCAGTATGCTGGACGTAAATGAAAAGTGGACACGTCTTAAAAATACTGTCATTAGTACTGCCAACTCCATCTTAGGCAGCAGTCGTAAAAATCGGAACGACTGGTTTGATGATGAATGCAAGCTAGCGACTGAACGTAAGAATGTTGCGTACCGAGCAATGCAACAATCTCATAGAACGCGGGCACGCGAAGAGGAATATAAAGAGCTCAGAAGAACAGAAAAACGGCTTCACAGACAAAAGAAATCAGCCTGGGAGAAGAACCTAATCTGTGAAATAGAAAACAGCCGAGAGCGAGGTCCGCACCAGGCGCGGAAGTTCTACCAATCCGTCCGAAACATGACGCAGTACACACCACGCTGCACATACTGCAAGGACGGAGAGGGAAATCTGATCACCGATCCTGAAAGCATACTGGAGCGATGGGAAGTGTACTTTAATGAATTGCTAAATGGTCAGCTCACTGCAGAAGTGGAGGCTCCACTACTTCAAGAAGAATACCCTATGTTGCCGCCACCAAGCATAGAAGAGGTTGAGAAGGCTATAGGCCGGCTTAAACAGAACAAAGCCCCGGGAGTCGATGGCATACCAGCCGAATTATTCCATCACGGCGGGCCAGCCTTACGTCAAGCAATTCATGATATTATAGTACAGGTATGGGAGCAGGAAGAAATGCCAGAAGACTGGCGAAAAGGTTTAATATGCCCCATACATAAGAAGGGAGATGTCACAACGTGCAGCAATTATAGAGGTATCACGTTGTTGAGTACCGCCTATAAGATACTCTCCTCTTTCCTACAAGACCGGATAACCCCATACGCTAAAACCGTCATCGGGCAATATCAGTGTGGTTTCATTCCAGGCAAATCAACAACTGATCAGATCTTTACCCTTAGGCAGGCGATGGAAAAATGTCTAGAATTTAACATCCCAACATACCATCTGTTTATAGACTTTAAGGCCGCCTATGATAGCATAGCCAGGGTAGAACTTTACAAAGCCATGAGAGAATTCGGCATCCCAAATAAATTGACACGACTATGTAGGTTGACCATGACCAACGTAACAAGCCAAGTAAAAATAGCCGGATTGCTATCCAGACCAATCAACATCTTTAATGGACTCCGACAAGGGGACGGTTTGGCCTGCCTCCTCTTCAACCTGGCGTTGGAGAAAGCAATCCGTGACTCTGGCACGGCAACAAGAGGGACCATCGTCAACAGGTCCAGCCAGTTACTGGCTTACGCAGACGACATTGACATCATCGGAAGAACCGAACAAGCTGTACACGATTCCTTCATCCAGATCGAGCAGGCGGCACAAAATCTGGGGCTGCACATTAGTGAAGGTAAAACAAAGTACATGGTGGCGTCGAATGCGAGAGGAACAGTTGGTCAAACAATCAAGGTAGCGGAGCACGAATTTGAAGTGGTGCAATCCTTTAAATACCTTGGGTCAATAGTAGCAGCCGATAACAACATAGAAGAAGAAATACGCGGGCGGCTTCTCAAATCCAACAGAGCCTACTATAGTCTGTCAAAGCTCTTCAAATCCAGAAATCTCACCATAACTTCAAAACTGCTGCTGTACAGGACCATGGTCCTGCCAGTACTCACATATGGATCCGAGACTTGGGTGCTTAGCAAAAGGCACTCCGACCTCTTAGCTGCGTTCGAGAGAAAAGTCTTAAGGAGAATTGTTGGCCCCATATGTGAGGAAGGACGATTCCGGAGACGGTACAATCATGAATTGTACGCAATCTACCTAGAAGCAGATATCGTGACAAAAATTAAGCTCGGTAGACTCCGGTGGGCAGGGCACCTAGCTCGCATGAGCGAAGAGGAACCTGCTCGGAAAGTTCTTTGTGGTACATTCTATGGTAGACGACAGCGTGGTAGACCATGCTTGCGCTGGAGAGATGGCGTAGACCAGGACGCCCGAAGCCTTGGGGTGCGCAACTGGATGGCGTCGGCTAGAGACCGGGATAGGTGGAGAGACTTGTTGAAAGAGGCCAGGACCGGAACCCGGTTGTCGAGCCGATGATGATGATGATGAAGATTTATATGGAAACCCGTAAAAATGTTTATAAATAAAAATTTAAAAATTTAAAATTTAGCTTAAAATACATTTTTGAACGGATCCATTTTTTTTTAGAGATTGGTTCTGGTTAAGTTTTTGAAAATAAAGATTTTGTGTAATATTTTGTTTACTAAAAATATCTTACACAAAATTTAATAGCCGAGATGTAACAAACTCATTATAATTTTTCCTCAACCCAACCCATTACCCTCGAATATCCCTGTTT
This sequence comes from Chrysotoxum bicinctum, assembly GCA_911387755.1. NCBI lineage: Eukaryota > Metazoa > Arthropoda > Insecta > Diptera > Syrphidae > Chrysotoxum > Chrysotoxum bicinctum. Next base: position 752,914 of record OU426988.1, on the reverse strand, counting down.
CCTTTTTTCTTATCTTCCACATACAATTTGGCTTTAGAGAATCTTTCAATGAATTCTAACATGGCTACTAAATTAAGCAAACAAAAAGCTTTTTATTTACCCTTGTGGCCTAGGACTCCATAGATATTTATTTTTAAAATAATATTAAGAATGAAGATTTGTTCGGAATTTAGTAAAACTGATGCCTTCAATTTTTGGATTCACCCCGGTAAAATAAATCTGGCGGGGCGCCTATGGAGCCAGATCTATTTAACTTAATTTCAACTCACAGAGTTTCTTCAAAATCAAATTAAGCATCATGGTACCATCCAACTAATAAACATCCATGATGATGTGACTCAAGGAACAATCCTTTTCACATGCGAGATAATTGCATTGCCAAAAATAATTGTATTAAGGTATACCCATGTTGTCTTCATATTGAAAGTGCTTCCAGCCACACAGGAATCTCAACTTTCCCTTAAAGCCTAATGGAAACTTCTATCATAAAATCTGACGGTAGAAAATTAATATTTAATACCATTACTGCATATCACTTATTCACTGAAAAAAAAAATGAAAAATAAGAGGGACCGAAATAGGAAACAGAAATGTTAAGGGTAGCTGCATAAAGTCTGGACGCAAAGCCAACAAATCATAAAACATTCAACCCACAAAAAAATGTGTATATGTATGGTATATTCAAAAAAGAGAAGATTCAAGAAGAAACGCTGCTAAGCGGAAATAAAAATAATAAAATTGAAAAATTTACAAATGATCCGGCGCCAAAATTCGATATCAAAGAAAAACTTGGCAGCCAGTCAATTTTGTTCAATTTTTTATCCTTTCCAGCTCCCTCCTGTGTGAAAATATCTAAACTGATGGTATTCCAGTCCAGTCTGTCCGTCGTCGTTTTCATTCTCAATGCAAAATAATAGAGATGGTTATTGTTGTCGGTACGGTCAGGTCAGATCAGGTCATGTGTCGGTTCACTGTGCTCGGTTTTCTGTTCGTAACTCAAAATAGTCAAAACCGGGGGTTTCTTTTTTTAGATCATATCTATGAGTAGTGCGGTGTGCCCTTTATCCGAAACAACCTTCCAATATTCACAAAATTCAAAGTCAATTTACAGAGGGCAAAAGCTGCTCAGCCATGATGCATACACCACAAGCTACAGCAGCGAAGCAGCATCTATCGTGGTACCGAGCAATGTTTTGTGTTAAAAGATGGAATGTTTGTGCTCAACACTGCAAATCCATTTAACCGAATCAACTTCACTATACTACACAAAAAAAAATAAGAACCTCATACCTACCTACCCACGTTGATGAAAGAAAAAAAAATGTACTTTACTTCATAGAAATATAAAAAAGCTGCGATATCTGGCAATCCATATACAATGTTGTGAAATAAAGGCTCATAAATCTGCATTTAGCAGACAGTCCGACCAAAGAAAGCGGAGGGCAATGTGCTTCCGAAGCATAAATGTTCTTAACATTGCAATTTTTTTCATCTCGCATAGTGTTATATGCAAGCAGATGTCTTAGGTAGACTTAGAGAGTCAGGGTGAGTCGAGGTCGAATTTTTGCTTATGAACAGAACTTGAAAAGATTAGAAGAAAATTGTGGAAATACTACTTGCAAAAATTTAGAGAAAATAGTAAAGGGCGATTTTGCAGAACTTTGATAGCTTTAAATAAATAGATTCCGTCTGCATCTTTCAAGGTTTAATTTAATTTCTTCAGTACCTACTTTAAAATAAAAATTCTAACAGAGAAAGTGCAACATCAACCATTGACCTAACCTGAGGTGAGGTCAAGTGGTTTATTACTATTTATTGTATTTAGGTATTAAAAGAGAAATATATCATAAAAAAAAAACTTAGAAAATTTAACTTCTTCGCCAGATGATCGATTTATTAATCTGAAACGCGTCGCAAATTATTAAAAATATAAATAAATGTGAGTTAAAGTTTTTTTTAATAAAATAGTAAATTAAAAATAAATAAATAAATTCAAAGTTCTAAGTTTTATTATTTATGTTTTATTTTATTTTATTTCTCTTTTGACAACTAAATACCTACACACAACATGGAGACAAGAACCCAAAGTTATAATATTTATTGTTTTTTTTTTCAGAAATTTTATATTTCAAAAATTAATTCTACAAAATGTTTTATCAAAGTTTCGGAATTCAAACTTAAAAAAAAAATAATTGTAATATTATTGAATTTTAGGTTTTTAAAATACAGAACAATGAATCCTTCTCTTTCATAAAAATAATATTTAAAAAGAGTATTTTAGAAAAACAAAAAAAAGATGACAATTCAGACATTTACAATTTCACATGTACAAGAAATCTGGCAAACTAAATATAATAAAATGCACGACTGGGTCACACGAACTTGCTCCTATGTAATATACTAGAAATTTTAAAAACGAATGTTTTTAGAGAAAACTGTTCATAAGGATAAAATTATTTATTTAAATTCTTTTAGTAGTAAGAGACAAAAACAGAATGCTATGCAAATATGAATTTATGCATGAACAAAAATTATAAGTCCTTGTAGTGGTTTCTTAAAAAAAAGCTTTCATATACAAAATTTTTAAAAGATTTTTAAGAAAAAAAATTTGTATGCCAACCTTAAGTTTTTATTACTGAATGAATGAAATTTAAATTTCCAAAAAAATACTGACCCGTTTTTGAAATATCGAATGTTCCAAAAAAAAAATTGATTTTTTTTTTAAATTCAAACAATATTTTTTTTTAAGTTTTGAAATGCAATGGTTTTCAGACTTTTTCGAAGCATCTCTACAAAAAAATTTCATCAAAATCCGTTATGTAATTCAAAATTTGAAAAAGTGGTTCTATGGTAGGTACAAGCTGTAATATCTTAATTTCAATTTTTTTTTTACAATATTAAAGATCGTTAAAATTAATTGAAACAAACAAATTTTTATCAAAATTCTTTTTTTAGTTTATTTTTTAAGTTTAAAAAAATCTGGCATAAGGTTTTCGAAATATTGAGTTTTGAAAAAAAAAATTTAATTTCTTAAAAAAATTAAATTAATTAAAAAAATGGGGGGTATACCCTCAATAACCATTTTTGGGAATTTTTTTTTTCAACTAATACCTAGCTTTAAGTAAATGAATTTTGTTTCTATCTTTTTTTTAAATCTGTCGAACAGTTTTTGAAAAAAAAAAAATATTTACAAAATTTTGAAAAAAATTCGTATAGCAGGTACCGTTATTTTTAGTCTTAAAAAAAAAGAAAAAAACGTGAGGGGGGAAAAATTAAAAATGATATCTACAAAGTTTGAACAAAGTCGAACCGATAGACAGACCGACAGACAGACAGCGAGACCCACTTTTTTAGTCTTCGCTATCATCGTAATGTCAACTTTGATCAAAATTTCGACTTCCATTTTTTTTACGAATGCATAACTTGCCTTATAGTACCTATAAGTCGCAAGTAAAAATGGAAGTAAACATGATTTTGAAAAACAAGTCAAAAAAATAAAATCCTTACTTTCTTAAGTTTTTGTTTCCATTTCTTATTGAAAAGCGCATTACCATTACCATTTGGCATAGGCCATTAAAACAAATAAAAACAAAAGGCTGGTGATATAAAATATTCATCAAGTCGTCAAATGAAATCGTAAAAAGAAAACCCTGACTTTTTACATGTTTTTGATATGTGTGTAACATAAATCATTTCAATCCTCAATTTGGGAAAACATAACCTAAAAATCCATTATTTAGGTATTTAGATACCAGAAGAATACATAAAAGTTATTCCATTGATTTTACAGTCAACTGATATTTTGATATAGGTACATATGTATAAATCATCAACGAAACTCTATAAATCCATGAAAACTCAGCAAACAGGGTGTTTCAGAAGACAACAACGCCTATTACAATAAGAAATACTAGTTATTTTGTGTTGTCGCATTTCTGCTTTTATTTACTCACCTAAGTGTAAAATCGTTAATATTTATTCATTTAAGCCTAGTACTCAGTTCAAGTGAAAATGAAAATTTCATATAAATGTGGCGGCTGGTTCACTCGCATGAAATCCCTAACGAGAGGTGAGTACCAAAATGTGGATTGGAAAAACAATTATGTTCCACAACTTTTTCCACGCCAAATTTTCATTTCTCAATGTGCAACAATCAGGAAAAAGTTTAAGGCAGCGTGGGAAACTGTGACATTTGTCAGTTAATTTAAATATTTTGTTTCAAAATAAAAAATTGAAAATTTATAAACAGAAATAAAGAATGGATAACGAATTTTTTGATACTGCTCTCGAGAGTTTACTTAATGAAAGCAAAAACTATGAGTATTCAGTATTTCAGGTGAGTAGGTACCAAAAATTCACGTGAAAAAGTTTATTCTATTTTCATTTTTATTCTCCGCGTGTAGTTTGGAACGTATTTCTTTTTCATTTCACGCTAGGTGAGTACTAAGCTTTAGAAGAAAAAACAGTTCTCTATCAATAAAATTCGATTTCTTTTTTTCTTAGAGGAAAAAATTTTTCTGAATGTTGAAATTCCCAAGAGCGCTTTTTGTCTAGGAATTTTTGTATGTCTTACGAGTATTTCGAAATTAATCTTTTTTCAAATGGAAAATAGAGGGCTGATTTATAGAGGTTGGGGCATATGCCCAATATTGTTTTAACGAAGCCTTTTTTTCCTTTGTTCAACACCTTCCATTTTTATTAAATTTGACTGATTTGATTTTTTAAATTCAATTTTTGAAAAAAATTCACTTTTTCCTAATTTTTATTATAAAGGGTTTTTCTATTGGTGCGGGTAGATTTTGGTGGCCTGATGCGGCCATATTGTTGTGGTGACATCTGTCAAATCTGGTGTTTATTATTCAGTTACTGATGTCAAATCTCCATGGCAAGAAACACAATTGAACAGCACGTCCAAATAATAAAACTTTAATATCAAAATTAATGTTCGTTAGTGCAAACGTCCATTTTACGGGAGACTTGGTGGCCTTTCACTTCACAGTGGACTCTTGAAGGTTTGTTGGCCAAATTTGAGAAGATCACTTCGGTAATCAATTAGCCAACATTTGTACGTCAAATGATCTCAAGGTCGTCCTAACCATCGACGCGGTGCGTTAAAGTGTAAAGTAGAACCCGATGCAGTCGATTTTTCACCATACACAGCAATTGGGTTTTTCGCAGATTTCAACAGTCTACACCCTTACAAGATCCAACTGACACAGGAGCTCAAATTTCATGACCGTTTGTTCGTTGTGTGGGCTTCGGAGCGTCTGGAAGAGGACTCCAATTTGGGACAATAAATCATTTTTATCGACGAGGCGCATTATTGGATGAACGGCTGTGTTAACAAGTAAAATTGTATATGTGGAACGACACCAACCCACTGAGGGTCACCAGGAGGTGACAATGCATAATCAGAAAGAAATTTTCGAAACACCTTGTGGGTGCTTGTAATTTATTATATGCAAACAACCTTTATGTATGAAGAAGCAATTCTAATAGTTGTCAAAACTCCTGACTTGCGGTTTCGGTATACAATGTATATTTCCGATTTTACATATGGCTGTCTGTACCCTGTCCATCAACGAGGATATGGAGAAAAACTTTTGCACCGAGTTTCGTTTTGAATAATTTTGTGCCCGCGAAATCCGATTCCTATATAATTTAACAACTTTTTCAACTAACACATATCATGTCCCCTTCACAAAACAGCTGTAAATATACTATATATGTGTCTTCCATTTTGGGATAGCTGTTTCTTGGAGGAAGGTACCTAAATGCAGGTAATTGGGGAAGGATGATTGTTCGACAAATTTTTGATGAAAAAATAATCAAGTTTATTAGGAGCTAGTAAGTAATTCAAAATGGCGTTTAAGGGGTAAGGCGTTAGGGTAAATATTTTGAGGATTGAACTTAGCTATCAAAATAAAAGAAAAACCTAAAGTTGAAAAGACAAATGAAGTAAGAAATTAGAGAATTATAAAATAAGATTTTTCACTCAAAGGAAGACAAGCACTTTATCAATTTAAGTAATTTTGATGAAAAAACTGCTATTGAATAATAGTTACGAGTATGTATTATTTTTTTATTTTTAAGTTAGGAACTTTTTCTTGAAAGAAAAACTATTTATCTAAGTCAAATTACGTAAACATCATGCCCTCCTCTAAAAGTACTTTTAAGTGCATTACCATCTTCAACCATCTTGTTTTTTCCCCTTGTTTTATCATTTATTTGAATTTAAATTTATATCTCAAACTCGACCTCCAATTTCCGTGCTTTTTATCATTTGTTAGGAATAACTCACCTCTTTTCACTCGACACATCCGTTTCCACACTTTCCTTTGTCTTTACAACCTATTGCTAAATTGAACCATATTAAGTGCTCAACAGCCGTAAAATGGATCCCGCATTAAACATCATCGATTAGCCACCCATTTACCGACAATCCAAGCAGCTCCCATCCCCCAACCATTTCACAACCTCTATCACCATCTTTCTAAAAACATTAGGGCTTTGTCGTTACAATATGTTATGTCAGGCACCCTCAAACCGTGTGGGCGGTTGGTTGATTACGGAAAACTCGTCGGTTACGGTGTGAGGGAGCTAAAGCATATTGTTCGCTGTGATACCAATCCTGATGGTTGTTCTCTCTTGCCGCTTGCCGTCGCCACCAGTCGACATGAGGAATTTTGTGCTTATAACAAATTGCTGCAAATATTTCAACAATTTTCGCACTTTTGTATTTTAGTGTGGCAACAAAAAAGGCAACTGGCAGTGTGTGTTGCTTCGGTGCCTCGAATTCGCCACACAAATAGAGAAATATGTCAGCAGTGCTACAAACGATGATTGAGGCGGGAAAACTAAGTTTCATAATATATAAGTTTTTGGGAGTGGGGACTATTATAGGAGTTAGCAAAAAAATCAATTATTCTTTTCACGACTTGGCAGAGATGTGGTTTTTTTTTTCATCAGCCCAATCCTCCCTCGGTGGTAATGTTCTATAAATGGTCAATGGCCCTACTCTTTTGGATGGCAGAGCGAGGGAGTGAGACTTTTTTTTAACTAGCCGGATATATCAATTTCCCCGGCGTGATGACTGCGGTGGCTTCTTCATTTTTGCTTCGTGGCAAATTTAAACCACAATTTATTGCAACTACTTTGGCAGAAATTACTCTTTTCGGGTTTTTGGGTTGGCTTTCAAGGCGCTTACTGTTCCTCTTATTTTATTTTTTTGTGTCCTGTACAATTGTAAATTGCCGCCATTATTCACCAGATTTCCGAAACCGTTTTTAGCTTAATTCAGCCGTTTTTTCTCATTTTCGCTTTTCCTTGTTTTCGTCTTTCTGTTTAATGGTAAAATCGGCTGTGGGTAGAATTTTGCGTTGGTATGGTAAAACATTTAGATTCAATATTTTCCTCCCACTGAAATCGGATTAAAACCACAAAGTAGGTACACAATTGGATGGATTTCAAGTTGTTCCAAATACTTTTGTGTATTACGTACATGCATTGATAGATACTCGTAGACTAAGACCCTCCACAATGTCCCAATCACACTCTCGCTCTCAATAATTCAACATAACTTTTGTTCAAATGGTGTTGTATTCAAAAAAGATGTATACTCAAGCCCCTAAGTCGGTAGATCAATATTATATTTGGGAAATAATCAAATTTCCGTTTCATAATTCCGTTTTTCAAAGTAGATAACAATAAAAACCTAATTGCCTGATGAACAGCATCAGAAAAGCAAGCAAGAGAGGAAGGTTTAAAAACACAATGAAACATCCAATGAATGCTCCCCAACAGCGCTGCCGCTGGTTGGTTTTAGCTGTTTCTTTGTTTGTTAAGCATTCCTTTAACTATTCTAGTCTTTTGCAATTGCAAATGCATGTATGCTTGGGAATTACGGGGTTTTCGAGAAATAATATAGAAAGTGAGCTCTGCAAGTGTGCAAAAGCAGACGTTGAAGCAAAGGCATAATTAACTCTGGGAATAGAGTGAAAACAGTTGTTTTCCCAAAAATGCGAGCGATGCAGTAGAATTAGCGATAGCAGCGGGAGTTGGCATTACCCACCACCGGCTATCCTATGAAATTTATTTTTCCCTTCAAATTTCCCAAGGATTCTATTCATAAAAGAATATGCATATAGATTCGCCTTGTGCAAGGATAAACAGGTCCGTTTTTTGTAAAATGAAAACTTATGGGCGATTCGGAGTTAATACGACTGATTTACTTCCAAATGACATATTAAAGAATCCAAAAGTTTCCGTGACTTGCGGAACTACACCAAAAAATGGTCTAAGTAAAAAAACAAATTTTTTTTAAATTATAAAATATGAACAAAAACAGGCCCAAATTTTGTTTACTTCCCAACAGTAAGTTTTCATTCCTCTAAATCATGATTCATTGATTTAATTGATTTAAGCTGAACTATTATTTCTCAAATACCTACCGATTGGACATAGTTTAAAAAGCTGATTCCGTTTAGGAAATACATTTTCAATCTTACTGCACGCAAATTTACCCTCTTTTAGCCTATAAATTCGAATTTCTTTCATCGGACATGTCTGCAAATATTAAATTTCGAGCCATGTTCATTTTAAATATCCGATTCAGATTTCTCACCAAATCTCTACTAGCCGGCCCTGGCTAGATGCACAAAATACACTTGGTCGATAGCCAAGCTCGGTTACCATTGCATTTCAGCCCTTAAAACCCTCAAATTATCCTTAATAGTGTGTTGGGGAGTGGCAATCCTGTGTACATACGAAAACAAGCATCCCATCTATATTCGATTAGATAACACAAACCAAGTTGTTAGGTTGAGGGTGGTTGTAATATTAAATTGGCAACCCACAAAATGGATGTAAAATGAAAACATTTTCGAGGATCCCAAACAGGACTGCCAAAGTCCAACAAAAAAGAAACAAAACACAGTAAAATTATACCAAAATAAATAGGAATAGATGTACCTCGCGTACAATCTCTGTTGTTTGTTGTAACTTTGTCGTTAAGGGAATTACCAAAGAAGTTGTTTTTTCCATTTTCGAACTTTTTTGAAAAGAGTATTGCAGTGTCTGCAATTAGGGACGAAAACTGGAAAGAAATTGCTACAGTACAGATAAGCTATAAACTTTGAGTGTATTACATCATGGCCGTATGGGGTTGATGTCCTTTAAGCCTTTATTAAAGTATTATCATTCTGGTAAGCCCATTTCACGCTGAATTTCTAAGCTAAATAAAGTCTGAAAAGCCAAAAACCCACAACCGTTGTTGAGAATATAAGATAAATAGAGAAAGAGTTAGAATGATGATGAAGGAATCTCTGTGATGTCAAAACCATTCGGCTGTCCAATAAATGTCAATTACTTTCAATTTGCAGCTTCGAAAGGATTAAACTGATACATTAAAATCTCTGAGAGAGAGTGAGTGAGTGAGGAGAAGACCGGGAGCGAAGAACAAAACACAGGAATATTGCAAACCAGAATCCAGCACAGCTTCAATGAATAATGCCGTTCTGACTCTTTCCTTCCTCGATTTAATAGCAACGAGACGCCTCCTGCACATAATAGAGTCATGATAGATTTAAGGCTTCCGCTCATCAACGTTAAATTGTGGTGAGATTGCTTAATTCAACATTAGGGCATATTGCTGTGACATTTTATTGGTTGTTATGTAATCATCTCTCCTAAGCTCATCATCATCATTATGTCATTTTGTTAAAATTAATTAAATATGAAACAATAGCTGCTAGATGATGGATTTGTTATTTCACCTGTCAAAGTAAAACCAATAAATTATCTTGATTTCATCCATTGAAAAAAGGAAGACAAGTCCTGCATGTGATTAGGTTAGATATTAGTTTCTTATTGTACTTAATGTGGCCGAAAATTTGTTCGCCCATGAAGCAACTTGCAATGTTCCTAATTAAGCTGCATGACTATGATCACAGTTTGTTGAGATGGGACTGGACTTTCACCGAATATTTATTTGAAATATATTAATTTTTTTATAATACGTGGGCACTAAAGGGGTTTTAACTACCCTTAAAATATATTTATATTTTTTTAAAAAAGAAGTATCATTAGCAAAGTAAAAACTGGGATGCGTTAGGTTAGGTTAGGTTGTTGCGCTGACAATTGATGTCGCTATCGTCACACTTAGATCAATGTAGATCCATTGTATTACCCGTGAGTGTAATCACTCTTTCCTGATAAAACATATGTATTCTATTGATCAGTCAAGCCATTTTGAGGCATTGACGAAGTTCAATATGTGAATTCCTGAAATATTAGAAAAATCTTCTAGATTGTCAAAGAAGAAGCTACCAAGCCATTTCCTTCTCTGGTGGCATAGTGACGGGCAATGACAGAGAAAATGTGATGTGTCTTCATGTACCTCTTCATCACCACATCCTCTGCATAGGTCATCTGTACTTAGTTTCATTTTAAATTTATGATATTTCAATAAATTATGTCCGAAGATTATGCTCGTAAGAGAACGATCGGACTTCTTACTAAGTTGTATAATTTTGTCAGTCCTCTGCTTGTTAAAGCAAGGCCATATTTTCCTAGTATCTAGTATCACAGGTGTCAAGTAGACTCCACCTTTCATTGGATTTCTTTAAGATTAAATCTGAAATTTTCTGCTTAATGTTGACTAGCGTCAAGCGCTGATCCCTGTCTTGCCAACTCATCGGCATTTTCATTACCTGGTATGCCGCTGTGTCGCGGTACCCAGCAGAGTTTAATATTGTGCTGCGTGCCAAGAACCTTAAGCTCTTCGCGGCAGCAAGAGACAAGCTTCGATTTAATCACAGTGGCAGAAATCGCTTTTATGGCTGTCAATGTAAAAGGTGATACAGCCCGTGGTATTGCCATCATTGATACCTGTCTAGCAGCTGTTGTCACTGCCAGGACCTCCGCTTGGAAGACACTGCTATGATCTGGGAGCCTAAGTGAGTTGTTTAGCTCAAGAGGTTCTGAGAAAAAGCCTGCACCAACACCTGTGTCCATTTTGGAGCCATCAGTATAGATTGCTATTGCTGATTCACTGGTGTAGGGTTGGTTGTTCAGCCATTCTTCTCTACTTGGAAAGGCAGCTTGGAATGGTTTATAAAAGTCAAGCTGGGGTGTTGTATAATCTGTAATGATGTTATCACCCAAGTATTTCTGAAGAATTTGAGGTCCTATTGCGCTGTTTTTCCAGGTATTAGTCTGGCTTAGCCTTAAGGCGCTATATGCTGCAGATTCTTGTACGAAAAGGTCTAGGGGTTTCAGGTTGAGAATCGCCTCTAACCCTTCATTTGGTGTGGATCTTATGGCACCCGTAATTCCAATGCACGCAAGTCTCTGTACGTTTGTCAGAGTTTTGAGGTTCGTGCTTTTTTCCGTTGCATTCCACCATACCAAATTACCATAGGTTAGTATTGGTCTGATTATCGCCAAATACACCAGATAATTTTTGGGCTAGGTCCCTAGGATTTCCCGAAGATTTTGTTACAGGAGTAGAATGCAATCATTCCTTTTTTCGCTCTTTCCTTAGTGTTAAGACTCCAGTTTAATTTCCTATCTAGAATCACACCAAGATACTTTACATGATCTGAAATCTTCAGCGGTTTGCCTTCAATTGAAAGTATTCTGAAGCTTGGTATTTTCCTTTTGTTTGTAAAAAGGACTCATTCTGTTTTTGACGGGTTAACCATCAAGCCGCACTTTCTAGTCCATCTACTAACCTTAGAAAGGGCGTATTCGATGCGTATACTGAGATGCGTATGACATTGGTTCTGAAGATCTTGATAATAACCTCATGTCGCAAAATAAGACGAACGTTTTTTTCAATTAAAAACGAACGTATTAAGCACCCTGGGAAATAGCTATGAACACATCTTTAACTTAGTGGTAGCACACATAAGCTAATGATGTTTCATTTAAACTTTCAATTAAATAAGAAGTTGAAAATAATCTACTGCAGATGGACACTTACACGAGTAGGTTGGATCTCTGTTAAGGTTCAGATGGGATACCCACGATTGTCTTATTTTGAATTTCGTTTCCAAGAATCCTTCTTACCAAAAGCCGATAAATTCTAGACAGATATCTAGCTCCTAAAGTGTATAGGGCTTGTGTAACAGATCTTAGGCGTCCCATGTAACAGTTTATAGGCTAGTGCAGAGCTGAATCTGAGAATGCAAGTGGGATGATCTTACAAACAGACTGTATCCTCTGATAACGTCAATATCTTCTTAATCTTCGCAAAATATATCTGAGGGCCTCAATCAATTTCATAGGAAAATATCAAGAGTTTTCACAAAATTTCTCAACAGGGAATTGTTCAAAGAAACACGCACGTATTTATGGACCAACTGGAATTTCTACCAGAGTCAATAGGTTATGCTAATTAGATAAACGGGGCGTCCCTAGGAGTTTCGAATAGAGACATGTGTCTAAAAGAACTTAAATCACTCAATATGCTGTCTGCTTTATCACTGGTCTATTCGCGCGAATATTCACGAAATGCTCACATCCCAATCTCTCAGTCGGTTATTAAAAAGTATAAGGTATAGTTTTGAGTTGCTCGACATTCTCAGATTTAAAATTTACATCAAAAGTTATCGGTAAGTCTCCATCCACGATATTTCCGACATCAAAAATCTTGATTTCAATAGTATGACAATACTCGGTGCGAAGCTTAAATCTGTTTTCACTAAAACAATAAAAAGATTTTACCCCATTATTTACTGTAATTTTTCAGGTATTGCAAAGAAGCTATCTGACCGTTTGACCTGAGCGATGATTTATTTGCAGATTAAGGAAAATCATCCAAGGTCGTTTAAGAAAAATTGCGATTAGAAAACAATAGAATAATTCATTACGGGTATATATGGCTTTTGGGCTCATATTCATTTTCTTTTTTGAAGGCTTCTTCAAATCAAATAAGACGTTTAGAGAAAGAAAAAGGAAAATATCTGCAAAAAATGTATCCTTTATCTTTCTGCTCGAACTCCCATCACTGACCACCTATTGTCCAGAGAGAAGCAATTACGGTTTTGTAACGTTTTTTTTTTGTCGTAATTTGTTCTTTGTCTTGTTAAACAATTAGCAGAACAGAGTTTATCTCTCGTAAAATTTTCAGAAAAAGAAAACGTTTTAGTCTTTGTACAGAGTCAGTGTTTGTGCTACAAACACACATTTTTTCTACATTAAATGAGACTTTTTCTCTGTAGGAAATGGTATATACGAAAATGTCTATGGCAAGCGGGTCAAATGAGAAAGTATCCAAATAATTAAAAATGCAATGTCCTTCCAGCAAATGATGCTTCACAAAGTCTCCGAGTCGAGTTGATGATAAACATTATTACTTGCGATTTGACAACAGTGAAGATGATGATGAACCCAGAAGTAATGGGCCGTACAGGACAGGAGCTGTGTTGTGCAAACACAGCCGCTATACCACTATTTTGGATGTACTCGTAGGTATACCAATTCAACCTACAAAAAGAAATGAAGAAAATAAAATAAAAGTCAACAAAAATATTTACTAAATGATGGAGTATTTGATTTTTTCTTCATTAAGCCGAGGTCCTTATGGGTCCGTTGAGAGTGAATAGGAGAGCGAGTGGGTATAATGGAACAAGTAATTTGAAACTAGCTAGAAATGGAGCTGGGTCTTTCAGCTAAGCACAGAGTGTGTGTACACACATCCGAGAGAAGTATATGGAGGGTTCCCTATGGCTACACTTGTTCCCGTTTCCATTTATGTTTTCTGAGAAAAAAAAAATTCGAATGGAATGGGCTGAATCATTGTGCCTTATTCACTTCCCTCTCAATATAATGTACATAGCTTATTTAACAGCCGCCTCAAGGAATGGAACTGCTGAAGCGGATGCTGCTTGTAAGCGCGCCTCTTGCTTTTCTATTGCTCCATTTTAGTCAATTACTGGCTTGTTAATTGCTTTCAGGATGCGAACATTAATGTTTGTTGTTTTTCTGTGAAATTAGTATTTTGTTCTGTTTTTTTGTGTGTGTTCCTACTTTTCACTAGAACTATGTGGAGTAAGAAATGGTGGATTATAGTGATGTCTTTTTTGGGATTTTGTACAAATGTACCAAACTAGGTAAATTACGAGGAGTTACGGTAATTCACAATGGAAATACATTTTTAAATTAATTTATCGAAATTTGTTGGGCGCCACTTAACATCTTTAAAGATCACTGATGCGGTAAAAGCAATCCCAATTATGTACTATTTTTATGCGGTGTTGTACACGAAAAAGAACAACTTCTTTTCAACTTTTAACAACGTGGCTTATTTATCTTTTCTTGGGACAAGTTTTGAATAGCAAAACAGACTTCTATCGTTAAAACTTTTCTCGCCTCTAATAAGTATAAAAAAATTATAATGTGGACGGGCAAAGTCCTACAATTTTTCTCGTCTCTCATAACAATTTTGTCGCATAATATTGGGCTTATCGAAAGAAAATTACAATTTGTACAAAGCTATAGGGGTGACAAAAAAGGTCTTTCGTGGGAAAAGTGTGTGATCCAGCCTTTTTATACCTCACACTCTCCCACCCGTTCTTCGTTTTCCTCCCTCAATCACAAAACAGATGGGTGTGAACCTTTGGTAAATCCCCATAAGGAGCAATTTGTAAAGTACTTGCAAATACCTTTTTGAACTATACGAAAAGAATGAACAAAACATAAAGAACTTTGAGCGTATGGCAAAAGAATATTGGGAACATCATCAGAGAAAAACGTGACTTAAATTAAGCGAAGGGATCAAAAATATGTCAATGTTGTAGTCATTTTGCATGACATAAAAAAATAATGTTCAAAAAAGGGAGAAAAAAGGTTTTCAAGGGAATCTTTTTATATCATTTTTTTTTTTTTTTTTGAAAATTATCTATTATGTAAACCAACTTTTTACCTTGTGGTCTATTTAAAAGCCAAGTTTTCTTTATATCCTAATTAAAAGAGAAAAGTCGACTTGAGAAAAGAGTTTATTTTGGGATAGAGTATTATGAGTGTAGATAATGAAACCTGTTGCTGATTTAATTTTAACATGCCGATGGTGCTGCGAATATTTCAACAGTTTAATATTCCCAACAAGAGTGCTGAGTATATGCAAACGAAAACTAGGAGAATTCAGAAACTTGAAGAAAGTCAAAAACAGCCTAAGGCACGGAATAAGACTTTCGAGCTTTTATGAGCGCTTTGCGTGAGATGGTACTTAAATGTACCATCCATTTCAAAAATTTGTTTACGATTCAAGACATACAATAAAATGGAATCTTTAAGCCTTGTCAATGTAGCCGTTCAAAGTATGTGTTTGTTTTGACAATAGAAATTGATACATTTTTACCATTTCGTGGGTTTTTGGAAACTCCCTAAGTCCATTTTTTTTGTTCTGTCGGTTATTTATGTGGAAAACAAAAAATTAAAATTGCATGAATTGGAAGTTTTTATTATTTATTAGAAATAGAAGAACAAAATATAGGCAACACCTTCACAGAACTTAGTTTTATTTCTATCTCATTTTTCTCGAAAGAGTTCGCTGTGATAGCCACCTAATACCTGTCTACTGAAAACTATTTCGAATTTGAAAGTGTGATTTTTAGACTCCCACAACTGCATCACATTTATGGCCATTATGACTGCTTTTTTGAAAAGTAACAAATCAAATTAGATAAATATCAACACTGTGTCATTTAATTAAAATTTCTAAATTACAAGCGACCTCTACTCTGGCTCCGTGTTAGCCCTTATTCTTGACGGCAGTCCTTCGAACAAAAGAAACCTATTTACTACCTCTATACTTTTAATAAAGGAGCAAATACAAAATTTTAAACAAATGATGAGCTGCAAGACAGAACAAGTACAATACAACAGCTAGCGGCAAGCGCACGTTGTGAGTTGTCACTTCAAAAAGCGAAACCAGTAACTAGACAAAAGCAAACAATGGGGCTTATTTCCTGTTGAAAAATAGCAAAAGCATCACCAGAAATGCAGCAATCCCAGTTGCCATATGGTGCCGGTGGTGAAATGTGCCTTGCCTAGGCTTTTACATATATTATTCCGAGCAGGGGGCGGGCGTGTTAACAATTGTTTTTTCATTATTGTTCTGCCTACTTGAATGCGCTGTGAATGGTTTCATTTTCATTGTTGTCAGTATCAGTGGCGGCTGGTGGGTTGTTGAACAGGTGGTGCACTTTACTTGCTCACTAAGTAGGTATTAAGATTAGAAATCGCAAAAAAATTTACGAGTACATGTATATGTCGATTTTTTATTATTTTGTATAATTGCTCGAAGAATTTCGACCATGTATAAAACTGACACACTTATTACATTTAGCAAGGAATCATGTTTTTTATTTTTTCACTTAAATGCGTCAAATCGTGGATTCACGTAACTTTATTTTTTAAAAAAAATTATTACTGTCTTTAATATACCTAATCACTGTTAATTTTATCCCACACCACACACTGTACACAGTACAGAATCGAACCAAAACCAAAATAAAAAACAATTACTAACCTAACACCTACAAACCTACACTATTTAACCAGTCACGGATAGAGCGAAACAACATTACATATTCGCAGGCGCAGCGCATTCTAGTCAAACATCGGTTGCTGTAGTTAATCTTCGGTTCTCGTGCGCTGCACGAGAGCAGGCTAATTCTCCATATATTTCAATGAAATATCTTTTGTCTCACGCGTCAGGGATACTTGCTTGTAACTCATACAAGTTATATTAGCAGTCCTCGTGCGCTCGCCGAAGCGCACGAGAATTTTTACTTGCAGGGAAAGTAAGTCTTAATAGTAAAGCAAAGCGCTTACATTGTTTCGTCATAATTGGAAATTTTACTTGTTTGTGTTCTTGTACGTATGTTTAAAAAATAAATATTAATATGGGAATCTAAAAATAAAGATGCAGTAATATTATGTAATTTTTAAATCTTTTGAATTGGTGGTTCAGCGCACGAGCGCACTTAAGGTACAGCCGCCACTGGTCAGTATGGCCATCACCGTCACAGTCATCCTTCTCAACGCTGAAAAGGAACTCTAAAACGTTTTTGAGCTCCAGCTTGGCGTGAAATTGCTTGTGATGTCATCATTATATCAACCAACCACCACCAGTACCAGTAAAAGCAGAGTTTCAAAGAGGAATACAAATTATTATTTAAATTAATGGAATTATTATTGCTTGGCCTAGACACCACTCTCACCTATACCCATGTCTCTGAAACTTAAGTGAAAACCTACTGCTATTGCATCTGTGCTGGGGTTTTATGATGAGCTTAAACAGAATTATAGGTTAGCTTAAAGCCGAATAAATTGTCGATAATATAGTCTGAAAGGATTTTGCCGTAATTTCCATTAAAATTATAGACATTTTGACATTTTGTTTCTTGTCCTGCCTAGTTTCAAATTCAGGTTTAGATAAACTACAGTCAGTCTGTCATTTAACATTCAAACAAAAATCTCAGTAGGATGTATTTTTTAATACCTGCTTATACAATACCCATAGTTCGGATGATCAGAACACTATCATTTAAAGTTTTCGTATCTCGGAATACGATTACTGCCGACATTGTCAAAATTGCTTATCTCGAAAAAAAGAAATTTTTTAATGGCAATTTTTTCGAACTAAGAATTTTTTTAATTAAGTAGGGGAAGATGGCCTAAAATGGCCCACCTATGTAGGTAAAATGGCCCCCTTGCTAGAAATTGTAGAATCGAACAGAATTAGGTTTTGGTAACACAATTCTTTAGTTTATCTGGCATCATATTAGCTAGTTCAAGAAATTTTACAGGTCAAACTGTCTCTAGCCATCTACAAAAGTAGAACCAATAAAATGTTGTAAAAAGTTTGTTGACAAAAAATATTATAAAAAACATAAAATTTTGGTGAAAACAGTAAATGCATGTAAGTATTAAGTATTTCTTATTAATTTACTGAAATTAGTTGGCCTATAACTATTTCAGTTTTTTTCGGAATTAAAACTTAAATAAAAAACCCTAAATGGGCAAAATGGCATACTAAGTACTCGCCTAAAATGACATAGTGTGCCATTTTATACTTTAAGTGAAGTTGTTTTAAATGAATTCTTGATTTTTATTTTTTTGTTGAGTATTGTTTATGTTTATTTTACTTCGAACTCTGATTTGTTTTAAATAAAGTTTAAATTAAATTGAAAATGGTTTTTGGTTTACTTGCCTAGTTGGTTTACTTGCAAGGGTAAAATGGCATACCAGTTGTACTTAAAGTTTATAAAAATTGAAGCACCATCTTTTTAAATACATTATTAATTTTTTTTTGCTCCAGTTCTAGCCCAGGCAAGACATGATTAAAAATGAAGATTTTAACAATATTTGTCTGAATACTTTTTTTCAAGATGGCAGCAATTACTTCGAAAAACTCTTATACCATTTTCTGATCTTAGTGGTGATCAGAAAATGGTATAAATAATGATTAAAAATTCAGCATGTCTTCCATTTTTTTAACTTTTATAAATAAAATATTAGACTGGCTGCCCTTTAATTCTCTTTGAAGATGCCAGCTGATTGTTTAATCAGAGTAGATTAGTTGCGAAAATTGGCATACGTTCTGAAACAACTCCTGAGTGCGTATCCTGTGTGAAATATTCTTCTTATTCATTTTTGAATCCACATGAGATGAAAAGAAAACAATCTCAACCACATTAAAATAACTATCGGTGGTATCCCAGTATCACTGTACATGGCTACATTTCAAGTAAGAACAAATTTGGGACACTTTTCGTTCCTCATCTCAGTTTCTCTTTCAAAAAAAAAATGCAATCAATTTGTCAACGTAACTTTCAGAGGTTTGAAGAATGATAGATTACGGGATACCTTAATTCTGATTGATATTTGTTTGCATGCATGTTTCCTTCCTCTGCTGCTCCTTTATCCTTTGGGAGTTCACACACTAAAATCAATCAATAAGTTGTTCCAGTTTTTCGCCAAGACGTTGGGCATTGGTTTTACGTTCTTTATTGAAAAATTTAATGAAACAAATATTAAAGGAGCACATCGCAAAGTGATGGAAATCGGAAACGTGCAAACGAATGAAAAAAAAATGACAAACACAAAGCAGAAGTGCAATGATAGTAATAGTACAACGGATCAGAAGGATTCTCGTCTACCTATACATAGACAGCAAGACAATCAATTTTCAAGGAGGTGAACCGAACAAAACCGAGCAACGAGAAGTGAAAACTGCTTTGTGCAACACAGCTCGTCTCGGTTTCCTTATTGACATTTCACGGGCTTTCAAGTTCCTAAGTCAGTCCGATATTTCCACTATAGCGCCCTCGTTTGTGTCGAACCGTGTCGTGTCGTCATCGTCATAACTCCTGGATTAAATGAGCCAAGACAGAGAGAACGCAAAGAAGTGATGAAGAAGGATTCCTTCTTGCTGTATTTTGATGGGGGATTTTCTGTTAGCCATTCATGTCGCGTATAACTGATCTGGTTTACGTGCTGTTTTGATAGTAAACTCTCCTATTATTCCACACAGCTACGTGCCACCTTGCAAAGGATGCTATTAAAATTCAATAAAGTAAATTTGAGCGAGTGTATAGAGGCGAACGATGAAAGAATTTGACTGTTGTGGTTCCGAAGAGCTGGTTAGGTTTTATTCTTTGTGCAAGTGAATAAAGCTGCCTTCAATATGGATGGATTAATTTTTCACTCTATAAAATACATTATATTGAACTTTGATTGTTTGTTCGACGTTCGCTGCCTTGTTTTTATATAGAAAGTGCATACAAACATAGATAGGTATTTTTAATTTTGGATTTATGTAGAGAAATTTTTAAAAAACGAAAAATATTGTTATTTAACAGAAAAGTCCTTTTTTGCAATCGATGACAGCTTGTAGAATTTTTGACAAGTTTTTTTTTCCATATTCTTTTGTAGAGTATAAACCTTATTTTTTTGGGTGGTTTTGCTTAACGTTACATGAATTGGATCATCAAACATGGGGTATTTCTATAATACTCTCTGTAAAAGCAAAATCCTTTACACTTAACTATCGATTGTAAAACTTTTTGACATTTTTTTTAAATTAAGGTTTTAACAACTCAATACTTAAAAAAATATCTTGCTAGGATTACTCCCCAAAATTAAATGATTAAACTCAAAATGTGGCCTCTGGAGCCTTCTCGTTTTAAAGGCGTTTTATTAAAACGACTATCGGAATAAGGGTGATTAACTCAGTGATCGACGTGGTGTGAATCTGAAATAAATCGAAATATTGAAAACTATCTAATACCCAGCTAAGGATTGCGTGTAGGTTATACATAAGTTTCGTAAATTATTTTATATTAAATATTTACGCCTTCGAGTGAAATCAATTTATTAATTTATACTATACTCGTACTATGCATATATTTTTCATTTGTTGAGGTGATAATAAGGACACCCAATTTATCTTTGGGACCAAAACAGAACCTTTTCTACATTTCACGTCAAATTATTAAAAACGTATACTGGTATATAGTCCGTTATAGAGCGAAACAACCATCATAAAAACCGTTCATTACCCTGTTACTAGGCAAACAGGAATTTTTGAAATCTGTATACCAACATCAAATTACTAATTCACCCTCCATATTCAGCAAATCTCACATAAAGGCGTCAAACAACCCACCATGACAATTTATACTACATTTGCACATGACATCAGCCACAACAAGTTAAGGTGGTGATATCAAAAGTGGAACGTGTGTTTGCTGATATGTTCTGTATTCGGTTGGTTTGTGTGGGTGCGGGGGTGTTATTACAAAATGGATACCATGGCCGCAACCATCGACCTCTACTTAGAAAATAACCAAATAAAATATTCATTGGATGCCATTTACGCAAAACTTCTATCTTTCGATCGTTTCAAAACGTACTTTGCAGCGCCGACACATAATGCAATAGTAAAGCAATAGAATGGAAAGGAAAACTCTAAATCCAAAGCCAAAGCTCGTAAATAATAAAAAATAAATTACACAGAACGATATACACAGTCAAGAAAATAGGTCATACCCGCACTCTCATAGCAACAAAAAATTCACATTTGTAGGTATATGAATATGAATTCAGGAGAAAAACTCCATTTTATGATCGAAAAACAACAGGAAGCCAACCTCACATCCTTTTTCTTCTCCTAACATTACCACGCCAAACAGATAGATAAAAGGACGAA
This sequence comes from Chrysotoxum bicinctum, assembly GCA_911387755.1. Lineage (NCBI taxonomy): Eukaryota > Metazoa > Arthropoda > Insecta > Diptera > Syrphidae > Chrysotoxum > Chrysotoxum bicinctum. Next base: position 731,694 of record OU426988.1, on the reverse strand, counting down.
CAACGAAGGATGGAAGACACCAAACCACAAACAAATTTATTCATGACAAGTAATAGGAACACTAAACGTTTATGAGAAGTTGGAAAACATATCTAGATATGTATATTTTTAGAAGTGCCCTTTTGGCTTTGTTTAGGGCTGAAAATGCAATCAAAAGGACTTTTTAGCCTTTAAACGATTTTCATATGTAATTTGTTGACCTTTTCATAGCATATCAACTCAAAGAACAATGTTTTAGTACTTGGGGCTCAGAAGTGGGATACAGTAAGGCAAAACGAGGGAAGTGGATGGTTTAGTATGGCTTTGCGATTTTTATATTTAAAAGTCATCAAAAAAGATTCGTGTATTTATAAAAGACCATACTATTACTAAAAAAATCGAAAAAAAGACAAAAGTGCTCCTAGCGGCTTGTGTATCTGTTTTTGTTCTTTTTCTTTCGAAATACTAATACATAATACTTCTGCGTCAAACTGTCAGATGATAATGTTCAGGGAAACACAGTAGTAGTGTTTTAGAATCTCAAAAGCCAAAAAATATCAAAAATATATGTAGTTCAGAATAGAGCTGTGAACAGAGTCCGAGCATGTCGAGCATGTTCTGAACATCGTCTGAACCAAGCGTCCTCTAAGCGCTCTGAGTTGGTTTTGAAACACAACAGAACAACTAGCTGTAACTATTTTCCTTCTGCCAAATGCTTGTCTTAAGCATTTAACTCTGTCTGCTGAGTTATTTTATTCTGAACTCATAGACCGCACTCTAAATACTCTCCGAACGAAAAAAGAAACACATATTCGAAGCTCTGAACACTCTTTTTTTTTTTTTTTTTTTTTTTTTTTTTATTATACGCGCACTCAAGGGGTTATGAATACCCTTATAATGTTAAAAACACAGTGCGAGCAATTAGGAAATAAGGATAGGATTAGAAAGGAGATACCGATGCACATTGGTTTTGAATGTCTGCACATTGAAATGAGTGGGAAATACTGAGCCAGGTAAAGCATTCCACATTCGTGTAGTGCGACTAAAAAAAGAATCTCTGTATTTGACAGTACGTCCGAAGTTGGGCTCAAGGGTAAACTGATGGGCATTCCTAGAAGTTCGGGTATTACGGTTGAATTGTTTAAGGGGAGGAATGCAACTGGCTATTTCACTAGAGCACTGTTTATGAAAATAGCGGTAAAATAATGATAGACATGAAACGTTGCGGCGGTGCTCGAGAGATACAAGTGTTTCAGTTAGACAACGGTCGCCTATCATTTTTATAGCTCTCTTTTGAATTCTGTCCAAAAGACTCAAGTGGGTTTTTGGAGCACCTGCCCATATATGGGAATTGTACTCGAGCTTCGGAAGAATAAAGGCTTTATATACAGGGTGTCCCACAGTCACCGCCCCAAACGAAAACCATGGATTCCTGAGGTCATTTAAAGTCGAAAAACTTATGAGGTAATTTTCTCGTTTTCGTCCCGTTTTCGAGTAATAACGGTTTTTATGATTTTTGCTCTCTTTTCCCTTAACTGGCATTATCTTTGCTAAACTACGTCCGATTCGTAAGATTTTTTTTATAACCAATCAAGAATTTATTACAGTTTTAGTTTGTCTCAGAACTTTTTTTTCTGCGGGCAACCGTTTCTCCGCAATTTTGCATCAAATCCAATTTTTTTCGCTTTTTAAGTTGTTTTTTTCACTTTGATATCATTTTTTTCAAAAAAACACGTTAATGAGTATTAATTTTTTTCGTTAATTATTAAAGCCCAGTTTATTTTCTGAAAAAAAAAAATATTTTTTTTTCCTTAAAAAAGAATACTAAATGTAATTAACAAAAAATAAACAAACAGTGAATTAAAAAAAAAAAAAAAAATTAAATACAAAATTAACTTTTTCTGAGCTATTGTGGTTAAGAAAAGGACAAATAGATAAAGTTAATTAGTAAGACCGTTAACTAATGTAAACAGTAAAGATTTGCATTATGATTTGAAGGTTGTAAATGTCTTTCTCGCGTGATCTAGTGTCCGCGTCGTGTTCTTTCACTTGATACACCATTTTGGATTTGTTATTCAAATTGTATTTTTTTTTTTCAATTATTTGCGAACAATGGATTACACTTATCAAGAATATCTGGAAATATTATTAATATACGCTGAAATGGGACAACTTTATCTATTTGTTCTTTTCTTAACCACAATAGCTCAGAAAAAGTTACTTTTGTATTTAAAAATTATTTTTTTTTTAAATTCACTCAGTTTGTTTATTTTTTGTTAATTACATTTAGTATTCTTTTTAAGGAAAAAAAATATTTTTTTTAAGAAAATGAACTGGGCTTTAATAATAAGTGAAAAAAATTAATACTCATTAACGTGTTTTTTTGAATAAAATGATATCAAAGTGAAAAAACTACTTAAAAAACGAAAAAATTGTGTTTGATGCAAAATTGCGGAGAAACGGTTGTCCGCAGAAAAAAAAGTCTCTGGACAAACTAAAACTGTAATAAATTCTTGATTGGTTATAAAAAAAATCTTACGAATCAGACGCAGTTTGGCATAGATAAAGCCAGTTAAGGGAAAAATCATAAAAACCGTTATAACTCGAAAACGGGACGAAAACGAGAAAATTGCCTCTTAAGTTTTTCGACTTAAAATGACCTCAGGAATCCATGGTTTTCTTTTGGGGCGGTGACTGTGGGACACCCTGTATAACAACCAGATCAGAAGGGGTAAAATACTTCTTGCATCGGCGGAGAAAACCTAAACACTTAGCAGCATTTTTGACAACGTCAAATATGTGATCACTCCACAAAAGAAACACAACTAATTTTTTGACAACTCAGGCTCTGCCTATTATTTCAATAATAAAGTCTCTCTAAAATTAAAAACTTAAAATCTTCAAACCGTCTAATACTGATTTAAATTAGCAATTTAGAATCCACAACCCAACATATTTCTCTATCGTAAAAAAAGATATAAATTAACTGTCAAATGTCAAAATTCCCCATGCTTATTCGTTTTTTTTTTCGTTTATCTCAAATTTGGCATTGTGGAACATTGTGGAACGTAAATGATTTTTTCCAATAAAAGCTATAAATTTTTGTGAAATTTATATTTTCATCGCATTAAAATGGTATTTTTCATTTTATTTAACTACTCATATATGTATTTATGTCCGTAAAAAGCAAATCTTAATACGTTCCACACATTTTTCATGAGATAATGTGAATTTCGCTGTCATTGAAAAAAAATAAGACCGTAAGGATTCCTTTCAATTATCTTTATAGAGAAGCTTGTGTCAGCGAAAAATTAAAGCGTATGTATACATTCCACAAACAAAAGTTTAAAATTTTGCAATCAATAAGCTTCGGTTTAATATACCATATGTAGGAAACTGAAATATAAAATCAAAAATTTGACTGGCAGACGAATCATTGTATTTCTTGTTTTGATTAATTTAAACCTTGATTCCACAAAACTAATTCATTGAGGCATGAAACATGATGTGAAAAATATTGTGGAACGAGAATTATTTTCTTTAAATGTATTTCTTTTAAGTAGGTATTCTTATTGTCAAATATTTTAACCCCTTACTGTAAAATTAGGCAGACGGCAGTATTGCCATGTCCTATTCTTAAGAGTAAACATTGTGAAATTTGATGAAAAAAATAAAGAATATATCTATTTATCTATATCTATCTACTGTAAAATTATGGCATTTTCCATTTCTTCAACACCAATAATATCAGCACTCACACCAGAGAAGGTGTGTCATATTACACTTTCGATAAATTTCCAAAAGTGTTATTGCTTTTTTTAGTATACAAAGTCGAGGGAAAAATCTCGCCGAAAGCAAATGGCAACTAGAAAATTTACTACAAATAGCCGTACGAAAAATAAAGCATATACATTTACCAACAACAAGCAACAAAAAATACTTCTAACATATTTAGCCACACTATACACTATGGTATCAGCATAGGAGAAAGGCACCCTTGGCGTTATGTTTACTTGATGTAGCTATAAGATTGCTTACACAAAATGTTATGTATGGTATGATGAAATCAGGACGATCATTTCCTTTATTCTTTTCTTTTTTTGCGTTGTTCTTCGTTTTATATTTTAGTTGACGGTTTTCATATATGAATAATGCATAAGCTAATAGAGTGGCCAAGGAACATTTCCGCCATCATGTGTACCTACCTATGTATGTATCTACTGTTGTAGAAGTTATCGCCTTTGGGAATGATGCTATGATGAAGAGAAAGAGGAAATTGTTATAATGTGATAACAGAGGCTATTTGCGTGTAAATGTACACAATTTCACAATGAACTTAGAACCAAGGTTAGAGGTTTTAATATGTACAAACAAATTTCAAGGATAATAACTTTCTTTAACTCTAGAACAAATCAAAACATTTTCATACGAATACCTTCTTTCGTAAATCCCCTATACTCATGGCAACACTCGAATCTGGCATAGGTCAAAAGAAAAACTATAACCACAAATGTAAATACTAAAATATTCGTCTGCCAAAAATTAAATTTTCAAATAAAAAGCGTTTGTTGTATTTTCATTTCTAGACGAGGTTTTTGTTCAACCCACGAAGGTATCTGTGCTGCTGAATAAATTCCAATTAGCTTGAGTAAAAGTTGCATAAATGACTTAATTCGGCCGCACAGCAGTTCATTTCAATGCTTGTTTTTGTTTTGAATATGCAAATATTGTTGTGTGTGAGGTGATGTTGAAGGCATGCAGGGTGTTCAGTTTTTATGTCATGAAAGGCAATGCAATTTTTTAGGATCAAATTGTTTTTTTTTCGCTAATAGGCTTTTTGAGCTAGTAAATTTTTCATTTAAGTTGTTTATACTTAAAGCAAATAATTGAGATTATAAAATTGGAAACTTTTAGAAAAAATTGCATACAGGGTACTTCCGATTTTTTTTGTTGGTGAAATTTGATTTTTAAAGAAAAAGAATTCAACTAAAAGTATTGGTTAACAAGAAATAGTGACAATTCAATCTTAAATATATAATAATTGAATATACATACTTGAAACAATAAAGCTGAGTACAACAATGGAAATGGAATTTAGGATCTAATAAAAAAAGGAGACCAGCATAGTAAAATATTTCCGTAAATTGATGTCAAAATGAGTAAAAATGTCGACCTAACTGAAGAGAATGTAAAAGTTGGTGAAATTTCGTGGAAAATTAACAGAAGTGGGCGAATTATTGCCAAAAAAAAAGTATTGTTTTGGATTCAGAAAGGAATGTCAAAAAAATGTGTTTGGATAGCTATTCATCCAAAATTGTGCCGGTCTTAAGGACCACTAGGTTGGAATGACCCTAAAATAATAATGGCACTGTAAATTCAACTAAGAATTTTCATTGAATTTTTATTCCCAAAGCGATTTTATTTGCATTAGAATTGTGTATAACCTCGACACCCTGTATAATGTTAATGCTCTCTTGGATGTTCAAAAACGAGCGATAGGTAGGTACTCCATTTCGTTATATAGTTACACATACATATATAGGCGTAAAAATTGTATTTTAATGGGAATATTTGAATATATTTTATGGTCCTTTCAAAATAACGAAAATTGAATTGAAATTCATGAAAGGATGAAGTCATCTTAACTCAGTACTAAATTAAATTTTAAACCTTAAATTATTTCTTTTAAAAACTCTCTCTTATGGTTCTTTTGGAAAAATAAGCATGGATTTAAGCTTAAGCGTAAGAATTTGGATTATAAAACAAAACCAACAAGGAACAACATGAGGCATGCAATGTACACTTCAAATAGAAATCCTGGACAAGCAGAAATAGATGCAATCCACAAGAGTTTGAAGGTGTGCCATTACAAAAGCATTTTCTCTGCTTTGTTCCCGGCAGTGTATCAACGTAAAATGACTATGATTCCAACCATTGCACAGGAAATGCTTGTGCAATTATAGATATCAATTTGCAACAATATGTAGGAATGTGAAAATCCCAGAAACAAAACTTTCTACAAAACCGGTTTACTAGTAAGTAAGGTACTCTCAGCACATCGTGTAGTAGTTAAAGTGTATAGATTGTTGGGGACTATGGAGAATAAATTCTGGAATTTAGTAAAAGAGTGGGAATGAACAAAATTCAAGCTGCATATGCGCCTCATGTATGTTATCACCCATTAAAATGTACATATACCTTATACTTCGTACATGATCGCAGTGCTGTGCTGTATTAGACCTCTTCTAATTGGGGCGCTATTAACAGTGACAAACTCGAACCTTGACTTGACTTGCTTCGAGTAGACTAGAAACTAACGCTTAGATCTGTAGCTTGCCTCTGGTCTTTCCCAGTGCCCCCTTTTTGTCTTTACCGACGACGATGACTTGAATCGCATTGTGTATATACATACAATACATACATACTGGTCGTGTACTGTCCACATTGAAATGCTCCATGTTCGACATGTCCGACATATTAAATTATTCGAGGTTAGGCACACAAACTTGACTATTGTACGTATGTACGAGCTAAAGGGTGCCGAGGCCCTCATACAGCAAATGTATCCAATATAGAATGGGGTGGAGTTGTGGGCTGTGGTGTGGTGGCAGTTTTGGCAGGAGTTGAAATAATTTGTCATGCCACATGTACTCACCTCAGCTAACGACCGTATTTAAATGGTTAGGATTTCTTGCCAAATAAAATAATTAATAAATTGCTTTCCCACGCAATCGATTTGTTAGCTCTCTTGTTTGCAGCATTAGACCACAATAATTTATTTATGATTAACGTGTGTGCTATGTGTGACGAAATAATTTTTTTTTTTTTTGCATGAACAACTAACATAAACATAATTAATGAATACTTAAGGTTTAATCTAGAACAAGATATAAGAATATACAAAAACTAGACTTGAAAAAAAGAATTTTTAAAAAAAAACCAAATACCTGTGTGTTTACAATCGTACTATGAATAGTGTAGACAAAAATCTAACTACCTAACACCAGAGTATGCAAAAAAAAATATTTTAATAAAAATCGGTGGGGCCATTCAAGAAAAATATGCAACTTCAAAAAAAAAATATTACCAATTCCTAACAGTAAGTTCCCTTTTTATAATACTTTCGAGATGTGAAAATTCAAACAAAATTTTTCATTGTGTTCTAATTGGTCATTAACTTAAATTCAACTTCTTCCTTAACCGAGTTTACAAATACCCTTTTGTTTTATTTTTTGATTTCAATACAATATTTTACAACAAAGGTGAGATTTGGCGATTGATATCTATCGATTGGTATCGAGTTTTGACACTTCTGAAACCTTCATAAATAAAAACAAAAAGTACGTTCACGATCAGCTCAGTTACTCAACTTCATAAAGCTTTCACGAAATTAATGTTAAAACCAAACTTAGGTAGACCGTTTTTAGGTTCTGCTTTTGAAAAGAAATTACTTTCCTCAAACTATACAATGTAGAAAGAGCTCAAAAAGAAGGAAGTCATGAAAGCCCCCAAAATTCAATTCTTAACACAATAGAGTTTTTACCTAAGACAAAAAGTAAATTAATTGTTTGTCTTCAAGTTTGCACTAAATTTTCTTAGAATTTACAGAATGTATTAATGGCGTCCCTGTTTTAATAACACCGTTATTTGTTCTTCAGAAAAAATCATCAATTCAATTAAGTGTGTATCGACTTACCAAAATAAAATTCTGTAGATTTTGCAGAGAAGTAAAGTTGATACAATTTATGTACATATAGCTCATCTGGAAATTCAAAAAGAAAAATAAGGTGGAAAATCAACTTTGCAAACCAAAACTAACCTTTTTGAATCATCAAAAATAACACGTTAAGGCCAAACCACCTTTGGTCAAAAACAAAAAAAAAACACTACCGAGCCACGACGAACTGCTCTACGGACGAAAACCACGCATAAGTATCACGCCACGTTATTAAAACGACGAGAATTCGAAAGGACACACTGCTTCACCAAGGAGGCCCGTTTACATTTATCACATCATCAAAACCAACTTCCGAACGCGATACCGCCGACGATGCCGAATAACACATTCAAATTACACTTAATTTTTTTGATCAATAAAACAATATTTTTAACACCGCAAATCTAATACCACTAACCTCATTACGACGCGACGTGTGCAAGCTAGACAATAATATTAGATCTCGTACACTTTCTAAAAATTCCGACTTCCACCAGCTTCCGAACTGATCCGAGCCCTAAACTCTTTCCAATAATGCAATGGCGGAATGGACTTTTTATTCTCTATTTACATTTGCATATATGTATGCACGCACATACATCCAACTACGACTTTGAGTCGAACGAAAGAAGAAATCCGTTATTTTTTTATTCACGTATTGCCCAGTGGCATATGATAAACTGATTTTATTTTTCGGAAATTTCACACTAAACACAAAGTAAACCTTCTATTTTTATATATATATATATTTCGGTATTTTATAATATTTAATTTCCACAATTCGCTTTTTTTAATTACCGGCGGCGGAACACAAAATAAATAACACGCACTCGAACCAGCTCAACAAAGTCAACTGAACTACTGAACGAACAAAGGAATGCATCGGCGCAGCCGGCGTTGAGTGCGCTTTCCGATTAAGTTACTCAAATGATTCGTGTATTTGCTTTTCTTTCGGAAAAGCTTTTTTGTTCATTTCATATTGAAGACAATAAAATTGGAAGAAAATAAACTTTTTTTTGGTTGAGTGAGATTATTGTAGATGGGTAATTTGTTGCGTGGATCATAAAAAGTTCTGTTTTTTGAAGGGAATATTTGGAAAATATTTATAGCATGACTGATTGGATAAGTGATGCCACATAAGCTGGTTTATATTATCGAATTTTGAACATTTTACTTTATGGCAAAGTAATATTAATCAAAATAGATATTCCAAAAGTACTCCGTTGATTAGTTGTATTAGGTGAACGTCTGGGAGTTTCTAATTGCACAAATTAAACCACAAATTTATGTTTTTTAATGTGTTTTTCCTCAATAATTACCAATTTATTTTTGATTTCTATATGCCATTGGGTAAAGAAACACATTTTTTTTTATTAAATACACATTTTTAAATGTCCGAGGATAAACCATTTTTTTTGTAATTGCTAATTGCTATCGATAAATTTGTAAGAGCCGGACAGTCCTAACACTCCTGCAAATGCAAGGATAATAATATTAAGTTCGTCTCCGAAATGATACAATCGATTACCCAGAGACCCGTCAACGTTTTCTTGGTCAAATTATGGAGGTAAAGAAGAGGCTGCAGATGAACTTAAGAGATATTTAAAATAAGACCTAAAAGATTACACTTTCCCCTACGCACCTACATTTGGAAAGGTAATCTTTAGATTTATCTTCATTTTGAACTTAGCTGATTAATATATTTCATGAAGTATTTTGAATTAGTAAACATATCATGAATTCATTACCGAAACTGAAGCCCTCTAGAATACAAATTTAACTTTTGTATAATGTGCATGCCATTTTAACTAAGACTTCACAATTTATAAAGGTTTAGCAAATCACATCATCAAAACTTACATAATTTTTCAATTATCACCTTCATTAGATGCTTTTATGTATATTTCTGAGAAAATATAAAATAAAACGATGAAAAACTTAAATCTGCTCTGCAAGTAGAAAACACTTTTCAATGCTGTAAACGAAAGAGGTTTGACTGTTTAAATTTCAGCATACACCTAGTGCCACCTTGAAATTCTGCCATCCACAGCCCACTTTAATTAATAACTCTTCCCCTTGACTAAAACCAACATGAATATGATTATTATCTATGGTTTTTTATGAGTAATATTAGTTCAACTTATAACATGGCATCGGAAATATATGTAGGTATATGAATATATGTATGTGCTTCCTCCTTCATCAACAATGCAAGTGTGCTGTTGAACAGTGTCTATTTTGCATAAACCTTACATGCCTCGAGCTCGAGTGTTTGGCAAAGGCGTCTTTTATCCTGACGCTCCTTTTAAGCCAAAGCGATCTGCCATTGGGAGTGTGAATTTATTTATTATTGCACAATATGTGTGCGCATAAATTATAAGCAACAAAAATTAATTTCATTCCCTGGGGTATGTTCTTTTACTAGAGATATAAAAGTAGAGTAGTAGTAGAAAGTAGACGAAATTGTCTCTTCTTATTTGTCTTCTATTAACTTCTTTGAATATTAGCTATTCCGCCATACACTATGCTTGACAAATTTATTTCTTTATTTATATTTATTTATTTATATATTCTTGTTACTTTGGTTTCAGTTGATTCAAATAGACAAATAAAATGCAGTACAAATACTTTTTTCTTCAACTCTTGTGACCCAGGTGGTCAAATTTTATGTTTATACCAATAAGCCGGATAAATTATATTAAATACAAAATTAGCCTCCATAGTTAATTAATTCTTATTTTGATTACTATTTTATGATAAATCATGTAAATCGTAGCCATAACTATTTTCTATTACTTTCTTGAAGGTTTTAGGTTCATAAAAAGTGTGTACACTAAATATTGTTACACTATGACTATCTCAATCAATTTAAGTTTGATGTCACGACTTCTATTTTGGAAGGCATGTTCAACACCTAACATCACTCTATTGGAACGGATGGAGGAATATATCAATAGAAAATGCGACCGGATACATTTCTGTCGAAAAGCTTAATTTATTAATTAATTAATTAATTCATTAATCCATTCAAATATAAATATCTTCCTAGCGAAGAATGTTTGGAAATACATTACCCAACGCCCAGAAAGAACACACGAAGCTGTGATGCAGTGACTATTGTTTCAATTTGGATATTAATAATGTGTTCCAGTGCTTCGCTAACAGTATAGCCCACTTCCAAAGGACTAAATCATATCTCAATTCTTGCCGTAGTAGCACCCCCATCAGCAAAAGCATAAGGTGAAAGCGACTTTACAACCTCATCCAGCAAAATATATCATCATTTGCTGAACTGACGAACTACAGTTGTCTGGGCATGACCTATGTAGATACAGTAGGTTGAGTCGTTCTCGTCGGTCGGCCTTTACTTCTTCTACTGGTACCCGTTATGCCATCAGAATTCACGCTTTAGCCATAAGGCAAACCCGAAGTAGTTCTAGACAGGTACACTCAACTACAAAGGCTCGATTTAAAATTCAGAAATTCAAATTTACTACCTATGAACTCTGTATTCGTATAAAGGTTAGTTCCCCTTTGGTTTGCCCCATAACTACAAAGAGTAGGTAGATTTATTGCAAAAGGATGATATTTTCATTATTAAACTTTTTTTTGTGGGTATTTAAAAAATGAATCGAAAAATTTATCAAGCTTAATCGTATACTGAAAATAGATAAAGGATCAAAATATTTTTTTAAATAATGACACAGACACGATATAAATGTAGGTATTTGAAATCCTATTCAGAAATCAGCTTGATATCTCAATTTACCAATGGAAAACCGTATTAGAATCAACTTTAACTTGACTAATAACACATGGACTCTCCAATTGACATAGCAAAGCTATTAATGAAAGTGGGATGCAAATCAATAGATCAGCCTTTAACAAAAAGCTACTATAGATAACCTTCCTTAAGCTCCTTGATCTTTGAACGTAGATTACAAAGTATGTTGCACTGTAGATACATATATGTACATACACGTACATGTCCGAAAAGAGCCGGAAATTCCATTCCCTTATTGCGATCCATACAATATTCACTCCATCTAAGTTCCATTGAAATTTTCACATCACTCTTCGAAATATTCATACAAAATTTACATTCAGGTCTGCTTTCATTGTTCAGTTTTTAACACAGAGTTCTTGTTCTTGCTTAAACTCTATTAGAGCAATGGTGATGTCTTCTTTGAAATCTTCTTTGTTTTTGCAGTCGATACCCTCTGATGTCGTCATCATCGTATTTAGCCATTTCGAGTCGCCTTGCTGCACAAATTCCAAGCTTTGCTTTTGTTTTTAGTTTCCCTGTCTGAAGTCTGATAGAATATTCATTGCTGCTGCTGATTAGGGCTTGCTGAATAATTGATTCTCTTTACTTTCCAAAGATTCTTCGATGGGTAAGGGGGACTGTGAATTAGGTAGTGCAATTTGGAAGTGCATAGTTACTATTGTATTGAATGTGCGATAGATATATTACAGCACTTTGAAAAAATACTTCGATGTTGTTCTTTCTGGAGAATAATTGGAATATATGTGTTCGTGTCTTTTAGTAGTACAGCAACTAAGGGCTACATTGAAATATGTAATGACAACATAAATATTTAAAACTGGGATTTTACGAGTACAAATACAAGTAGATAAGTTAAAATTGACTTTTGTTCAAAGTAAATATAATATTGGTGTACTTTCAGAACAAAGAAGAAACCAGCTCAAAAAATGTTCTCAGTACAAGGAAATATTCCAATTTCTATTTTTGTCAAATATCAGCTGAAATATCTGCAGATAAAAGATTCGTTTAGCTCACCTTGCTTCACATGTTCGTAATTTTATTTTGTTTTCGAAACCCGACTATCACTGTATTTAGGAGTAGTTTCGTATTCGGCGTCTATGTAGTGTTTTCATTTCTCTGCTAAAAAATGATTAAAAAAATATATGTAGAACTGATCCATGGGAATATAAATTAACTAACAAGCGTGTTTAATTTTGATTCCTAGTTTATGTATTGATACTATTGATTTAATCTGGTTTTCAAAAAACCACAATCTTCTGGCCAAAAAATATCTGTCCTTTACTTTAAAATCGATTTTTATTATCAATGGTCTTACATAACCTTATATTTAAGATATTTAAATTTTTACTACGAAATAAACGTTTTTTTGTTTTGCAAAATAATAGGTAAAAATACTTAGGTAACTAAAAATTCATAATCTTTTATAAAAAAACATGAGACGAAATTCATTTTGTTTTTTAGTTTAAATTTGTATCATTCCAAACATTTACAAACATATAATATCACTATTACTAAGAATAATTTGATCACAGCTATGTTTGGAAACATTTGATATATTGTAGTTGCGTTCATCTGAATTCTTAGTTTATTTGTAAATGTTACGTATTCTTGTCGGACAAACAATTCAAAAACTAAGATAACTACGAATAAACTACGAGACGACATGAATATACCATTATTATATTTTCTAAATTATTTGCCTTAGAATACAAAAAAAAATTGGTGCTTTCGTAGTCTTATTTTTTTCAACAAAATAAAATAATTAAACTTACAGCAGAGTCCCATATTCATAAGCACGTTTGAATGAAGTCGATGGATTTGTTAAAAGTCAACTGAAATTGTTACAGTTAAGGACCGATATGCAGTCAAACCTGAGTTTGAATTTTCTATGCTCAACATAAACTTAGGGCCGATTGCAAATTGACGATAAATTTAGGTTGTGGGTGTCTCAAGTTCGAGTTTTTAAATGTGAAAGGAGTCCCTTCGTTTAATTTTTTGAGAGCATTGACTAATCAAACTTAGGTTTGACTGCAGATGAACCTATTTTTAAAGTCTACAACATTTATATATCATTGTACTTTAGAACAAAATGTTTTCTCAAATCCTCATAAGGACTCTTCTGTGTTTTTTTCACAATCTTATATTACTTTCGATATTCACTGCAGAAATATAATTACATAATATTGAATTCCATTGCACGAATATAGTTTACGTCACTTAATATTACTGACGATGTTTAAGATTAAGTTAGTTTTTTTTTAAGTTCTTTCGAAGGTTTTTAGTGCATTAGGAAGACATTTTAATTTATCAAGACGATTCTCGCGTTTCAAAAATGCTTCTAAGTACAAAATAGTAGAGGAATTCGCCTCAGAATTTTTGATTTATGGTGCTGATTCAAAGCTGTTCTTAAGTGCTTGATATTCACGAATTCTTGATACTGCATATTCCTATTAAAAGTAAAAAAAAAAATAAAAAGTAGGTATCTTTAAGATAAATGTTCCAAAATTTTCGGACTCACCCAATAGCCGAATTCGATATTTTGATAAACATTCACCACAGACCATAGACCCCAGAATAAATGACTTATCATTGAAAATATTCGAACCTCCCCCTCGAGCGATTCGATTTCTTCCGTAGTCGGTGTATAGTTTTCGATATCTTCATTATCCTTTTTCAAATAGGCACAAATAAAGTCCTTGCGTTGATCTCTGGTGGGGTATTGTTCTTTTGTATGGAAGAAGAATGGAAATTGTGGATTACTATAGTCAATTGTCCATTCGATAAAGTGATTTGCTAAATCGAATCCGCGGTAGTTATAGGCACAATATTCAAAATCGATTATCATTAAGTCTGGTTCGCATTCGTCGGAGTCACTACTAATTACGGAATCACTGCTGTTATCTGCATCAGCGTAGCTGTCATCGGATTGGATTAAACGTTTTCTATTAAAACAAAATTGGAAGAAATCAAAAAGTATTTAAAAGTTATTTAATATTTATTTGTTAAAATCTATTCAATAATAATAAAATGTTAATTGATTGATTTTTTGAATTTAGAGGTAGCTTAAGTATATTGTGTTAAACATAGACTTTTAAGTAAGCACTTAGAAATAGTAAATTTAATTTTAAGAATTTGCTTAAGCACTAATCCTAAATAATACAGCTCATTATAAAGTAGGTATCTTAAATAGAATTTAACGCTCAATTTTACTTGAATAAATGGCTCTTAAGTATCCGGAATTGGCCACTTAATTGCGACTAGCTCATATGGTAAAACCGGGCCTTAGGCTCAAACGCTTTTTGTTGTTTAATTATTCCATATTATGCATTTGTATTTTAATGTAAGAAATTTAAGGAAATGAAAGTTTTCACAAAAAGATAGTCAGGGCAAAAGATTTATGTTATGTTTTCACCGCACTAAAAGATTAAAAAGAAGGACAGAGAAAGAAAGTTTCATTTGTGCTAATACTGCTTTTACACGGAAGCGATTTTTAATCTTAGTTTCTCTTTTGGAGTCATCTTCCGCCTTATGTAACCCCGCCACCACACACGTCTCTCTCCTACGGGCTTAAAAATCGCAAGGTAATATTGCTTCGTTTAAAAGCCGTCTAAACGATCAAAAATCATTGAGATACTTAAGCACGATATGGATATAGGTCAGTTCGAATTATAAAAAAAAAATGATCAAATGAAAATTTAACAAGGTTAATTACTTATCTACTAGATTGACGATACAATTTTTTATGGTGGAGAACATTAAAGGTAAATCCACAATTCTGGATTACATCTTTGTAAAAACGTAGTATTAACGGAAGTACATTTACATTTAAGTTTCATGTTAAGATCTATTGAAAAACTTTTATCACATCAATGCAACCAAATAAGCTAACATTTCTCATGCTACATTTTGACAGATTCTGTTATTCTTTAACATTATTTGAACTGAACTTTGTGAAAATCAAAATTTAAAACTAGAAATATTTTGATAAAACGATTTTTCTGACAGCCAAAAGGCCTTCCCTTTTATTAAATTTAATATTTTGATAGGCAGAGAAAATCTTTATATATGACGCTTATGTCGATTTCCTTTTACACTAGGGATTTTAGGGATTGCGATCCCTTGTCAAATTTTGACTTTTACCACACCAAAAAAATCGATTTTTTTTGGCAGAGATCAAATCCTTCGAATCCGTATTTGGAGAGGGATTTACATGTATACGAAATACCCACACTAAAAAGACAAAATTTGACAAGGGATCGCAATCCCTAAAATCCCTAGTGTAAAAGGAAATCGACATTAGTTTCGTTCAGTTTTCGCTGTATTTTGCGATTCGATGCACCTGACTGTAATAAGTAGATTCGTTTTTGTTTCTTGTTCAATGGAACATAATTTGATTTTATATTTTCTTTTAAAATATGCAGCATTTGACAGCCTCAACTATATAAGTTCACCAATGATAAAATATCACAAACATTTTTTGTTTTATTGCAAATTAGAGAGGTCATTTGTGCGGATGGTTTAACAAAGTCACACGTGACGTATGATATTATTTTCGGTTGCTTGAAGTCTTTTTCGTAAAACTTTTAAGCCATAAATATGTGACCATGTTTACCTATTTTCATCTCTCTTTAGATAAAAAAAGTCTTTTGCCTACTCGGGTCTATAACCCTTACCTTTGATTTCCAATCAATCCACTGGAAGCATTTGCATTACGATCACTGCTTAAACTGGAAGATGCTTCGTTTTCAGTCTCTGCTAACGAACTGCAGCAGAAAGAAAATATTTAAGAAAGATAGAAAAAAAACCTCATCCTCAAAACAAAAATTATTTGTATACGATAATAAAAACAAAAGAAAAAGTACTTCAACAAATACCTAAGCGATAAAGATAGAGGAACAAATATACTAACATTGTATGGAAATGAAGTTTTGCGTTTCAATCGAACTAAATGAAGCTCATGATTTAACTGGAATATAATTAAAAAAAAAAATCATGCAAGCAAATCATGTTCATTGCAATAGAAAAAAATATTTTTGAATATGAATTTCTTTGCATAATTTACCTGAAGCTTTTAACAGATTCACGGCGGGATCGAGATGATTCTTCTCGGAGTAAAATATTTCCTTCTTGCAAATCATTGTGACAGAAAACCACAGGATGGTCTCCACTGTCAACAAGATTACGTATCCATTCCACTTCTTTTTCGAAATCGACTTTTTTAATTTCTTTTACTTCAGGCTTTTCTTCATTTTCGGGACTGCAAATTATATTACATTTAAAATAAAATATAACACAGTACCTCTTTTACATACCTGATATTTTTAATAATGGAATCTAAACTCTTAAGCCACCGTTGCATTGTGTTCCATAGCCATTCGGGTTCTTTTGATACTGGAATGTGAAGACTGTGAATTTCACCCATTTTTTCGGCAATTTTCATTGATGTCTTATAATCTGACAGTTCGAGAGTGCAAAGTGGACGGGCCTGTTGTTTTGTATATAGAAAATATTAATTATTTAAAATAACTAAAAGTTATTCTCACTGGAATGTATTGTTCAATTCTTCCACCAGGGAAGAGTCCATGCAGTTTTGGGCCAAGATTACGCTCGCTTAGTAAAGCGAAGACAACTGATTCTGTAATCATTGTTTCCAGGGCATGTTCGCCATGGGTTTGTCCATAAATACGTAAAAGAACCTGAAATACAAGATAATAAAGTATTTAAAATAATTAAAAATTATTAGTACATTAAAGTATAACAGTGAATAGTCCACATGAGAGCGACTATTGGAATATTCCTAAATGAACGAATAATTTAAATCACATCGTTTTTTTATCATAACAAACTAGTAGAATTAAAATGGTTTAAATGTCCCTCAAAATATGAAAAATGCTAGTTAAACAAATATCAAACAGTTTATTGAATAGAATAGATACGAGTATTATAAACCACACGTGCAGTACAGTTTTTAGAACAATACAAATAAAACAAATATTATTCAACTTACGTATACTTTTTAAGCATATTAATTATTTGAGTAATTTTAAGATTTTAAAGCTATTCAAATAGTAAGTCGGTAAGGTTGTTCGACAAACAATGTTGAGATTGCTGAAACCCCTGCGATCTTGGAAAATTTTGAACACATCAACCATTTTTAGTTTTTTTTTTTTGTGAAATATGTGAAGTAGACAGTTGCTTTTTTAAACAAACATCATGAATTCCTATTACCTTAATCAGAGTCAATTCAGGTGTCTAGTTTACGTTTGTTTTACTTTACATAATTTCTACCATATTTAACACAACAATTTTCACAATTGAAATAAATTAAAAATGAAAATCTCATTCGCAAAATGACGGTAGAAAATTTTGAGTGCATTTGCATTAATGCAAGGATTTTCTATTTTTGTAAATTCTGACAGCGAGTTTGAGTTTTTCAAAGATGCGCAATAAATAAAAATTAACTTAGAGACGTACATACATATGCGTACTTTGAGTGAGTAAAAGGAATTATGAATCATTCGTTTGTTTATTCCGTACTAAAAACCTATGTTTATGACCTGACGAAATGTATTAAGATTGCCATCACCATAGACCATATCACATTTGTGTATTTCAAACTATGGTGAAATTGATTTGTTAAGATGATACTGTTTAAACAAAATACATATGTATGAAAATGATATAAATACAGAAATTTGACAGTTACATTTAATTCAATTCCTCTTTCATCTTGACATGTTTTCATATTAGTGACCCATCTCACTGGAGATACAATCTTCTTTTATCCAAGCGAAAAGTAAACGATTCGTTTGAATGGTCATTCGCGTTTTTAATTTGCAACTTCGAAACAACTATTCGGCATACGCAAAATCGATTCAGGTTTCTATTTTAAAATTAAATGGAATTCCAGGAGAAGCATTTTTCCATCTTTTAAGAAAAAAACACATTAATCATTTCATTCGACAGCCAGCAACAACTGAATTTCGATTGACAAATGTTTGGTTAATCTGTATTTTAATTTGCTGACGTTTAATTATGTATTTCTCCTGAGCTGGTGCACCTTTGTCCAGGCGCTTCCAAAATCTTCATGTTTCAAAGAAACCAAATATGTTTCGAAGATAAATCTATACTACCTAACCTATAAGCAAACTCTTAATTATCAAGAAAGCTTTTATATACATATTTCTTGGAATACATCATTTTAATTTTTTGTATAGGTTTGTTTACAAAAGTTTCATCACGTTTTTAATTATTCAATAAATCAATATAATCAGACAGACATCAACACAAATTTAGCTTTCAAGTAAATATTTTGAATTAACACTAATTATAAATTGTATGTACCTATGTATATACATGTTTATGGTGTTTATTTATGCATAAACAAAATTGGTACTTTTGCACCTTCAATAAATTATAATTATAATGATGATTAACCAACCTCAAAATCGCTTTCAAGCTAATAAAAATGCTTTCGCTTTAAATTATACAGCAAAAATCACCTCTGGGTAATTTACATGCTGATATTATCTCATTAACTACGAGTATAAATGAAATCAATTCATTGGAATTACTACTTATGTATATTTATATTAAAAACACATTTTTGGAGTTTAAACAGACAATTTTCTGATTAAAAAAAAAATGTTTAAGCCAGGAATACACACGAATATAATTATTTGAATTATTTGCGTCGTACCGACGTGCCTTGTACCCATGTCGCAAAATGGGCCAATTGTATGGAGAGCGTGCTCAAAATTCTATATTGAAATTAACGGTTGTCTTGTTAAATAATTATTTGGCTTCAAAGTTGACGTAACTTTGTATTAAAATTTTAACCATGGAAGTTCCGAAAGGTAGATAAAAGTTGATGTTTCTTAAAATTCTTAAATCCATTATGCAAAATTAGTCATTCTCATTACAAATTTAAAGCAAAATGAGTTCGGAATGAATAGAATAAAATTTAAAATACAAAAGTGGGACAAAATTAAGGTCAGTTATTAAGAAAGTTTTTAATGAAATGAGAAGAAAATATCATAACTAAAATTTTAAAGAAATTGGAAAGCGACGGCCCAAAAGTTTTTTAATTATTATTCTCAGATTTGAGGCAGTTTAAAACCAAGTCTGTTATCTAATAGTATATCAACATTCTCTTCACACAAGAACTTGTGGTCAAAAATTTAAAAATTTAAGATTTGCCCTAAAAATAAAAAAGAAGTGTAGATTAGGTAAGTGTTACCCATACATATACTCATATGCTTATCGTCAAATAAAATAATTTTTCTAGATTTCATTCAGCATACCTACTTGAAGAAAAATCATGACGTTTCAACCCCATGTCTATCTATCATATAATAGCAGCCTTTTCCCGTAGGATACTTTCTGTGTTCACATATTGTGAAGAAAACCCTTAAATGTATGAAAAGATAGGTAGGGAAATTGTCAATTTTTTTTTAGATCGGAAATAATAAACACTTTCGACTGATAAGTAGGAACCTACATATGTATACCTACAATGAATTCCAAATTTGTTTATCTGCCGACAATAACCTTGAGTTTGTTTACTTCAGGCACATAAAAAAATGTTTCCCGCCCAACCGTTTTGATTGACGTCAAACTACAAATATGTATATTTATCGCTTTCACCATTGAGTTTAATACAAAAAATACTCCAATCTTTTTTATTAGGAGTAGGTATGTATTGTATATCCATAAAATTTACCTGAGGCGTATTTAAACGTTCTTCTGAAATGACGTTTGCTTATCAGATCTCGTTTTGGCTTTGTTTGCACTGGCATTGTTATGACAACCTTAATAAATAAACTACCTCCACCCAATAGCCCACAATACCTAAATATTCTAATTCTCACCTCAGTTGGTTCATCTCCGCACGCTGCACTGTCTTTCCTCTGGCGCTTACTAGTGCTTATAGTTGTTTGAATATTACATAAGCTGTTGCTATTTTTATCTGACACTTCTTCTGGTAGACTGATGTAGTATAAGAAATTAGACAAACCACCACTAGAAGAGTAAAATAGATATTTTTAATCTCTATTTCTATTTAAAACTCTACTTACCTTATTCGCTTAACTACTATGTCCTCTGAAGTAATTGACTTCCAACGTCCAGTTAAATAATCCCTGCATAATCTGGAAGCTGCATTCCTTATCTCATCCATTGATGCCTGAAAATATACCATACAAATATTATTATCTAATTAATTTTTGAGAGTTCCGAGAGTGCGTGCACTTCAGCTAATATTATGCGTGTTTACATTTTTCAATAAATACTGTTTAATATCTTCAGTAAATGACAGACTTTTCACTAATTTCATATTATTTTTTAACGTTTTTATAGAAATTGGTTTTTGTTCCGAGATATATGAATGCGTTTATATTTGTTTTTAATTTTATTTTTTTCACTTAAGTTTAAGGAGCAATTGATGGCGATATGGTGCAACGTCGAACGTAAATATTACACTACTGAGTACCTACTGACGAGAAAAATCAATATACTGTAGAATTTCTGACAATATTTACATAGTCGAGTCGATAGAACAACAGAACGACGCACCACAGTGCTGGTTTTTGTTGGTTTATTTGCAAGGGTTGATTTTGGTTTATTTTTATATTTGCATTTGCGTTTTATGTTGTATATATTTGGCCGCAAAGAGATTGCAATGTTCTAGAAGGGTATGAGGTGGGAAACTTGTAAAAATAAAAAGTTTACATATTCTATACTTAGCCATGCAAAAATGTCAGCTGTCAAAAAAAGTTGCAAAAGGATTCAAATATACAGCAATTTAAACGCATGTGCAGAAATTTTGTCTTACAGTACAGTAGAGGATACGCAAATACTTTTTTGACTTTTATTAACAAATTAGTATAAAAATTACAATTACATTTTCTTAGAGGATTATAGAATCATGCAGGGGCACAACCTTTGCCCCGTGGGTATTCTTCGGGCACATAGAGTCCTTTTTCAAGCCATGCAGTTCGCTTTGATACACCATACTTTTAATGGGAGGAAACTGTAATAAAGATTATATCCGTATATTGGCCTTCTTGTTAGAAAACCTCAACAACAAAATTTAAAACGAGAAGCATAATATGTATTGATCCCACAAAAAATGACTTTAAAGTAATCAACAGCTCTGAAGGCTTTTACTTTTGATTCCCAGCAATAAAAGTTCAGTATGATACTGAAAAAACAGTTTGAATTAAATGTTACTTGTTAATAACATTACATTGTTTATTTTTACAGCTCAGATACTAAGTGACTCATTTGTTTACTTGTTGCATTGTTTGTTGGTGATTAATTTCATCGTCAATAATTATAATTAAAGGTTAATGTACTCAAGATGATTGCGCAAACTTACTTTATTTAAGATAACACTTTTCTTTTGTTTTTTTTTACTTAAGACAAAAATTTACTTTTTATAACGGTTATATTGATGAATTCGTGTATACATATATAAAAGTCGAAGTTTTAATCTAAGAAAAGCTTAGTTTACCTGACTATAAATGTATCTGCTGATCGGATGAAGGAATTTGCTGATATTTTGTATTTTCTATTTGCATATGGCTGTCACTTGTATAAGCAGAAAACTGAAGTTTATACTACATACGTTGATTATTTTTAATTAATCATTCCTATTTGGGATATTTTGTTTTGAATCAAAAGAAGTTTTTTTTTACTACACATTGCTGGAAGCAAAACAAAAAGCAAAGAAAAATTCCTTTTTCTTAGTTCATTTAACTTTTTATAATTTTTTTTCCATAACAGTGGACGTGTTCCAGTATCTTTACTTTCATAATTGAACTAATTCATTATTTTGTAAACTTATTAACAGAAATATTTGTAATAGCAGTTTATAAAAATCATACATACCAATTTGATGTGTATTTGAGAGATCAAATACACAAATTGGTATGGTATGTACAAAGCTTTTCATAGCTTAAGAACATTTTTAAATGATTGTGGTGAAATTTGTTTAGAGTCTTTTATAATTTTGCGCGCACTATTGACTACCCTTAAAATGTTTGAACACAGTGCGAGAGTTTTAGGAAAGTTGGAGAAGTTTTAAAAAGGAGACACAGATACTCATTCTTCTTCTAGATAACACAGATTTGAGCTGAATGAATGAACCGTCTACTTTGAAATTGATCTAATTTTAACAACATCCAATCACAATGATAGAATGAAAAAATAAATATGAGTATCTCTCCCTTTTTCATAAAACTAATCAATTTTGTTTAAAGAGACATACATACATACATTCTATACCACAAAATAATTGACTGGGCGTTTATTTGCAAATGTTGATTAAAAAAATTGCTTAAAATATTGTATATTATTAAGATCACCCTCGAACTGCAAGTTATCTATATATTTCGTGTGATCAAATAAAAAAATTATGCAATTACCTTTATTTTTATTTCTCCAATATTTCAGTTATCACACTTAAATTTACTAAATCGCACTTGAAAGTATTAACAATGATAATATTTGCTGAGGGCATAATGAATTCAAACTATTTTATTATTGTATAACTGTATTGAATATTCATACTTTATTTAGGTTTGTGCAGTTAAAACCTTATCGGCCTTTAAAACTGACACACTTCATATTATGATTGTTTAGTCTGAATCAAGATTCAAAATAATAGATTTTGTTTGGTTAGTAACTGAAAAGGTGATGGATTTCCTTGATAATTATTAATATTTTATCACTGAACAGTTTCCTTGAAATCTACTTATAAACATTATTCTTTAAACAAAGTCCAGTCTTAGAAGAACAAGCTCAGAAGAAGAAAAAAATATGACGCATTAAAAGGGTTTAAAGACCGTACAAAAATTTACTAAAAGCCTTGAAGTGAAATCAAAGAAAATATAGGAAACGGTAAAAAGAGTCACTCTATTTATATAAAAGCTAGACATCGAAAAGTGTAGAATTTACTACGAGAAGGTACAAAAGATTTTAACCTGCTTTCACAAACAT
Organism: Chrysotoxum bicinctum; assembly: GCA_911387755.1. Taxonomy (NCBI): domain Eukaryota; kingdom Metazoa; phylum Arthropoda; class Insecta; order Diptera; family Syrphidae; genus Chrysotoxum; species Chrysotoxum bicinctum. The sequence continues at coordinate 708,211 of OU426988.1, read as the reverse complement.
TTGAGTACCAGCTGATCAAATAAGGGCTATTAATCGTAGGGACACTTGAGACTTGACTTAAGATCCACGGAACATTTGAACAAAAACAAAATTAACATCCTGAGAATCTCAAGAATTTGAACGCGTTCTCCAAATATCGGTGTAAAATTTTTCTATCTGTATCATAAAAATTATATTTACAAAGTTTCCCATCTCGCAATGTTTCGCTTATCTTTTAGAGGTCCCGAAAAAATGTTTCATTAATAATGTTCTAAAATTCAAAATTCTAAAACATGATCATAATTTGAATTGTTTTTCTTGTCGGGAGCTCTTTTGTATTTCCTTGTAAACAACAATTTATTTGATAAAATCAATCAAAATTTCAATGCTTTATGAACATGTTTGTCAATTTTCGCGCAAATGTAAAGTTTCACCGTGAATTCACCGTAAAGCACTATGTATTCGAAATGTAGAACACGAACTTCCATCTCCGAAAACTCAATTCACAATCTTCATTTCGGATGGAATTCAGAACACCAACAAACACCAACATTTCACATTCGGAATGAACAAATCACAGAAGTCATTTTATGCGGAATGCAGAACATCAAAATTCACTTTTGTTGCTCGAATTCACAATAAGTGAAATGCAGAACATGGGCGTATATCTCACTAATACTCGGTCCAACCTCGGAATAGTCAAACCGAGTCAAAGCACTTACTTCGGGCTTATACCATTTTAACTACGCCTGCCTAATGTCAAATATATTATCAAAAAAATCACCAGCCTAAAACTCTGCTTATTATAAACATAAACAAACAACAGCCGATTTCTATTAGTATTCAATACTGTACATCTGCCATAACCTGCAAATCAATTGGGATTTACATATGTCCCCCTCTTTTATAATCGCTTTGGAAAGACCGAGCTATAGCTATTAATTTCTTCTTATTTCGAAGGTCGATGCTTCGAACGGAAATCTACATCCCTCAGTGTCATTTGACTAAAACGAGTTTAGTACTGCTTTGGCCTTCTCCTTCTTCCAGTTAGAGCATTTATATCAAAAACAAATAAAAATGAAGATTGAAAACTTTGACAGTTCAGTGCGTATCATAAATGTATTGGAGATATCTGATCAAACTTCGCTCTGAGCTTACTCAACATGCTCAAGCTTTGCCCAGTGCTTTGCTCAGAGTTAAAAAAGCCTTATATCTATGCCTTATGTCTATGAAAATGGTCCTTCATCTGCTATTATGCACGATGACTCTTCTTTCATGACTGTTTTTAGACAAATGCGTAAGGAAATAAATATAATACAGTTATTAATACTACAATTAGTCTACATAAGTTTTTGCTTTTTGTTTACTCATTAAATAAAATGCTATTTTTAACAATAAAACTTACTCTAATGTATATATTTTCTGCCCAATCTTACGCTCAATATCAATCATTGGAAAAATGAAGATAAATAAATCCCTACAGCAAATCAAGGCAAATTATATCAGTTTGATTAATATGAATATTAATATGAACTATAAAAATAAACTGTTTCTGAAGTAACGTGTACTGTACTAGTATTTTTTAAATATGTATTACCTTAAGATCACAATCTTATCAAACAATTTTTTATCTGAATAATTAGCTCTATAAGCGCAAGCTCTTACTTCGCAGATCTTATCCCTAAAAATTCAATTATATTAGCCATTCAGTAAAAAAAAGATACTGCATATAAAATGTTGATGATAAGCGCCTTTAAGAGAGCACATTTTGTATGTATGTTATATTTGTTTTATAAATTTTCCGTGAAATTGTATTATTAATAGCTTATAATATTGGCCTTAAGATTAATGCATACACGCACAATTACACATACACAGTTATGTTGTCGGTACTTGTTATTTTTAAGCGATGAAACGAAAACATAACATGCAATACATTGAGGAATATTTTGTTTTTGAATCAAAATAGTGTTATCGGACTGACGGGGATCATAAGTATTTAAGACGGAAGAGCGCAGAAACTATTTTTGAATTTAGCTTTAAAAAAAAACACTAGACAGAAGACTCAACATTTCCTTCAAGGTAGCACGAATTTCCACATGCGGATAGTGTGGATATCACAATTTTAAAGTGAGGAAACGTTTATAGCTATTTTTAATTAATTTTTAAAGTTCCTCAATTTCCATACGAAATACACTTTTTTGTTTATTTTGACAATTCTCTTTGTGTAAGTAATACCTGAGTTGGGTTATTTTTGGGATATTATTGGGAATTTTTCCTTTTTTGTCAATTTCGTAGGGGAATTATTTGTTGATTAAAAGGAAGTTTTTCTTATGATTTAACGGTGTTTCCTCACTTTAATATTTTAAATCTGTTCTATTGAGACCACTAGCTAACTGTAAAAATAAAAATAAAAAAATACTATACGCGTGCTACCTTAAAGGAAAAGACATTTTTTGGCAGGTTTGTAAATGTAATAATAAAATAAATATTCTTCAAAGTTTAACCAGGCGGTTAATTTTAAATATGAATGCAGAAAATTCAGACAGATCATATGTAAGTCAAATTAGATTAACCCTTAAATAATAATTTTTATATCTTCATTGGTTTTAAGGGTTAAATTTAAATTGTATTGCTTACAAGAAGCAACAAAATTTGTTGATTGCTGTAAGAAAGCCATAAACTTTCAATTTCAATTTGGTCCAAAAATATTTCAAAACACACGAAATTATGGAACAAAAAAGCAATAAAATACACTTGCAGTTAACTATGAAGCCAAAATAATAGTTGTCAGTCAAAGCAGAGGGTAAAATAAGTGCAATAAATTCCGTGAGGAGAAGAAGATTTGTTTGAATAAAATCTTTATTTTTGATATACCTACATAGTTTCTCTTAAATTATTATTATTAAAAAAAAAAAAAAAAAGCTTACACAAGAGCATTAATTTGTTTTTTTCTGGTAAGAAAAGAGAACAATTGTTTTAAAAGTCTACGCACACTGATCCCGATAGTGAAAAATCAAATAAAACACCTTGATAATTACATTATAATTAACTGTAGTAAAAAGTCCAAACCAGCTTTTGCATTCAAATACATACAAACAATATTTGAACATCTTCGCCACAATCGCAATCCTGTTTAAAGAGCTGCCATTGGAAGTTTTAATACAACCGTAGTAAAATAAAGATCAAATAAACTTCATTTATATTAATGTTCAAAATTATTACCAATACAATATTAACATTAAATCTTAAGAACTTACTGTAGTCAATCCTGTCATTTTGTTGATGAATCCAAATTTGATTTCAGGAAATATTTTTATTTGTTTGTAGGTGTAATTTATGTGAAACACGCGAATTTCTTCGTCACAATATAAAGCACTGCTGCTAAGGTTTGGATAGTAATGTTAAAAATAAAAACAGTTCCAAAACGTGTAAAACAGGTACGGGTATCAGGTTGATTTATAAAAGAAAAACAATTAACACAAGAGTATTTTTCCAACAAAAATAACGTAAAATGTATCACAAATAGAGCGGAATTACCACCTTCAGACCTTCTATAGTCACTCTCGCTTTATAACTAACTTAACTTATTTAGCATACGAAATTCCATGCAATGCAACCAACAACAGCTCATTGAAAATTAACTCGATCGGTAACACCAGGGTTGTGTGTTTGTTTAATACTGTATCAGATAATAATACACTTTTTCGTCCGTAAATTTGTTTTATTTGTTAAATGGTGGATTTACATGTATCTGAATTTGATTTCTGCAAAAAAGGAATGCCAAATACAGAATTCATATTTTTATATATTCGATAAATGCAGATGTCAATATTATAGTAAAGACGAGCATGTTCATCTTTATTATAGAATCTTCGTCTATATTTTGTAAATTTGCGACATTTTCACATTTTTCTATATTTTTTTTTTGACCGGCGCATGATATAAAAAAAAACATTAAATCGAAATGGAAGAGAACGGAGGTAAGTTCATTAACAAGTCAACAAGTTATAGCAGTTTATAGGAAGTAAACCTACAATACAATCAACAATATGATTTAAGGGACATTTTATTACATATACTCCTACTGAAAAATTACTAGCTAGCTAGCTCTACAAAGTTGGTCGATACCTTTTTGGAATCTGCTTTCAGTTCTTAAGAAAGCTGTATCAAATTTTTTTCGTCCGAAGCAATATTCGAAAAATTACTCTTGAGTTGACCTGAAATGTATACAAAATACTAACGATTTTTGCAAAATGAATTCCTACGTCGTGTTTTTTTTTACTTGTGTTTATGAGCGCATATTTTGAGATCTATTAAATAGTTTTGTTTTTAATTTATTTTAATTTTAATAATAAATACTTGCAATTTACAAATAATAAAAATACAGTCACATTTGTTCTACTTTATGTCATTTCAAAATATTTTTTTTTTGGAAAAGAAGACGTCAAATTATGAAGCTGACCACCATCCGTAATCTTCAATTGCAGTCAAAAAGAATTGTTGTACAATTTAAGCAATGCGCTATCTAGTATTTTATAGAGATCAGTGCTTTGGACTTATGGAGGAGTTTTGAGGTCGGATTAAATGAAAGACGTCAAAAAATTTTCTGAAATTTGAATGTAAAGTGAACTTATTTTAGACAATCGTTTAGTTTGTGTCAAAACACAAACTTTTTAGTTGCTCGAATTGAGTTTCTGTATGTGCGAGTCCCATATACGCCCATATGTTTCATTTAAGCAACTAAACAGTTGCGAAACTAAAAATTGAATGTGCGCGCCTGGCCTTATTGTTTACGTGAAGGGTTGCAACAATTATTTGCACTCATCTTGTAAATACCAAACAGGCCTATCTAGAAAGCACAATAAGACTAGAATTGATGAACACAGCCGGAAATGGATATCTAGATTCGCACACAGTGGTGATCATATCTCCATCTAGATTCGAATTTTAAAAACATTTACTTTCTATAACATTCGAGAACATTTACTACACCGGAAACGGATCTTTAACCATTTTTGTTTAAATTCAACCGTTTACGACAGGTAAACCACTCCGTATTTCACCAAATTTACCTAAACAAAAATCTCGTCCGAAGAAGCAATAAAACGTCATCATCCCTTTTATTGATTTTGCTTTTATTTTTCACCACATCTTGTCTTACAATTTTTGTTTCCTTCTTAATTTGGATAGAGAAATTCAATTCAAAACTTAAGTACGGTCAAAATTTAAAAAAAAATTTTTCTCAATCGTATTTTCTTTGTAAAAATTCATTCAAAAAAAGCTATGTATACAGTATAATAGTAATAATCAAAAATAGGTAGGCAGTATTTCTTTTTTTTTTTTTTCTTTTATTGATGTTCAAAGTTCTTTTTCTTTTCTTTTTGTCAATAAATAAGTAGTTTTTCCTTTTTTATTTTCGATTTTTTTATTTGTATTTTTTTTTACGCAACGTGGACTTAACTTGATGAATATCACCAAAAAAGCCTCTCGTCTGTTTATTATTGTATATATTTTTTTACAGAATTCTTTTTATATGTATATTGATATAATTCATCTATTGAACTTTTCTTTTTACTTTTTTGACACTTTTGCTTCTTTTGTTAACAATATTGTTTGTTCTTGTTCTCTAACAAAGAGGTGTATGATTTTCTTTTGTTTGTGTTCTCTTAAGTAAAAAGGAAAAAATAACCTTTAAGAATGAGTTGTAAGTTTTATATATACTTTGTTTTTGTTAATGTCCTTATAAATAAATTATTACAATACTAAAATTTTACAAGGAATTCTTCAGGACTCGACATTTTTTTTCTTTAACGAACAACACATTTTGTTTAATCCTTAATTGGAACAAAGAAGGTGGCAAAAGGGATTTTTTTTTCTTCAAAAAGGGTACATTTCCACAATATGTACATAGACATGTTGGCATTCATAACTCCTTTTTGTTTTTTATTTTTAGTCATCTTATATCATTTATTTATACTTTTATTTATCAAATTTCTTACAGGTAAGATCGGAAATAAACAATCGTTACTTTTTAACTATATAAATGTATGTAATATGTTATCTTCTTTTACATTGGGCGTGTAGGAGGAATATTTCTTTTTTAAATATTTATATATATTTCCTGAGGAGCAGGAGTTGAGAGAAATGTTGTTTTGTGTGTTTCTCCTCCTTTGTTTGCTTTAGGAAATATACGCTTTTTTTATACATACATATATAATATTAAAAATCATACATATACATAAGAATTAGAAAAAAAACTTTCTTTCGTTTGTTTAAAAAAAAATATGTTTGTTGTTTTTATATTAAAATTATTAAGTTGTGTTTTTTGTTTGTTTTGTGTTTTTTAAGCCGCTACTTCAGTTGCATCTGAGCCATTGGTAACATCTTCTTTTGTTTCATCCAATTTGGCTTTCTTTTCTGGTGTGGCGGCTGTTTCGTCTGTTTTGGCATCGGCTTCAGAAGCGACTTTCCTCTTCACAGCCTCAGCGGGAGCATCTATAAATTGTAATAATAAAATTCAATTATTAGAATTGAATTAAATGTAGGTACATTGAAAACGTGTTTGCCAAAGACAAGGGACCATATAAATTAACAAGTTTTTATTTTATATTTTTATTAAAATTACACTACTAACCTGTTGAGTCACCATTTGTCTCTTCTGCATCGGCGTCATCTTTCTTATCGCCGTTTTGCTCTTCGTCTGTTGAGGGCGTCGAGTCTTCGTCCTTACCGTCAACAGCAGCGGCGTCAGTAACTTCAGTGGCGTCAGCAGCTTCTTTGGGTGCATCCCCATTTTCTTTTGCCACTTCCTCAGCAGCACCGTTTTCTGTGGCAGTCTTTTCAACCGATTCTACTTTTTTAGCAGCATCAACTTCTGCGACCTCCTTCTTCTCAACAACTGGGGTCTCTCTATAAATAGAAGAAGAAACCTCGTTGTTATAGTTTGCTTCATGATAATCACAATTATTAAGTAGGTCAAAGCTGGTTCTTATCATCTTTTAAATTTTACTGTGGCATGCAAACTTCCGTCAGCAACAAAAAAGTTTATGTGGCAATTAACACAATAATTATTTTAATTACCTTTTTCTAATGACTAAAATATATAATTTAAACTACTATGTACATACTTTAAAAATGGATATTGAACGAAATTATATATTGAATGCATTTTTATAAAAATACCTGTTGGTTGTAGGTATTAATTAATTCTTAAAGTTGACGCAAAATTCAATCGGAGCTGAAAGCTTTATACAATTATTTTACTGTCACTTGGCCTTTTTAGGAGTTTGAATCTGAATCCTTATGAGAAATTCATTAGAAACTAAACCCTGTTTACTTAACAAAATATTTAAGTTTTTTCGCAGCAGAATAGTTTTTAGGACTTCAAGACACGATTTCGATATGAAAATTGACACATCGATATCCCTTGACTAGTGATATTATTAGATACGATAATATGTATTAGCATCAAGATCAATAACCGGTCCAAGAACAACGTCTTATGGGGAAATAATAAGAAATAAAACCATCAAAATAATCACAATCACTTAACGAGAAACTTGTGGAACACCCTATCATCTACGGTACATAAAATAAAATTATGACGTGAAACACTGAATATGAATCGTATCCTCCTGTTTTCTAATCTTTTGAAAAGAAGACATCTATTAAGACATCTAAATTATGAATCTAAGCAATTGATGAATGATCAAACTTATCGATCGGCCCAAACGGTAAATTTTGGTATTCTATTTAGAGATACGTAGGTAGGTCAATGGATAGACTTAATTTGAGATTTCAGTTTTGTTGTTGGATTTTGTATGTTTATTATGATAAAAAAAGGAACAGCGTTAAATGAAATTTATTTGTTATTATAGAATAAATATTAAAATTTTCTGAAACATGCCTTCACATTCTGTATTATGTCACCTTATTATATTTTTAAAACGAATTGCAAGTTTCTCCGATACCATTAAAAATATCAGTACTGACAATTTTTTACAATAAAATATTCTATAAGGACTTTTTGGTTTTTAATTCAGTGGTGTACCTAATCCAAATACGCAGTTTAAATAATTCTCTTCTATTTATCAGTGCAGTCAAATTATATCTAGGTTCCTGCTTTTATTTATATTTTGAGGTCCAAAACATTAAAAACAAAATTTATAATGGAAACTTTGATAAATGTTAAACAATTTTAAGCTCAATTTTTAAACACACTTTTCTTTGGTATCAAAAGCTGAGACTTACAAGTTACAATAAAATGCCAAGTAGGGTACAGCATCATAAAATTTTGTGCTGTTCATGTAAGAAAAAAAAAAAAACAATACTAAAACAAACCAACATTGACACTAATTTTTTAAGATTAATGGCACTTTACTTTATGTTTACAATCCTTGCAAACCGTTCTTAAATTTGAAATTTTATTTGAAATTAAAACAGAACTAAAACAAATTGAAATGCACTGAATCTGAATCTATGAAATACCTACCTTTTCGTATTTTGAATTCTGCATTTTTAATTCTACATAATGTACATAAATTTAAGTAGGTAAGTACTTATTTTAATTAATGACAATTTTGGGTATGTAGGTATACAAAAACAAAAAAAAAGAAGTATACATATATACCAACTACATATACATCTCATAATGCTTAGTTGAAAAGTATTTTTGAGCTCTTTGCATGACCTTGAAAAATTGATTGATTTCCTACTTTGAATCAAAAAAAAAAAAGAACGACGTTACAAACATATATATGTACATATGTACGTATGTATATTATAGGTAGGTATAAATTAAAAAAAATCTTAATAATTGAACTTAAGTATGTATACATTTTATTACCTATCTATAACACTCAAGTAAAAATAAATTTAATAAGCTTGGTTCATGCGCTTCAAAAATTTCAAATATAACGTATTTTTCCATTATAACAAAACATCCTAACAAAAAAAATTCTCAGAAATTTCAACTCATCTTTCTTTAAAACCGGCCGGTAAATAACATGAAAGTAGATAGAAACAGACTTCATGCGCAGTATTTGTTTCACCTCGCGTTTGCCTTTTTCAAACAAAATATAAAGCCAAAGTTAAAAAAAATTATTGTATATCCGTCTTCAACAAATAATACTTTTTTGGATTGGTTGACGCAAACAGACCTTGACGTTGACCGGTAACGACCTTTTTTGAAATTTATCTTTCTTCTCTTCCATTCCATCATAAAAATGTTTCTTAACAACTACTTTACTCTTTTTTAAATTATATACTTCATCTACACATGTGGAATAACAATGACAGTTAATTAAATTAACAAAACAATAAAACAAGACTCATACAAAGTGCTAGAAGAAATAAAAATGTGGAACTCCCAAAATGGCAATAAAAACCTAGTTAGAAGAAAATGTACGTAGGATTTGAATGGACGATTGCGGAAAGCTAGAAAATTAACAGTGGTACAAACTCAGAAAAGTAAAAAATTATGCTACGAAGCACATTATCAGCAAGTCGATTGTTATTTTTTCCCACCGTATAAATTTTTTTTTTTCGAAACCGCCAAGCAGGCACAAGCAAACAGCATTCCAGAAAGCGTCTTTTCTATATACCAAACAACCAAAGCATATAAGACACACACACACAATTATAATGCCACATGGAAATATTCATCAAACACACACACATAAGCATCTTGCGCCACCTGCCCCCGGCAAACCGGTAGCGGTTAATAAATAAATAACACAATACACAAACTTAGTATAAAAAAAATTGTTAAGGAACAAAAAAAAAAATAACAACTATGGATTCTCCCTCACTCCTGCAAAGCTTTATTTAGTTCTAATACAAACGCAAAACAACTCATTCTGCTATCCTTATTCCACTCAATGAAACTGTCTCCTTCTGCCAAGCGTCGATTTTCGAAATTTGTACAGCACAAGAAATTGCAACCGCAATTTTGTTCGTTTCAGAGGTGTATATATATTCGTATATTCCTTTACTAGCACTTTTTTGTTCGTTACTCGCTCTGCTTCTTCTCGATCTTTCTCTTGCTATATTTCTTCTCTACCCAACAACCACCTTTTTTCATGTTATACATAAAATTTTCATTTTATTTTATCACCACCGTTTGCAAATACAAAAAAAAAACTTTTTGCAATAACTGTATTTTTCGTGTTGAAATGATTCACTTATTCCAGAACGAAACAACGCAAATACATTTTAACTAAGTTATTTTTTAAACTGACGCCATATTGCCGCCAAAATAACGTGTACAAAAAAGCTTTTTTCAAAAATGCCGGCGAGTCATTTTTTTTTTCATTTCATTTTCAGACTTGCTTAACTTTACTCACTTGTTTTCAACTGCAACATCGGCCATTGTGTTAAGAGTTATTTTTATTTATTATTTGAAAAAGAAGAATTTGGATTTTTTTTAGTTTTGTTGAGAAGAAACTTTCTCTAAATTTTCTTTTACAATAGAATATATATGTATATATATATAACCGTTAAGCACTTTGCACGAAATAGAACTGACACGTCTAAACTGCTTCACTGAGTAACGTCGAATGAGAAAGATATTTTGAAATTTGAAAATTGGTGAGAGTGTTTCTTAAGCCATTTCGTGTCGTTCCCATGGACAAAATGCGTTTTTGCTCCTCTCTACACAAATACACATGATATGAGCAAGCGTTTATTTTATACATACAATGCCAGTAAATAAACTAGATACACATTTAGCTTGGGGAAAATTGTAGATTAATAGTAGGTTTTTTTTTTTTCTGAACCGAATCCCTCATGATTTTTTCATTACCTTTTCCCCCCTTTTCACATCCCTCTCTAACTAATGAATTAAGGAAGTGAAAAGTAAATCGTTTTGTATGCATACGACTGTCCGACTGCTAGTGATAAGACACAAGTACAATTTATTAAAAAAGTGTACACCGTATAAAATAGAACATAATCAATTTTGTTGAGACTGTAGTTCTTTTTTTTTTGAAGAACAGCATGGTGGGACATGTGCGAACTAAGTTTATTTTTTCTAAATTATCTTGTGGATTAGTTTGGCGGTTTCAGCTGCGTTCAATTTTTTTTTTTGATCAGTAGGTAAGTATACCTATACCTCGTGATAGGTAGGTAGGTGTATGTGGGTACGTAAGCATAAGAGAACTATAGTGATTCATTTATTATTGATGTCTCAAGAAAATAAATGTTGGTGGATAGGTAGGTAGGTAACTATCTAGGATTAGGTACCTACTACCTTCTGTAGCGAGGAAATGGCAAATCTCCCAATTCGGATTCGGCAAAAAAAATTGGGGAACTTGCCTACATTCGTGCCTCATAGGAACGGTTGAGTATTGTTAAGTGGGTTCTCCACGAGGTGTCGCTCCATCAAGTAGGTACCTATAACTTATTTTTGAAAAAAAGTGCAATATCAATGGTTTGATGAACAATGTAGCTATGACTACTTACCTTTAGTTTCATTCATTTAACTCATTAAATTAAACAGGTAGGTAGGTATATAGGTACCTACCTATTCGTACCTATACAAAATTTCACATGAGGTTCCCACGCACGAGTAGACTACAGAAAGAGCATACCTAATCTCAAAGAATTCTACATTATCATGCTTTATACAAAAACAGCTGGGCTCGTTCTACAATTATGTAGGTATAGGTACCGTTATTGGATAACTGCTCTTGAAAATGATTTAGCTTAGTCTTTAAAAAAAATTTTCTCACAATTGATAAATAAACTACCTAGTACCTTAATGGATTTTTTCGAAAACGCATTTCTGTTTATAAATTATTTTTCTATTTTATGTAGGTAGGTAGGTACCTATACTCTAAGGATAGTACCTACCTACATAGGTAAATAGTGCTATCAATGAGGAAAACGTTAGCTGTATTCAGAAGCAATTTATAAAAGAAATAGCCTTAGCACGATATTGGTTAGAAAATGTTCAATATTAAGTAAAAGTAAGTTGCCTATACCTAAACTGCTTTGTAGTTAGCAAATTGATAACTAGTAGGTATCATACCTATAAACCCACCTACTAATACCTTAACACTTGACAATTTCAAATGTTGCACCAGTTAGGTATACCTATTTGGGCATTTCTTCATTTAATATCTACGTGTTTTTTTTCATCGTAAACCCAATTATTTATTTCCTGATCCATAAAAGCTCGCTACCGGAGACAAATCGGCCAATTAATCCAACTAGGTAAACATACCCATGAAAATCAAAAACTCAAAAATATAATTTTGTGACTTAAGCCCCTAATACACAACGTCAAGCAAATTTTTCTTTTGAATTCACGTATTTTCGAAAACCAACCCTCTTAACTACTTTGCGTTCTTGCAAATCTCTCTCGTATCGTTTTACATCTTTGATTAAATATGTAGGTAGGTTTTCTTCCTACAAACAATTTCATTGTATGAACTTAACTGGCACTTTTTCATCGCTGTTCTAGGTACGCATATCTAAGCAAATTTGGATTGGCTTGAAACATTCTTTATTTTTGAAGCTCGCACTATGTTAATCCCTTTAAGGATAGCCATTACCCCTCAAGTGCTAGTTCATGAACCTATAAACCAAACATATTCCTACCCTAACCTATAAAATGAACATGTTTACATACTTACTATATAGATGACTATAAGGTACCTACGTAATTATTCGTTAGATTCTCTTGCGATCTTTTACTTTAATAATAAGATCACACTTCACTTTTAATTAAAGAACAGAGTACCTACCTAACTCTGTTATTGAATTAAATTTTTAATTTAGAAATTGTGTGTACCTACACACGAGACGCAAAAGATGATGCATAAATAAACCGCTATTTAAGGCGGATTTTGGCCAATATCAAAGTGTTCTATATTCGATGCAGATTTTTTTTTGTGCGTCATCTTATTTCTTGCGCCATTTGTGTTCTGATTTGGCGCGAAATAGATTTGCACATTTAAATTATAGGTATATGAAGGTATAGGTACCTACCTATATCTGCAATTTGTACAGGAATATGTATCGTATAGGTACCTACATACAATTATTATATTATTTCTATTTTTGATGCATTCAATTCAAGTTGCAAGGTATACCTACATATTTGATTTATATTTTTGAATATGATTGAAATCTATAGGTATAGGTATTAAATATACGTAAATTGGCAAGTTGTATCTGAAGTAGGTCATGTAACAAATAATATTTACAGACGGACATAATACCTACATACGAGTATCTACAACTTAATCATTTTAATATGTAGGTATTCAGATGTAGATATATGTATATGATGACGATTGTGAAAGACTCATGAATAATAAACGTCAAATACTATACCGTATTGACAACCATAGCAGAAAATTTAGTTTTGGATCGGCTTTCCTTACCTCAAATCCTTTCCAGTCAAATCATGTCCAGTCTACAAGTTTAGTGTTTAAATTTCAGAAAGAAACAGGTCTGTTTAGATGTTAATAGCCCTCTAGATCTCGTTAGAAATCTGCCTTAACATACGTTATTTGTGTACCATTACTCCGTAGGTGTGTATATGCGGATACCTAGGTAGGTACCTAGGTATGTATATAAATATGTAGAGACCCAACATACTACCTACCCATTTTAATTAGAGTAGTCACTAAACAAGTAGGTACAAGCAGTGCTGCCGTTTTAAAAATTTCCAGAGGAGTATTTTTTGTATTTTTTGGGGAGTATTTACGATAGTTGAGGAGTATCGCCAAAATATCAAGAAAATTATTAGTTCAACGAAAAAAACACAAATGTTTTCTAGAAATTAAATTTTTTTAATTCATTTATAATAAAAATAGGAACTTCAATATTTGTGTTTTTTAATAAACAGAGAGTTAATAATAAATTAATTCTAACTTAAACTATGTAGATATATACTGTACATTGATTTTCAAGCAACTTATTGCTTATTAATATTAATATAAATTTTTGTATTTTGTTTATTTAAACAAGAATTTGACAAAAGAAAAACAAAATTCAAAATTAAAACTTAAATTTGTTTTTTTGTATTTTTCGATCAAGTCTTTTGATGGCTCCCACTTTTCTGCAAAATTGCCGTTTAAAAGCTCTTTGGCAGTAAGTATGTTATTAACGGTTTCCACATGCAGGCAATTCCGCTTTTTGTCCCTTATAAGGCTTACATCAGAAAATTTTCTCTCCAATAAATTTACGTACATGAGGAAACATGAATTCATTTAATCCGTTTTTAATAGTAAATACATTCCTATAAAATTCGGCAAAGTCTAAATCCTTTGAAACTAATGACTGGTTTCTTAAAATACGCCATTTATTATCAAGCTCCTCAACTTCGGACTCATCCACTAAATTTGGGAAAAGATCAACCAAAGGAACTATGGTAACTATAGGCCTATATCTCTCGTTCCTTCGATTAGTAAGATTTTTGAAAAAACTGTAAAAAATAGAATGGTGAGCTTTATAACGAGAACTAAATTTTTCAGTGATGTTCAATTTGGTTTTCAAAGTAATAAATCAACCGAAGATGCCTTGTTACATTTCTGTTCTCAAATATTTGTAAGCCTTGATAAGAAAGAGAATACAGCCGCGTTATTTTTTGACATATCAAAAGCCTTTGACATGGTTATTGGTTAATCACGCAATTTTGATAAGCAAACTTGAAAGTGCTGGGTTTCAAAGTTTCATAAGTGATTGGTTAAGATCACATTTAAATGTAAGAACTCAAAGAGTGAAATTTGATGGTACTCGTATTAGGAGTGATACAAAGAAATTCGATTTGGGAGTGCCACAAGGTTCGGTTTTGGGACCAATACTTTTTTTGGTATATATCAATTCTTTATTCAGATTGCCATTTAGGGGTTCTTTGACAGCTTTTGCAGATGATGTGGGCTTTTCTTATGGTGCAGATAGTCGCCTTAATCTTATATCTGATATATATTGGGATCTCAGCTGGTTAAGAATCTGGTTTATAGAGCACAAACTTATAATTAGTTCTAAAACTAAGGTAATGTTTTTGAGTTTGTCTGGCCAAAAGATTGCTTATGCTGATCTCTTTTTCCATGCTGTACCTGTAGTCCTATAGATACTTCTACAAACTTTACTGATTCCACGAGCTGTAGTGATAAATGTTTTAAATTAGAAATAGTAACTGGGGTGGCCGTGGCGCGATGGATGTGTGCTCGCCTGTGAACCTCATGATCACAGGTTCGATCCCTGCCGTCGTCTATGTCGTTTTAATTCCATTAAAAACATTCTAAAATTGTCATCAAAGGGTTGCTGGTTTACTCATTACATGTTGTTCAGGCATAACACTAACAACATGTAATTGAGTTAAACTAGTATGCCCAAAAAGGATGAACACGAATAAAATAATGTGAATCATAAGCGACATAGAAATAAGACACGGCATTCTCCGCTTTAGTTCAGCCGCCATCCCTGGAGATAAAATATCTGAGACAACAACCTTCAGTCTCAGAACATCGTGCCATACATCTTTCCTATCCTTCTTTCTCTTCTTAACTTCACGCCCGCGCTGTGTTGAAACATTTAAAGGGTAATCTAATCCCTTGAGCGCGGGTAGATTATAAAAAAAAAAAAAAAAAAAAAAAAATGAATTCAAGTATTTGGGATTGATTATTGATTCTAGAATGAGTTTTTATAACCACACAGAAAATCTATCACATTATTTTCGGTGCACTCTTAGAAATTTCTTCTTTTTGCGTTTGCTCTTCTAAACTGCTCCTTAAAATTTATTATGGCATTTTTCATTCCAAACTAGAATATGGAATTTTTTGTTAGGGAGGTTTCTATTACAACAAAATACAGCCTCTTTTAGTTTTACAAAAAAGTGTTCTGAAGAAAATATGTGGTAAGCCTCGTTGGTACCCTAGTTTTATACTATTTAGGGATTTGAAAATTCTTCCAGTGCGACATATATATTGCTATAAAGTTCTAAAAATTTTCTTTGAAAGATCAGGTAATCTTAATTTTAGATTAATTGATAGTTATAGTTTACGTTTTGAACGAAGTGTCTATACCGGTGTTTCGAACAACCCCATTTCGAAATTTTTATAATATTTCCTCATGTCGAATATTTAATAGACTCCATAATTCTATCAGGATGCAAACTTCTCATTTTGTATTTATGAAACAAGTTAAAAACTGGCTCCTTAGTCTTGATAATATGAGTATCGAATTTTTTGTAAATGGTTTTACCTGATGTTTTCATGAAATAAGTATTTTACTTAATTCAATTTAATTTTTGTATGCATTATTAATTTAATGATATTCTAACTTTCTTTTTTAAGGGTCACCCCACCCATTTAAAATAATACATGTTGAATCATTCTACTAAGAGTGACAATAACTCTATTTTTATAGAAGTACTTTTGTCACTTATTTCTTTCTTTCTTTTTATAAATAATGTACTTATTTGAATTTTAAGAAATAAAATGATTAATCAATCAATCAATCAATCAATCAATTCTCTTAGAGTAAGTTGATATTTCTTTTTTTTTTTAAATGTTCGTCTGAAAAACTGCGAAATTACTTTCATCTGCACTTTTTTGCTTTGAAACGATCAATTTGTATTTTTTTTAGAAACGGTAAATTGGATTGAACGAAGTCCGATTTAACTATCTCGCTCACACTTGATAAATTAAAAAAAGGAAACAATATTAATTATCTCTGTCTTTTTATCTTGTTATCCGGGGATGTTTGCAAGTTCCACTATATGCGATCTTGTATGGAAAAAAGAACAGAGATATGCAATTTGTCGAAAAAACAATATGTTTGCTTTAAGTTGGTTTGTTGCAATTTTGTTTTATTTTTAATTTTTATTTATTTTTTTTGGGGAGTATTTTTGTAACATGGGGAGTATAGGAGCATCGACTCCACGAAAGGAGTAAAATACTACTATGGGAGTAAGTTCGGCAGCGCTGGGTACAAGTACCAACTCCATCGTAGAACCTGGGTAGGTTGGGTAGGTATACAACTCTTCAACTTTCAAAAAATTATAGGTCGTATCACCTTCTTTTGACACACGTTTTATCTCTTCATTATCACTGCAAGACATCTGTGTACCGTTTGCGAATTGCGTGGTGAAAAGAAAAAAATCTTCATTTTTTTCTCCCATCTTTAAGTTGCAGTTATACATTCAAATACCAAAGAGAACACAATTCAACTTTTATTTTTCCTATAACTTAAAATTATCATACACACAAACATATCAAGCTACCTATGTTCCTACTTGTGTTTAACTATACAACATTGTTTTGTGGATTCATCATTTCGTACGTCTGCGATTGAATACCAAATTATATGGGTTTTATATAAATAGCTATGTGTCACATTTTTGGCGATAAAAAAGCCTCTCATGAAGACATTGTTAGTAGAGAAGACACCAAAGACGAAGAGAGGCAGGGTGATGCAAAGCAAGACTAGAGATAGGTAACATGTTAGTTGGAGAAGGACGGACTTCTATGAACATTTCTGTGAAAAAAGCCGGTGTCACTATAATTCGTAGAAGAATTGAGCAATAGTGTTTCATTTCAATGGGATTCCCATATGTTTCAGTTTTTATGCCGCCACTTCATCCTTTCCTTGTAGCGTAGCGGCCAAGTGCAGCTCTGCTTGCTATGGTACAAAATGAATTTGAATTTGATTTCTACGTAAAATACAACAACGGCTACGGCATTGCTGCTGCTGTAAGGCTTTTATATTTGGCTTTGTTGCCATGTACAAATATTCTGTTCATATTTTCTCACATTGTACATATCTACTTTATCAGAATTTAAAACCGTTATTTTAATTGTATTTTCATAAATTTCCAAACCCTTATTAAATTGTTATTTCAGTTAGGGTTAAAAATTAAAAATTCAAACCTTAATTCATCTAAAGCAATCACACTTCTTCAAAGAAACTAAGCAAACACATTTTTATGTCATTTGGATCTACGATCTTAGCAGATTAAATGTTAAAGAACGTATGTATATGTAGGCATTACCTTTGTATATAAATGTTTAACGTTTAACATATGTATATAGTATTATTATGGACCATGATTTTGTGGTACCAGCGCTATCCTGGTGGTGGCGCTGAAATTAGCGCACGATTTAACAGTAGAGAGTAAGATAAAAACAAGTAGATAGGTAGGTAGCAGTGGCGTGGCGTCCATATAACACGATTCCTATCGTCTTACCTTTTAGAAAATCCACAAATATCCTTTCTGCCTCTCGTTTGTATCTTATACTTTACTTTATCCAAACACATTCCACAATCCACAACCAACATTAATCAAGAGAGTCACAAAAATACTCCGACGGAAACTTTTCAATCACCGTCTTATTTATTTGTTTTATATCCCTTTCTTCCCCAAGCATTGTGTTTCGGATCCTCTTTGTTCAACATCCGCAAAAAATAAGACGCTACATTCCGTCTTATAAAATTTTCGATGTATACCAGTAGGAGTTGGAATTATTTGTATTTTATTCTCCCTTTAGCAATTAGCATTGCATTTCAGTAGGAAGATAATACATTGCAGGAGTTCAGGTGCTCGCCTTTTTTCAACCTTGTGTCAGAAATAAGACGGTGGTCTTCGACTTATTTGTTTTTATTTTCCTTAAAATATGTCATATATGTAAATATAAATATGGCATGTGGGTATTGCTGATTCTTGATTTTGAATTTGATGTTGATTTGCATGCTAATGTAAAATGCACCATTGATATTTTTGCAAATTTACTGTGATAATTTTGAATTATGAAAGAAATCATGGTAGAATATCTGGCAATTTGTCAGCAGTGTAAATTTAGCATATCGCTACTCTGGGCAAATAAAATGCATTTGCTTTTTTTTTTAATAGGGATTTAAATTTAGATTCAATTGGCATTCAATAAAAGGCTGTGTTGCACAGGTTCAATAACTTCAAATACATCTAGTGTTTTGAAAAGAAAATTTGAACAGTGAAAAGTTAGATGTTAAAGTGAAGATTTAATTCCTTTTATTACCCACTATAGTGATAAAATAATTTAGCTTCTTAATTTTAGTGCAGTTCTAGCTTTTGTCTTGGAAATGTCTTTGATAAAAGTGGATTGCTGTTTAACAGATTACCTTTCGGAGAAACCAAATAATTTTAGTAAGGATAGTTGATAGTTTATATTTTATCCTTTTTTCGCTTACACGCCAGGGATTTCGATCCCAGATCGAAATTTTTTGTTTGGTGTGCGTTTTTCATGTATACATCTAAATCCCTCTTTAAATATGGATTTAAAGATTTTGATCCCTGTTAGAAAAATAAATTTTTGTTGGGTGTAAAGGAACGCAAAATCTGACGAGGGATCAAAATCTTCACACAGAAATTGATTTCTTATGTGTAAAGGAAATCAACATATAAGTACCTATGACACTTTAATGGAATCCTATTTAGAGTAGAGTTATAGGGCAACGATATTCAAAATGACTTGATACATAGTATCGCGGCTTATATTAAATCTGAAATTAAAACAGAAATCATCATGTCGATTATGATCGACGAAACATCAGATTTGAGTCAAGCTGTTTCAAGCTCATTGTTGATTGAAATATTAATGTCTTGAAGTATAAAAAATATAGCTACACATTTTTTGCCAAGTCAATGTGGAATGCATTTGTAGATACCATATCCCTACTAGAAATATTGTTTTTAAGGTTTTAAGATTTTTTTTTCATTTTTACAGGTAACAAAATTTTGTAACGGGTTCCCATTTAAAATTATTCACGCCACGCCACTGGTAGGTAGTAAAAAAGGGAATATACCTATTACTATTAAATACAGCAGAGACAAATCTAAGAAGTAGTTAGGTACTATCTCTATGCTTAAGATGTCGCCCCAATCGTTCGTCTTCATGAAAGTACTAGGTATAAGTTTTAGGTATATACATAGGTATATTTACTACTGAAATAATTTTAACATCATACATATATAGGTACCTATCTACAAATTCGATAAAAATCCGTTATGTGTCTCTATTAGTAGTCATTTAACTCTATAAAAAAGCAAGTTGTAGTTTTAGTTTGTCATTCCTCTCTATACCTACCTATCACAAATATTTTTTTTTTTTAAGATTTTAGCTGAATTGAATTTAATACGCGTCTCCACTGAACGATAATCTGAGATTTACTCAAATCTACTTGAAATCTTCTTGAAATCACTAGGTTTACCATACAAAAATTAATTATCTCTATTCGAGGTTTCAAATAAATCTACTTGAAATCTACTGTATTGAACGGATTCACTTTTTCATTTCTAATGAATGACAGTTTTATGGAAGAAAAAAAAGGACGTTGTGGTCGAAGAAAGAGGAAGTACTGTTGGTGGAGGCTTGGGCAGAAAAAATAAAGGATCTGCGAGGCCCTAAAAAAAATTTGCATGTAATATTTTTGTTTTCCTCAGAGCAATTACATATTTTTAAAATATACATTTGGCGTTTTTTCCTCTGACATTCAGATTGTCTCTCTAAGGCCGCCATCAAAAACTTGATTTTTTTTTTCGTAAAACCAACCACGTTGTTATGAGAATCAAAGATACAACAAAACTGTAGTCAATAATTATTGCTGAATGGTCTACAAGGTACCTATATATTTCAATGAGCTGGCAAGACTATGAAACCATTTCGAACCAAAAAGGGAATGAACTGCAATGAATTCCTTCAAAATTACTTTTCAATTCTTCGACGGTTCGTCGACAAAATGTTAAACTTTTGGGTATTAATTTTTTATTTACATCCATTTTTCTCCAAAAACCAACATTTATGTAGGTAGGTAGATAGGTATCTTACCTAGTTTTTAAATATTTTTCTTTGAAAGCAATTTATTAATTCCTTGTCCTTACGGTTTTTATACGCAGACGTCAGCGTCATCGTAGGTAGATATGTGTACAATATGGAATCAGACTGCCGGTTACAAATTAAACAATTTCAAATACCTACACAAAATGTCTACTTTACCAATAAAATAAAGAGAGCAGCTAAAAAAAAAACACATTTTTGACCCCACTAAACTTTTTTAGCTTTGCGCGCAAAAAAAAAACTATAATATATAGGTAGGTATATAAATATATGTATATGAACACATAAATTATGAATATTGAAAGCACGTTGATCGGTAAGGGGATTGACACTTCCAATTGCAAAGAGGTGATTGACAAACTCTTATATATATACCTACGTATACATGCCGAGATATATACATACACATTTTTCTTGTCAAAATCTGTTTTTGATCGTTCTGTTTATGTATGTAAGTTTGTATAAATGAAATTTAACAGTATAATGACTTGATGATATTTGACATTGGAAATGAGTCAAATTCCAAAAGGTAAAATGTTTCAAGGCCAGGCAAACTGGCAAAGCAAATACAAAGTTGAAGAATCACATGCGGCAAGTAGGTACCTATAGGTTATATTTCGCACAAAGGTAGGTAGGTAGTAGGTACCTATGTATAGCAAAATTATAGGTAGCAGGTATATACATATACCTATCTATCTACACCTAATCTGATTTTTTTATCAAATAAGTTTACTTTAATTAATTTGCATACATACTTAGTTGGTCAGGCAGGTATACCTACCTATTTTACATATGAATTAGGTACTTACCTATAAAATACAAATATATAAATATGTATGTAGGTACCTACCTATATGTAGAAAAATATTGCTTTTGTTTTTTTTTCTGAGATGATTGATCTGAAATTTTAGAAAACTAGCTTATGTAGAATGTAGGACGTAGGCAGGTACTTCTGACAAAGAATAGTGTCTTGCACTCATAGGTATTTAATAGGTGTTCTAGGAATTCGTCATCCATAGTCTCAGTCTCAGGGCCATTTAACACGTGCTAGGTCGTTTATGTTATAGATAGGCAGTAGGTATGTACGTACATAGGTATCGGTTCAAAGGTAAAACAACATACCTACCTATATATATGTAGGTACCTATGTAGGTAGGTATTCAATATCTCTACTTTAAAAAAACTTACCTAGGTAAGTAGGAACACACGTTTTTAAAACTAAAAAAGTCACGTTTTGCAGGCATTCATACCTACATGGTGGCATTGTAGGTTCGTCGCTTTTCCGGCAGACTGGCATAAGTCGAAATTTGCTAATTTTCAGGAGAGCATTTTAAAGTTTTTTTTCAGACTGAAAAAAAAAATTCGTTGTTCATAAAAAACAAAACTCGAATGTTGAATAGGTACGTGAAAAAATTGCATTTTTTGTTTGTTAAGTTGTACCTATAAAAAACGAAATATTAAAAAAAAAAACAAAAATTGATTTAGGCCGTATTTATCCGTAGAAAATGACAGGGATGTTTGTGAAAATTGAGAGCAACTCGGAAACTAGAAGAAGCAGGTTAATGCCGATTGCACAGAAAAATTGTGTTTTTTTTTCAGCTCAGTTCTGTTCTAAACTAAAAAACGACAAATTTCGACTTATGCCACTCTGCCGGAAAAGCGACGAATATATACCTAAACTCTAATAGATATAGGTAGGTACATACCTATGTATATACCTACCTAGTAGGTATCTGGTTTAGATTAAATTAAGGAACTCAAAATAATAGTAACCTAGGTATACATAGCTATGTACGAGTATGTATGTATCTATCTAATGTTGTTTTTTTTGTTTAATTTAGTAGATGATGGGGTAAGTACCTACCTTACTACAATTAAAGGCATTCCTTCCAATTTTAAATCAAAATAAATAGGTACCTATCCACTTGAATCGCTGATATGTACCAATAATTTCCTACAATCCGATCAACTTCAAGGATAGATTTGTACACAATTACATATAGGTAGGTACGAGTATACATATTTCTTCTAATATCTTAGCTAACAATACTGTCTACTTTACTTACCTACCTACATTCCTTTTAAATTGAAGAAACGCATTTTTGGCGCGATTGAAATAACAGAGGGTAGCGTCGACGACGTCACATTTTACAGCATGCACACACTTCCCTTCCCTACAAACAATTGTTTAGGAACGGTAGAATTTAAAAAAAAATGCAAAGGTTACGGAATATCCAACCTATGCACGTACCTACATACCTATGATAGGGGCATAATGATGCCAGGCCAGGGGCTCTGTGAATGAAAAATGTATGTTCAGTCAAACTTGCCGCCACGCCACCGACATGTTCCTTAGTATTAGTACTGCAAATGCTATCCCATTTTAAATGCTTTCGTAAGCAGTTGTTGTTGCAGTAAGCGAATGCAATTTAAAAAAAAAAAATTAAAAGAAAACCGCGCGAAAAACAAGCAACAACATCGAAATGAGGCCGCCAGTGTACAGAAAAAAAATGACAATTTTTCCCATTTGTGATTAGATCATGTGTATAGGTAGGTATGTATCTAACTGCATGTATGTATAGTTATGTGTATATATCTATAACTGCTTATGTGTAGGCATTGTTTTTAATCACCCACACAGTGCACCTTTCTTTTTGTTGAATTGCTTATGTACCTACCTAGATTGGTGGGTGTATAATTGTGTGTACGATAGTTGGCACTATGTATCCATACATATACATATATGTAGGTATATACAAAATGCTAAATAAAATGAATGAGCAAACCTGTGTGAAGTTGGTATACACTCCGCATCACTATAGCTGTTACAAATATGTAGATATGAATTATCCATTTGCACAACCTCTTCATATTTTTGGACTATCTATAAGTAGGTAGCTATAGCTACGCATTTTTGTTCGGCAAAATGTTATTGCTAAAACAAAATGTTCCTGGAATAGTTTACTGAAGTTTATTAAAAGAAAATCTGCCTACCTACTATAAATAGCTTTCAAAACATCTTCCAGACAACTGGCCCTTTTCCTGAAACTTTTCGGCAATTTTTCTCAGAGTATTTTTTACTCTGTCAAAAATTCATACAACTTTATTAAATTTTGACTGGCTACTGCCCAAAACTTTTTGTTGAATAAAATCTAATCTAAAAAATTATTTTTTTTTTTAATATTTGCCTCCACGTTTCCGGAGCGCTCACCAAAATGTCAATAGTTTGCTGTAAAATATTTTCACTTTCTCAAAAGAGTGCTCCGAAATATAAAGTTGCCAATCAAAAACAATTTGGTCTAATAATTTGAGCATTCAAGAACATAATTGAACGTTGAAATTAATTCAGATTGCAATTAATAGTGAAATAATTTTGTCGCTAGAAACGAGCTAATAATTTGAGAATCGTCTGCATTAATTGGGGGAATAACAATGTCACAATTAAGTGACTTAGAGTGTACAAGGGTATAGTGCTAATAACAGAGAATGAAAAGCGTAGTATCACTTACTTTGGTTACCATAGTAGTGGCGTTGACAGACGTTTACCGGTTTATCTGGGACGTTCCGGATTTCAGACATAAATTCCGCCGGGGTAGTTTTTTTCCCGGGTTGTGACTCAAACTCACAAAATAATGCCTGATGTACCTTAATATCTTTTATTGATAAGGAACAATCGCTGCATTGATTTAACCTTAAGAAAACGCTTTTAAAATTTCAATCAAACAAGCATAACTTAACGAAAAATGTATTTTTGCAAACTGACATCTGTCATTAAAATTGACAAAAGAAAAATATTTGCAAATGACAAAAAAGTCATTTAATTAGTACCTACCTAATTGATAAAAGAATTTATTTATTTTGATCTACCTACACGTACCTATATTATGATTTTTTATTTTGTCCCGGGCAATATG
Organism: Chrysotoxum bicinctum; assembly: GCA_911387755.1. Classification (NCBI taxonomy): domain Eukaryota; kingdom Metazoa; phylum Arthropoda; class Insecta; order Diptera; family Syrphidae; genus Chrysotoxum; species Chrysotoxum bicinctum. Next base: position 683,490 of record OU426988.1, on the reverse strand, counting down.
TTGAAATCCCGGATTTTTTTCATTATTTAAGCCAATTGTCCCGCCGAGGTGTAAGAAAAATCTGGCAACCCTAGATGGTACATGCTTCCATCCATATTGAACCGGGGAAAATGCAAGATCTTTGTGAGTTTTGAAAACTGTTATCAAAGTTAAAAAAAAAAGTGAAGATAGCACCTATGTACATACATATACAAATCTATGTACATACCTAGGTGCCTATATATATTGAATCAAAGCCATAATAATTCTGAATCTTCTACGGTTAGCTAATGTTCAATTACTGTGATTTTTAATGAGTTCATATTTGGAATTAAACGAACACTTGGCAACAGCACTACAGTGGTGATTTGCAGCGTCTGTCTTAAGAAAATTACCGAACAAGGTACATATATATTACCTACCTATAGTAAGATAACTTAATAACGTATTTATTTAAAATATCTACTATGGTATACCAAGATTTCAATATTCGTAAAGCGCATTGCGCAGATATGGTTGGGTACTAGGACTTCTAACATGTTTTAAGTGTTTCTTTAATTGCAAAAAAGGCTTAAAATTTTGAAATAATACTAGGTAAGTTCGGTAGGTAGGTATATACCTATGTATTTAAAAAGAAACCCGCAGATGTCCCAACAGTCCAACAACTACATTAAAAATAACGATTTTATACCTATATGTGAAATGTTTGTGTATGCATATAAGCTTACTATGGAAGCATGTTTGGAAACGCATTTCCATTAGGGGAAGGGGAAAAGAGGCTTACGTGAACTAAATTGGAATTTGAATTATAGACGCCGTCGCCGCCGGCCGGCTGGCTCTCTCTTGTCATGGGAATGGAATGAAAAAGATTTATTTGCGTTTTTGAGCATTGTATATAAACTCTATAATCGTTTATATACAATGTTTCAATTTCATTTCCATTCCATTCCATTCAGAATAAAATTCCGTTGGTGAAACAAAATGGTGGCAGTATTTATGGGTGCAAACAAAATAAAATCTATTATGTTTGTTACAAATCCACACAGCGAAACTTTTCTTGAATTCTTTGATAAGATAATAGGTGTGTTTTATTCACTGCTGCATAGCTAGCGCGGCAAAATTTCCCTCGATAAACAACAACAATATGATTGCTGGCGAAAAAGAAGCCAGTAAAAAAATGACAGTCGTGCTGGTGATAGAACTTTAAATTTTTGAAATGAAAATGGCGCATTACATTTTAGAATTAAACACATGTATGTATGTACACAGATGTTTTGACATCAGATTTTGATATTTTCTATAATAATGGCCAACATTGAAATATAAATTGAAATTGACATATGGAGTGAGTTTTATCGTTTTATTCACACTTCAATGCTGCGCTGGCTATGCAGCAATGAATAAAACACACCTAATGTTATATCTATAACTGATTACTTCGTGGTACAGTCCGAAGGTTCAGTGAAGTGGAGTTGAAAAATGTTCACAATTATTGTATTTAAATAAAAAAAAACTTCTTTAGAAAACTAAGTAGGTATTCACACAAAAAACTTTTCTGTGGCACAAATGTTTTTAAAAACGAAATTTACTAGCTATAGTTTTTGGTTGATAGCAAGGTGAAATATTTAACTTTACATTCACAATGTTCGGCGCATACTTTCTGTACCTATTCCTTTTTTTTTCTTTCAGAATACTTAAGACCCGAATCACTTGTATATAAATATATACAAAATTTCGGGTTACTTGTCAAAAGTAATTTTTTAGCTTGTGACATTTGTTTGTGTGTGTATATGTTGGAAGACAATGGGGCATTTACTAATACAGTGAAAACGTAATTAAGTCTCTACCTATGATTGATTAAAAACTTAGTTGAAATTTCCCCTCCGACGTAGTGTAAAAAATTCGGCTCCAAAGTTTGTGGATAATCATTTTGACATTAAAAGTTTCTTTTAAATGTTTTGCCTTTTTTATTGATATTTTATCAACAGAGAAGTTAAGGCGGAGAGCGCTACCGATCAATGATAATCAAATTATTTTGGTCCAAGCTGGATTATATGAATGTGAATGACATGTGCTTCTAACAGAATGGCACTTCGTACCACAAGCTTCCGCAACAATGAACATTTTCCACGACCGATTTAAGAGTGGTTATCATTAATAACATAAAATTTCAAATGAACTCGGAAATCAATTCAAAAATTTCAACTTGCTTGCCAGTATTTGTGTGTATAGCCTCTGGGGTATGCCACTATTCCATAAACGACCAATGTAATCGTAGTCAATATAGCCCGTGCCATCGCTCAAATTGTGCCAAAGTTATTGTGAATTGCACTTCTCGAATCTGCACCACCCAGTGAAACCCGGGGATTATATTTCTGTTTTTCCCTAGTTCCTACCTTTATAATGTCAAGTGCCTAAAAATAAACAGGGTATTTCAGTTAGTCCACTTTAATTCAATCGCTGATGTTAATCGAGATGGCACCACTATGGAAATCATGTTTTCAATAAATTAGAGTCCATTACTGCTCGTAGAAAGCCTAAATCAATAGGCTTACAACTCTCACCCATTACTGTGTGCGTGTTAGCAGGAATGGACAATTTTCTGCCAATTCAGAATGGCTTAAAAAAAAAGGACTTTCCATGGCAAGATGACAGGAGATAATTGAAGGGTTGTAAGTCTAAAGGGTCTAAGTGCCATTTTTATAATTTAGAGATAAACGAGAAAAACATAAGCAAAAGCCCTTTGGCACTTATGCTATACCACAACTTTATTTGTGTGTGTGTACAGTTTTAAAAGAAATAGGCACTTGAATCCATTTTGATATTATAAGGCTTGGCCCTTAGATTGTATTTTGATAAAAATATTGATTTTTGATTTTTTGGCACTTAGACCCTTTAGACTTACAACCCTTCAATTGGATTTGTCACTTGCTCCGTAACTATTACGCCACGGGTGATACATTTTTGACATTGCAAAGTCAACTCAAAAAATTTGTTAAGATAACTTGAAGACTAAAACATTTTTCGGAAGTTAAAACGCGACCCCGAAACAATAATGATTTTGTACTAAGAAACTGGGCATAAGCTTTTCAAAAAGCTGACATAACCATCGACTTCTGAACTGTCAGCTATTCAGTCTGCATGCAATTGTACCAATAAAAAATGTCTGTCAATCATTATTTTTTTATCACACTTAATTTTTGCTCATTTGTAGCCATTTATATTAAGTTTAAAATAGCTCAAATACGTTCCCTAATTGAATTTTATAATCCAAACATTTTCCTTCACACTTGCAATAAAAAGAAAATATACCCACATTAGGTATTAACAAAAGCAACATCTACTTTGCATTTCAAATATAATCATCCCATCAGATAACAGACACAATAAAAGCAAACGTAGGTAATTATATGAATGATATTGTGCATCTATAGGTCTACCATAAAAAGTTCAACTTCGATGGAAGTGTCCTAATAGTCCAATATGATAAAAAAAAAAAAACAAAAGTTGTATTGACAATGTTTTCCGGTTCCTCGTGTCATTTTCGAATGCCTTATCTATTTTTTACTCACCACACTCCTCCACCTTCTGTTTTCGAGTCCTGCGCTGTAAAAATTCTTTTAATAATAAGCTTTTATAGCACCAATACACTGGTAGCAAGCTTTAAAGAATACTCTTCTCATTAAAAAAAAAAACACAGAGAATCGTCCTAGCTGCTGTAAGGATATGTCTGCCTTTAGCTAGGGACCTGCTCCCATCATGTAAGCTATAACTGAAGTTAGTCCTCGATGAAACTTTGATTGAAACAACCACGAAACCGGAAATCCTTACGAGTATTTTACAATATGAAGCCCAAACCTGTCTAATACCCAGGCAAATGAAAGTATTTCCTACAAAAAAGAAAATCTTTCTCGTGTTGTGTAAGGATATTTATTCGTAAGTGTTGTGATTTACTCGTAATATAGCTAAACAAACATAAAACAAAGTGCAATAAAAGTGAAAAGAAGATAATAACGAAAAATAGTAAACAATTTTCTAAAGAGTATCCTTCCTCTCAAATTTAATGTGTGAACAAACTCGAAAATGAGCAATTGTGTATAAAAAAGTGCTTATGTGAAAAAAATCCTGGCTGTGTATCGCTACCACCATCAGCTCCACAACCTAAAACTGGGGGGGAAAACAAAAAAAGTCCTCTATCCCAGAAAACAACCAGCAGCTCTCAATTGGCAATTACATATTCCCACTCGCTGGAAAGCTTTAAGGGTTATTAATGCGGCAGCATATCAGGAACGACGAACGAACCAAACTTATTTTTATATTTTTTGTGTGGAAAAATGATATATATTTTTTTTTTGGATTTACATTGTGATTTCATATGATTCAACGAATTTCCTTACAATTTGTCCCTTTCATTTATTCTCTTTGCTTCAAAACTCTTGAACTTCTACGGTACATCAACTTTAGGCAAAGTGTCAAAAGAACGTTTTGTGCTTCGTTCGTCCTTCATCAGCTGCATTGCAAACGAAAAAAATAAATAAAATATATCAGGGATGGAGGCTCACTCCCTTCAATGAAATCAGTTCAGCTTAGACTTATAAAAGAATTTTTTGGACTACTCCAAAGTTTTGCTACCAAAAAGTTGTCGAAAATTAATACCTCCTTCTATCCTATATTCTATAACCTTATATAAGTTTTTAATGTCAATAGCAGCAAATTATTGCGTGATAGTTAGAAATTATTATAAGTTTGGTTGCCACCAAACTGCAGGATGAGCTCCACATATTGGCGCCAAAGAAGACAAACTCCTTCAAGAAAAGAAGGCAAAGAGCTTTCACACTCTTCCTCACTTGTCTTGGGCTCTGGAACGGTGACTATAACCTTAGTGGGAATATCACGTTTAACATGGCAACATTATTAGTGGGGTGGTAGTGTATGTATACTGCACAACAACACGATTTTCTTCTTGGTCTCAACTTATTTTTTTTATCAAACAAACACAAAATTTGAGTTAGGAAGGACATACATTCAGTATACCCCAAACGGATATTAAATAATTAACGATGAGAGGAATTTCCTTGATTGCATAGGTAATTACCCCGATTTTTGATGATGTTGTTAAATTTTGTATAAGGTGAAAAATCAGTTCGAACGTCTAATCAAACTGAAAATAAAACTGCATTAACTTAATTATATCTGAAGTACCGAAGTGCTTAAAATTAATTGACTGACGGAATATGCTCGAATAAAACGGGCCTTACAGGACAGCTGGAGTTATTGAAATTGAAGAAATGACAGAAGACAGGACATTAAACACTCTCGAAAATGGAACACAATTTAAAAATGGACACACAAAAACACAGTCGAAACATACAGAACATCAAAAAGATGATGTGACGGTCGAGTTCAACGATGGAAGCAGCCCCCTCGAAAGGCCCAGTACAATCGGAGGTGGGGTAGTTCTGCCAGATGCTGTGTTAAATAAACTTTACCAGAGTTATTCCGTAAAGCAACGTCGTGCTGGTCTCATATGGTTCCTAGTCGCTTCCATTTTGTTTGACATCTGGGCACTGATAATTCCGCAGGGACAATGCATCGAAGCCATGGGTAAGTAATGATGGGGAAAACTGCATAAAATATGTTTCCTGATGTATATGGGTTATATTAAAATTGTAGGCTCGTCAATACAACATTTAGACTTGGACATTTTTGATGATACAGCATTTAAAAGTAAAACATTTAATTAAATAGACCAACATATGTAAATATTGTTGGATACTGTTGTATATATTTAGTAAAATTGTACCTTATTATTTGAAGAGCACGCTCCCATAATTATTTTCGTGGGCTAGAGGTTTTTACTTGTCTATTTTTTGTTAACAATAAAACTTAATTAAATATCCCAATTGTAATCAAAGACAATTTTAAAGAAGGTGACAAATCGCAAATATATTGTTTGATATCAAGTAGCCGATTCTTAGAGGGGTATTTTGCTCAATTATCGCGTGTTGTTCTGGTTACAGTGCACTTTTCACAGCCATTAAGTTACTGAAATTAATGTGCTGTTAACTTATTATTGCTTGTATCTGCCTGTAAGAAATTGGCTTAGGTCAAAGCTACGTTAAGGCAGAGCAATCAGTTTAAGCGGCATTCAACAACATCGTAAGCCATAGGCCAAGGCCAAGCAATGAGCTGCAAGCGGCAAAGCGACAAAATATACATATTACTGTTGTCAAAAAAACTTGTATGCAAGTTGACTTAAATCTACTATTTAGGGTTACCAACCCTAGAACATTACAATAGTAATAATCAACATAATGATAATAATGCCGGGGATTAAAGCATTATTCGTGCTCACGTACTAGAGTTTGGCATTTACGAGTATCATAGAAAAGTATCGGGTAGCCGCATGTGCCATGAGAAACCTGCTATGCTTTCTAAAAAATTCAAAAATTACCTCAGAATAAACTTTATTTATTGTAACTGGAACTTAACTGCGCTTTACATAATTGTAAAATTATATTAGTGATGATGATGATTATAAAGTGATGGACCTAATTTCAAAATTTTCCCTTTTCATCAACTGCTTTTGTTTAAATGTATACGAAAACTTATAAGTTGAAGTGTGATATAAATGATTAAAACGTGGTAGGAAATGACCTTGCCAATCAATTCTGCTCACAACTGTTGCATGCCGATCCATCTCTCGTTGAGTAGGACACTGACGCATATTGCACAAATAACATTTTTCAATTAAAAGTTATTGATTGCGTCACATTTATTTATTTAGACTGTATGACATTTGCATGATAGAACACTTCACATTTGGTTCTGCAAAATAATTAAAGGCCAATTGAGGGGGAGTTAAAAAATATATTGCACAAATCGAGACACTTTGATGTGGAGTCAATGTCAAAAATAAATCGAATAGCATAGAAATGGGAAGGATCAATGATGTCGCACAGTGTTCAGGGAAAAAAAAAAGAACTATTGGAAAATAAGCACTTTGTGTTTTAATATTATTTGAAAGTTAGGAAAAAAAGGAATCGGTTACATACGAATGAGGAAGAGATATCCTTCATATTTGTATTTGTCTGAAACAAATTATAAGACACTTTTATCATCATTATATAATAAAATTTTTGCCTGTATAATTTTTTGGAAAAAAGATTCAAAATATTTTACGTCTCTCATTTTCAATGAAATACTGAAAAAGCTTATGTACATGCATTTTCAATTACTCGTATATTACTGTCTTACAAAAAATTATTGGCAGTTTATTTAAAGCCATCCCAGTTTTTTATAATTGAAAAAAATTTAACAATTCTCTATTTATTTTCTAACGAAGTCAAACAAAATTTATATGACAGACATTTTGACAGTTCGAAAAATTTTAATAATACGTCTATTCGATTACTTACCCAAAACTACCATTATCTAACAATTTCCGTCCAAAGCTTAACTTTTATCAACTTATCTTTTTATAAATTGAGCAAATGAGCCCAAAAATGTTAGTCTCAGAATTTGACATTAAAAGTAAAAAAGTTCAGGTTTTTGATATTTTCTATTCCAAATAATTGCACTACTAATTCGATATATGGGTATGGGCCACCCGATCAAAATGTCAACTTTAAACTTAACAGACCGAACGCATTTGTTCGACTAACGGTCGCTTTTCACTGTGTCCTGCCAATTAAAAAATCTGTTGAAATAACGCGCATTGATAAAATTGTCGTTGATTGTGAACCCCTATACTTTTTGTATATTATATTTATTAATAGCATGATAAATTTCGACAAGTGGTGTTTATAAATATAAAGTAAAATGGTAGCTGTCAAAACCATCTGTAAGACTGGGCTACTGTCTTTGACATTTTCAAACTAGCATACATAGACACACCAGAATTCAAAAGTTATGAATTAAATCTTCGGTGAAGAAAAAGTATTTTTTTTTTTTTTTTTTTTGAATCTACCCGCGCTCAAGGGATTATGATTACCCTTTAAATGCTTCAACACAGCGCGGGCGTGAAGTTACGGAAGAGAAAGAAGGATAGGAAAGATGTGTGGCACGATGTTCTGAGACTGAAGGTTGTTGTCTCAGATATTTTATCTCCAGGGATGGCGGCTGAACTAAAGCGGAGAATGCCGTGTCTTATTTCTGTGTCGCTTATAATTCACATTATTTCATTCGTGTTCATCCTTGTTGGGCATACTAGTTTAACTCAATTACATGTTGTTAGTGTTATGCCTGAACAACATGCAATGAGTAAACCAGCAACCCATTGATGACAATTTTAGAAGGTTTTTAATGGAATTAAAACGACATAGACATAGACGACGGCAGGGATCGAACCTGTGATCATGAGGTTCACAGGCGAGCACACATCCATTGCGCCACGGCCACCCCCAAATTAAAATGTCTTATAGGAAGAGATTTCGTGTAAGAGAGACTACACTCTATTTTTGTTCAAATACCTAAGATTTATGGGCTCAAATTTTAAACTTTCTACACACTCTACACTATCCAAAATCCCATTATGTTTTCCTTTGAAGTAAAATAATATTGAACTTTTCTTCTATCACAGGTAAGAGTGATGCACTTCCATTTCACAAGTTTAATTTGAATCTTAATCGAAAAACTTTAACAAACTCGAACCACAGCAGAACACATATGAAGATGTTCTATTAATTCTGTCTTCTTTTTTATTTTCGTTTTCAACAACAGGAGTGACCTCCCTTGTGCTATGTCTTAACATAATGCTATGCATAGTGGTCCGTCTTTCAAGTTCATATCAATCAAGAGTGCTGATGAACTTTCTAAAAATCGTTCCCCATTTAATATGGTTATTAACAATCATTCAACTGGTGTTTTATTTATTCCTAAAGAAGTCCATTTCTCCAAGGTAAGGTCATAGTGCATCACTTACTATTTTTTGCCAGCAGCAACACTGCTAGAATAGAAGAAAGATTGTGTCCTTTAAATTAATAATAAATTCCTTACAGAGATGTCCTTGGCTGGGGAATTCTTTTGAATTTTCTTATTTATGTTACATTGCCTATACCTCTTCTTTATACTGGTGTGACATTTGGAGTTGGGACATTTGCAATTTATCTTAGTACACTGACGGGATTGGCAACAAAAGATCCTTTATTTTTTGAACAGGTAAGAAATGACGACTGTATAAATAGTTGATTAGTTAATATTTGAAGTAGTTGTAATATTGGAAAACTCTTTAATTTAATTTAAGATTGCAGCAAATACAATCATAATAATTGCTGCTGCAGCAGTTGGATTGCTCGTGTACTTTATGGGAGAGTCGAAACAAAAACGAGTATTTCACGAAGCAAAGAAAAGTCTGGAAGTGAAGATGATTATCGAAGAACAATCAGCAGAGCAGGTATGATTGATGTTTATTGAAAATACTTTGAACCGTATTTTATCTAACTATATCGATGATACAAAAGTGGTTGCATTGTTTGCTATAGGCCAACTTTTGATACGTTTAGCTTTTTTATTTATTTTTTTATTCCAACTAATTTCCATTTAACACCCGTAACGTCTTATTAAATATTCAAAAATTATTGCGGGGATTCTTATGTGCTGCGAGATTAACCACATAATAACAAGTCTAACTTGTAGAATGGACACAGCAAATAATTTATGATTATAATAGTCACATTATGAATATTTTTATTTTTTAAATAGTCTCCTTAAATAAAATATTAAGTACTCATTTATTTGTTGACTGGTATAAACTGGTATAACGCACAGAAATAATACTTTACGCAAAGAATCCGTTGAATATTCTACCTTTGAAAACCACTAAATGAAATATAAAAATAATAAACAAATATTTATTTTTAATTTTGCTAATCTTATAAATTACGAAATTCAAACAATTCAAAAACTCATTTTAATTTTAGGAACGACTTTTACTATCCGTATTGCCGAAACATGTTGCTGTTAAAATGCGTCAAGATTTGGGTTCAACAAGCTCGGAGCCATTTAAAAAGATTTACATGAGTCGGCATGAAAATGTTAGGTAAGTTGAAAAATTAGTATTTTTAGTATAATTTACGATAACGTCAAATGTCATTGTGGATACTTAGACTATCAAACATTTACGAAAAATAGAAATCCCTAGACATTTTACCTGTTACTTTCAGAAGGACTCACAATAATTTGCATGCATATTATATTAGTTATTTTGGAATGCTTATCCTTTTGTAAATGAAAGTCATGTTCAAAGGGGATAACTTATGTGCATTGAACCTTTGTATATAAACTTATAGTATTATCATTGAGCGTGATTTTGTGTTACCAACGCTATCCTGGTGGTGCAGCTGAAGTTAGCGCACGATTTTACAGTGGAGAGTAGGATAAGATACAAAACAAGTAGTAAAAAGAGAATATTTTATTATTAACTTTAGCAGAGACAAATCTAAGTACTGCCGTTATCGTTCGTCTTCATGAGAGTACTATAAGTTTTATATACAAAGATTGAACATAAATTTACAAACACACATCATTAATAGAACAAATCCTAAAACAAGAAATATAATATTTATGATTTGGCTTACTGATGACGGAAAATTATTATGAACAAGCAAAATGGCATTATACTCGTATGTATGTATGTGTGTGTTCTTAATGAGAATAACTCTTGAAACTTAAACTGTAACAATTGGGTGTTCACATTGCAGTTGAGGACTTATCACTTTCTTAATGACCAAGTCATCAGACCGATGTTTATTGGGGTCGACATTTGCGTTGTCTGAAAAAAGTTATAAATACATTTGTCCATACATACAAATGTATTCACAAATTATAGGTGTGGATGCGTGTGTAATCATGAAAGTGTCAATGGAGAGACCCTTTTAATACCTACATACTTATATTTCTTCATATTCTTGTTTGTTTCGTAAAATCACACAGAATTTATTAAAATACATCTGTCAGAGTGAAACACATAAGGTAGAACGAAAATGTCAAACAAACATACGAGAATTTTATTGTTATTCATCCGATCATCCGATTCTTTGTATGCCACACACGTTTAAGTCCCTACCTATGCCTTTAATTTTCTATATCATAAGATAAAAATATACATTATGTACATATGTAAATTAGTTAAATCGGTTTTGTGCACTAGAGGGCGCATACGCATTTTTTTTGGTCCATGTTTTATCTAGTTCGTATCGATCTTAAAAATGTGCTAATAGTAAATCATCGTAGTACCTATGCGATTATCTGTCAATTTTAACTGTCAGAAAAATGAACAAACTGTCAAAAAGAATGAAACAGAAAAAGGACAAATCTATTGACCATGAAAGAAATCAGCTGACCATGAGACTATCATATAATTTGTTTGTGAAAACAAAACCACAATAGCCATCATATATTTCAGCAAGAATATTCCGAATTAAATAATAAATTGATGTTCGCACTTTAACGAGGTTCCATCTTTGATTGGTTTATATGGTTTGAATTTCTCATAGAAAATGAATGATGACATTTGAGCTAAATTCACCAAAAGTTCAAATCCCAACGATAACAAATAAAATCTACAAAAAAAATTACTTTCTTTTATGACATGGAGTAAACTCATAATTAAATATAAATGTTCTCTAATAGTCCATAATGTATTTTTTCCAGTATACTCTATGCTGACATTGTGGGATTTACCGCGATATCATCCACTTACAGCGCCCAAGATCTTGTTAAGATGCTCAATGAGCTTTTCGCACGCTTCGACAGACTCGCTGAGGTAAGTTGTCTTACCCTTTTCCACCACTATATTATCCTTTTTACTATAAAATGGTTCAGAGGATGGAATTATTTTTTTTTTTTTTGAATAATTTACATTTACATAAATGACATCGTCTAACCCCTTTAGCCCAGCATGTCACCAGTGGTTTCTTCGTTTATTTTAATTGATTTAATACGAAACCACTTTGTGTGTGCGCTCTATTAAAAGAGGACATCCATGAGTTCCTGCCTTTTACTCCGATACTTCATACTATTCTATCTTGTGTTGTTACCCCTGCATAAAAGTTAATTGATAAACTGCAGAATAGCCATTTAAAATTGTCTTAATTGCTTAATTATCACACTTGCTATTATCTTCTACTATTTAGTTTTACTAAAATTACGCCACACGTTTACAGAAATATCAGCAGCTGAGGATAAAAATCTTAGGGGACTGTTATTACTGCATTAGTGGAGCACCTGTAGAGAAACCAGACCATGCTGTTCTCTGTGTCCACATGGGGTTGTCTATGGTAAAAGCAATCAAGTGAGTAATAATCATAATTCTCGTCGTGTCTGCATTTTGCTTTAATATAATAAAAAGGATGTAACCAAAGGGATGTTGTCATAGGCGCCCTCAAAGAGTCAAAGAGAGGGGTTGGCCTTTAGAGCACCTATATTTGGACGGGAGCATAAATCGTACTATTTAACACTTGCATTAGCCAGCCCCTTCATGGATATATTTCTGAGGCCGCCTATGAACGAGGTGCTGATTTTTTGCAGTTTTTGTTGTTGTTTATTAAGTAACCGCTTAAGTTCATTATAATCCCTTAGTTTTCATCAATTTTGCTTCTTTAAACACTTAACCTGGCTCTTGTCTGTTGTGTATTTTTTGTTTTGTGATTTTCTCATCAGATATGTTCAACAAAAAACCAATTCTCCGGTAGACATGAGGGTTGGTATCCACACGGGTGCTGTCCTCGCTGGCATCCTAGGCCAGCGACAGTGGCAATTCGACGTTTACTCCAAGGATGTTGAGTTGGCCAACAAGATGGAATCAAGTGGAAAGGCCGGGTAAGTGGATGATATTGAAAAGTACTCGATAGAAATTTTTCTTTTGTTGTTTTTGGTTTTTGTTGTTATAAACATATGGAGAAGTGGTGATTTAGTTCCTAATCCGTTAGTACTACAAGTAACTCATCAAGAAAACACCTGTTGTATGCAATTTGTCCTCCTCCCTCTGATTATTTTCCGTTTCTTTTCACTTTGGCAACATACACAATATTGGTTGTGGGATGGACATATTCAGTCGAGTGCACATATCCAACAAAACACTAAGCTTCCTGAAGGGTGAGTTCGAAGTAGAACCTGCGATGGGTGAAAGACGCGAGGAGGCACTACGTAATGCCGGACTAAAGACCTTTTTTATCACAAAGGTCCTGATACCTGTAAGTAAATAACTCTGTACGGATTGTGATTGATTTTTTGTTTTGGGTGATGCTCGGGTGTTGCAAAATAGGATTAACCATCATATTGTAATGGGCAGGACATGCATGACATTGAAAAAGAGTGAAAAAATACCTATGTGTAGGATGTGACAGGATAAGTTGTTTGATGGGTCACCATTTAACTCTATTAAGCTTTGGATAGAGAAAGGATATATGAATGTCTTCATTTTGATGACTTTGAAAAGAATTTAGATTACTTTTCGTTATAGAATTCGTGATTGTTTTTAACAAACTTTTTTTTTTATATAAAATGCTTTTAGTTTGTAGCCCCTAATAACCAAGAAAATGGCAACGCAATTGATGATGACAACGAAGAAATCCTTGAAGTTAAAGAACAAGCAATAAGTTTTGAGCAAGAAGATGAGTTGGATAAATATGAGGATTTCAAAAAACGTTTGCAGCATGAATTGGTTGCTAGAGATGGACATGGGTAAATTATAGTCATAGGGCTTGTAATGAAATAAATATATCAATTACAATATTTCTCTTCTTTCAGAAATCTATCAAAGGACACAACAATATTACTCAAGTTTAAGAGTCGAGATCTGGAGACTGCATATGAAGGCCACCGAGAACCGTATTCTTCGCTTCCTTTGGTGGCAGCTGTGTTGGTACAATCTGTAGATGTAATCTATTCCTATCTGGTACTACCGAGGTAAAGTGTTTTGACATTTTGGTTAATATTGCCCGCACAGACTTTTAGGTAGTAAAATAATTGTTGTTTTGTACTTTTGAAAGTGCATGTAGGGCTTGTAAGAAGCCTATTTGGTTTTGTTATTTCCAACTCAACAAACATAACACAAGACGTGTTTGGCTGTTCAATTAAATGTGCATTTCATTCAATACAATTTGCAAATTGGGATTTTTCACATGGCTCCAAGGCGCAATAAGAGTCGAGCGTTAAAACTATTGCTTCAAAATCCCGCACTTCGAACAATGTTTTTTGTTCGAGTTTGTGGATTTAGTATCTCTAAAGAGTACTATTTATTTATAATTAAAAAAACTCCTAACCTTGTAGATATTTTAGCTAACTTTATAAATTTCAAATATACAATGTCAACATTTTATTTCTTAAGGTATTTCTTCCATTTCATCACAATCATAACACCACTCCTGCTCATTGTTGTGCTGGTTTTCATTTCGGTGAGTGAAAGTTTTCCACGGCAAATTCATGAGAAATTTGTTAATATTAGCAAGAAATTTAATGATACACGGCTCTTGAGATCATGTGCAGCAATAACAATCTGTTTGGCAATGGGATGCAGTAACCTTGTGGATATGGTATTTTAAACTGTCTATATACAAAATGATTAAAACATAATATGTGTACACATTTTTTCCTAATATTTTTAGTACTTTTTTACAACTGTGATTAAGTCTGATGACTTTGGGTTGCCGGCAAGATGTGGCTTAGACAACGATACAAAAAAATTTAATCAATCGGAAATTGGAAAATGCACCGATAGTCCAAATCCCGAAATAACCATTTATCCCTCATATATGAGTAATTATGCAGTTCTTGTGTTGATAGCTGTTTCGGTGATTGCTCAGCTAACACATACCGTGAAGATACTTTTGATGGTTATCATTGCTGGTAGGAATCAAATACAATGGCATAATAAATAGTTGAGTCTTTGATTAATTTAAATTATTTAAAGGACTTCACTGCATTTTTAATGTGATTGTAATGGATGATCTTTACCGATTTGAAGATTTTTTGTCATCTGACCCGTAAGATAGATTTCATATGGAGACTCCTATAATTAGAATGATTATATTTTTTCAGAGTCATACCAACGAAGATAAATGTCTCCGCTATACTATTAGTGGCTGCTATTGCTTTGTCTCTTTTAGCCAGACACGTAAGTAATATGAAAGAACTTTTGTGGAAAGCGTAATCGACCACGACTGGCAAATAGCCATATTTATTGGCATTTTTTACCATTATAAATGGCAAAAGTATGTCAGAAAAAATGTCATTTTCAGTTGCATAAATCAAGCATAATTCAGAAAGAAGAAATATATAAAATATATAAAGTATATAAAATAGTATTGTTAATCTTCTGTTTATTTTTGCAGATGGATCGTGAGGACAGAGTGATTTTCAAATGGAAAACAGAAGTAGCCGAACAAAAAGAAATGGCAACTGATATGAGCAAACGAAATGAAGCTCTCGTTTATAATGTCCTACCTGTTCATGTAGCCGAACATTTTATGAGAAATAAAAAACGATCATATGACGAACTTTACTCACAGAGTTATTCAGAAGTCGGTGTCATGTTTGCCAGCATGCCAAACTTTGCAGGTTAGTGTGCCTTTACAAACGAACTCAAACATTTTACCAGTGGCAAATCTAAATCTTTATTGTTTAACGCTATGTTAGTTTCAGTTATTAGAAATAAGAAAAAATATTAAATATTAAATTGCGGTAAATGTAGTAAGTTTTTCTTAATACTAATCAGATACACATAAAGAATAATTCAACCTTTGTTGTAAAGTATTTGAAAAATAAGAATTTCGAAATGTGTTCTCTTCCATCACATAGATTTCTATTCTGAGGAATCAGTTAATAATCAAGGACTTGAATGCTTGCGTTTCTTGAACGAAGTCATATCTGACTTTGATGCGGTTAGTCGAATTATAGTTTCTATTCATGACTTTTAACTTATCCAAAATTTATTTTTTCACAGCTCTTAGAATTGCCACAGTTTCAAGATATAATAAAAATCAAGACGATTGGATCGACATATATGGGAGCAAGTGGGATTAATATTGCACGAAAAATTGATCCAGGAGACTCGATCTTAGAACGTTGGTCACATTTGTCCGTATTGGTTGAGTTCGCATTCGAATTGAAAAAGGCCCTGCAAGGCATCAATGAACAATCTTTTAATCATTTTGTTCTTAAAATGGGAATCAATCATGGCCCTATTACCGCAGGTGTAATTGGAGCTCGAAAGCCTCATTATGATATATGGGGAAACACAGTCAATGTTGCATCGAGAATGGAAAGTACTGGAAAAGCTGGCAACATTCAGGTTGGTTTTTTATTAAATGTTATTATTAGAAAACTTTAATATCAAAACAAATATACAAAAATAAGGTTACCGAGGAAACATGCAACATCCTTAAGGAGTTTGGCTATACATTTGAGCAACGAGGCATGGTGACGGTCAAAGGCAAGGGACAACTTATGACTTATTATTTAACGGTAATTATTTAAGTCTTTATAGTAGTCTTATGTTAAACTTAAATATTCTTCGTTCTTTTTAAGGGTCGAGTTGCTCCTTCAAAACCGGTCATTTCATCATTGGACACAAAAACTATCGAATCAATCGAAGAAGTCCCT
Organism: Chrysotoxum bicinctum; assembly: GCA_911387755.1. Lineage (NCBI taxonomy): Eukaryota > Metazoa > Arthropoda > Insecta > Diptera > Syrphidae > Chrysotoxum > Chrysotoxum bicinctum. The sequence goes on along the minus strand of OU426988.1, from coordinate 666,909 downwards.
CAAAACGAGACCGAAGCCGATAGCAAAACACCACTTTTAAATAACATTAACGTAGCACCTAGTGAGTTTAGCGAAAAGGATTCATTAATAGCAAGTAATAATTCCGTTAACTAATTTTTAAGAAACATTATAACATACGTTTAGGTATAAACAAAAATGCAAATAGTGTAGTTCAACACCAAAACATAAGATATATTTAGTAACTACATACATATATAACTTTCATTAGGGATTTTCAACAGAATGAGTTTTCTAATTTTATACATTTCTCTTGCTTAAAAAGAATGTTCAAACTTGACGTTTGATTATAAAAACAAATTAATGAATGGACTTAATTAATGTACTAATGATAAGATTTTTTTTTGTATTTTCTATCTACTAGCCTATTTAAATTTCTATATAAGAAACGACTTGAGCTCAAATAGACAATCCAAAATGTGTTTTTCTTAGGAGTTCAAAAATATCCGTTTACATTTTTAACTAGTTCTTATTTTTACAGTATTAATAGTATTTAACTATCTTATAGGAATTGTTATCAAACAAATTATATGAAACTATGGAAAACTAGAAAATTTAGAGAAGATAAAACACCACCGAAAAGTATTTGCAAGAATCTTAGAACTTAGAGAGAAAAAACATTTTATTTGTGCATAGAGAGGACAGAAGAATAAATAAGTCTTCATATAGTATTTTATAGAGGCTGCATGTTTTTGCCACTTTTATGTACGACGTATTTTCATTTCAATATTGTTTCATCAAAGAAAATTTAATACATTTGACCTATTACCACTAATGTCTATAAACATAGCAAGGACCTATTCGGTTAATATTTTCTGTTGAAAAATTCCAATGAGTTAATTTCTACAATAGCAATATACAAGTCAGACCTTAATCAAGTGATTGATTTAAATTTTGAAGCGGAATGAAATACATTCGTTTTTAAAAAGGAATTTTCAATTAACATTAAATAAAATAAATATATGTCGTTTCAATGAATCAATTCATAGAAATCATAGAAAGCTCATATTTTGATTTTCTATATTCTAAACAAAAGTATTCGTTTTCTACATTTGCGGCGTAAGAAGAAAGTACGTTTATACCAGTCAAGAAGCGCACATAGTGAATATCATTAAATAATGTTCTTATGAAACATATATATATTTTTGAAGTTAGAAAATAGCTGTAGAAAATGTAAGTACGGGTGAAATAACACAAATTTTAATAATGAACTAGGTTCTTTAAACTAAAGAAAAGTATTAATTTTAATATGTAAATCTATGTTTGGTAAAAGTGAGTTCCCTTTATTAAAGTTTAGTAAGCGATTAAGTAGTACATTTATTTGGCTATTAATAAAACTTAATTGAAAGACTATATTAATTTCGATATTTGATAATTCAAACTCAATTTCAATAAGTTTATTGAACTGTAAATATATAGATACTTATATACATCACAAACCATCCAAAAAATATACATTCATCAAAATCAGAATTAAAATATCAACGTAAACTGTCCTCTCTATTTAAATTTTCTAGACTTTCTAGTATACTAAAAATAAAAAATACATCATTATTATAGCTGCTTACTTTAAGTATTTTTCAAAAAAAAAAAAAAAAAAAAAATAGATGATATCTTGTGATTAATGATGTACCTTTTAAAATTAAAGAAAAAAACTCTTATAATGATAATTAATTTAAGGAACTCTCTGCATGTTTGTTAGAAACTATTATATCTTTTAAGTGACAACTCATTTCTAGTATATCAATAAGTTTAAATGACAAAAACAAAAAAAATATATAATGTGATTTTGGTTTTGCTATATGCATTGCCATTTGCGTCTTTGTTGTTGCTTAGTTAATATCTTCATATCTTCAAAATAGAAATTGTTGCAAACATTTAGCTACTTCATACATATAAATAAATAAAAATATAAAAGAAACAAAATAGAATTAAATTAGAAAAAGCGTTGTTATTTCTTGGCTTAGTGACTAAAACTCCCAATCATTCCTGAGATACCCTTGCAGGATTTAACACTTCCTCGAAAAAAGCAGTATCCCTGAGTAAATATTAAAAAATTGATATTAAAGTAGACAAAAGGATTGCAAGCAATGTTTGACTATTGGATGAAAATAGAAATCAACAAATGCATTTATAAATTGTATCATTTAACATTAAACCAACACCACTAAACCTTCTGCAAATCTTAACGATTTACCAAGCATATGTATTTCGTCAATCTGGCAGTTAGTCCCCTATTACACGTTGCCTCATGAGACATGTCTCATTTTTGACTTTCCTTTTAAATTTGTATCCCGTGAGACAAAAGCTATTACACGTTGACTCGTGCCTCATGATACTCATGTCTCAAATTTGACTGTTGTTCGTATTTTTTAATGCACAACACAACATAAAACGAATTTGAGAAAAAGAAACGTCAAAATGAGACTACTAAAAATCAGCCCGGTACTCACCGGGAATATTTTTTTGCATCTCATTTCCTCATATCTGCTTTCTTTTTCGCACTTACGTGAGTCTCGTCTCGTGAGACATCGTGTAATAGGGGACTTAAGAAATATATTTTGTGAAATCTTCATATAATCAATACTTTTACAGACCGATCTGATATATACCATTTCGCGCTGAACGTATTCATTGAAAAAAAAAAAAAAATAATTGAAATACTTTGATCGGACATTTTGGAAAGAAACAAGTTGGTTAATTCCATAGTCCCCTATTACACGATGTCTCACGAGACGAGGCTCACGTAAGTGCGAAAAAGAAAGCAGATATGAGGAAATGAGATGCAAAAAAATATTCCCGGTGAGTACCGGGCTGATTTTTAGTAGTCTCATTTTGACGTTTCTTTTTCTCAAATGAGGCGCTCAGCGCCAAAACGGCCTAACCCTCATTTTAAAAAAAATCAAACTGACTATGCAGATCGAACCGGAATATTATGAAATGTATAATAAAAAAAAATCCCTTATTGTACTGTATACAATGTTATACTACTTGCGAAAAACTCTTTTTGCTCTATGCGAAATTAAAAAAAATGCCGACGCCAAAATGGCCTAAGCCGCTTAGGCCAAATGGAATTCTAGAAATAAAAAATATGTGTGGGTTAGGCCAAAAACGCATTCAACCCTTCAACCGGAACAAAAATTCAAAAAATAAATCAAGTTAGCCAGGAGGTAACCTTCTTAGAAGGCTGTAGATACATCCCGAAGCGAAACGATGGAGTAGGCCGAGAAATTTTTGTTGATTTTTAAATATCTGTGAGATAATTCTATGCGTCTTTACCTTTAGTTCATGACATGCTTATTTTGTTGGTGACACGTTAGATACGTTATTTTTTGTAAGCATCGGTATAACTCGTTAAATAGTTATTCTCTTTAATTAATAAATCCACTAATTTGTCAAAGGTAAGTTAATAAGATCTTCTTTCAAAATATAGGTATGATAAGTTTTTTTTTTTAATTGAAAATTTATTAGCAAGAAAAGATAGTACGTAAATAATAATGTCTGAGGCTGGCTCGATAAGCTTACAAGATTTTGAAAACTCTGGATCGGAGTACGTCCCAACACCAAGTGGTTCATCAATTTCATCGCGCTATTCCGAAGATACATTGCCTGGGCCATTGGGAGTTGCAGTAACTGAATCCCAGATCAATATAACAGAAAATGATAGAAGGTCAGCTCAACCAGAAATTGAAGTGGAAAGCAACAATGAATTGAAAATATCTACCAGAAAACGGATTGCTAATAAATCGAACTGGAAAAAACACGTAAGTAAAGTTCAGAGAAATTCCGGAAAATATTATAAAACTGTGAAAGGAGTTGTAAAACCAGCTAAAACACTTGATGCACTTATATGTCCATGTCCACTAAAATGTCAGCAGCATTTCAGTGAGAGTAACTTGCGAAGTATTTTTGAAAATTTTTATAAAATTGGTGATCATGATTTGCAAAATGCCTATCTATGTGGACAGATTGCAGTAATTGAAAAAAAGAGATGTTATAAGAAATCTGTTGGCGAAAGCCGAAGATTAAGTACAAGAATTTACAAACTTCCTGGGGTTAATAATCTCGAAATTCGTGTCTGCAAAATGTTTTTTAAGCAGATTTTACAAGTAACTGATGGTCGTATTACACGTGCACTTAAGCATAGAACACCTGGAAGTGGTACAACTACACCAAAATTGGACCAAAGAGGAAGACACCCACCTCATAATAAGACGAGCGTTGAAGCTACAGATCTGGTAAAAGAATTTATTAATAAATTTCCAAGGTATAGCTCCCACTATTCAAGAAATAAGAACATACAGAGAGAATTTCTGGCACCCAACTTAAACATATCGATTATATACGAGCTGTATCGTGGAACTGTAGAAAACGACAAAGTTGTTTCAAAATTTGTTTTTACCAAAATATTTTCACAACATTTTAATTTGCATTTTCGAGCTCCAATTTCTGACAGTTGCAAGAAATGTGATTCTTTTAGAGTAAAAATTGAAGCCGCAGATGATCCTTCTGAAAAGCAAAGGATTGCGAACGAAAGAGATTTACATCACCGAAAAGCTGAATCAGCTAGAAGTGGGATGCAATTGGATTCGAAGCTTAACAAGGATGAATATGCAGTTATAGCGTTCGATCTAATGAAAACTCTGCCGACACCAGTAATTTCGACAGGGGTAGCTTACTATAAAAGGCAGCTATGGACCTATTGTCTTGGTATTCATGACCTTATTACAAACAAGTCATTCATGTATACCTGGAATGAGGGAATAGCTTCCCGTGGCCCACAGGAAATAGGGTCTTGCATTATGCATTATGTGAAAGCCAATGTCAAGAACAAGAATTTAATAATGTACAGTGACCAATGTGGTGGCCAGAACCGGAATATAAGAATGAGCACCATTTGCACATACATGGTCAATAATTCTACCTTCCAAGTGGAACAGATAGACCACAAATTTTTAGTATCTGGCCACTCATTCCTTCCATGCGACCAAGATTTTGGTCTCATTGAAAAAGAAAAAAAATATTATAAGGACATTTTTACGCCTGATGATTGGGATCGCGTAATCATCACAGCAAAAAAAAAGGAACCATTTCAACTAGTAAAGATGACAGCAGGTGACATTAAAAGCATATCCTCAATCGAGAAATTAGTTACCAATAGAAAAATTTCCACGGATAAGACTTCGAAAGTTGAATGGCTTAAAATTCAATGGCTTCGATTCCAAAATGTGAAGTCATTTATTATTCAATATAAATACTCAAACAATATAGATGTTTTATTTCAAGAAGTTGACATTTCAAAGAGGAACTCCAGTAAATTCGTAGATGTGGAATTAGAATCACTTTATCCTGAAGGAAGATTCATTGAAGCTGCAAAGTTTAAGGACTTACAAGAACTCAAAGAATTTATACCTCCTATAAACCACTCCTTTTATAATAATTTAAAAACAAATACAAGAGCCGAAGACGACGACATTCAGGAAGAAGACGAATAAAGATTTTCAGTTAATTTGTATTATTTAAAAAGCTGTATTATTTATATGAAGAAATTTATATTCGTATATTTATGTTTTAATTAATGGGAACAAAATGGCCTAACCCTCAGTTCCTATCAATATAATTTTTTTTAATGGATTCCAAAATGGCCTAAGCCACTTTTTTTTTTTTATTTATTGCTTAAAATAGCCTGTCTGTTATTCAATAAAGACCTTATTATTAACTTGAAACAAATATTAAAACTAATATTTATTTCCGATTAATAAAAAAAAAATATAAATATTTTAAAAACATGTTTTCTTTTAAAGCCGTTTTTCTCAGAACGAATTTTTCGGGCTTAGGCCGTTTTGGCGCTGAGCGCCTCAAATTCGTTTTATGTTGTGTTGTGCATTAAAAAATACGAACAACAGTCAAATTTGAGACATGAGTCTCATGAGACATGAGTCAACGTGTAATAGCTTTTGCCTCACGGGATACAAATTTAAAAGGAAAGTCAAAAATGAGACATGTCTCATGAGGCAACGTGTAATAGGGGACATAGCGAAAATATTTTTGCCAAGCTATCGATAACAAAGTTATAATTCATGCCAATTATATCGGGATTAGAGTTAATTCTTATTGCAAGAATAAAAAAAATCCTCAAAAAATATACAGTTTAAAATAGATCTAATGTAGGCTCATCCTTACCATAGATTTTGAATGGGCCACTCCGAACTCGTAATGTCAAAATAAAATCAATCTGTCAAAGTCAAACGTCAAACTTTTTCAACTTCTACAGCGCACAGTATAAACAACAAATATTCATCAATAAAAATAGTTTATTTAAGGAAAAATAATAAAGTTATAAACAAATAGTAAAAAAAAAACAGAAAAAAAACATGTCCATAATGTGCGTTTATCAAGATTGTTTATCAGTGAAATATCCTTGCGGCAGAATGGCATTTTTTCGATTGCCAAGCGATGAACGGCGCAGCACTTGGATAAGGAATTCTGGGAACAAGTCTTTGTTAAATATTGGCATAAAAGCGCAAAGATTTTTTTGTGAAAATCATTTTCGCGAATGTGATATAAGCAGTCAGTTCAATAGAAAATTATTGAAGAGAGGAGCGCTTCCAATCGAACATAATTCGTTGAGCGTTTCCAAACAAGACTCCGAAGAAGCTAGCATGTACATATGTAAATGATTGTAAAATTATTTACATTTAAAATAAAGAAAAATCTGCATTTCTTTCAGATCACTCAAAACAACTTACGAGGACAAGAACAACGATGTTGAAAGTCTCGAAGAACCCACCAACTACAAAAACCTCTACGAAGAAATCAAATTATTAGATAGCTCTACGAGTGATACGACTGCAGATGGAAGTAATGAAGTTCCATACCGTTTACTGACATTCTATGATGACGATGATGAAAAACATTCAACTGCAACTATACTTGTACAAAACACAAACGAATGCGTAACAAAAACAAATGAAAATCCACGACAAGGAGAATCTTTGGAAATATACCTTGAAGAAAATAGCAACAATAACCAGGTGGACTCTTCAACATTTGAACTCGATGACCAGAAAGATATAGAAATCATAGAAACTCTTGATGATGACCTCAAAGAATGCGCGATACCATCTAAGAAGAAACGTCTTAACGAAATGGAAACTCTTGTTGCAACACCAAGCAGTGAGGTTGTTCAATTGCCCACTCCAAACAATAACAGCTACGAAGAGGACAAGCATTACGCTCTTTCGTTAGTTGGATATTTCCAACGCTTGCCTCAGGGGAAGAAAGCATTGGCTAAATTAAGAATTCTGCAATATCTCACCGCATTGGAAATCGATTTGCCAACGAGTTTGTAAAATTTTGAGAAGTGAATCAATAAAAATGCAAAATGTTTGATTGTGATTTTGTTGTTTTTCAAGTGAGATTTCTGATTCCCTTGCAATAAATTCGATAAGAGAACAATTCGAGTGGGTTCCTAAGGATGATATTAAATTCATTGAACTCAAGCAATGCAATTGTTTGTGTAATTGAATTTCCAGTGTTTGCACGATGCTTGTTTTTGTTGACCATTTTATTTCTGATGAAGGAAATATAAAACATTAATAAAAAATTAATATAATATTGCAAATTTTAGCAATGAATCCAAATAAGCCATTTTAATATTAAATTTAAAAAAGATAAAGCCTTGTTTTCAGATATTCTTTATGTTTTTCAATTAGAAAATTTATTCAATTTTATATAACCGCAAATAGATTTAACCCAAAATCAAATCGATTTAAACTGTTAGCAAATCAATTTAAACTATACGGGCCATTGGTAAAAACCTCAAGATCTTAACTCGCCAATTTTGACGGATTAACAACTAAGATCCAACGCACGCTGGTTCGAGGATGTAATTGGCTATTATCTCAACTTCTGTTCCGAAGATACGGTTTGTTAAGATTGCTTAGTCGCGGTTAAAGTATTTGTATAACTGGTCCTCAGCAAAATTGATTGATTGAATTTTCTTATTTCTGATTATTTCTATTGCAGCTATTAGGCTAGGCGCGCACATTCAATTCTTAGTTACACAACTGTTTGGTTGCTTATAGAAAACATATGAACTATTTGGTTGAATGTCCGCGCAGGTGCATATAATTATATGTTACACAAAATAGTGAACTCATTTTAGGCAATCGTTTAGTTTGTGTCAAAACACAAACTTTTTAGTTGCTCGAACCAAGCAGTTGCGAAACTAAACTAGCAATTTTTAGTTGCGAAACTGTTTGGTTACTTAGGCTAGCCGCGCACTAGCAACTTTTAGTTGCGAAACTGTTTGGTTACTTATAGAAAACAGATGAACTGTTTGGTTGAATGTCCGTGAATTTGCAGATAATTATATGTTCAATAAAATGGCGAACTTATTTTAGGCAATCGTTTAGTTTGTGTCCAAACACAAACTTTTTAGTTGCTCGAACCAAGCAGTTTCGCAACTAAAAGTTGCTAGTGCGCGGCTAGCCTTACACGCCATGATTTTAATGTATATATTTTGGTCATTCAGCACGAACTCTAACTTAATATTCGTATTGATCACTAGGTAGCGCCGCAAACTGTTAATTCCCTGTCCGTCGAACAAACACTTGACAATTTAAACGTCAGCTGCAAAACAAAAACAACAAATTTTGACTTAAGCTGTAAAATATTCTATGCAAAAAATCAATTTTAAAATTTATTTTTAATTTCTAAAAAGGTAATTTAGTTTGCAACAAATACTAAATTTAATCAAATTGCTTATCTATAAGACGATACTGTTTTCCATTGTGGCATTATTTGAAGCTGAAAAAAAAAATCATTTCGATTCGTGTCCTCGATTTGTCCCAACCAAATAAGTGTGTCTTGAGACTCAATGAAGTTTTTCTTACAACCAAACGACCTGCGATCTGCTGCTGGCCTCCAAAGTTAAACCAAGAAAAACTTTACAATATTTTTCCATTTTTGACAAAGCAAATTATCTATGTGAAAATTTGAAGATTATTTTTTTAAACGAACAGTGAAGTGCGGGTGAAAGAAAAAAACAAAAATAAAAGCCATTCAAAGTGCAATGCAATTCTTTTCTTCTCTGTTGCGAAAAAAGATTAAAAATAGACACACAAAGTCATAACAGCTTGCGCTACAAATTTATTTATCATTTTATTTAAAATCTCTTTTTTTATGTTGATCAGATTTGCTTTGAGGTAAGATGTCTTTGAAGCCGAAAGTTGTGAATTTCAATACAGTTTGGCACGACCTGCGAGAAACTGTCGAAGCAGTGATAACTCTGGGGAATGTTAAGCGCGATGTGTGGAACAATAGATTCAGGTGAGTTTCACAAACAACATTAACTAAACCTCTGACCGATTGTATTTTTTGATTCTTTTAAGCGATGTGTATTCATTGTGCGTCGCACATCCAGAACCACTGGCTGAGAAACTGTATTTCGAGACTAAACAGTTCTTAGAAAATCATGTTCAGAATATGCTTGCTACAAAGGTTGCACCACCAAACTCAACTTCACCGCAACCTGATAAAAATCTTCCGGATTTGTTGCAACGTTACTATGACGCATGGTCGCAGTATAGTAGAGGGATTTACTATTTGGATTGTTTATATTTGTAAGTACTCGTATGTAATAGAGATTTGTTATTTGTCATATAAACGATTAATAAGCAAGACAAGTACCTACTCGTTCGGTTTTAGATTAGTGCACCATTTACTTCATTTGCAGGTCTTCAGGTATTAATTATTACTTAATTTTGGAAAGTCACGAAAACAAGTGTACAGTTTTGTATACTTCTATTAACGGACAGAAATGTCTTATATGTGTAATCTTCAACTAAAACGTCTTCTTGTTGATGTTGCTTTAGTAATGTCTCAAGGAATAATCAAACAACAATCTGGGATCCATTTAAACGTTAAATTTACCCTGATAGTGGGCATCCAAGTAACAGCCTCACTTAACCAAAACACTATTGTCCTTCATTAAAAGATGAGCTACATTTCCAGCCATTTAAGCCTTACCGAATATCTTTCTTTGGCACATTTTTTTCTAATTACCCTATTATATTGGTTATTTAATTTCAACCGTATTATTTTTTTTCCAGATACCTTAATCAACAGCACATAAAGAAACAAAAACTCTCGGATGCAGATATAACATATTGTAAAATATGTCCTGAGACCCATGATCTCAAAGAAATCGGTGAATTAGGTAGGATGAATTAATATTCCCTTGAAATTCTGTTTAAAAAAATAAAATTAATTTGTGTATATTTTAAATTCAGGTCTCGATATTTGGCGAATCTATATGGTCGAAAATCTGGGCAAACAACTCGTTGAACATATCCTCGAAGGAATAAAATCAGATCGTTGTGGCAGTCCAGAAATTAATTCACAGCGTGTAAAAATTATCAATGGGGTTATTCTTAGCTTTGTTCAAGTGCAGGACTACAAGAAGACGGGCTCATTAAAGCTATATCAAGATTTGTTCGAAACTCCAATGTTAGAAGCCAGCGCACAATATTACAGCAGTGAAGCCTCAAAGCTATTGCAAAGATGTTCGGTTAGTGAATACATGGAGGAGGTTATTAAAATTCTCGATGATGAAAATAAAAGGGCTCAGAAATTCTTGCACTTTAGGTGAGATAACTTGAAAAAAGATACTTTTTTTTTGTTACATTAATTATATTCTATATTTCTTAGTTCTTTATCTAAATTGCGTAAGCAGTGCGAGGAGGGTTTCATCAATGACCGTTTAGATTTTCTCTATTCTGAATGCAAAGAAATGGTTTCGCAAGAGAAACGCAAAGACTTACGTAACATGTACATTGTGCTTAAACCAATTCCCGATCGTTTGAAAGGTCTTCTAATACAAACATTTTTGGATCACATCAAAAATGAAGGAATCGAAACAATTTCCACCCTCAAGGGAGAAAACATGCATATTCAATTTGTCGAGAATATGCTTAAAGTTCATCAAAAATACCAAGAACTGATTGCTGATGTCTTTGAAAATGATTCCCTGTTTCTGAGTGCATTGGATAAGGCTTGTGCGAGTGTAATCAATCGACGTCCCAACGATCGGCAACAATGTCGAAGTGCTGAGCTTGTTGCTAAATATTGCGATACATTGCTGAAAAAATCCAAAACATCCGAAACAGAAGTTGATGCGAAACTAACAAATAACATCACAATTTTCAAATATATTGAAGATAAGGATGTATATCAGAAGTTTTATAGTCGAATGCTGGCCAAGAGGTGGATGATATTAAATACAATTTTATGTTTTTTTTCTTAATTTACATTTATTCTAAAAGATTAATCCACGAGCAGTCACAAAGCATGGATGCAGAGGAAGCGATGATAAACCGGCTTAAGGTGCGTTTTCAAGATATGGATTATATTAATGTATACTATTTTTACTTCCTTCCTTAACAGCAAGCATGTGGTTACGAATTCACTAACAAGCTGCACCGAATGTTCACTGACATCTCACTATCTGCTGATTTAAACAACAAATTCAATAGTCACTTGAAGAAGGAAAATACTGATTTAGGTTAGTACTAGTTTTTGTTTTCTTTTCATTATATGAGTTAGACCAGTTTACAACAGTCATCAAATTTTCTGAGAGAATTTTTATAATTTGTCTTGCTTATTTTCTTTCATCAAAATAGGTATAAATTTGTCAATAAAAGTTCTACAGGCTGGTGCATGGCCTCTAGGACCCACTCAAGTCGTTATACCATTTGCTGTTCCACAAGAATTCGAAAAATCAATAAGAATGGTAAAACTAAAGTCATATAAAGTAAACTTGCTTAATTACAAATCGTCGATCTTTTTTAGTTTGAAAACTTCTACCATACGTCGTTTAGTGGTCGTAAATTAACGTGGTTACATCATCTTTGCCATGGCGAGCTCAAAATTGGTTTCTTGAAGAAAACCTATATTGTAACTATGCAAACTTATCAAATGGCAATGTTATTACTCTTCGAAACATGTGATTCGTTAACTTGCAAAGAGATTCAAACTACTTTGCAATTAAATAATGAAACTTTCCAAAAACACATGCAATCATTGATTGAATCGAAGCTATTGTTGGCAAGTTCAGAGAGCTTAGAAGGTGAAAACAAAATTGAATTGAACTTTGAATACACAAATAAAAGAACAAAGTTTAAGATAACTGCTGCTATGCAACGGGAAACACCACAGGAGGCAAGCGCTTTGATTATATTATTTTAAAATAATTAAATTAACTTTGAAATTTATCAAGGTTGAACATACATTGAGTGCGGTTGACGAAGATCGAAAACTTTATCTGCAGGCAGCAATTGTGAGAATTATGAAATCGAGAAAAGTTTTGCGGCACAATGCCCTGATTCAAGAGGTAAATACATATTGTTTTCTTGGATTTGATATTTGCACTAAAATTGCTTTTTATTTTTGTCTAGATTTTATCGCAATCGAAAGTTAGTTTTACACCCAGTATTTCAATGATTAAAAAGTGCATCGAATCTCTTATTGATAAGCAATATATAGAGAGGACACCGAATTCGGGCGATGAATATAGTTATGTGGCATAAGACGAAAATGAAAAATGACGGAGTCGAAGAGTTTTACAAAAAAGAATGGTGAATCTTTCGACCGTTCCTCTTGATCGTCAAAACTCGTAACTGTTTAAATTGTTATTTTTATATTTTAATTTGTGTCCAAAATTTGAAATACTTTTTCAAAACTTAACGAGATTTTTAAGCAGTACGAATTGACGTCACAACATTCATCTCTCCTTATATTTATACTCTGGCCGAAGTTTTTATTTTTTAAATTAAATTGGTGTTGTGTGACTCAAAGAGTAAATAAGAAGTTGCGTAGCCATGAGCAGTTATATTGGAATAAAAATTCATTTTTTAAGCAAAAACAAAAACGAAAGACAAATTTTATGTGTGTTTAATTTTATATAAAAGATAATAATGTAGGATTTGCAAGAGGGTTGAAAAAACAAAAAGATTATCTGCCTCCCAATTTAACTTACTTTTAAATCCAAAAGATTGACAATACTCAATAAATTGTTTACATGTGCATATACCGACAGTAGCAAATTTCCATTATGAACCTAAAATATTTATCTTTGGGCAATGGAAGCATATGACATGCACATGCACATTTTAATGGTTAATCTTATGACAACAAAGCTTAACGATGCTGGCTTCCCTAAAAAAGGTTAGCAATGTAGACCAAGAGGTAGTGAGTAGTGTAAGAGGAAAGATATAGGGCCTTATTGTGAGTGTCGTTAACGTTCGATTCGATAAAAGTCGATAGTGCCGAAACGTTTGATGCGTTAAAATTTATATCCAAAACTATTTAGATAACTTAATGCTGTTGTAACCACGTATAAAAACACAGCTTATGGTATCTTATACAAGAATAATTTCAGATATCTTAATTTTTCGATGATCGACACTCGCAATAAACATTATGTCGTTTTTATTTGATCATGTTCATTCTTTTCCTTTTGCGGTCCCAATACTCCAAAATCTTTCCATCGGCTGTTCAGACAGATGTTGTGCAGTGTTTTCTTGGTTTAAAAGTGCACTAGAATGGAAAACAGGAAAAGACCCAATGAAAAACGACAAAAACCCAAAAAACCACTTCTTAAAATATTATATTTCTATTTCTAACAATACAAAATATAACTTTTTCTTCTATTAATTATATAATTAATTAATTGTATTCAAAATGACATACGTCAATTTGCATTTTGTCAAAAAGCAAAAAATACTCAAACTAATTTCTGTGTCGAAAAATTCAAATCTACAGACTCAACAATTCAGTATGGCAGCACTGAGTCGTATTATAAAAGTGTTTTACTGCTACACGAACACGAAGTTACCAGTGGGCTAAGGCTAAGAGCTAATTTTTTTTTTGAATTTAATAACATTCAGCTATTCAGCTCATCAGCTGTCATTTTCGAATAATTGAGTGCGCGACGCAAGTCTGCAGGTCTGCCGCGATTACAAATTGAAATTTAAAATAACCCACAATTGTGAATAGTTATATATTTTTTTTAATTAATAAGAAGATCCTTAGATTTAATTATAAGTAGAAATTTTTCAATTTCAAATTTAAAACACAAGAGAAACAGTAAAATAAAATCATCGAATGTGCTTTGCTGTGTGTGTGTTCTAATTGTCAGCGCAACAGACGAGACGCTAGATGTAAATAACGGAAATAGATTCATTGTCCCGGTTTGCGACATTTTGATTTGCTTTTGCTCATTTATTGGTTGCTAGTGGTGTTTGGTGTTTAAATAAATGAATGAAATTAGTTAAATGTTGTTCTGAACAATTTGTGAATCGTTAATCAATGAACTGAGTATAACTTAATAGATTTACCGTAAAACCTGCATTATTGCCTTATTCTTTTGTTTTTTTTTTTAATAAACGGAGTTCAAGATTCAAGTACCTATATAGTTTCGCTAATTAAGGTAAGTCTTTTTTAACTATTTTGTTATTTTTATAAAAAAAAATTTGCATATTCTGCATCATAATAACAGCCTAAGATTTCGACATGAAATAATCAGAACACCGAGGATTAAGTTCAGATTCATTTGATTCGAAAAGATCCTTCACATTGCAAAAACCTACCAAACCAAACTCCTACATATATTTTTGTCCGTGTTCATAACTGGAAAGTTGCTCAATTTTTTCAACTTGCAATATCTCGTGTGGTAGCTTCAGCGTCGTTGTCGAAGAGTGAAAATTTCGCTTCCTTATTTGGAAGCCGATGTCGTAAGTTATATTATTTTCATCACAAGATTAGCTGAAGAATAACATTTCAAAGATTATTTTCTAGTCTGAACTTGACTAGGGCATTCACAAAGACAATAAACTGAGTCCTTTTTTGTCTTGTCAGCCCTGCTTTCTGCGAGTTCTAAGTCGTAAGAAAGAAGAGAAAAGATGAAGCTGCAACATTTTTAATTTTCTGAACTTTATTGAGAGAAGTTTTCAGTGGGAGCTTACACTAATTACGTTGTGTTCAAGGCTTCAGTAAAAAAAAAAATCGTTTCTATAGAACTCCATAAAATCAATTTTAATGATGGAGCTATTTTATCAATGCTCATTAAAATATTTAAAGTAACTTTAATTTTGGTATCAAATAATAATGAACTTTACTTTCTTAGCTTCTGATAATAAAAATTTAAATTAAATATATGGTTTTCAATGAAAGCTGCATTTTTTTAGATTAAGAATTTTAATTTTTCAATTTTTTTTTTAATTTATAATTTGACTTGGGTATTTCGATTTATTTTACATATATACATAAATATACAACATTCATAAATCCGCTGGTCCGGATGGTATCCCCGCTATTATTCTGAAGAGGTGTTCTCCCACGCTAGCAAAACCCCTGCGTAAGCTTTTCCATCTATCCCATTTTTCTGAGCTCGTTCCGAGCAGTTGGAAAACAGTATTTGTTCAGCCAATTCCGAAAAAATGCGACTATTCTTCTCCCTCAAATTATCGACCGATCGCACTAACATCCCTTCTTTCTAAGGTCATGGAAACGCTGTTTAATTATCAGCTTAAGAAATATCTTGAAGAACGAAAGCTTCTTAGGGCCATATGCTGAAACCAAACTTAAATATTTACATATGTTTAACCTAAACGCTTATGTTCTACTTTTTCCTCTACGTAAACTTTCACATAAGTGTTTATGTATTAATGCATCGACGAATCCCTACTTCTTTGGATTAGAAATTTTCTTTCGAACAGTTCAATACAAGTCGTGTTGGACGGATTCAAGTCTGAAACCCACAATATAAATGCTGGTGTGCCCCAGGGCTCCGTTTTGTCCCCGACCCTCTTCCTCATTTTATTAATGATATCCTGTCTACAACTTCTAATACAATTAATTGTTTCGCTGACGATAGTACTCTCAGCTTTTCATATTCGTTTACAGACACATCCTTCCTCTTCGGATGTGGAACTGCTACGACAAAATATGATAAGCTCATTAAATTACGACCTAAACAGCATTGTACAATGGGGAGTTAGGCTAGTCGCGCACTGGCAACTGTGATCGAAATCAAATAGTTTAATCACCAGTTGAAAGAGAACCGCGCACTGGCAACTCTTTACTCACGCTCACACTCTTTTCTCTCTTGCGCTTATGGAAAACAGCTCAACTATTACGAATTCATTTTAGGCAATCGTTTAGTTTGTGTCAAATCACAAACTTTTTAGTTGCTCGAATCGAGTTGCTTTAAGTGCGCGGTGTCCCATATAAGCCCATATGTTTCATTTTCGCAACTAAACAGTTGCGAAACTAAAAATTGAATGTGCGCGCCTGGCCTAAGAAAGCGCGTCGAATTTAATGCTTCGAAAACCCAATGCTGTCTATCAATGAGACACTTGCATAAGTGAAACTGAACATCTCGATATTCTCGGTATGTGCATCACGAACCACCTCTTGTGGAACGATCACATACGCGATGTTGCCAAAAATGCCGCAAGATGTTTGGGTTTTCTGAGACGGTGCAAGAAATTTTTCTCTCCTGATCTGGCTACAATCTATAAAACCTATATACGTCCAAAACTTGACTATAACTCCCATCTTTGGGCTGGTGCTCCAGTAACTTACTTTTAAAATGATTGGCGACAATAACAATAACATCGTCGTAATGTTTCTTCCCTCACCCTTTTTTTTTACAGTTATTTTAACGGACTAGTGAAATAGCCAGATGCATTCCTCCTCTTAAACAATTTAACCGTAATACTCGCACTTCTAGGAATACCCATCAGTTTACCCTTAAGCGCAACTTCGGCCGTACTGTGAAGTACAGAGATTCGTTCTTCAGCCGTACTACGCGAATGTGGAATTCCTTGCCACGCTTTGTCTTTCCCAGTCATTGCAATGTTCAAGAATTCAAAACCAATGTACACAGACCCCTCCTTTCTAACCCTTCCCTTTTTTCTTAATGCTCACACTGTATCTCTGACATATTAAGGGTAGGTATACAAAAAACCCCTTGAGTGTGCGCCGATTATTAAAAAAAAAACAAGAAATCAATTTCTGTTTGAAGATTTTGATCCCTCGCCAGATTTTGCGTTCCTTCACATCAAAGAAATCCATATTTGAAAAGGGAGTTACATTAATATGAAACACACATACCAAACGAAAAAATTCGATCCGCGATGGAAATCGCTAGTGTGTAAAGGAAATCGACATTAAAATAACTTATTGTTAAATTAAATCATCTTGGATCAACAATAGGGTCCAACGTTCTTCTTTTGGCTTTACATAAACCTTTTTGCTTACAACATCATATATTAATGTTTTCTTAATCTAATTCTTTTTTTTTTTAAATTAGCAATATAATAATCTTTGATGGGTGGGCTTTTTATCCCCTGTAGTACTGATTGTTGATCTTCTTGTAAAGGGGTGCGTAGTCATTATGGATGATTTCTTCAAGTTGATCGTCAGTGATGGCTCGGGCTAATAGATACATGGCACTAGGAGTTGTTGCACTTCTGAGTTGGGATGATCTTCCAGGTTATTGATGAATTTTCAGCAGCAAGTATTTGTCCAGTGGTATTAACTTTGCTTCTTAGTTGGTATGTATGTATGTATTTCTTCGTCCAGTGCAAACGCGGAGCATCTTTCTTTCAAAGTGGTTCATCTTCTTCATTGCCGTATGTGAAATAGTAAACCAGATATAAAAGGCGTAGGTCAGAACGGGTCGAAAAATTAAATGCAGTTGGAAAGGGAAGTGCAAATTTAATTCGAAACAGTAGTCTAATTCAAATCGATATATTTTTATTTTTCTAATAAATTCACGGCCGACAGATTAAATTGTTCGCATTAATAAAATCTATGTAAATGTAAAACATTTGGCAACACTATTCTTGTTACTTTACCTGTCAGATTTTTACTGAACCGGTTGAGAAGGCCCAAGAAAACTAATCTATTTGGAAACCTTGAATTTCTAAACCATTTCCATTGGAATATTCGGACGGAGACGAATAAATAAATTTATAAACAATAAAATAAAACCAGTAGACGTGTTTTTGTAATATTATATTAATTTATTTTCTTATTTGCTTCTCATTTCAATCGAAATATATATGTATATATATTTATGTATGTATATATTCCATTTTAAATAGTAGGTAGTAGGTAAATCTAAATGTATTTCATATTCATTTACGGTTTGCGTTTTATATAGGTATAATAACTATATTTAACATATAATTATTACTAACAATTAATGTAATGGGCTAATTTATTTTAATTTAATTTATTAATTTATTAATTTATCTTTATAAATATATTTTGTTTTAATTTTAAATATTTATATAAATGGCAATGTAAATTTAATAGTTTATTCTTCCGTTTCTCTTTTTTAATTTTTTTTATAAATTAGTTATTAATACTTAATGTGTTTTTTTGTTATATTTAAGTAGTATATATATGTATAATATATAATATATATTTTTATTTTGCAAAATCATGATTAAATTAAATTTACCATTTGCTTTTATCTAAGAAATTATTATTAAATATATGCAATTTTACATTAAGTTTTAGTTGGTTATATTTTAAGTTTTCACTATTATATATTATTTATATGTATGTATTATTATATACGTCCGATAACCTTTTTGCTGGGTTCACATTAAAAATACATTATTATATTTATTTATAATTATAACGCTATTACAACATTTTTGGGTTAGTTTATTAACTTTTTTGTTTTTTTTTTTTTTTTTTTAACACAATAATGATTATATCTATTATAATATATCAGATACTTTTCAAATCTTTTTTCACTGGCGATTTTTTCACCGTTTAAACAAAAAAAATATTATTTTACTATTTACAGTGCAATGAGTTTTTTATGTTTGTTGTTCTTTGTCAATTTTAGTAATTGCTCACTGTCTCCTGCTTTATATAAAATTAAAATCATAATGATAAATAATAATTAAAATTTGCTAGATAAATCTATCTTTTCTTTGTTAATTATATTTTTTCTTTCATTGGTAAGCCAGCAAATTTTTAATACATCTATGGTTAAATTTACAATTTGTATATTAACTTTGTTTGTTTTTCTTTTATAAATATATGATGTGTTAATTATTATAGTGAAGACATTAGTAATAGTGTACTTGTAGTTATACGATATGATGAATGGCTTTTTTTTAATGTTTACGCAAGGAAGGGAAAAACTTGAAAGTCAGTTGGAAGATAATTCAAAGTACAGAGTTAATAAAAATAAAAAATACCTATTAAGAATTATTCCTATTTTGTGTCCTTTTAATATATAAAGTTGCACTAATTAATCGGATCTTTTTTTAAACTATGAAAATTCGACCTGAAGACTATAAGGTGTCAAACTTAAAAAATATAAGCATAGTTTTGTAATTAGATTGGTTTTCAAAAAAAATAATGAGTTACTAAATCGAAAAAATGTTTGTTACTGTACTGGGTACTGGGTACCAGAGTATGTAATATGTTACGACAGGGCTGCATGTAAAATATTAACTCAAGATTTTTGAATAATTTCAGTTTAATGAATTGAATGTTCAACTTCATTAAATGTACATATAATCAGCTAATATTTTGACACAAATGCATTTGACTTCATATTTAGGGAGATTTTTGTTGATTTATTTTTCCTAAATTGGAAGCAAATTTTTCAGAGCTAGCCAATCCGAGACTAGAAACTTGCCTTACTTTCAAATCCCGTCATTCGAACGTACCCATTACTGAAATGTGCTTTAGACCGAGTTAATTGAAAAAAAATGCAGCAAGATGAGAAATCTCTTCCATGGCTATATATGTATACGAATATTTTTAAGCTTTTACGAACACTACTATCCAATTCCTTGAAATTTGGACCCATTTAATTTGAAAAAAATATTCACGTCTGCCATAATTGCCGTGATTCTAGTCTATTCTGACACTTTAGATTAATAATAGGCTATTTGCTGATTGATCACTAGGTTCAGTACCAATACTAGAAAAATAATAAATTTAGCACTCGATTCCCTTCAAGTTCTTTTGTCACAAAGAGCCAGCTCCCTATGTATGTACATGATTCATGGATGAATATTCAATCTAAAATCCGTATTGTTTTATATTAGGGGCCTCTGTCAGAAAAAAATGACTTTTGTTAAAAGATCTGTTCGACACATCCTCAGGACATTTTGTTCAAATTCTGTCTCCAAACAAGTAGTGCATAAGATAATAGGACCTATCGCCCTTTCTATTCGCAAAAGAAAGTGACAGCGGTTGATAGTTATATTTTAATAATAGTACAGTTTTAATAATAGTAGCTGTACGTCTTTAACGCCAACTGTCTTTTCAATACAACTTGGAAGGAATAAAAACAGTGGGATGAAATTTTGCTTGAACAGTGAATTGAGAATACATTCAAACTATCTCATTAAATCTCGCAAGGAGTTTTAAAATAATAGTAAAAAGAGCAAGGCTCAAACTTTTGAATTACTTTTGAAGCAATACATCCGATTTGTCTTCACTGACCACACATAAACAAAATTCCAACATTTTATATGATAAAGAAAAACACACTAATGCGTTATTTCCCTACGTAAATTCAATTTTACTTTCTGATTCATTTAATAAATAATAAAGAATAACGCAATCAAAATACACACTTTGTTAAAAGAAAAATAAACATAATAATATGATCACTCTGAAGCTTTGCTTAAATAGAGAGATGTTTTTGAATATGCGTATGGAGTTTGGATGGTTAAGGTACATTTGGAAACTAAATTTAATAAATACCGGGAATGACTAGACTTACTGCATTATTCAAATTTGAGCTTACTGAAGATCAATTCTCTTTTATTATTAATTCTTTTTGTTTTCTGTATACAAATTTATTTATAAATTTTTAAATTTTTGTATAGATGGTTATTTTTGAAATTATTGTTCATATGCGTTTTTTGTTACGTTACATACATATACTACATATTATCGATTTATGTATTTCGGTTAATATACATAGTTACCCTCTCTTGATTTGCTTTTCTTTTTTTGGTCTATTAGTTTATACTTATTTATTTTTGTTTTCAATAAATAAATAAATATGTATTTTTTGTTAATGACTTTTTGTTTTTAATAAATACCATCGTGATGATTATGAGCACTGGAAATAGAAAATACAAAAACAAAACATTTTTAAAATGTCTTGCCAGGTATATAAATGTTAATATGTTTGTATGTGTACATGATTAAGTATTAAATTTAAGCTTACAATTTTTTTGTTTTGAAATTTACGTTTTTTACGTTAAATGTTATGTTTTTTAGAAAGTGAAAAAAATATATAAGAATATTGGTTAATAGCACTTTGTTGGATTGTTGATTTTTTAAAACTTTTTTTTTTTTAATTTTAAATCTACTGCATTGTATACGACAGAGAGAAAGAGAGAGAGACAGACAGAAAGGGAAAGACAAACAATAGTAGTTCGGGTAGGTTTATAGTGTTACCAAAAATAAAAAAAAAACAACATAAATATTGCACAAAACTATAGACGAGTACTTATACCAAAAACAATGTTATATTCTAAAATTAGAAACAAATTCACTCAAATTTTACAACAAAAATAATTTGAACTTGCATGTTCATAACAATATAATATTTATATAGATAACATAACAGATCCCAACAATCTTTTTTTTTTACAAGATCAAAATAGTAGAATGTCATTTCTATCAGTTAATGGTTATAAATAAGAATATTTACATAATAACCCAGTAATGTTAGACTTCAACTTTTAAAAGTTACAAACAGGCCCTATTTGTGTAGAAACGTTTATTTTGATGTCTTAAACATAACGTAGAAGAATATCCTTAAAAAGTGGAAACTCTAGTTTTTCTTAATAAAAATTGTACCTTATATAATTCCAGACAAAAAAGCTTCGACAGTACAGATTTATTTAGTTATGATTTCCGATAATATATAAAAAATATATGTAAATATGTATTTAAAGCATTTATTCAATGACAACTGATCATGAAGTGTATCTATAGCAGAAAAAAATTGTTAGTGTTGCAATGTAGAAAAAGTATCAATTCGCTATTTTGTTCAAGTTTTTCATGTTTAGGAATTCTATCATATTAAAAAAATAATTTGAATTAGAATTTCTCGTGTTTTTGGAATTTATATTCCCATGTAACTCAAATTAGTTTTGAAGTTATGCGTCTGATTAAAAATTGTTGGGATAGCATATACAAAAAGGGTCAAGTATTCTCGGGACAGGGTGTGTGGCGAAGACTTGTTTTCTAAAAAAAAAATTCATCTCGTAACTTGTGTGGAATTATAGAGTTACAATTTTTATTTAAATATTTTCTGAAAAATTGGGAACATTCGCACCCGAGAGGGACCCTCTAATAGTAACCAAAGATTCAAATTAAGAGTACTTGATATGTTTAAGGCATCAAATTAAACGTCTACACAAACAATCGAATAAGTCGGAATTGATTCGAACTTTGGACCTTTTCTGTCTAAATTTTCTAGGACTATAACAAACAGAAATAAAAAATACTGTTATAATTTATTTAAAAAAAACACTACTTTTTCGATGTTTTTTTTTTGTTTTTGTCATAATTTATCAGGATGATGTTGGTTTTATTTATTTTTTAAGTTTCTATTTGAAATTATTTGTCTTAATAGTTTTTTGTATTTTGTTTTGTTGTTTTTTCTTTTTTTTCTTTTCTATCTTTCCCTTATATTTGTATAAAAATTACATACATATTTTTTTGTTTGTTGTTTGTGCTGCAGCTGCGCCTAGTAAGAAACTGTAACTTCTACATTTTTATATATAAACATAATAATCTATAAATCTATACATTAAAAAAATGTACTTGTAATATTTTTTGTCTAAAAAAGTCATCTAGTTGGTTCACTAGCCTCACGAGTTTGCAAATATTCTTTTTCACTTTTTGAACGTTGAGCAGTTTTATTTTTTTCACTCCCCAATTTTTTGGGGATATGTTTTTGTTTTTGTAAAATTCTTCTTTTTTATATTTTAAACCCGGCTGTTTGATCAAAACTTATGCGTTATAGGCTGCATTTTTTGTTTTTATTTTTTTGTTCATTCGTCACTCAGTGTTGAGAGACTGGCGTTGGATCAGGATTTATGCAGCTGCTCGTTTTCGGGTCGTCGTTCAGTGGCAACTTGGAGGAGATTGTTGAATTCAATATCGAGTGTTTGCCGCGCCTAAGAAAGAAGATTAATATTGAGACTTAAAATTGTATAATAATCACTTAGAAGTTGAAGATGTTAGGTGATATTTTTAAAAATTAATAAATTTATATCAGAAACGTTAGTTTCCATAAAAAAATAATGAGAGTTTTGTAGAAAATATATTTTAATTGTAAAAGTGTCCGATATTGTTTGAGCAAGAGTAAATTTTATGCGGCCCTTGGATCGGGGAAATTTCGGAAAAAAACATAAAATGGGAACCTATATTCCAAGATCTACCTTTTTGAGAATTTTTCTATGTTGAATGTTTTATCTTATATTATTATTATGTCTTTTATTGTTCAAAAAATATCACATAAGACCTTCTTCTTCTAAGCGCCCCAAATTATATTACTTGTGTATTTTGTGTAGGAATTTGCAATGCTAACGCCATTGCATTTGCATCGAAGCTTTCATCTAACGCAACTAAAGCTCCATGCACACCCGATTCTAAAAGATTGTTTCCATACTCCTACAAAAAAAAAACGTTTTTAATACATACAACATTTTAAATTTTTTGTTCAACTAACCTTTAAACCAATACTGCATACCCATCGAATCACCCTCTCGTTACTCCACACTAAACAATCACAAAGAGCATTTTCGGATATTTTCCGCCGTCGCTCTAGCTCATTGCGATCATAGTTCAGTCTTTTAAGACAAGAAATACCATATTGTAAGCTAGTACGATGAAAACTATCCACCATTTTCAATTGGCCACGCAAATCTTTTTTTGTTAAATGATCAAGCATTCTGGCATCGACTAGGCATTCCATAAATGTAGTACGATATTGTGGCAGTCCTAGCCCAGGAAGCCAATAATTGCCAATCCATTCGTGGTTCATATCCCCTAATGAAAAGAGGACAAACGTGTAATTATATTTTTTTAAATTATTTTTTGTATTTCAATGATACCGAAGGCAAGAGTTGTGCGTGAAGTTTGAGGGGCTGATGGTGATGTCAATGAGACCATCTCCTGTATGGCAAGACGTAGTTTTAATCTATGTAGAGGATTACTTATACCTAATAAAATGAAGGAAATAAAAAGCTATGAAGAAAATCGAACATGCAGCAATAATACCAATTTCTCTTTGGATTTCTGTATCACTCAATGCACTCATTATAGCTCCAGACTTAACATTTGCTCTGCAAGCAGCCACATACCACGCAGGCATACCAACCCACAGTTCTAACCAGGCAACTATTGTCGGCCCGTTCCACAATGCAAACGGTGTGCCAGCCTTCATCGCTTCACCTAACAAATCATTACGATAGTCGTGTTCCCTAAATAAACAACAAATTATTATTAGTTTTTAATAAAAAAAAATAAAACTTACTTCTTTGGTCTTCCATAGTCAACCTTGCCTGGCATGCCGACCATTCCAGGTATTTTACCACCAGATAAGCTCATTGCATCATAGTTTGAGTCAATATCACTCATTGTTATCGACAGATTTCCTATCGACATCATACTTGTTGAGCCATCTGGCATTGAATCTTTGACACCTTTAACTTTGTCCTTTTTACTAAAGAATCTACCCAGGCTTGATTTTATGCCCTTTTTCTTTTGTACCGATGTGACTACATCACGACTTACACTAGATGTAGGAGTCTGAAGCATGTTCATGGAACCCATTGTGCTATAATGACGCAGTGATTCTTGGCTTCCATGACGTGAACTCAGTGGTGATGGTCCATAGTTTTGGTACGCCGATCTGCTGTAATGGACAATATACAAAAATTTTGTTTTGTTGTTACTCTAATAATTTAGTGCAGCAAAAAATGACATTGAATTAGCCTAGCCACACACAAACTCGTGTTGGGTTATTAACCTTATATTATTATTTGGTCCTTGACTCGGTGGAAGTCCCATCGATCTTCTGTTTTTAGCAAAGCAACAATGAAAAGTTAGTTTTAAGTGAGGGAAAAAAGCAAACACAAAATTGTTAGTAAAACTGAAAATAATTCCATTTTAAATTCAAATTTACCTTCGTAGCTCCTCTTGGCTATGAGCTAACGCTTGTGCTACACGTTCCAATCGCATTGATCTAGCGGTGAGAGGTGACGCAGCGCCTCCTGAACTAGAATCACCAGCCATAGCCATAGCATGCAACTCATCCCTGGACACGTCTGATGAAAGCGCTGGTAGATTCAGCTGTAAAATTAAAAATTGAAATTAAAATATTGTACATTTAAAAAAAAGAAGCTTTGTCCACCATTTTTGAAATAGAACAAATGTAATGTACAGAATCAAGCAAAAGCTTTCTATTTATTTTATATTAAATATTTCTGTTGATTATATGTAAGTACGATATTGATATAATTTTCTATATAAACATATACATAATGTCTATAGACGTATGCGTTTGTGTATTTAAAAAAATGCGAATAAATTAAATAAATGAATATTATACGCAACAAGCAAGTAGTTTATTATTTTCGTTCGAAAGCAGAAAAAGAAATATTTTAAAAAGCATGTACAGAAATATGTATATATTTGTCTGTTTATTTAGCAGCAGAGCAAATTATGTTGGGTTAAATAAAATGTAAATATAACTGAGAATCTAACTGGGTTAGAATTCCAATTTTAAAAGGTTCAAAGGTGTTTCCTATAATTCTATCTTCATATTTATTTTTCATTTTGAACTTATAATGATTATAAAGGATGGGCCAAAATACAAGTTCCTTTTTTTAATGAAATATCTTCTTTTTTTCGAAATATTGAGTTTCAGAAATATAAAATAGAAAATGTTTACCAAAAATCATGGAAGTGGATAAATCAACAATTACATGTAAAAATCTTAAGGACACACCGCTTACATGCATTTACTTCATTAAGAACGCATCCTTTTCATATTTAATTCATGAACCTTTTAAATTGAAACAGTGTGTTTTTAACAGAAGGTCAGTTTATATTTCTGAGAAATCAAACAAATCAACAAACTTGAATAATTGATTTATTAATTTTTTGATTTGTGGACTAAAACCATTGAGAGCTATTTTGGACAAAAAAATAAGAAGTTTTATTAACAGTAAAGTTTTTTACTTGTCTGATTTATTTTAGTTGTATATAGAGTTTTTATTATTAAAAACTTTTTGTTCAACTAAATTGAAACTCGTTTTCACTTCGTACGACTTTTTGTAGACCGTTTGCTCAAAATAAAGTAACTTCAGTTTGCCAAAAATTAGAATACTGGTTCTTAGCTTCCCTTTAAGTGTTTTGAACCTAATTATGACTCGTTTGAGTTAAAGTATCTACAAACGAAAACCTTTGAAATCTCAGAAACATAAATGGGATAGTTGTTGTTGGTGTCGTTTGTATTATCTAATCTAAAATAAAGTATATTGTGTACTTTTTGAGCAGTTTTGAGCTTAGGTATGATTAAGAAAGATGAATATACATATATAACAGCTGGACATTTGCCAATAAGTAACTTTTATATTGCACATGCGTTTTGTTGTAATCTTCGTATTCATTATTCAATTTGTATGGTTAAAATTGTAATTATATGTTGTGGGTGAGGTTGTGGTCGAATGTGGTTTGCCAAAGTATTATGACGTTGGGTATCTTTGTTCTGTATTTTGCATGTCCCAAAATAATTTTATGTATTCGAGTAAAAAACTAACTTAAATCAGGGAAAATAAGAGATTAAACAGAATTTTGAAAACATAAATATGTATAGAGAAGAGATTATACAGTAGTAGAAGGTCAAAGTATGGATAAATGTTTTTTTTTTTTAATGGAAGTAGCACATCATAATATGGCTAATACCTGGCTCGAAGGAAGAGACTCAGACAGTTGGCCAGGACTGAGGGAAGCCGCATATTGATGAAGATGAGCTGGTGACATTGAGGCTGGAGCCTGTAAATTTATTTTTTGGTATTGTTTTCTCTCTGTGTTTACTTAATTTTCATATTATGTATAAGAATTACAAAAATTGCTTTTAAGAGGAAAAAGAAAAAAAAAACTAGACAAACAATCCATACAGTCATTAATCGAACCGTGTTTGCATTGTTTTTTTTTAATAAAAAGAATCAAACCTTAAAAGTAGTGAATGAAGAAAATGTATAGTATTTTTTTCAAAGAAGACAAATTCCAGAAAAAACAAACAAAATAAACCATGGGATATTACTCACAGTATGATACTTATGCAGATAGTCTCTATTAGGGCTATTCGGTGTACTGCGCCCGCTGAGTGGTGGGCTTTGTCTATCCATTGAACGTCCTCGTGATAAAAGATTCACATGCTCTAAGCTGCCAACTCTGGATTCGAGTTCTTCTGCCCGGGCTTCTGTTGATTGTTTCTCTTCTTGTATTAGCCTGTTAAATATTGAAAATGGATTTATAACTCAGCAGTCGTACTATTTTATACCAGTTAAAGGGAAATATACTTAAAGAATTTTTTTTACACTTTTTCTCTATATGACTTAGGCCCGTTTATACTAATCAACACAAGAATTAAATAAGATCAGTTTGTTTTATTCCCATAGTGTTGCATAGACAGATAAAAACTAATTAAAAGGTGATCGCTTTGTGGTTCAGATTAACTTATACCGGTCACCGGTCAAATATATTAAATTAGTTTAAAGGACGAAAATCGAACTGTATTCGGGTTAGACCAGTTTGCATAAATCGAAAGATAAAAAACCTGTGTAATGTTTTTTTTCTATTTTCAGTTAATTGTATGCACATATAGTAAGCAAATAAATGCAAGTACTCGCTGTTTATCAAACCGTTTTATACTAGTTAATTCCAAATTTTAACATCCAAAACATTTTTAGTCGAAATATTTGTTTCATTTGTATGTGCAATTGACTGGTATAATGAAGAAACGCATGAACTAGTTGCTATCTATCTAATACTACTAGAGGAATATTAATCAATTTTCTGATTGGTATAAACTGGTCTAAGACATAGTAAACAATAGGAATTTTTGCTATGTATAATTTTTTCTGGATTTTGAATAAATATTTATCGTACCTAATCTCATTGTTAATGGCATCTAATTGTTCTTGCAACATCATCGCAAGAGTTTGTGCATCTGTATGACCTGAGGGCGACATCAATTCTGCAGCACCAAAAAGACCATCATTCTCATCGCATTCCTGCCCACTTGATACTTCAAATGCAGCTTGAACATTTGCTAACGCATGAGCTTGTTGTAACTTACTCCATTCCTGTCAAAATACGGAATATATTATCTCACGCAAAAACAAAAAAAAAATTCTCTTAAACCCAACCTGCTCAGCTAAACTTCTAGCAAACTGATCATTTTCCTCCATTCTTTGTTTATTTCGACGCAATGAGTGTGTATCGAAGCTAGTATGAGACGTACTCCTTGAAAATGCCGTCCCGTCCACAACACTGCTAGGCGATAAGCTGCGTGTCAAGGCTTCCGTTTGCTGAATATTATATGCGATTTCTTGCTGCAACAATTGCCTTTTGAAATTCTCAATTTCCAATCTTGTCTTGGAGAGTTCCTTCATTATTTCGCTCTTCTCGTGATGTAACTCTTCGGCTAGCTTTCTGGCCTTTTCTAATTCCTGCGTTAGGATATTTTTCTCATCCAGAGCATGCATACGCTCCTTGAGATGAACCTGAAGTCGTTCGTTCGACTCGGATAGTAATTTATCTACAGTCGACGAGAGTCGCATATTGTGCTCCTCGTTCATTTTAAGTCTTTGGTTAAGGCGTACAACTTCAGCATTCTTTTCGTCCAGATTGGTTTCCAATCGCTGGATACGATCTTCAGCCGATCCATGACGTTCTTGTGCCTATATAGGGTAAATGGAAGATTATTTAGTTTTTGCAACTAGTAAAAATAAAACGATTCACAACAGGCAAATTTATATAAGAAAATGAAAACAAATGATTCACAAATAAACATACATCATGAACACATACATTTATATAAAGTATGTAAGCAGAAGATAATATACTATGTAAGTGCTGCTATGTTGCACTGTACATATACAAATAATTTTATTTTACTCGATTTAAATAAAATAAGAAAACTAAAGCAAGAGGATATCAAAGGATTTTCATAAATGAAACAAAAGGAATTTCAAATTAGTGGATAACAAGCCAGGTACAGAAAAGTAAGGGTAGTGATTATTGTAAGCTATAGTCTGCATGATAATTGGGTTATAATTTTATATTTCTGGAATATTGAAGGAAAAACGTGACAGAAGTTTATGTAGGTATATGATGCATGGACAAAAAACAAAATGAATTAAAAATATGACAACTTCCAGAGTGTGTGCGGTGGTGTCAAAAAAGATGTTTTTTTTTTGCATTTAAATTTAAGTTTTTTACTTGGGATTTCTTTTTGTTTTCAATATTTTTATATTCCATTCAAAATTGGTTCAGTGTTACATTCTGTAAGGCAATAATTGTGCAGTTTATATATCCTTTGAAAAAAAAAAACAAAAAATAGTCTATGTAATTAAGTGCAGGGCATTTTTGGCAAAGGTATACACTCAGAAAAATAAATGTAAAATTTCATTCATTTAAATTTATTTGAATTGAATTTGAATTAAGTTTATACCAATTATACTATTGTTATTAATGTCTTTACACTTATACAAGTGCACCTCATTGGCCGGTTGACGAAAAATTTTTAAAAAAGTAATGTTATGTATGTACATAACATATATGTACATATATGTACTCGTATATTATTGGGGAGAGACTTGTAAGTTGTTGTGTGAAATGAATGAAATTATTTTAGAATAGCGTTAGCTTTAGCAATTTTAGAGGGATATATTTGTATACCAAGAATTTAAGATTTAAAACTAAAAAAAATGATCGAATTCTCCAATTAATTTTTTTCTGAGTGCCTCATTTTTCTTACACCATAGTAAACAAAAATATATACGAAAATTTAACCAAATCTATTTCAAAACACACTGATTAAACTAATTACATTTGTGTAATTAAATCAATTGATGCAATGTCTAAGATCTGCCCATCAAAAGATTTAATTATAAAACAGCCACTTTTCAATTTTAAAACAATCAAATACATAACAAGTTTTCAAAGAAATACAAAAAAATAAATATAAACAATAAGTATACGCTAAAACCATTCATTCTTTTGATATCTCTAATTATAAATATAATAATAATTGAATAAAAAATAAATACTCATATACAATAAATATAATAACAAGTTGTAAACATTTTTTACCAATTCGTTTTTGTTTTAAAATATTTTTTTGTTTCGTTTTTAAAAAAATTGCATCTTGCTTATTTTGTTTGTTTAAATAGGTACACATAACACTCATTTCTCTCTATTTAGTCCAGTCAAAACGAATACAGTAAGGTAATTGAAGAAAAACATCTTATTTGACATGATGATGAACCTGCCTACCTTGTTTCCTACCTGAGTTAACGCCTCCATGCGTGCCTTCAGCTGTTCTTCCATGTCGGGAAGTTTTGCTTGTTGCGCCAACTTTTGTTCGGACAATTCCAATTTTTCTTGAATAGCTGCAATTTTTTCCTCGTGCAACTAAATAAAATGTTTTGCAAAAAAAAAAAACACAAAAAACATGGAATATGTGGATTTTTTGCAAAAAAAAAATGGTTATTATTTTGTTAGAGAAAGCTTTAATTGTTTAATTTAAAATGGATTTTTTGTAATTTTGTTGTCTTAAGCGCCCCTTACACGATCGTTGACGTAACATTTAATTTTGCACTTCTCTTACGCTTTTAAGTTACTTCGCATCAAATTTTTAAAATATATGCCAGCTTTGCATTATTTTTATTTCTTTCAAGTCAAAGCGCTTGGTCTTCTGCATTTATTTTCTGTCAAACCTGCAACTCTTAACCATCGAACAAGATCAAGTCTGATTTGCTTTTCATGTCCATTTTATGGAAAAGAAAATTGGTGAGTTGGGACATACTCACAGCAGACTCTTAAGCTACAGGTACGCTTTTAAATCGTCCCGGTATGTTTAAACGTATACAGCTCAGTGTGAACGATCTGGAGCCGCCTGGGAAAATCCCTTGTGGAACATTTAATGTAAGATGGCATGTTAGACCTTTCTTATTTTAGGAGAATTCCGTCGACCAGGCACCTCTGCTACAAAATCAAAAGTCTTATACATTTTTTCCAATTATTTTTTTTAAGTAATTCTCCATACAAAAATTCGATGTTCCTGTTGAATTCTACTTCTTTCACGAGACTTGAATCAATTTTGAGATGCGCGATTGAACAGTTCTGTATGTACAGGATACAGTTTTATCACCACATGTGAATGATTAAATCGATCAGTTGAGCGTGTAAGGTTCGTTTTGAAGATCAAGGGTTATCACTTTGGCTATTGCCCAATATACACTAATTTCTGCTTTTGGGGATTTATTAGTCACCATAAGCTTTGAAAAGAACGTTTGCCATTACCTTTTTCATTTTATAGATGTGTCTTCGGATTATGAACTTTTTTTTTATAGAAAATATGAATATAAGCCTGCTTAGGTAGTACGTATGTAGTATGTAGGTATTTGATTTTTTTTAAAGGATAATGTTTGTTTTAAGAAATACCAACTACCGGTTTAAGAACAAAATTGTGCAAATATAAATCGTTGTTACCACACGATGTTTGTAGAATATAGTAGTTTACCTTAAGCTGAGCCTCTTTATGCCTTAGTTCTTGTTCAAGTTTCTCATTCAAATCATGCAATGAAGTTGATTCGCGCTGAGCATTGAGGTAACGTTTTTCTAGCGTTGCTATTCTTTCTTCTTGGTCTTCTTTTTGTGCGACATTTTCGCGTAAGTCGCGTTGTAATTTCGAACATTGCTCCTGAGATTTCGAAAGGTCTTTTTGGACTTTTCCAAGATTATCTTCAAGTTCGTTTATTCGACTATTTAAGTCGGATACACGGCGTTGCCACTGAGAAAGTTCAGCAGTCTAAAAAAATTAAAAAAAAAAACAAAATTGATTATGTAAAACTTTTTTTTCTTCTTTTCTTGAATTTGTGATTGGCATTCGACCTGTTTCTCAATAATAGTTTGCAATTCGTGGGTTTTTGCCGCGTAATCAATTGCATTGTCCGCCGCATCACCATTGATACCGCCTCCACTCTGAAAGGACACAACTTTTAGACATTTCTTCTGAGAACTTTTTATTGAGAATAAAGATTCAACCTTATCTCCGGTACCATTCTCCTTGCTGGCATCGCTATTATGTTGTATTGCACCAGATTTATATTGCTGTAACTGTTATGATAAGAATGAATACAGAATCAAGAATAAGATATTGTTTCGCTTATATGATACCTCATCTTTGGTTGAATTTAATTCTTCTTCAAGGGCAGTATTTTTCTCTATCGACAGTCGTAAGCGTTCCCTCACCTTAAACAAAAATAAAAATTCGAATAAAAATATCCCTTCATAGTCCAAATGCGGCGACAGTATATGCCCTTTTTAATTTTGAAACCTACTTTCTCATCCAAAGCCTTATGATGTTCAAATAGACTCTTTAAAGCTTTTAACACCTCTACCTCACTAGAGACCCCACTCTGTGCAGCTGCTTGCCGTTTAACTACTGTCATTCGCAAAGAACGTTCATGTCGCGACACCAGGCACTCGAGGTGTTCCAAAAGAAGCTAGATTTGTATCAAAAGAAAATACCATCAAGTAGGTACATTATAAGATAATAGTTTCAGATGAATTTTAAATTAAAATCAAAAAACGAAAAGTAGCTTCCGGTTACAGAACTTTTTAAATGAAAGATAAACTATAACCGGCTACTTCTTTTCATGAACTATACTACTCCGCCACTCATAAATAAACATTATATATACACGTACACACAGAAATACGCAGGACCGTAGCTAAAAAAAATCAGGCGAGGATTTGAGGGCACAAAATGTAAGTAAATATAACTTTGTATTAGGGGCGTTCTTATGAAATTTTTACCGAAAGGGATAAATAAGTCCTGGACATGTTTCCATTCATAAAACTATAAGTTGATCTTTAATTTTTAGGGCCAATTTTAAGTGAAACTCAAGTCTTGATGTTGGCTTCTTGAGCGCGTGCCATTTACTAAGACTGTGAAGCTGGGCCTAAAATAAAAAGCCACGTACTTTGCAAAATCGAGTAAATCATTGTAACTAAACACAAGTTATTCGTGTCTAGGGAGAAAAGGTCGTTGAGAAGCTTTTTCTATTGGCAGCAATTTTTAGATTCAAGTTGATGGGTTGTAATTTTTTAATGTGAAGACTGTTTTTGGATTGTTAAAGAACATCAAAGATGTTATAGCTTCTAACTCATTTTTTCCGCTGGAAGAAAAGAATAATGAAAGCTTAAACTTTAGTTTCACTCGTTATGTTTGTCCTTAGGCCGACTGTTACATAGATATCATTGAAAAATATTCAAAACATATCTATTTTGTATTTTAAACGTCTTATAAAAAAATTGAATTCTTCAATGCTCCTTTAGTTAGTGTTTTTTTTTGGATAACTTGGAGTCGGGGTTTTTAGAGTAGGGAATTTCATAAACAAAATACTTATAACTGAAAAAATATCGCAGCTATAAATTGTCAAAATTGGCTGTTAAATTCGATGTTTGAGATAGAGGTCTTGATGACATTATAACCTCAAAATGTACAATAAGACCGAAGCGGCTAAGATAAAAAATAGTTTTTATGACAAAAGATACTTTTCGAGAATTTTTCACTTCTTCGAAAGAGGTAGTATCTTTAAAACAAATGTTTGTTGTTGGGTTGTAGCGGATGTGAATGAAATCCAGAGTGCCGGAATGACAATCCAAGGCCCTAGCCATTATGTAAAGGGGTACTAGCTTTTTTCAAGCTCACCACGACTCATTGTGCAAGTTATTTAACAAAAACTAATTCCACCTAAAATTTAATATAACTTCCGAAGCTTTATCACTTATAGTGATTTCTGGTAGTATGAACTTAGAAAACCTTTTCCCTCCCCATGGCTACGGTCCGACATATACATACACATTCACACATATTGCATATATTATTACTTTTGAAAGGACATCAAAGGTCGATTCAATCTCGTCCTTTTTTCCACTCAAACTAATTTTTATATCACAACATCGAATATACCGCATATTAATGTCCATTACTCTCCTCTATGTCGATGTGGGCTGGTTCCAGAAGATTTATGTATACATTATGTAGGTATACGTATGTATAGGCTAAAGCTCGAAAGAAAGAGCAACACAGCATCAGAAGGAAACTATGCAGCAAGAATTGATGCTGCGCCGGCTGTCTGGGTATGCTCGTATCCTATTGAATATGTGTCATTGACTTACCCGTGTGTTGTTTCGTTCTGCTTTCAATTCGGCTATTTCTTCGTCTCGTTCCAATAGAGTTTCTCTAGCTTGCGTTAGTTCCTTTGTAAGGGTCGCGAATTCCTGAAAGAACAAAAAAATAATGATAAAAATCATTTCAAGCCATTTCAATTCTTTAAAAGACCGGAAAATATAACATTTATATATTCCTGTGTAATATGCGAATCATTGAGTGTCATTTAATAAAGTTTGAATAAATCGATTGCCAAATGTGACAGCCCCACATGCAAGATGGCACTAGTATCAAAAGAGATATGTTAGTTTTTTCCCGCCCTTCCTATCTACTCGTATCTATTAGAGAAAGGCAAAACTCGTGCTCGGAATGTTTAAACGTAATAAGGATCTGCTACCTATATTTCTTATTCTCGAATACTTTGCACTATAACGTATTTCTTTCACATGTCTAAGATAATCACATGGTATGGTAAAGTAAAAGAATGCTAACGTTTTTTTTTGTGATAATTTTCCATCAAGGATCCTGCTGAATGCATAAAACATAGGCTATAGTTTTCATCAACAACAAAACAAAAAAAAAATGCTCAAATTTAACGAATGGTACGTCTTGAAAAGAATTTACTGTAAGAAATAAAACTGATTCTTTGTATGTGTCTCGTATACAATTTGATTCATTATAGCCTGATGTTGATGAAATATTAAGTGACTAGGATCCTTAAGACCGTCTGCAGAATTTAAATAAATTTAACGAATCATATTTAAATTCAAAAACACAAAAACATACATATTATACTGACTAATATAGAAAATGATCCATTGAACTCTGCTGGCAAAGTTGGTGCAATAGCTTTTAGCGATGCCACTCACATTTTGCCCTACTGACTGCTTTTAAACATGTCAATTGCTTGTTTTTATGGAAGCATACATACATAGACACATTTATGAACATATACAATATGATTCCTTCATTATTCCCTGGGACTATACTTTCCCAATGAATTGCTTAAACAGTTTAGGAAAAAAGCTTTTGTTTGCTTTTTTGTTATGTTCTAAAATTCACTTCAGTTGAATAAACTTCTTCTTGATGGCCTAATTTTTTGTGTACTGCTCTCAGAGTTTTAAAATTTAAAAATCGAATAACTGGTTATTGTTTGTTTGAATCACTCTACGACAAGGGTATTGATATTAAAAAAAATTATGTGACATGAAATGTTGGCCATGGCAGTGCCATCTTACCTTTAAAATTGTTCCAAACTGTTTAAAATTATTTTACAAAATCTGGAAAATCCTAATGAAAAAGTACTCCTTATCACTGGCGCGGTAAGACTTTTATTATATCGTTAAAACAAGTGAAATTTTTAAGAGACATTTTGATACGCCAACTTTTTTACTATTGTACAAATAAAAATTAAATTTAAAAAATTAAATAAAAAATTACCCTTTTTGAGACATTGAATTTTCAAACAATTTTTTTTAGTTTTTTTTTTTTTAAGTTTTAATTTGCATCGTTTTAAAACTTTCATTAAAATCCTTGACGCAGATATTGAGAAAGCCAAAAATCATGAAATTGGTTCTATGGTTGTACTGTCAGAAATATTTAAATTTCAAAATTTGTTTTTATTATAGGTACTATAGATCGTAAAAACTAAGCGAAACAGATACAAATTTATCAAAATTCTAGGTGCCGTTTTTGAGAAAATTCGATTTTCAAAAAACCACGTTTTCACATTTGTACTTTAGGTACTTTTATTTGTAGATAAAATTAAAGTTTTTTTTTTTAAATCTTTTATATATTTTGGTTTTCGAAATATTGAGTTTTCAAAAAAAAAAACGAAAAATTTGAGAAGAAAATACTATTCAAACTTTTTAAGAGCTTAGGAATACAAAAATTGATCAAAATCCGTTTACCAGGTTTTGAGAAAATCCAAAAAATTGCCTCTATGGCAGGTACCATTTATAACCATTTTTGGTAAATTTTTTTCGAACCATTATCTAGCTTTTATTTAATGAAATTTTCCGAATATATTTTTTTATTAAATCTGTGAAACAGTTTTTGAAAAAAAAAAAAATAACATTTTCCAAAATTTAGAAAACAAATTTTATGGTAGTTTTTGGTCTTAAAAAAAAGAAAACAAACGTGTGTGGGAAAGATTTAAAAATGATATTTTTTAACAGGTAAAAAGTTTAAAGAAAATCGGCCGCTACATTTAGGTTGTAGTAAGACAGAAAGGCTGACACAAAGAAGGAGACACACTTTTCAAGTCTATAGAAAATTCAAATCTGAACAAAATCTCGAGTTAAATTTTTTTTAAAGAATTTTTAGTAAAAATCTTACAGTGAGATTTTCACCTTGTTGATAATATTCTACATACGAGTAATTAGAGGAGAAGGAAGCCGGCTTATTTTTGAGCATCACTTCAGTTTTAGGAAGTACCACTCAACACTTGATCTATGTAACTTATATAACCACCAAAATTTTAGAGACAACAGATATGTTTTACCTCATTTCTCAGGAAGTGCTCCAAGCCTTTGTTTATAAGGTCTGGCATGGTTGCTTGAAGATTATACTACGACAGATTTCTAGAACAGAACTATTATATTCTGTGGCCTGATTATGAAATTGGAAGTGAGGCATATTTGGAAGCGAATTTGACTCTTGGCAATCTGATCTCTGAACTCGTGTCTCCGGATTTAAAAAAGGTATCCAGCAATATTGAAGTTATATTTGACAGTAAGCTACTAGCAGATTTTTAAGGTAATACTTTGTAAAAATAAAAACAATATCATGAAACTTAGAAACTGAGAAAATTGCATTGACAAGTTTTAACGTTTGTTTTAAAATGGCGTCAAAGAGAGGTTGCAGGGAACGGAAGTGCATACAATTCTATCTTGTCAGAACCAAGGACCTGGAATGGAGAATGGAGACACATCAATCTTTAAACATTTTAAATTTCAAAAAGTATGCACAATCCAATATACACATTTTTACGCAAATAGGGTATATATTTTTTTCATCCAGAAGAAGTTCGATACGTTTTTGGAATTCTCCAGACTCGATTTTAATTTGGTTTTTCTAAAAGGAGAAGTTTATAAAAGATTTCTGAGTTCTGAAAAGCAATGCACTACTAAATCTTCGCCCAACCTATCTATAAACTGAGCATTAATTGTTTAAATTAATTAAATAAAATAGAAAACATACCTTATTCTCATTTACTATAAAGACCCTTCTAAACTTCAAATACATAAGACTCCCAACTTTACCTACAACTGGGTACTAATAAATTATAAGAAAAGGAAATTGCCTAATTGAGACAGAAAGTATTTAAAATACGATCAGACGTCCGGTCTACCATTTCCAGTCAAGTTGTATAGTCAGTCGATAGTTGTTGAAGTCTTTAACTTGAAGACATAAACTTTCAAGCCAAAGGCGCATTTTTCATGCACACTCGTACATGCTCGACTAGTGGGTATATGATCAACAATTAATGCCGGCTGACTGTGCCACATGCATTTTTAATGCACGTGGTTACTTTTTCTCATTTTATAAATTTTCTCTCTTCTATGTAGCTCCATAGTCAGTCAGTCAGTCAGTCAGCCAACTAACCCGAGCAGCCATTGCGTGGGCCTCATAGTGACACGAACAGTCGAACACCCACTAGATCTTTGAAATTGTTGAATGAGTTTGCATTTGGAAATTAAATTGTATCCACAAAATGATGTTAGATGTTAGAATAAGATTTCTCAAGTAGCAACGGAAGAGTTAATGAGGGGAGATAAAAAGATTGTTTATATGGAAACAGAGACAAAGACAAAAAGAAGTGGCTTCAATTATGGGCATTTTTTTTTTAATTTCTAGAACAAGATTCTATATAAAGCACAAAACAAAAACCGGATGTTTTAATTCGGAATTTTGGGGCTCCGTTCGAAAAATGTTTTACTTTCAATGATATTTTCTAACTTTGCTCGAGGCATGAAATATGATTCCTCCTTAAAAATTACTTTTCGCCTGTAAAAATTTTGATCTGGGAAAAGTTTGTAATATATTTTTTTTACTGAGAGTTACAGCCGAAAAAATATTCGTACTTTTCATATTCAGTGACATTTGACTACAATTTCACTTCGAAATACAAGGTCGCATATAATAAAGGAATTTTTTTTGAACATAAACTTTTTTTCTTTTGGTGAAATTAATAGTAGATGAAAAATCAAATGCGAAATTTGTCCGCTAGAATACGAGTGAAATTAAAATGTGTATGTACCTTAATCAAAATTTGGTGTAATGAACACGAACAGTTTTCATTCCTTCTAATGGGTCTCTTGGTGTCGGCTGAGTATGGTTGTGTGTAATAGTAATATGCTGGTTTTTGTGAACATGTATCCTGGAGGTAGATTAACGATTGGACGAAATCAACGTGAACTGGACACGACGGAGCAGTGTTGGACATGAAGGCGTCGGCAGCATTGTCACCCTGTTCAGGCGACATTCATTTGCATATAATCCAAAATAGAAGTTTAATTTTTTTTGTTTACAATGAAAACACTTTCGTTTCACTTGGAAAAACACACAAAATGTGAGAAATCCATGAGATCACCATATAATTTAATTAATTTTTTTATAAAGCTTTTTTCTCTAAACAATACTAAATTTGTATAGAACTTCTGGGAAATCACAAACCGAAACGGGTTGAGTACTATTGATAGCTTTGACTTGAGTGCACACACTGCTGCCGATATGGTTTATAGAAAAGAAGGAAAATCGAAAAGAGAAAAGCGTGTCCTGGATTAACACTTGGGTCTTGGACAACTAGTTTTCCGTATGTATCAATCTTTTCGATCGTAAGATTCGTTTATAAAAAAAAAAAAAAACAAAGGTGTTTATTTGTACTTATTTTTTTTTTTAAATTTTATCTAGATACTTAAACTATGATCGCGTCGGTCGTCGTGATACACTCGTCTATAGATCATGACTAAACGTCACAAATGGGCAACAGATGCTTCTAACCCATAGGAAGGCAGCACAAACAGTGGGTTGTATCTGTTTCTTACTATGAGGGCATTCGCGATGATCACGATGATGATGATGATGATGGCGACGTGAGCTTCAATGAGTTTTATGAAATTAAGGTTTTATCATTTCGTTCGTTTTGGTTTGGTTAGTTTTCACATTGTGGGAATAAGAATATGTTTCATTGCTATGGGTAGTGGAAGGTTGTTTGTTAACCAACTAAAATAAAAAAAGAAGCGGTACTTTTGAAAACAAGTTCAATTTCATATGTTGGCCATTTGGACTGTAATTTAAGTCGTAAAATGTACTTTGTGCAGGGAAAATTAAATTTTAGTCTAGGTAATCCAGGGCGTATGAGTGATTTTTTTCAGCAACTTTGAAAAAGAAATACACTTTGAATTTGATTGTCACTTGCAATTGAATTGATACAGTTTGACAGTTGAAGAATTGGTCAAAAATCTACATTTTCAACCATTTCATTATTTATTCAAAGTAACTTTTTATAAATGTAAAGATACATAAATAATAAATTTAAAATTAATTACCAAATCTTATATAATTTATATTTAAATATTCAACCAACGTTTTTTTTTTGCTTATTTTTACATTTCTTAGAGATGCAGTTCGAGTGTTATATGAACCACTTGACATGTTTTGATGAAATTTTCAGGTCATTCTTCTTCATTTCAATAAATATCCACACTAATAAAAAAAGGAATATAATCGATGAAATCAATAAAAACTACCCTGTGTTCTTAAACAAAAAATTACTGTAGGGTAAAATTTTTTGTTTCGTCAAAGAAGCTATCTTGAATCAATAATTCAACTAGTCCAATTAAATATTGCTGAGTCTTCTACGTGGCTGATTTATTTCAATAGTATACAGAGTTTATGTTATAAAAACCTTCATATAGATGATGTGTAATTTTCGGATGGAGTTAGAGGATGGTTTAAGGGTAAAATATTTTTCAAAAGGTAGCTATTAGTAGTAGGATGAAATGTGACTAAAATAAAAAAACAGGGCTTAATATTTCTAACAAGACATCTACATGCTATAAAAATTATGTTTCTGATGAAATGAGGGAAAATAAAGCTAATATTTATATTTTTAAATACTTCTCAAACTATGACGATTAAATTTAATTTTTCCAAGAATTTTTTTTTTTTAAAGATTCACAGGTTAAACTCTAAATTTTTGATTAGAAATTAGACTTGATTTCATTCTGCTTCAGAGCATCAAAAATAATAAGAGCACGTGGATATTTTGAATGGTTAATAATATTGTTTAAACTACTGTACCTTAAATTTTATAAGACCTATAATAAAAACACGACAGTCAATAACTTACCAATTCATAATTGATGATCTTTAAAATTTGGTATTTCAAAATTAACTCAACTTTTCGTCGATAATTTTCTTGCAAATCACAACGCTCTGCGTCATTCACAATCAGAAAAATTCTTATTATTAGAATTGGGTTCTTTGATATCAAATTTCAAAATGTTTCTATTATCTTTTATGAACTTCTTATGAGAATTATGAAATCTAAAAAAATTTAATTTAAAATTAATTTTAAATCGATTTATCCAATTCACCGACAAGGCTTAATAAATACATAAAAAGAAATCAAATTCACCGATTATGACAGCAAAACAAATATCTCGATAAGTAATCTTTTTATTCAATTCTTCAGTTGGTATGCCAATGCAAAGACGAGGATGCTTCCATTCATAATAAATTTATAAGAACAAAATAAAATACAAAAAAAAAATAAAATAAAAATAATCACCTTGCGGTATCTACAATATAAGCTTCAGAGCAACTTGAGAAAAGGAAAACCTTGTCGTCTGCAGTTTCCTTATTCTTCGGAAATTTATAAAGCAAAGCATATTATGACGTAAAAGAAGTAGCACTTGTTTTCAAGTTATTATACACATCCACAAGGATAGATAGTTCATCTAAAACAATCGAAATAACAACAATAAACTAACATAGTACGATTATTGTTATATGATGCATTTGCAGAGAGATTTGTGTTTGTGCCATTGCTAGAACCCATTTTGGTGTCACTTTTTTTTGGTTGGCAGAAGATAGACAAAACGTGATGTACTTGGAAAGTTGTTATGAGTTTGAAGTTGGTGACTTCTTTTTTTTGCATAGGGTACATGAGGTTGCATTTCCGATTTTCTTATAAAGGAAGTAACGAGACAGACATTGTTTATAAACTGATATATTTTTAAATTTTGTTTTGATTATTATTTTTATCGCTTAAAAAAAAAGTGTACCAATTCCCTGAATGAACTGATGATCTTTTCATTGAAATTTCAACAAGCTTTGGTTGAAATATAATTATTTTAAATTAATATTTCTCGAAATCAAATGCAATAGAGCCCTCAGTTAAAATTCGACACAATATGAGACTAATGAACACTCGATTTTTATTATATGTATATGTGTGTATGTATATTTCATAAAAATCTCAGAAATCGCTAGAGGTTCTTGACAAAGCTTAAACTTGTGAGCCTACGTCACCAATACCCTGATTGGTACTGGTTCTCAAAGCGTCAACTGTTACTGGTTTATCAGAATGAACCATTAGCTCCGCTTAAAGCAATAAAGGGTGTCAAAACTTACAAGACTATTTCGACGGTTTAAGTTTGATCCCCCGTAAATTGTT
The DNA here is from genome assembly GCA_911387755.1 of Chrysotoxum bicinctum. Lineage (NCBI taxonomy): Eukaryota > Metazoa > Arthropoda > Insecta > Diptera > Syrphidae > Chrysotoxum > Chrysotoxum bicinctum. The sequence continues at coordinate 624,652 of OU426988.1, read as the reverse complement.
TTTGCATACTTTTCAGAAATAAAAAAAAAAATAAAAATGTTTGTTAAATAAATACGTCTATCAAAAGGTGACTGATTTTTTGCTTGCATAATTAACATTTTTGTTAAATATTTCGACTTAAGAGTCGAATTCTTGAAATTAACTTATCTTCAAATATGATTTTTAACACATCGATGATTAAGTTCTTTAGTGTGACATACGGTGCTCTTCTGTCGAAATTAAAATTTTTAAAATTAAGAAATAAAGAAAAGTATGTCTAAAATGTTAAATTTTCAAAAAAAAAAAAATTATTATATTAATTTTTTTTTAGTTGCTGAATTTGAATCAGAAGTTGGATTAAAAATGTTGACAGTGTTTATTAATTAAGCAATTACGTAGCATATTTCAAACTAAAATCATTAAAAGTGGCCGTGGCGCGATGTCAAAACAAATTGTCATCACTAACGGAAGTTCTTCCAAGCTAAACAAACGCTCTTTATTATAAATGAATTTACTCATCCGATTTTTATAATATATTTAGATAACGCTGTCATTGCCAAATTATACAGATAATAATTATTGGAACTCATCTCCTATTTTTGCATTATAGAGAAAACCATTATTACTATCTTATCATACGCATGCTGCGAACTCTACATTATACCCTATTTCTTGTGTTAGTTTATGTTATGAGGTTATTATGACTTGCTTAATAGAGTTAAAATGCAGAAACAATAATAATATGCACATTAGATTTAAGTAGATTAACCCAATTTTTTCTGGCACATTTAAAGATACAGATAGCAACGAGTTTAATAGAAAAAAATATTTCGTTCCTTTCACTTGTTTAATAGAATTATGTTAACATAATTCGTGCACCACACTCAGTGGCAAACGAGTACACTTAAACGTGTTGAGAATAAAATCTAATAAAATACAGTCGCACCTGTTCTTCCCACGGTTGACAGAGGAAAACATACTTTAGCCAGTCAGTCCCATTGAACTTAGGCGTTCATAAGAATCCGCGGTCGTCGTTGGCTGAGACCTAATTCTGTTGCGTGTGAGTTGATCATAGTTGTTAATGGAAATCAATGCCAAGGCTATAAGTTAGTCTTTTAATATTTTCAGATTGATTTTTGGCAATAATAATTGTACCATAAAACCCACAACAACAAGACCAAGCCGTAGTTCCAAACTTTTTTTTTTTAGGTGCTTTCAATATGAGTAAAATTACCAGAAAACCAAATTGTCTTACATACTCGTATGTAGCCACCGAACCTTGATAATGAAATTGAGTTTACGAAATGTACGTGTTCGAACTCGGAAATGCGGAATTCGCTGTCGTACTCGACAAGAGCACATCTGTACTTGACACTATTGTCTTAAAAAAAAAAAAAAAAAAAACTTCCCGAGAGTATATTATTGAAGTAACTTTTTCGATATTTGCAAAAAAAAAACCTTCAAGTGAAAAAAGTTTGTCTGCGATGAGATGCATTTTTATTTACTTAGTTTCGTAGCTCGAGGATGTGAAAATTCAGATGAACTGTGGAAAATAACAAACAAAAATTGATGGAATTCAAGGTCAGCTAAAATTACTTTCTCGTGCAGTTTGAGGCGATCGAGGGCTTTGAAGTTAACCAGCGATTTAATTTGAAATAAATACAGCTGTGGTTTTTAAAATATCAGATGTCTTTATTTCCAAATTGATTTGATGTGTGGAAACAAAAATTCTTTTGCTAAATGAACGAACACTCAAAGTTAATTAATCTTTTGTTAGGATGACGAAAAATAATAATTTTCGTTGCATTTCGTTTTAAATATTTTAGACTCCTTGTCTTACCTCGTTCACGTAAGAATAATAGTTTCCTGTACGACATACGACATACTGATTCTTTGGCACAGTATTCTCGAGCAAAATTTTGACAGAATCTGTAATTCTTGAATTATATTTGAAGCTTACTTTGCGAAAATGAAACCCAAAGGCTGTTGGCGGATAGCTCACGGAACCAATCGACTGGACCGATGTCTGTAAAAGTTCAGGCCAAAATTTAGCTACAATCTTAGCTGATATTTGAAAAAAAAGGACTTAAAATTAAACTGTGTTCTATAGTGTGAGGCATCACGTTTCGGAAGCGATATTGTCGTGTCCACCCCAAATGCAGGGGTGCCAGCACGTAACTTGGTACAATCGAGTTTAATCGATACAATCGAGCCTCGGCAGCACCTATTTTGGTTCAATCGAGTGTCCTCGATTGTATCGTTAAATTTGGCAGCACACAAACTTGAAAATGAGGTTTGAAACAAAATTTTCCACTCGACAGAAAAAAGTTATCGTTGGCATTGATTTTTTTAAGAAATAGCATGGAAAAACAAAAAAATGTCAATAAATAAGAAACAGACGGATGTTTCGAACACGTTTATGACTTTTCACCATGATTTAGCCATAGGAATGCTTAAAAGTACCCAAGGCAGGAAAAACAAATTTTCTTACAAGTTACATACCTAATATAAAATATACTAAAAAGTAAAAAACTTCACTAAAAAGTCACGGGCCGAGGTACATACATGATTTTAGCATTAAGTACTTCCTCATCTTCACTTTCCGAATCAAAAAATGTCAGAAGAATACCAATTTGACGTTTTACTTTATAGTTCACAATGATATTTTTAAAAGGAAGTCACAAAGAAACTCGTCTCAAATTACGTGCTGCCAAAAATAATTTGTTTCGAGTTGACCTACGATCGACAATGCTCGATTGTATCAAGTTACGTGCTGGCACCCCAGTTTTAACCGTTGTCAAATACATTTTTACTAGCTCCTAAAAGTATACTCCTGTATAATGTAATTCATTTTCCTTAAAAAAAAAACAGGAGCGAAATTACCGCTTTCGTGATCGAGTGAGTGAGTCCCATCAGTGATCGAATGAAAATGTCAAATTAGAGCAATCGATTGCTCGGTGGCGTAAGCGGTAATGCCAAACTCACATAATTCAGTCACGTATTACTCAAAAGCTGATGCGGTAATTTGGCCCCAGGATTTTTCAATTTGCAATTGTCTTTTTTTTACGCCAAGTAAATTTGCACAGTTTTCGCAAAAAATCTGATGCTACCCGAAGTAGGTGTGTTCGTGGATTATTGTTCTGTGGGTTATTGTTCTACACTAAAGCTTTGTTTTGTTATACCTGTCTTCTTTTGTGAAGAAGGTATGATGAATTCAATCCAAACGATATATTCGCATTTATTGAAGAACTAACCAAAACCATCAAAGAAATTAAATCTAATAAATCTAGTTTACATAGTTCAGATAAAATTCTGTAGTTCGTTCTAAAATCTATCTTTTTTATTCAAATAATTCATTCTAATTTAATTCTTATTAATTTTAAAGTATGTTTTTATTCACGATTCCTTATTCTAACAATAAAATTAAATAACCCTGTTGGAAGTTGAAACCCTTACCCACTGCAGATCCATTTAAACCTCAAGCGAATTTATATACCTTGATAAAATAAACTAAATCCAATTAACACTTTCTCCCATAAAAATAAATAAGCTTTCTCCTGCTCACCTGTCAGGACTATCTACAAACTGTTGTTTCAACTAAAATACAGGAAAAATAAATAAAATTTAACAAATAAGAGCATTAAAATATTTCTGCCTATTTTATCACCCACTGAAAAATAATATATTTTTAAAATTCTTAATTTGCCTGGTCGGCTACTGGCTCTAGAGAAATTTAAATAATTTCAAACTTATCTTTCCTCAGTCAACTTCAACTTCAACTACCACCACACACCCCATTCAGTCTGCTTCATCTCAACACTTTTCGTTCTTGTTGTTGATGTTAATGTTGGTTTAGAATCGGTGCCAATGAATAGCCTTTAGCTATGTTAAATTGCAACTTGACTGTTTTTAAGGGAGCGAACGCGCCTCCCTTAAGACAATAATCAGAATCTTATTATATATACCACAGGCATACTACTGAGGTAGGTTTTTGTTTTTTTTTTCTTTCTAAAGAAATAATGAACCAACAAAAAACAAAAAACTCACATTCTTACTGTTTAACTTGCGTAAGGTAAAACTTGGTTCACTCAAGTTTCTCTCTTTCTCTCTCTTCATGACGCCCTGGGACATTAAGGTTATTTTCAAGCTTAATTAGAATGCTTCCCAAGTAAATCAAGTAGTTATTTCTTCATAAAAAAATATCACAGATAAGTAAAAAAATAAGATTCTGTTCAAAGTTTAACTCATCTTATTTTTACTTAATTTTTGTTGATGTTTTACTTCCCAAATTAGAACATTTTTTTTTTATATTGTCAACAAAAAACTTAGAAAATCTTTCCGAAAATTGAGTCCAAGTTTAACAGATTATAACCTTTAATTTGTTTTAAAAAATACCCTCAAATTTAAATCAAAATAAAAAGCTATGGAGAAAAACGTGTTATCTGCAATTAGGCACTAATTTAAAACCTTGAACTACTTTTTCAACCATAGGATATTTAAGGTAACTGTAACATTTCTGATACAATGTGTGTATATGAAATACAAATCGTATTGTCTCAGTATTCTTGGTACGTATTTATCAGCATTTGCATATACATATGTAGGTACTACATATATGGCAAGTTATAGATTCGTAAAAACAATCCAACTCTAGATTTTGAGCAGGCTTGACATTACACTATAATAGGGAAGAGGACAGAAGTGGGCCCCGCAATTCTAAACGGCTCGGCCGATTTTCTTTAAAATTGATAGATAGGTATTAAATAACGGTACCTACCAACCATTTTTTTTTCAAAATCTTATACAATATTTTTTTTTCTCAAAAACTGTTCCATAGATTAAAAAAAAAATTTAATAAGTAAAACCTAGCTAATGGTCGAAAAAGAACCATTTTTTTGTTTTCGATTTTCTAAAAAACCGTACAACTGATTTTGACAAATACTATATGGTAAATCGCCTTTAAAGTTTCAATAATATTGTCTATTCAAATTTTCAAAATATTTAAATACCGAAAATACCAAGTTAATTTTTTTTAATCTTGACAATTAATAATTTGTTTAAAATTATCTACAAGACGTATAACAAAAAAAAATATTTTATCTGAAAACGAAAATCGTATTTTTCTCGAAAAGTTCAAAGTGACCAAAACCATTTTTCGAATTTTGACATTATCACTATCGTACTTTAAAGAACTTTCTTATACAGAAGTTCATAAAAAGTTTAAGAATTATTGCATAATAAAAACATAAAAAAAATGTTGCTTTTGAAAATTCAATACCTCAAAAATGGAATTTTGTTTTTTTAATTTAAAATTTATCTGTAAAATAATAAAAAACTTTAAGTTGGCGTACTAAAATTTTTTCTTATAAAAGCCTTGAAAATTTTATAAATGAAAACAATTTTTGTTTAAGAAACCGCTGCAACGATTTATATTTTTTGTTGTTGCATAAATTCATATTTGCATTCTGTTTTTATCAAACTAAGTTGTTTTAATCTATTACATAAGAGCATAAGAGTCCGTGAGACCATCATCTTATTTCCGTCCTGGTCGTTTTTTTTTTTTGGTATTAACTCCCCATCCCAAAATAAATATGATTTATGTTTGTAGGTTTTAAAAAGTCTTTTAATATTTTAACTTCACCTCTTAAACAAAGCAAAACAAAAAACGTAATAACAATAGGCGCCCGGGAACCTTGAACCAATGAGATAAATACACTGAGGCTTCGTAAATTGAAAATCAAATTACAAAAATGCTTTAATTGCAGTAGCAATTACCCCAATTGCAGACAAAACTTTATACGGTTTCTTCTTCCTCCAAATAAAAGCCTATTGAACGACAACACAGAAGAAGACATGCTAACTTTGTGTTTTTGTCTAGATAATCTTTTTCCAACATTCAACAACTAAGTTGGGCTTTAGTTTTACTTAATTTATCAAAAAAAAAAAAAAGGTTAAACGAATTACCATAAACATAACATAGAACATGCATGCATGAGTTTGACCTCTCTGGAAGTGTTAAAGTTTTACATAGAGGGGAGACCGAGGACGATGGATGGTGTCAACGTCTTCTTTCTTACTTCGCCAACCCAGCACACAGTCGCGCTGTTCTATTCAATTTCAATGGCGAAAAGAATAGTTTGTTCATCTTTCTCATCGTACATCGTGCTTTACAAAAACAATGCACATCCTTGAAGGGATGCAAAGGAAAACCCTTTACAAAAAAAAAAAGTCCTATTTTTTTGTTGTTGTTGTTTCGCTGTTTAGAACGTGACTATTTTGAGCCGGGCAAAAGAATAGAATAGAAAAAAAAAAATAACAAAACCACTTCCGCATTTAACTGGTAAAAAATGTATACGATGTGAAATAAAGTGTTATGGAACAGCTCTACGCACTTTAAACCAAAAGATGTCTGCGCTTAGCAAATTAAAATATCCGCAAGCACATTTAATAAAAAAGATACGAGTATGATATGAGAAATTTAGATTTAGATCTAAGTACAGTGACCGACCGCTCATCCTTTATTCGAAGTGAAGATTCTTGACCTTAAAAGTTATACATATTCATATTTTATGAAACAATTTTAGAAACACCCATTTTGTTGTCTGTTTTGGAGATCGTTCTTTTATTTATAATGCTTCATTATATAATTCGCGAATCGAACATTCGTTCAGTGTCGGAACAGTTTGGCAAATAGAGTTCAATTTCGTGTTAGAGTTGGCGAATGAATTTATTCGCTAAAAAATGTCATAGCTAAAAATAAAGAAATTTTCTCTTCACGATTTGTGAGAAGCTGATCGACCAAAATTCTGTAAAGCTTTACAGAATATCAATGCAATATGTTTAGAACACAGAAATGAGTAAAAAGTGGGCCTAGCTAGAATTACAGCTTAAACTTTAATATTTTTTCAAAGCAGACATAAAAAAAACATCTTTTTCTGTTTTCAAGATTTTGTTTTTGAAACGCATTATTTATCTTTTTCAGACCAACCGGCCAGTCCAACTTAGATATCATGCCAAAAACGAATTTCTAAAAACTGAATTTCATCCCCTTTCACCCCCAAAACTAAAATTTAGCTCCAGTTCAAATTTAGGGTATTTTTACTTGCGACTTATAGGTACTATAAGGCAAGTTATGCATTCGTAAAGAAAATCGAATTCAAGATTTTGATCAAAGTTGACATTACGATGATAGCGAAGACAAAAAAAGTGGGTCTCGCAATTCTATCTGTCTGCCTGTCTATCTGTCGGTTCGACTAAAGCCTAAACGGCTCGGCCGATTTTCTTCAAACTTGGTAGATATGGGTTTTAATTTTTCCCCCACACGTTTTTTTCTTTTTTTTAAGACCAAAAATAACGGTACCTGCCATACGATTTTTTCGAAATTTTATAAATTTTTTTTTTTCAAAAACTATCCCACAGAATTTTAAAAATTGAAAAATTTCATTTAGTTGAAACTAGGTAATGGTTGGAAAAAATTTTCCGAAAAATTGTTGTTTTTAGTAGCCCCCGTGGGTCTTTTTTTTGTTTTTTGATTTTCTCGAAAACGGTACAGTCGATTTAAATCATTTTTTGTATGCTAAAGTTTGAAAATTATAATATAACATTATTCAATTTTTTTATTTTTTGGATTTAAAAAAAATTCAAAATTTTGTTTGGAAACTCAATATTTGGGAAACCCCAAAATCGATTTTTTTCAAACTTGACAAATAAAAGTTTCTTAACATAATCTACAAGATTTAAGAAAAAAATTTTGTTACCTTCCATACAAATTTAAAAAAATGGTTTTCGAAAATCGTATTTTTCTCGAAAACGGTTCCGAGAATTTTGCTAAATTTGTTTTCTTTTGATTAATTTTTACGATCTACCTATAATTTAATAAAAAAAAATTGAAATCTAGATATTACTGACTGTACCTACCATAGAAAGATTTTTTCGAATTTTGAATTTCTCATTATCGGCATAATGGATTTTAATGATTTTTTTTTTTATAAAAAAAGCTCCTAAAAAGTTTAAAAAACATTGCATTTCAAAACTTAAAATTTTTTTTTTTCAATTTTTAGAAAAAAAGTAATTTTTTTTTTGGAAAATTCGATATCTCAAGAACGGTTTAATATTTTTTTTTTAAAATTAGACTCTTATTCGTACAATAATAAAAACTTAAGGTTGGCGTACCAAATTTTTTTCTTAAAAATGTTTTAAAAATTTTGTACATAAAAGCTTGTTTTTTTAAGGAATCACTACAATGACTTATAATTTTTGTTCTTGCATAAATTCATATTCGTTGCATAGCATTCTGTTTTTATCTCTTACTACTAAAAGAATTTAAAAAAATCATTTTATCCTTATGAACAGTTTTCTTTAATAACATCCTTTTTTAAAATTCCTAGTCTATTACATAGGAGCAAGTTCGTGCGACCCAGTCGTGCATTTTATTTTAAATGCTTAACACTCTACAAAAATACAGCTATGTCGGATTTTTTCAAAGTGAAAATCTAATTTTCCCGGGTTAATATTCAAAAACTTAATTTTTTTTCTTAAGAATTAGAAATAAATTTAAAAAAAAATAATTTTTAATTTGTTCAAAAAATCAGACATCATTCATTTTCTTAGCTCAAAATATTTATATTTTTTTATTTTTAGTAAGAATTTAAAATATCTATCTACAACCTAATTAATTTGGTTTAAAAAGTCAATATTCTAGACCAAGTTTTCATTTAAAAAACTAAGAGTACTCTGCACAAACCCATGTCAATTCGTGTTTAAGCTGATTTGTTCCATATTGCTATCAGCATCCATATAACAAGAGTGACCACGTGCGACATAATTGTACGTTATTTTAGCTTTATACTCATCGTCCGTCGCGTTGTTGTTCTGTACTCTGCAATAACTGCTATATCTTTGCCTTTTATGTGAAAATGCGTGGGCGTTATTTTTATTGCGATCCAAGTTATCTTAACATGAATAGTTGAATTCTTTGTTAGCATTCCTATAATCATACTTCTAAGGGTCTGCGAAATTGCTTAAGTTTCATTTATCGTGCCCCAACACACCATAAACAAAAACAAAACCTCCCAACAACGATAGTAGTATTTAAGACCATGGTTTCGCACAAATTGTGTGTGTGACATCAAATAAAAATAAAAATAAAATACCTTATCGGTATTTCGGCTTATATTTTTCCGAAACAGAAAACACCCACCTTAAACACGGTATTTTTTAACCTCGTTTGAACGACCGACAATATAATCAGCGTGTAAATATAATCTTCAAAAGGTAGTTTTACAAATCGTTGTATGTTTTTTATTCGCGTTTTTTTATTAAGTGTGGAAACACAGATTTAGCAAAAGATTATCCAGAATTTGCCAAGGACAAAATGGACAAAATCGATTATGGACCTTTCTTGAAATGAAAACAAAACGAAGAATACCGATTGCGATTTAATGGCATTTACACACGCTATGGCAATGCAGATGATACCGAATAGCGGTGGTATTCATTTCAAAACAATTACAAACTTTCATGACTGATCGAATGGTTTTAAGGTTCACGAATGTCGAAAAATGTGACGGTTCTAACGTAGGTGGACATGGGCGTAGTTGTAAAAAAAAATAATAAAAGTTCAAGGGGTTAGAAAATGGAAGGACCTGATTTGTGATAGACACACATTGCATAGAATAAGTAGATGCATATACAGAGTTTACCGAGGTCATTGCCGCAGCAGACATGGTTATTCTAAATTCGTTTTGGAGTTAAAACGTTTTTTATGATGATTCTTAATTTTTTTCAAACTTTTTACGCTCAAATTTAAATTTTACTTGACATTTTTATCGAGATGATAGGGTCGTTTATTGCCTATTAAAATTATATTCATTCGCAAAATACTCTGAGGGAAAATAATCTGTCAACTGTCAAATGTCAATTAACACAGTGTTGCCAATTTAAAACAAAATCAAACTATATCATGTTGTGTTTTGTGGAGTGGTTTGTAGCTATCGCTCTCATGTATTTTAAATGTGGAGTGGTGTGTTTTGTCGAAATTCTTCGTGTTGTTATTGCCACATACTTACGCTATGTCGCTGACGTTTTGTTTCTGTTTATGGAAAAGAAAAGATAGTGGTCTCGAAAATGGAAACAATGACCGTTTGCAAAACATTAATCTAGATTAGAAGTGTCGATGATATAACACACAACACAGTCCAACTCGAGATATATCAAAGGTGTTCGTCAAGAACCTGAAACGTTGTTTTACTTCAATTCTTTTAAATATTGGAATTACGAAGTTTAATTAAAATCGTTAAAGCCACCTTAAGATAAAACAACAAAATATTTCTTAAGAAGTGATTCTAAACAAAAAGTCAACGCAAAACCTTATTACCATAGGTCAACTCTATGTCTAAATGTCTAAAAGTATGCTCAAAGTAGGTTTTGAAATAACGTTGCGCTTTGCATTAAATTTTTTTCTCATGATTTTTTTGAACATGAGTTGTTATAGGTCCGACTCTCTATAGTCAGTGATTTAAAGAATAAAGACAGGCGGAGCACTTTTTCTCTCCGAGCATCTGGAACTAAAATAAATTCGTCTGTAGTCTTTGAAAGGACTTAAACTCCGGTTTCCAAAAACCTTAAGAAAACTTAAGATCGGGCATAAATGACTCAGTGTCGCAAGAAGTCAAAGCATGTTTTTAAGAAGCCACAGACGAAGCAGAAGTGTAGGTTAAAATCGAAGCCCTGCTTAAACCAGTAAACGAAGAATGCTCACCGACAAATTTTGTTCAAAGTCGAAGAATTTTTTTTTATAATAAGAATGATCGAGTTTATGTTGCGATATCAAGATGATCGTCCGAACTCATGCCTAGGGTTGAAAGAAGGCAAAATACCTCAAATATAAGAGTTTGGTGGAGGTTGAGCTGCGATGAACGTTACCCACCTTATTTTTGTGCAAAAGCTTCTTCGAAATTTCATGAAATACTGTTTTGGAAAACGTCCTCATATCTCCGTGGACATTCCAGAGACATCATGTTACAGCTCAAAAGGCGAAAACCGAACTTTTTTTTAGGAATATTTGAGTGAAACCTGCAAAAAGTATGAACTCAATTTACCACCAAATGGGCAAGTGAATTACAATTGACTGGCCCCTTTCTTGACTACGTCCTTGCGGAAAAAAGCTAGTTACAACATAGAAGAACATTGATTTTATTTTACCTGCAGAAATTGCTTGATGTAATCATTCCCATTCTCGGCCAGGAACATCTGAACTGCATTCATTGCTTTTGAAGATATTTTTTTGCTATTCGCCGAAGACAACGACAAAGACAACGTCGACGACGACGAATCACTTTTGCCATTTTTCAAAACGAACAATTCCGGAGTAGTTTTCAAACAATGTCCATTGATATTTTGCTTAGACTTGACTCTCAAGAGTTCATTTGCCGGTCGCAGATCGGCGGTATTGATAAAAATCCCTGCACCATTACAAAATTCCTCGCATTCATTGTTAAAGACATTCGTGAGGCTAACTGGTGAAAGTAATTTAGTCGTATTTTCTTTTTGTCTCAAATGCTGTCGTTCGAGTTCGGGATAAGTTTTCGAAACAATTGTCAGATTCGAACTCGAAGGATAACGGCATGTGGCCGAGAGTTTGCTAAACATATTTGAGGAATCATTTGAATATATTGGATTTGTGTAATCAACAAAGACACCGTCGTCTGTGATGCAGGAGGAAAGATCCTCGTCAAGGAATGATTCAAGAACGAGTAGATTGTTGTTAATGTTGTTGTTATTGATTATTTTGTGCATTGGAGACTCTTCGCGAATATCTGGCAAGTCTGAGGCTGACAAGTAGCCGATGAGAGGAGCAGTCGAACGGCATGTTTCCATTTCGAAATTATTGTTATTCGCCGATGATGGTGAGTTGCTGCATGATGATGGGAAAAATGGTTGCTGCTGCTGAGCAACAGGGGGGTTTTGAGGTTTTGGTAAAATGATTTCGGCATGTCTAGCTGATATTTCCATGCGACTTAGAACCCTCTCGAAGTGGTCTATGGTTTTTTCGATTTCTTGGTCATTTTCGAAGTTCACATTGTTGTTCAATGAGTTGCTGCCTTCTTTTTTGTAGGGACTTGAGAGTGGTTTTTGATTTTGGGGGCTAGAAGGGCACGTACCGATAACGGGTGCATCATTTTGTAACCTTTTCACTGCATTGGAAGGTTTGTTTTTCGTTTTTTGTTTATAATCTTTGGCCTTGATTTCCACCGTGGTAGCCTGATCGGGTTTTTCTGCGGGTTCTTTTCGACGTTTCGAGGGTGTTTTTTGGAGTTCTGTATCCTTGCTTGTACCGTTAAGAATGCATGCAGGAGGATCTGCATTTTCCATAACACTAAATCCGTTACTATTTGAGTTAGTAATACTGCTACTGGAATTACTGTTACTGTTAAATGGGTTTTGTACAAATGTTGCAGATGTTTTAAAAATTTTCGAAAAAGATCCTGTGCTAAAGTAGGACAAGCCGCCCTTCGAAGGAGACGATTTTCCTCCCCCAGCAGCAACATTAGATGTTTCTTTGAGAATATTTGGAATTGGGTCCTTTCCGGTATTGTGCAAATTGCTATTGGCTGATTTCTGCTTGGATAAAGTTGAAGATGATGTTGCTGTTGTCTTGTGTTTGGCAGGCGATGGGGACGACGACGACGACTGTTGTGAATGAGTTGGAGATGCTGCAGTGATGCAAATTGATGCAGACGATGGAATGTTATTGTGTCGGTTTTGCTTTGATTTATTTGTTGAGAACATGATGAGAATTTAAAAGGCACTTCAAAGACACTTAAGATACAACTAAATAACATTTTTTTTTTGTTTTCTTCTCTTTAAATTTTAAAATACTTCTGAATTATTTTTTTCACATTGAAGGGAATTTACATTATTGTTTCATGAGGTTGTTAGATAAACTTTCAGTTAAGAAAAAAAATCATTCCAAATTTAGATTTGATTTTTAAATACATACAGGGTGCTCCGTGGATTCCTTTTGTTTTGGTCGTTTTTTGGCTTCTCTTGAAATAATGTTTTTCGGTCCCAAAGATGTTGCTAGATTTTTAGATTTTTACAATTATAGATATTAAGCTGTCCCGACCATCGATTCTATGCAAAATATTAGCATTAATATAACATGTTTTTGGGAAAGTTGAAAACTGCTTACTATCAAAAATTTTTAAAAATCTGTTCATATGTACATACATATGTATTTATATAACAAACTAGGAAAAGAATTTATGAATCACCCTGATTACTATCTTTTTCAAAAAAAAAAAAAATAATATAATTTACCATGCATACTTTCAGAGGGTGGTATGGTTATGTTTTTTTTTTTTTTTATAAAAGCAAATATTATTATTCCCAATGATTTGCTTAAATTTATTCTCAAGGCATGTTATTATGTTTTCACTTAATGGAAATTTTGTTCATACTTTTAGGAGGCATAATTTCATATGAACAAAAAAATAGTTTGAATCAGAGTGCGCTTTTACTGTGCCAATGTATATTTGTTGATAAATCGGGGGACCATTTGGTATTATTCAAATGTATATCTCTTTTTCAAAAAAACACACAAACTTAATTAATATGATTTCACTCTTGTAAGATATGATTCAATAGATTAAGTTTTGATGTATCCGAGTGTGCCTACTTCTAGGAAAACTCTTAAAACCAACTGGTATTTTTATAATTATTAAATGCAGCACACTTTAAGATCACAAGATACATTTTTTTATCTCTTCGAATTCATTTATTTTTTTCAAAACACAATGTAGACTTTTGTTGCATATTTTTAGACAATAAGTTGATAATAGTTGATTTAGTTTTATTTAACAGGCCACGAAAAGTATTAATGTTTCCATAAATATACATATACGTACAATCGTACATACATATTTGAATTGAATTTAACGAATTTTTGTTTTATTTTCAGAATTATTTCCCCACTAGAAAGTTTTTTTTTTTTAACATACTTTTAGGGAACAAGGTTAGATGTACTTTCAATCGAAAAATTCAATTTAAATGCAGATTTTTTTTTTCAAATATTTGATTTTTTTTAAAACACTTATTTAAAATACATTGCATAGTTACAGGAGTTGGTTTGTAAGTTCTAAAATTTGTATACATATGTATATAAATCAATCCAAAAGACTTTGAAATCATTTAATCATGTTTTAACTTTGTACACTCGAATAATTTTATTTTAACTTGAACAACATTTTTTGTTGCATATTTTCAGGTTGCAACTAGCATAATTTATCCTGAGGAGTTTACGGTGCAAAATTTCAAAGACAACACTAAATGTGTTTTTAAGATATTTATATTTATTTACGAAAAGACAACCACGAATTCATATCTTTAATTGGACTCCAAGTCAATTCAATGCAATAATCTTTACTTTGACTAATTTGCGTGGTGGTCAGAAAGTGTGTCATAACTGAAGTTACAGAAACGCAGTCACATTTTATTACAAATATCGAGTCAAACATTTTATTTTATGAATGAATGTGAAGGAAAAAACAGCACGTGGGTTATGGGTTACGCGAAGCAGCAAAAGGTACAATATAAAAAAGTATGTTGGTGGTGACAACGGAGCTATTGAATCAATGAGCATAAATTAAATGTTTTTTTTTTGTTTCTTTTCTGCTGCACTCAAATTTATTTTACTAAATTGATTTATCCTCTAGAAAAATTATTGACCCGAACCGCGTAGCCATCGTTGCTTGCGAAAAGATTTACAAATGCACCCAAACACAGAGTGTTAAGCCGAAAAAGCCCTTTGACCTGCTGGAAATCGTAGAATTAAAGAAGTGTGTAGCAATAAAACATAGCATTTGAGTGAGATTTGCGACTCAAAATTGAAAACATAGAAATTGATGTTGTGTTCATGCGCTGAACTCGAACGAAGAAATAAAATGACTCCAAGAGTGTGTTAGAGCTGTCACTACATCGTTTACCCACTTAACATTATAACTATTAGTTTTGGGTATATTCCGGCTTAGATAGTGCAACCATACCGTATTCAACCGCCCCATTTCATCCAAGAACTATTTTTTTTTTGTTTTAATTTAAAATCTGAAGTCTGTCTATGACATGGGTCGGTATGATGTTAGGTTGGGTATAAGGTAGTCTATAAAAATAACTAATTGATGTCTCGCAAATGAGAAGGGATGGTTTGGTGTTTCTCGAAACACAATTATTGGGTGGGTGCATGAGGAGCTACTATGTATAGACTTTGTGTGCTTGTTGACGGTTTTGCCTACTTTATTTGCATTTAAATTACACATCGCTGATAGGTACTTAACCGTGAGTTTTCTAGGTTCTTCATTTGCACCGCGTGTACATGTGTATGTTCATACCTACGAGTACATACCTTTACTTTTTTTCCTGGTAATTTTTCACTGTCGTCTTTTGGTCTCCATTCATTAGTTGGATAGAAAACGCATAGCATTGTCAAGGTGCGGTCATTGAAACTTGTTGATTTCTTTCATTCCATTTTGTTGGCAAAATTGTTTTATGTTTTATTTATTTTTTGCTTCATGATGTAGAAGAAAAAGTTCACGGTTGGTTAGAGTGGAATAAAAAGGAACATTGAGTTGGTGTTCAATTAACTTTCATTATATTTTTTATTGAAGTACTGCCAATATTGTTTATGTCGGAATGATGGTTTAAGTACATAATACCCTACTTTCTTTTCTATAAAATGTAAATAAAACTTATTAAAAAAACGAAATCGTAAAAAAAGTTCATCTTTTGATTCAGTGTTTATTAGTTTATTTAAAAAAAAAAATAAATTCTTCTTAATTTATCGCATTTATCCGATAAATATTGAGTTAATAAAGTAAAATAATTTTATCATTGTCAGATTATTAACAATTTTGTATGCCAATTTCGCTATTGTCAGGGCTATGTTTAGCATCAATAGCACAGCTTAACTATGGAATGCTTTAGAATTCCTATTAAATTTGGAACAAAATGAATTTCAGCATCAATTACGTTTATGTTATATAAAACAAAAAACTAATAAAACCTACTTAGATACTATGTAAAACAACTTTGTCATTAGCCAATCGGATGCTAACACTGTCAATGAACTATTGCGAGAAAATTGTAGTCTTTATTTTTTCTTGTTCAATACAAATTATTGTCATTGCAAATTTGTCATTAAATTTTTGACAAATCATTGGTCATATGGCAGTTATTGTCATGATTCAAAAGTTCGACATTTTTTGAATATTTTCCAAAAAAAAAATTCAATATCACTATTGTCAAATTTCCTTATTTATAAATTGTTAACTGTCACACTTTTCAATTTTTATGAAACAGGACCTTAGCAGTATTCTATACTACTGTGAGAACTTTTTTCTATGAAATCATTAGTAAAACAAAATTATGTTATAGTTCTTGCATTTCAGACTCTTTTTTTTTTGGATAGATAGATATATGTATAGGGCTATAATCCTAGGCATTTATTATTGATTATCTATAGCTGTTACACCAATAAAAGTAAAAAAAAATTATCATATACACTTTTATATGAACTCTCAATTTGTTATCCGTGGAATTATACTCGTATGTCAGAATCAGCTGTCATCAAAGAGAATAACTTATCATTGGAATCAAAATTAAAAAGACTTAACATTCAGCTTTATACGGACTTGCATTGATGCACCTATGAATATACTTTTGTTTACCTTTTTCCCGTTTTCCAATGTGTTGGCTCCACACTAGTCATGAAACATGAAATACCCACGTATAACTTATTCACTTTCAAATAAGTTAAGGGATGTGTTGGAAAAGTGTTTTCTTATTTTTTGTATAAAGTTGAAATAAGGCCTTATATGCAGTACGTGTTAGAATAGAATTAAGTACGAATTGGAAAATTAAAATTACAAAAAAAGCATCTTGTTTTTCTAAGATTTTATTTCCGTTTAATAAAATTTACTTTTTTACAGAATAGTAAAAAACGATAAATAAAAAAATAAATTATATAAATAAGAGGCCATTACGGCCCGTAAATAACTTAAACCTGGTGACTCACAACTCTCAAACATTCCTTTGTACGTGTTAGTAGAAATGCAGGGGACCTTCAATTTTCTGCCGATTCCGAACGGCTAATGAGCAATTTTTGTATGATAAGTGATAGTCTTGTAGGATTTGTCACCCACTAAAAACTTTTTTTGTAGTGGCTGAGAATCAAATCCATCGTGTTTAAACTCAAAGCATATGGTTTTTCGTTTATGTTGTCCAATTTCTGTCACACTTTTAATCTTAATATGCTTAAAAAGAATGGACAAGATAATTCTTTTATATATTTTATAATTTCTATATTATATCCTTTATATTTTGTAAAAGAGTGTCAGCACAAAATTTACACGACATTATAATAATTGAATTAAACGTCTCGAATTTTTCACTATTATTATGACAACCCTTGAGCGTGCACTGGTAAATATAGCAAGAAAATGGAGGAGTTTATGGCAATTTGCCACTTGTGTAATCAAAAACATAAATGTTAAAAAAGAGCCAAGTTCTTCTATACAAAAAACTTTGTGTAACAAGTCAGCCGTGAAAAGTACTGAGATCTAAAAGTACGCCAAGTTCTTACTTCATAAAGGTTTAGTACCGAATATTTAAAGTAGAATAATATTGAAACACCTACAATGTAATAGAGAAATTTTATTATTTAATGATTACTGACTAAAAAATGCTAAATAAATCGATTTATCTATTTATCTGTTTACCTCATTTCGACTCTAGTGAAAACAAATCATTAAATACAAAAGTATCAACGGATGCTATTCTATTCCAGATATTTCAAACCTTCGTTAAATTTCGTTAGAATGAATTCCCAGAAAAATCATCGCAGAATTTGCTCGCAGAGGAAGATCTCAAACAATTTTTTATTATTATCCAAATGAATGGATTTTGTAATTATTTTTTTTTTTCTCAAAGAATCATTTTCCGATTACAATATTGCGATAGCGGTTACTTGACAATGTTTTGTTTTTAATTATTATTTGTATCATTTCAACAATCAACACTTAGATATTCAATGGAATAATAAAGTTTATGAAATAGCCATTTATGAATCATCAGAAAATTAATATTTATACTTCTATGTTGATTTTTATTTTCTTTGATTTCAAACAAAATGATAATAATTTGTATGTTTATTTTTGCAAATTACGTCATTTGCGCACATATTGTTTTTAATGATTTTCTTTTTATAGGTTTAAAATGATGCAACATAGATAAATGGTGTTGTGTTGTTTTTGTAAGTAGAAGCAGGTACTATGTCGATTTGAATAAATACATATTTTACATCATAAGATAAGTACATACATAGATAGATTTACATCGCCAGTAATAATTTGTTTGAGTATTGACAATTCTTCTTTGCCTAAAATACACTACCCTACAAAAGTTGGAATATAATTTTAAAAATGCTCATATTTTTCGATCCATTCTCTTCAAAGCTCTTTCCAAAGTTTGGCCAAATTTAAATGAAGCCAAGCATTTTAGCCGACACCTACGCACTATAATCAAATTTTTGTTATCAAGTGTAAAACATTTATCTGTCAGTGATTAGCGCACGTAATAATTGTTCGGCAAATTATTCTCGACATCAATTTTGATACATAGTGTTATCAAAAAAAAATCGATGAAGTACAAGACTATATTCCTATTTAGACTATTCTGTGTGATCACATCTGCCAAAAGCGATCATTTACATGTTTCGTACTTAATTTTTAATTTAATCTAAGTATTTCTGGCTTGAATTGGGTAAATAACTTTACTACAATCTAAATTAGAGAACATGTAAAAAATTGGTGCTTAATCCACATACATATCTTTCAGAAGAGTATTCATACGAGTAGTTTCATCGATATATCGCGACCTTAGAACAACAAGGTTCTAACCGACAATTTTGAAAAAAATGAGTTTTATATCAAATCTGGGTAAATTTAGGGTGCTCTTTCGATTCCCGCAATCCATTTTGCTCTATCTCTTTCCATTTCCATGATAGACAGGGCTACAGAGTTCTATCTGCATATTTTCCATTTGAGATTTAATCAATAAGGTTCTAACTGCCACTTAGAACCTTGTTTCACAAAATATCCAGAGCTACAGAGTTCTATCTGTATATTTTCGATTTGAGATTTATTTAAAAAGGTTCTAACTTCCACTTAGAACTTTGTTTCACTAAATTCAAAAAAAAAGAAACCAAGTTCACAAGGTTCTATGTGAAAAGAAATAATAAAATATAAGTTAACAAGGTTCTAAGTGCTACATAGAACCTTATTGTTCTAGAATATAGTGTCGCATCGTTGAGCAGCAAAGTCCTATAATGATTTTTAAAGTCAAATTTAAGGGTTAAAAATCTGGTTTTATTAGGTTTTAAAGTAAAAATTTTATAGATTGTGTGCATATTCATCGGGCTATAAAAAAAAAATTTTAATTTTTTTAAACAGTATCCCAATAAAAGACTTCAAATATTCAGATGCGTTTTTCTCAAAACACACTTTGGTGTACTTAGAACCTTGTTGTTCTAGGGTCGCGATATTTATTCTTAATTCAAATAATTGTAAATGAGTATTGCACGAGGATTTTACTTTCTTTTAGAATCTAAGAGATTTCCCACTTAAGCGCCATTTTTTTGTTTGATGCATTTGTGCGGTGCCGTTTCAAACATACACTTTTGTTTTCTCCACCCGAAAGGGGGTTCAGAAATTTTCTTGGTTGATTATTAGAATTTTGTGTTCTCTTAAGCGATATAAGTTTTTATATTTTCTTGAGAATGATTTTTCACAAAAGCATTGAGAAGTGAGGTGTCCGTACTTTTGGTGTAAGTACCATGAATGTCAGTTCTGTGGATGTCAGTACCGTACCGTGGATGTCAGTGCCTTAGTATTTAAATTCTAAATGATTTGAAAATAAATAGTTTCTCGCAATAATGCTAAAATTTTTTTATTTAGAATGGGATCAATATGTCAGACAAACCAACAAAAAAATAGTGCAGCTTAATAATAATAACGTTAAAAACTCGAAAGCTGATTTCAAAAAAAAAAAAAATAAAATACACTTTTAGGGGAAATGAAAGTTAAAAACACCGAAACATAAAATTGGACCCAAAAGTTCACCAAAAATATTGTCAAAAAGGGAGAGGGAGCGAACTAAAATTAAAAAGCAAAACAATGTCTTCGAAATTTATTACTTTTCACCATCTTTGTTGTTCTTAAAAAGTTGTAATAAAATGCAGCTACAGATCCAATATTATGTTTTAGAGAAGCTAAACAAAAAAAAACGTTTTGTGAGTTTTAATTTTCAAAAACTCTTGATATAAAGTTGACAGAATCACCCATCGCCGTAATGTCATTTAATCAAAGTCTCGACGAGTTCCATGGTATTTTTTCACACCCAAGCAAAATTAGAAGTTAACAACTAAAAAATCATAATTTGAAAGTATTAAAGCTAGCGCATCTTGACGTGTATTTTTGTTTTCCTTTTAAATAATTTTGTTTTAGTAATCCCCCTCGCATCTAAGCCCTATGAGAAACGATACTTTATTTTATTGGTCTAACCTAAAAACTTAAGTTTCTTGTTGCATCTTTTAATTTTTTTTATCGGAAATAATCTGTAATCTGAAAAAAATAATTTTTTTTCATTTAGACATGTCAATATGAAATAAAAAAAAATAAATAAAAAACAAGCCCCTCAGTTTAGAACATTTAAAAATCATTACGTTGCAGTTAAATAACTTAATGCTAAATAGGGTTGAGTAAGGTTAAGTACAATCTTGCTAAGTCAACTCATAAATCAAGTCAATGCAACCAAGTTGTGAATATATACGTAATTTTATAAGAAAATTCGTCTAAGCGATTGATTCCCATTAGAATCATACTTTCCTAAGTTTTACATCCCATTCCACATTTTTCGACAAAATACCCCAAGGATATTTTGGTTGATAATTATATCAATCGTTTTTCTTTTTCTATAATCTGGATTTCCTTTCTCAAGTTCTCAAGTAATCAACAGCACTAATCCTTTGTCTTTGTAAACCTAAGATGCTTCGTAAAAAGAAGAAAAAAAGATTATTAAAGATCTCATGATGATTGACAGATTTATCGCACACCGAAGAAGGAAATAATATTTTTCGTTTGCTAACTTCAAACTTAACATTTTTTAAGGTGTGGTATTAGAGGGTGATGAATTTAAAGTTGACAATAGAAATATTTTTTTTTTTACTCATCACTATAAAAAATATCTTGCACGTGCTTTTATTAAATAAAAACAACAACAACTAAAAAAGGAACAGAGATGTGTTTTAAGCTTCCGTCATAGTTTCATAACATCTCACCCAAGATATTTTACATATCTATTTTTTTCTTATAATAAAGATATTGATAACTACTAATGCCCTGAATTAGTCATGTTTCCTTGGCATTGAACACAAGTTTTATTTTTTTTTCTCTTAATGACAGCATAATATTATATTATAGAAGAGCAACCCGTGTGTGGTGGCAGTTGGGTAGGGGTTATCGTAAAGAATCAATAATTTATTGATTAGATTCACATGCAGCAGAATTATTACGAGATTATGTTAACCAACATTAAAATCTAGAAATGTACATATGTATGTATAATTTTGTTTTTAATTTTATGAAAGAAAAAGCATTGTACTTAAGTTAGTGTAGCACATGCTTATAACAACGCCCCTAATGGCCCAATAATAATAAAAAAAAAACCTGTTGGCAATCCCATCCCAACCCCGTTCTCACATTACTTATCGATTTTGACCATAAAAATACATAAATTAGTTTTTTATTTTTTTTTTAATAGAACTCAATTTTGTTGTATTACCTGAGGCAGATTTGCATTGATCTGACGATGCAAACTATCACGCTCCTTCTCCACATCGTGTAGCTTCATCTCCGACTCACTGAGTCGCTCCTGTGCTTCACGCAGGCTATCCATAAGCTTATCTCGTTCGTCCAGCATCGATACCATTAGTTGTTCGAAATTGGCATCCTCGCCGCTGAACTGCGAGGACCGCTGCGAGATGCTATCCTCGGATATAGTCGGCATCACGTCGCACATCATGCTCCACATTATATAGTGAATTCACCGAGGGAGTAGAAATATATTTTCTTGTCACGAGAAGAGAAGATGTTTTTTTGGAAGGGGTTTTCGTTCTTCCTTTTTTTCTTCCTCAAGATTCAAGGGTGTTCCAGAGTAAAATCACACCGAAATGAAATTCAAGATTATCAGGATGAGGACAAAAAACTAAAAGTTAGAACTCCCTATCAGCTCAGTAGTGATTACAATGAAGCATAAGCCCGCTGTTCGAGCATTTATTCAAGATTTAATTTTATATTTTCAGGAGAACACTAGTACCTAAATTATATTTTTCTTGACAAGTAATTCTCTTTTTAAGGTTTTTTTTTGTCTTCCTTTTTTATGTAATTATACGACTTGTATGGAGCCCTGCTCAATCGATATGTATGAATAATGGCAGAAAATCTTTATTATGTTATTTAGTTGTCATACAACTTTTATTTTGTTAACACATATTTTTTCATTCAACATTTTTTCTATGAAAACTCAGCCCCTCTCCCCCGACACGAATCGCACGCACCACACAAAGGTGTGCAGAAAAAAATTACTTTTAAATCAAACGAAAGGAAAAAAATGTCCACTGTGACTCCCCTCCCTCACGGTTTTCAACACTTCACAAATATAAGGTTTTCAATTTTATACATGATTTTCATTTTAGAAAGATGAAAAACAAACACATTTCATTACATTTTTCCACTGTTTTTTATACCAATACGAACGTAAAAAAACCCAAAAATTTTTCTAATAAGGAAAAATTTCTCACTCGAAGGCGAATAGGCGAAAAAGTAAGAAGGAAAAAAAAACTATAACTGATTGAATGAAAAAAACCACAGCCCGCCCGCAAATGTGTATTGCAATTTTTATGTACACTGCGATTGTTCGCATAAATCCACAACACACCGGATAAACTAATGCCCACAGTGTTGTAGAATTGATGTGGTTATTGAATTATCGAAACATTTTTCTCAAATGCAATTAGTTTTTGGGAGTTTTTCGCGTTTTTCTATGCGAGATTCACGACAATCTATACAACCCGGTCGCCATGTTTGTCAAAAAAAAATTGGATTTGTGTGATATGTCAAGAATTTTTTTCTATACCTCTGCCCTCTTCTCTTGTTTAGTTTTGTGTGGTGGTCTCTTTCTTATTTGACGAATGTTTCAACACCCTTTCGTTGAGTTTTTGTTGAATTATTTTCAGTCACAAATGACAGTTTGTTGACAAAGATGACAGGAGTGTTGTCAAGTTGACAATTCGGAGTTTTGTTTTTGTTATTCTGGTTTTATTTTTCCTGTAGAGCTGGTGGTGATGTCTTCTCCAAAGTTAAGATTTCGGAAGAAAATCCGGCAAAGAGATGGTAAATTATCAATTTATAAACAATTCTTATTTGGGAAAAATAAATTACACTTTATTTTTTTTTTGTCTTTTATTTGAACCAGGGGCGGCTATCAGACTCACTTCACTGAAAATATTCGGAATGTGTTAGTTTTGTGATGTGAATTGATTCCACCAATCCAATATTTCCAATTTTTAATTAATTTTTAATAGAATTCATTAACTTTCATAATTTGTCTATCGCAGGGTTTTTGTTATTTTCTTGTGCAGACAGCAATTATTTTGATTGATTTATGTCCTGCTAGGACCCAAGAATTAATAATCCAATAAGAATAAATTTGTATGTCATTTAACATCTTATGCAAAATTTCCAAGGCAACCTTGGGTTATCGTTGGAAAGTTAGTCAAATTTAAACTTAGCTGTGCAATAACTAATCAACCCAACCCTATTGGATGTCGATATCAAAATATTAATATCAATAAACGGTGCAATATATGCGAAACCCTAATACATAAAGGATAGTATTCTAGGGGTCGCTGTTGTTTACTAATAATTTGTTTTCAACTCAATCGCTAAAAGGGATGGATAATATATCCACACCTTGCCCAAACCCACACACCCTAGCCATTTCACAGGTTATCCCAGTTTGCATGTTTCGATGCTTTGATCAAAGTTATAGTACAACGACGGCGAAGTCTATACCAAAGTCGTCTAATTTTTTTTGCAATTTTCCGAAAGTTCGTATTATGTCTTCAATGCTTGGTCATATAACTAGCAGACATCTGCCTTAAGTACAAGTTTGTACATATTCAGCCTTATTACGAATTTCATCGTTATAGGAAACTTGTTAATATTCACAGAATGTATCATATTTGAAAATCTCATGGAAATTACGAACGGATCTAGAAATAGCTTTTTTCGGAACTCTTCGAAGTTTCCGATTACTTGCGATTATTTCCCGGATTTCTTGATAGGCCTGATGTTAAAATAATTCTAATTTCTCATATGAAAAAGAGGTGTTGAGTTTTTGAAATTTTGAGCTCATATTTTTATAGACTCTCAAATCTAGTGTAAATATTCTTTAAAAAAAAAACTTCCAAGGATCCGCTTTTTTGGGCCTTCTTGAAAAACATTATTGTTATTACTAAATTGGCGTTCAAGCAAAACAGAATATAGTTAGACAAATTTATTTAAAGAAATATTGACTTCAACATTTTGCTTTTACATATTCGTATAAAAATTTTGAGAAAATCTTTTTTTTTTTAATTTACAAGTTTGCTAATTTGTTTTCCCTAGACTAAGTTTTTTACGTTGAACGTTACTTAAATTTATACTTGATTGATATCCTCTCTCGTTAATTCAATTTTTAATAACGTCAAAGCGCTTTCTTACTAAAATAAAATCAATTTTCTGTTTATTGTTTGAAAAAAATTCAAGGAATCGTGCTGCAAGACCTAGCAAATGAAATAACATTAGATGTCAAACCGAAACGAGGAAATACCAAATTGAATTTCAACCCTCCGCAATCGGAAGTGGAAAATATTTTCAATCATATACAAGATGATGTCTGGTTCCACATAGCCGATTACATATATCCCGAAGATGTTGGTTCGTTTGCCTTAATCTGCAGCCAAACTGCCTATGTTGTATCGTGTGCTATATTTTGGAAAAATCTCTATAGACGCTTTTGTAGAGATACCAAATCACTACCTGATAATCTGAGATCTAGATGTGAAAACCAAATTGGCTCCATTCGAAGCAATGTCATTTGTGCCCTATTTCAATTGTACCCTCCGTTTATAGCTAGAGTAAAAAAAGGCTATGAAATGTCTTTGGTCCATGGTTATAAATGTTTCAATAGTTGGCATAGAAAAACCGGGCCATTTTGGTTTTACTATTACAAACTCTGGAATAAAACAAGAGCAAGGAAACCAAAAGATTTATTGGATGCAGACGATGACGAATATGGTCTAAATTCTATTATCAACAAACTCAATAATGTTTTTGAAAATCCCGAAGAAGGAATGTGTCTGCTTTTAGTGATAACCAACAAATTCATGCCTTTACCTCAACACCATACTGCCATGATGTTGCATTCTACGCGTCAGTTACTCAATTCCGATTTAAGAAACACAAATGTAGAATTAAGTTTTTTACCTGAAAACAAACAGTCGTCAGAAATGTCGTCGACAATTCTTTACGCATCGTGTAAACACAAAGTTTTACCATGGTGGCATCCGGATTATGAAAAAATTCAATTACTAAATAAATTATAATATTAAATATAATACATTTTTTGAATCTAACTTTTAAGAGAAGAATAAATAAAAATGTGAATTTTATACAAAAATGCAGTTGGGTTTTTGTGTTTTTATTCCAATATCAAATTTTAAACTAGTTCTGGATTTTGAAAAAATTGTAAACCGCTAGATACTTTTTCTAAAATTTTGGAATGAAATATTTGAACAATACAAAAATATTCTATACCGAATTTGAAGTTTAGGCTCTAGCATA
This sequence comes from Chrysotoxum bicinctum, assembly GCA_911387755.1. Classification (NCBI taxonomy): domain Eukaryota; kingdom Metazoa; phylum Arthropoda; class Insecta; order Diptera; family Syrphidae; genus Chrysotoxum; species Chrysotoxum bicinctum. The sequence continues at coordinate 598,679 of OU426988.1, read as the reverse complement.
ATAATTAGTGGACGGACAGACGCATAGATGCTAAAAACATATGCTTCTTTAGTTTACAGAATTTTGTGAAAAGATCTAGTTTTAACGATACATTATACAAATTTGTTGCTAACAACTTAATTGTTTTTGTAGAGAGACTTCGAATGAAGCTTATACACCATAATTTAACAAAATATTGAGAAATAGAAAAACAAATATTAATTGTTTCAAAAACACGCTCACAAGAATGGTTTAGATATATTAATCACTTGGCATTTTTTGTCCTCGAACTGTCGATACTTAAAAACATGTAAATCAATAAAAAAAGCAGAATTTTGAAGAATTCTAAAAAGAGTAAATTTTTAAAGCTGAATTTCGATCCGATCCCGATTTAAACTTAATCCCACCTCAGAAAAAATTCAATCTGAAAAATAAATTTATTAGCAGATATTGTAGCTATTTATTTATTTAATTGGCTATAGATGGCCTGGAATTAGTAGAACTTGAAACAACTAGTTAAAACGCTAAATTGAATTGTCTCCAGAACGATTCCTGATAGAAAAGAAAGTCTTGTAGAAGTGTTGTTGAAATACTGTCCGATTTTTGACATATAGCTATATCTCTGAAACCATAAGCTGATTTTTCCCCCATTTGGTGGGAGTGTGGCTGACTGTGGTGATATTTACTTAAACGTCTGATACTCATACAGATTTTTTGACTCCTAACTGCCTAATTGACTTTTCACAATTCACTGGGGAAGATAGCTGTGATATCATTGAAAGGTTATGTTAAGGGGGGAAATACAATTAAGAGGCCAATAATCAAGCATTTTTTAATATTTTTTTTTAACTCAAAAAATTTTATTTAAAATTGACTAATCTTGACCTGACTTTTACAACATAATAAAGCTACAAATTCATATTTTTATTTATTTTTTTCATGGAAGCATGTCAGATTTATGGGACTTCGAAAACACTAGGGTCGAGGCATCGATCTGCGTGCATTCTGGAGGCCACAACTTTTGTCTGCCATAGTTCTGGAAAAAATTGCATATTATGTGATGATATAATTTCTATTTGAACTAAAAAAAAATGAAGAAAAATGGAGAAATTAAAAATTGGCACTGATTTATCGAAAAAGGTCGAAAAATCGATGGAAAATTCGCGCCTTTTTTGTATGATTTTTAACATTTTTTAAAGTCCAATCACAAATATTTTTAGTTGAAATAGATGCTAATAATATAAAAAAAAGAAGCCTCCAAAGTAGAGCAATATCGGTTGAGAACTTTTTGAGTTATCGTGCACGCAAATTTCAAAAATGCTGTTTCCAGAAAAATGCGTTCAAAGTTTTAATTGCTGAAAAATAATGTTTTTCTACTACGTGGTTTTTGACGCGAATCTATATTTTGCACATACACATGTATATGTAAGTAGAAATTAGATAGAAATTAAAAAAAAAATACAATATAAAACGGATTCCCTCGTCAACTTTTCAAAAATACTTGTTGCGCGCTCCGAAAAACGTTAGAAAAAAAGATGGAGTTCGAATTTCAAATTCAGAGTTAGACCATCGTATTCTCCATAAAATTACGATTTTTTTAGACAAAAAAATAATCGATTTTTTGTAACTTCTAATTGTATTTCCCCCCTTAATTCCAGTGCAGTTGGCAATAACAAAACATATTCAGTGTTCGCCAAGTCAATTTGGAACAAATATTTTATCAGAGTTTATTGACAGGAATATTTCCAACTAAATGTAAACTTGAAAAAATACTTCAATTCCAAAACAGACGAATTTTCAATTTCATATTATTTGTGGGATTCAGAACAAGCGGTCTCTTCCGACTTCTAAAGAAGTCCCTCAGGGTTCAATTATGGAGCCTTTCCTTTTTCTTTGTATGTTAGTGAAGTTACTGCAAAAATTGCGAGATCCTCTTTTCAATTGTATGCTGATGATGTTAATTTTTACATACATACGTCCAGAGAAGAAGAAAAAATTACTCGTATGTTGCGTATGTAATCAAATCGGAAAATGTTTGGAAAAAGTTTTCAGTCGTTTTTTGTTCGGAAGAAATAATGATTATTTTTGTTAATTTAATTCAGGTTTTCCAAAAATTATCAAACGTCTTCTACGGCTATAACAGCTTATTTTCTCCAGTTTTAACGAAAAGTTTTGAACCAGTTGAGCATTGGGCTCACACTCAATCAAAATTATGGAATCACCCAAATTTTCCCTGGATCTCAATAATAATATAAAATGCAGTTTAGCACTTTAACCAAAATGTCGAAATGCAGAAAGCAAGGACTGCTTGTCTGTATTTTTACTGCTAGCATTAAATCCTTTCAAATCAAAAGTTTGAGGAAGATGCCAATTTTTAATTTTTAATGTTGAATGCAACAAGACATTGAAACCATTTTTTGAAAGTTTTACATTACGAATATAATCAGTTTTCGGGATTTACGCTGTTTTTCAAACGAGTTACTCAATGGATCTAGGTAATGGTTTTCGGCCAGAGGATTAACAATTGTTTGTATTCAGATGTCTGTCCATAAGAGTGTCGGACAATTTGAAATTCCTGGGTGTAAGGTTACATTGGTCGTAGGCGAATATGAGTTTCGAGCTCATAAAGCAATCTTGGCGAAGGAATCCATTTGCTGCTATGTTCGAACATGAAATGAAAAAGCATAAATCAGGTCGATTTAGACACGATGTTCTCGAAAAAATGCCAAACTTTATCTGTGCAGGAAATGCTCCGTAATTGTAATTAAAAGAAATGACCATCATCTTTTGGCTGCTGCTGACAAGTAAGCATTGCGACAAGTAAAGTTATGTGTGAAGAACAACTATATATAATATATAATAAGTCAAATTTTAATCAGTCTATATCAGGTTCGTCCGCTTTGGAAAATTTAGCACGAATTTCATTTGAAAAATTTGTAAAAAAAGCGATTTGATTTCTTTTCGAATAAAAAAAATATTTTGATTGATATTATATGTTATCGCGCAACATAATAAGTTCCAAGTTAAAAAGTGTCAAATAATCACCCCTATTATGATTGTCAACTATCAATTTGATAGTTGATAAATTTTTAATTCAATGTTTAAAAACCCAACTGATTAAAGTTTTGATCATTGAGAATGATTCAGACCATTGCGAAACACAAGCAAATTGAAAAATTTAAAAGAAAAATTGAGTTTTGTAACCCAATTTTCAAGGTTTATCAACTATCAATTTGATAATTGACAATCGTAATAGGGGTGAATAACTCACCTCCCAAGTCAAGAAAAAATGTGCCATAAAGGCACTCGGAAAGTATGGTATATTTTAAAATGCGTGGACATCCTTGAGATTTGTCTGCTTTTGGGTGTTGTGGCATTGAAAGTACTCTTTATTGCCTTGCATCGGCTGGGAATCGAAGACAGGCCTCCCGCATGGAGAATTGTCCAACGCACCTACCATCATTTTATGGGGATATTCCGATTTCAATGCCAAAAACAAATATAATAATGCCTAAGATGTACGGTACCGTTCCTTTATTGGAATTTTGGCTGAAAAAGGATTTTTAATTAAAAAAGAACCCGACGTTATACCATGAAAAAATACTCAACGGATCTGTTTGATTAAGTTATAAAAACAGTTGTCAGGCACCTGGATTGTCCGATAAGAATTGGAGTGTTTAATCAAAGAAAATTATTCTACATTTTCCAAATCATTTCCGGTCATGGGACTAGTGAAGGACTTTTTAAAATTCTTACTCGGAATATGACCTTAATTTGAAATAAATAATATTAACATGTACTGACTGTTGATGTTAAATTGAGAAAGGGAAAACATTGGCGTGATTGTTAAATTAAATGACAATTGCTACAGAAGAAATGGGTGCAGTTGTCTCTCTGGGCAGACAAACGTTTGGCACAAAACTACAAAAATTGACTGAATGGTAACCCCACAACTTACAATCACCCTTATTCCGGTAGTCGTTTTAATAAAACGCCTTTAAAACGAGAAGGCTCCAGAGACCACATTTTGGTGTGTAAATAATAAGAAAAGGGCAGCGTTCTCTATGTTCTTCACTTTTCTAAACATCATAATGATAATCGTTTCAATAAAATTCCAATTTTCGTTTCTAGAGCCTTGTCGTTTTACTGGCGTTTTAGTAAAACGACTATCGGAATAAGGGTGAATACTTCCATGTTCCGCAAATAAAAATATATTCAATATAAACTACGTCCGATTAAATGTAATTTGTTCAATGTAAAAGTATTTTTCTGATTTAAACTTGTAACTGAACTACCTACTTCAAAATTCATTTTGATTTTTCCGTTTTCTTTTCAGAACTTAATTGTTACTTTTCACCCGGTTAAACTAAATTCATCAATATCCTACTATTATAAAATAAAAGCTGTCGATGAACACCAATCCTCAGAGTCGAAATATTTTAAAAGTCCGAACCACAGGAACTATGCAGTATAGAAAACGCAAATGGAAGAAAGACCTTAACAATTCTTTGTACAAAATTGTAGGGACCTGGCTAGGGTTCGGGTTGAGTGGACTGTAAGCGCACATAAAGTTAAAAGGTAATTGAAATAACCTATTTTCTAGATGAGTAACGAAAATAATTATAAATTAAAATAAAATTACAGGAAGGCTTCAAGTCTTGTGGGGCACATAAGTGGATGACGACCTTAACGAACTTGTTATGTGAAATTGCAAACAATTCAAGGGACAGAGCTGGAAAAGCTAGTTGATTAAGGCACAACCCGGACTGTAGTTCCACATTTACTAAGAGGGTAAGTGAAATAAACTGTAGTGTATTTGAAAAACGAAAATAATAATAAAACAAAATAAAAATGCCGTTTTGTTTTGTTTTAATGTTTTTATTCCAATAATAAATTGTTAACTACAAGTAGCATTAATGTATAATGTAACTTAACATTTGTGTTAATGCACTTTTTCCACTTGAGAGATTGCAAAATACATTTGTTTTATTTTGTTTAATTAATGAAAAAGTAAATTAACATCCGGTTTAATATAATTTATTTTTATTTTTTAAGTTATAATAATGTTAGTGACTTCTAATAAATATCCTTTCCTTTCGTTTTAAATTGTGTTGTATAAGTTAAATAACAAAAACAAAAAAGATGATTAAAATTGGTTACCAATAATGTAATAAATAGTTTTTTTTTATCTATTTTGTTTAATTTTATTACATGATTTAATAATAATAATATTAATATATATATAAACATACAAAAATAACCGGCTTATTGCAATTTTTTATTTTGTTTTGTTAAATATTTTCAAAAACTTTTTAACTGCGCTATTTTTCTTGTTTTTATCATTTTGGTTTCAAATAATGTCAGAGTTTAATATAATTTTTTATCTTCAATTTGTCTGGTTTCACTAAGAAAAATTAATAAATAATTATTTAATTTGCAGTTCTTCATTCAAGTTAAACTTAGTTAATTAAATTTTTAAAACTTTTCTTTTGTTCGTATTTTATTCGATTTTGGTTTTTTTGTGTTTGTGTTGCGTATTTATTGTATGCAAATATTTGTTAAATAAATAATAACAAATAAAAGTAGTGAAAATTAAAAAAAAAATAATAAAGAAAAACAAACTAAAGCAGTATGACTAGACTTTTTGTTTTTATTGTTATTGTACATTTTTTGTTTTTCAATCATCACCATCACCACAATTCACAAAGCTTCTAAGTGTTTTTTTTTTTTTTTTCAAATAAAAAAAATTATATTTTTGTAATTTAATTTATATATCATTAATTAATTGCATAAATGGAAAAATATATAAATGTTTGTATATATATGAAAAAATAACATATGAGAGTATTCTCCGATGCAACTAAATTCTACAACACACACGCACATCAAAGTTTTTTCTTTGTTTATTTTTTTTTGTCCTTTTATATGTTAATGTTTTTTTTGTTTTATTTTTTTTTTCCTTCTAAAATACTATATAATGTTAAATGTATGTGTAAATATAAATGTGAGTTCTCACAACAATATAATACTTTCTACTTAATACCATAGGTTTGCTACATTATTTGGCTGCCAATTGATTTGCTTGTTTGTTGCTGTTGTTTTTATACCAAACTAATTGTTTTTTTTTAACAGAATCAAACGTATCATCATATATCTCACCGTAATTTTTTGTTTTTGTGAAACCAGACTTCCGATTTGTCGACTCTGTTATAGCTTATTTATAAGCACACAAAGCTTAGTTTTATTGCGATTTTTTGATCGGATTTATTTTAGTTTTTTTTTTTTTTTTTGATCCTTTTGAATCCTTTAACTTTAAACCTTCTGTTCTGTGTTAGTTGTTCGTGTCTTGCTTTTAAAATTTCTATAGAGAAGGCGACGTATTCTTTCTTTCTTCAAAACCCATTTCAAGACTGAAATAGTTATTAACGCAAAACAACATTTACTAAAAACTTTATATATATAAGTTAAAACTAAAATAATCTAGGCCACAACTTTATTGGCATTCACCTTTGATACTCATGTTCTTAACGAATCGAGAATATTGATTATGGTCGTAGTTAACATTCCACTCTTGCACTAGGTAAGCTTATTTATTGAAAATATAGCTCGTAGAATATTGAAAAGGGATCAGGCTTTCCAGTGGAAATTAAATTAAATAAATTAGAGGCACAACAGCTCGTACACAACCTGAACCTAGTGACCTACAACTCTCAACAAGTCATCTGGCATGTAACTATTATGTCAAGGGATTGAAAAATCAAAAAAAAAAATAATTCTCAGCTCAGAATTTTCACAAATTTTCATTTTGTGTTTCAAAACAGCAAATTTCAAACTTTTCCATGCTTATCTAACTTATTGGATGTTAAGCCTAGTACACGTTATCGAACTACAAAGTTCGAGTGAAAGATAGACAATTCAACACCAGAAATGTTCACCCTTACAAACCACAGCTTTTATTATGCTAATAATATAAGAGTGAAAATGAAAGAGTAGTAATTTAGGCTCTAGATCGCATGAATAGAAAATCGCTAAGTAATTGTGCTATGTACTATTTTTCATTTCATTTTTAAAATATTACTAATTTAACAATTTATTTTAATACATGGTAAATAATTTAAGCTAAAATGAAATTTTCATGGAAACAAACGAAGTACATACAATACGTATTTGTTCATACATTTGAGTTAACCATTATATGTATGTATGTAGATAGAAACTTTGAGCACTGGTAGTCTCATGTAAATTCATTCTTTTTCACATAGAGCTATTAAAAAATATTTGTATCAAACAGATTGATCAAACCCAAGTGCCTTTCGGTTGCACCAAACGAAATTGAAATCACGACACATGAGTTCTTGAGAGTTGCTGTGGAACATATTCATTTTTAATTTCACGAAAAGCAAAGTAAGGCTCTGCACTTGATGATAATAAAGTTAAATTATTTCATCAATTTCACTAATCGTCACCAGAACCGAATGTTCGAATAGAAAAACACAAAAAGTATTAGAGTCAATAAACCAGAAAATTTTACATTCCCCTGAAGAAGTCGTGGAACACCGACGAAACGTTGGGATAAGATGAAATAATTTTGTTTTATTTGCATCGATAAAAGATTTTGACCAAAAAAGCCTGCTTTTTTAAAAATAAAATCATTACAATTTGTTTTTGTTGTTGTTTTGTGGAAGCTATTCCCAATGCGTTAAAACATAAAATTAACAGTGCTTCTGTTTCTTAAATATATTTTAAATGAAACAGAAGCATTTCAGCTTCTTCTTAAAAGAAAAAAGCACATACACAATTTGCCTTCCCCTAGCCTCTCGTAATTATCATCAATTATTTAACAGTGTTTATTGTTGTTGTTTTTTTTCTTCAAATTTGTATTAGGGTGTTAAGGGGTGATAAGTGCAAAAATAAATAAATATATTTATATATAATGTGGTTTATGTGTTAATTTTGTTTATTTATTTGTTCTTTTTTTTTGCTTTTTGTTTTCGTTAATAATATAATTGGAAGTGAAGTAAAATTTTCATTTGTTTTTGTCGTGTGTAAAAACGGTATACGTATTCCTTTTTTTTTTTGAAAAGTTAAAAGATTTGTGCATCTAATAATTGCTATTGTTTTAAATATTTTTATATATATATATTTAGGTATATATATATATTTATTTTTATTAAAAAAATGTATCTTAATCCTTTTTTTATATTTTTATTTTTTTTTTGGGAAAACTTTTATTATTTTCAAATTTTCAGTCGTTTTCTATATTCTTGTAAAAAATCATTACCATCATGTATTTTCATCCGAGATTTTTTTTCATAAAATATTTTATACTGTATTTTTTAATTTTTAATTTTTGTGTGTTTTTTTAGATGTAGTCCGAAAAGTTTCGATTTTTTAAATGCTATTAATGATATTTCGTACGTAGTAGTTATTAGTAGTAGAAAATTATGTGCTATCCTTTTTTGTTTTGTATAAATTATTTTTAATTATTTATAATTAATTAATTTTTTTATTGATCCAATGAATAGTGCTTGGATTTTTTCCAGAAATTTTTGAAAAATCCTTTTTTCTTCTGTGACTTGTGTAAATTGTTATTGAAATTCGATGTGCTCTCTTTTGCTAGAACTTCTGTAAAGGTGTTTTGATTTTGTTTTCGGTTAATTTGTATTCTAAACAGTTAAATTACTTAGACTTACTGGAAGAATCCAAACCATGTTGACCACCAGGTTGAGGGGAAACTGCATCTTTGTTCTTTTTACTTTCCCGTTCTTTTGTATTGCCTGCAGAAATTTTTTCAAACAGTTTGTAAAGACCAAAGATGTATGTGTTTGTTAAATACCTTTTTTAATAAGAAGGCTAGTGACCCTGCGAAGAGCCTCACGTGGTGACTTATTCAAAAATGTTGGTGTAAGATTTGGTGGCAGAGTTAGAGGCTTTCGACTGCTACCTGTGCCGGACATTCCAGCAGTTCCATCCCATGCCCGCATGGAAGAAGATTGTTGTATTCTATGTAAATGATCAAGATTCTCTGTAGATGCAGGACGCATGGATCTTTGTTTTGGATACCATCCTCTGGCCGGACCACCGGTCAATCGTAGCATTTCACCAGTTTGTAATGCTTGACTGAGAGTTCGTTGTCTGCATCCTGTGAGCGTATTACCAGCTCCTTAAAAAAAAAAAACAAATTACAATTTCAATTTCAATAATAGTATTAAAAGCATTATTTACCGATTCCAACAATTGACGAACCAAAGTTCATGTTTTGGGCATTTGTACTGGATCTTGGTGCTGTTCGAGAAACACTCCCTCCTCCACCTACAGTCGGTTCTGTAGGACGTCGATGGGGTGTCCGAGCAATGTCACATCTAAAATAAATTTAATATGTATTAATTCAAATATATTAAAATTTGTTGTTCTTCAATCTCAATACCCTCTAGCAAATATTGGTGTCTCTGGTAAACTACAAGAAGTTTGAAGACGACTCTCCTCTCTGGGTGTTGTTTGAGTTGGCGGTGTTCTTCTTGAATACGAGCCGGGCAAATTTCTCTTGGTTGAACCACAAACAGGCATCTCACATGGCAATGTCCCTGGTGTGCTTCCATGCCCGTAAGTTTTTCCACATTTTTTCGAATATCCACCGTCCATTGAACGAGCTTTCATTGTATTCGATGGCATTGGGCTACGGTGCGGAGGAATAGCAGGTGGTTGCGGTATTACTGTTTCATCTGGAGTATATTTTCCAAAATGATTAGGCTTTGAATGCAATTTCATGTCATGAATTCCTGAAGTAATATGATCAGAATCCATATTATCTTCGACATCAGTAGGTGAGGGTGGCAATGGAGGAAGGCCATCAGAGTCCTATACAAAACAATCGTAGAAAATTTTTGAATTAAATTAAAAATAAAATTTCAGAAAGAAAAAAAAACTAACCACCAACTCTGGACTGGACGAAGTTGGCGTAGGCGGCAACGGACCAAATGCATTCTGTGACAAAAGCATCTCCTTAGCACTTTCAGATTTATGAACACCAGGTCGGAAACCCAGGGAACGGCGTTGTTGTGTTATATCACCTACCCGGGCAACAGATATATCACCACGCAATAACGCACTTATATTATTTTCTATTTGACGCAATGGGGCACAGCCAGATTGAGATTCACTATATTGTTCTTCGTCTTCTTCTAATGGTGGAGCCAACTCACGACGTGGTGTTGTTGCATTTGAAGCATGAAGATCTCCTGTGTTTTGTAAAAATGTTTGGTTTTAATTAAAACTGAATTTAATTTATTTCGAACAAAGTGTATTTCATTTGTTTTTTCGAACTTTGACTCTCAATAGATTTCTTCAACGTCTTGAAATTTAAGGAAAACTAGGTGATATTTTTAATAATTGTTATGGTTCGCTAATAGAATGTTCTTTTGGAGTCAAACAATTTAGTGGTGAATGGTGGTTTTGGTTAAAAATTCATTGCCTTCAGAAGAGTTGAGTCACTTGATGATTGTTCGATTATTGATAAATCGAATTGAGTTTTTTTTAAAAATACATAAATGTAGTATTAAAACGTAACATCACCTGAACTAGCTTGCTGTCGCATTATTGAAGATGAAGAAACATTTGGATTGCTATTGCTTAGTGAGAAAAATCCCGAAGAATAATTATTTCCACTACTTTCCATGTTGTTAAGGCACCCTTCACTACCATTTTTCGTCGACTTCGTGTCCTTTTCGATTTTGTTGTAATCTGTAGGACGCTGTAATAATTGTGAGGGATGTTCAAATGATGAGGTTTTACTGAACGTAGGTCGGTTTTCTATAAAATTAATACACATTTTTGAATAATCGAATTTGGAAGGAAAGTGAGAAAGTTTTTATACTTACCAGAAAAATGTTGATGTTGATTGGCTGGTTCAAAAGTTGGTGATCCTAAATCTAATGATAATCGCGATCTAATAGACATTTTAACATTGTTTTTAACATTGACTAAATATTAAAAAGGAAAATTCGAAATACCTAGGTGACAATCCAATTTGTTCCCTAGAAATAGAATGATTATGCGAAGACATGCCCAGATCTATGCTATGTCTTGAATTCGGTATCAGAAGGCTTTGGCTATTATAATTTGATGAATTACACTCCGGACTAAGATTTGAATGCATTGAAGTGGATTTTATGGCAAATAATTCAGGCAATTGTTGACGATCTTTACGGCCTTTTCGTATAATAAATGTTCCCTTTCCGACCATGTTCGCCGGAAATACGGGCAATATGTCCTCGGCATCGGAATAAATTGACGTAGCCTCATCCTCGGTACTACACACTTGCACTTGATGTTGGGCAGCTTCAAGTGGTTCTTGACCATTGTCACTAGTTGATGTGACACTTGATTCCGAAATGCTTGTACTATTTCGCTCAATCTATAAATGCAAATAAATTAAAACAGTTTTTATACATCTTGTTGAATGTTTTTCTAACCACTGGTTTGAAAACCGCTGCACTGGTGAACTCCTGCCTTTCTCGGCTTCCGGCCTTTTTAAGCTTGTGATTTGATTTATGTTTGCTGCCGAAAATATTATTTCCTGCATCATCAACTTCATCCAAATTGATTTCCCATGAAATACTTCCTCGCTTTCGTGGAGTTGCTGGTGCGGAAAGTGATGGTGTTGGCGGGACAGTAGGTGGTGCTGGTGGCGGTGGTAATGATTGATCTTCAAGCGAGTCATCAGAGAATTCTTCATCACTGGAGCTTTCATTAATACGTCGTTTCTCACAAAAAGCATTGTTGTTGGACGATTTCAAAGCGATATTGCTTTCGACTTTTGCAAAGTTCTTTAGTGAATCAGTTATGATAATTCGCTGATTATCAAAATTCGAACTCGCTAACTCACCGCCACTGCGGATTGAGCATAATGGGGAAGTGACAAAAAGGCGCTTGAGTGGAGAAGTGTTTGATGGAATGTTTGTCACAAATATGTCTGCATCGTTCGCATTGGAAAATTGTGCATTTCGACAAACTTCTCGATGTTTTTCTACGGAACTTGCTAGAGTACGTGGTGGAACTCGACTTCGTGGTGGAGAGGCTCTACCGGGATATATTGTCACTGGATGTTCATTTACAATAGTTTCTTAAAAGAAAAATTTTAACAAAAAATAATATTTTGTTTGTATTTTTATTTAGTGTATTCGACCATTTTAATATATGTATGCATAATTTTTTCGTCAAATATTTGCATTAGACCAGTTTTTACAAACCAAAGGACGAAAGATTTTGTAAAATTATAATAAATAAACATCAGTTAAGTTATCTACCTGGAATTCTGGCAACTCCTCCGCGAATGACTGCATTGTGTACAGCACTTATATCAATACCAAGAGCATTCCGCTCGCCATCAAAACTGCCACTCGATATCGCTCGGTCACCCAATTTATGAGCCCCAGAGCATGGAAGACTTGAATATTTGGATGGAATACATGCTGTAGCTCGTACTTTTGGCTAAACAAAAAAAAAATAACTAAAGGATAGAAAAGTATTTACGATTAATAAGAAAGAAGCTTACCAGAGTTGTTTGGCTGATACTTGGCTCGCTAGGTAGTTTTTCTTGACTAGTGATTTTAACGGGACTGGTTTCAACATTATTATCCTCGCCATTTGTTGTATTCACCTCAGCGATGGCGATAAAATTATTGTTTTCGCACGAACGCACTGGAGAAGCTGATGGTTTCTTTTCTTCCACCAATTCTTCTTCTTCGTCTTTTGAACTGTAAAAACAAAATTTTGTAGACTTATGTTTTTAAATTTTGATTAAACTGTTGTAGTACTCACTCATTGCTTTGCATTGTATTATCATGATTTTCAATGTTCTCACAATGTCCACTATCATTCGATTCGACTACAGGCCCGAATTTTTGCTGCTCTGGAGGCGTTGACACCTTCGTTGTCCTTAAATTAGAATTTGTCATAAACATTGTTAAAATTTAGAATTTTTGACCTATTTACCGTCTTCCATTCATGCTCATGTATCCATCATCTTCAGATTGATTACCTTGTAATGGACTACCTTGATCCTGTATCAGCGGCAACGATTCTGGTTCTTCAAATTCTGACAAAATTTCATCGAGAACTTGAATTGGTTCCGGAATTTCGTCATCGAAATCTCTAAAATAATAAAAAAAAAATATAAAGTATAGCCAATATTTTGTACTTCGGGTATTTGATTATGTTTTTTAGTGCAGTATACAGAGCCCATTAGACCCATCAACCAGCGGATACAACAATTAAAATGTATTCGTCCATTATTCAAAACATAGCTTAATGTGAATATTAGAATTAATAAAGTAATAAATTTGCACAATCATTTTCTAAACAAACTGTTTGTTTTTGCAGTTTTTTGTAAACATCGAAAGTACTGAGCCGAGTTTAAAGAAAGCATCAATGAATTTATTGCATTATTTTGAATTTCAGTATTAAAGTCAAAGATTGTCAATTTCGTGTTCATTTAATTGATATATAAAAACGGAAAAAAGAAAGAAAAAAAATATCCAAGGATTAAGTCTGTCAGGGCTTAAAAGTAGACTTTCTCAGTGTAGTTACCTACCTAACTCATCATCATGTCACATAAACAAATACAAAGAACAGAAATAGATAGATTGTTTAAAAAGATTTCTATGTCAATCCCCACAGTTGGAGGATTAAAATGCAGTTAGGTACGCGATGAGTGCCACTATAGCTTCTCTAAAGAAACCCCCCTTTATTTTACAAGAGTAACGAAGAATATATTATTTATGTAGACAAAAAGAACAGAGAATCTAAAAAAGAAATAATAAAAAAAAAACATGGCTTGCCCTGTACAGTACACTTAAATGTCCACACATTGGCATATATGAGGTGAGTATGACACCTCTATATGAGGAAATCACCTACTACTACAACTCTTTTTATATTTTCCAGCTGAAAGAAGAGTGCTGCGCTCCAATTTCACACGCCATGTAACTCCGAAGTAAAGGTTGAAAGAAATACATATAAAAAATGGAATAGCAAAAAAAAAACTAACATTGTTTAAACGAAGGAAATGAACAATGGAAAGTGGTAGAGGTAGATTTGCAATTGAAATTGTCGGTTAGTTTCCTGTTATTTACTGGTTAGGAACTGACACTAAACGGTTTTTTTTCTGTCAGATTTTCTTTTATTGCATAATTTATGCACCATGAAGAATATCAGTACCTATAGTATTTATACGAAGTTCATTCATTTGTTAAGAAAAATTATAACACAAAAAACAATCTTGAACTCAAGCACCTCCCATAAAATGCAAATATGAATACATTTGTTCACCTACTCTGTAGCCCATGTATTGGTTTCGTGAAACAAAAAAAAAAAAACAGTTCAATAAACAGACGTAACATGATACTGTATGATTCAGATTGGGCTTAAAAAGACCGAAACGTTTTACTAAAAAAAAAATTTCATTTAATGTTATGTATTGGAGGAAAAATCGAACAGCCTTAGTAGAACGAACTCGAGATTTTAATCAAACACGAAAATACTTGTAATGGAAGCACTATGGATCGATGCACTTGGGTTCGATGAAAGGAATTTCAAAACAAAGTCATTAATAATTTCACTTAAAATAGTATTGCATTTTGATTTTTTCGTTGCAGTTTCCTTTCAAAATATTTAAAAGTTTAATTAAAATGTTTTTTTTTTTAAATCAAATAAGCTTCCGATATAACTCAACAAAATTGGTGAGGTAATTTTGCGATAAAGTGAAGTGCGATGCTGTGTAAAACACATATGACAGGGAAGATTACCGTAGTATCCGTATTATATTATCGCTTATGATCCATATTAGAGTGACATCAATAATAAACACGTTTTTGTTTTCCTTGATTTTGATTATTTTTCAAGAATTTACTTCCTTTTTAATAACCATCTATCCGTTAGAGTAAAAACTAATGTTTGGATCATAAAACGTGATCCTGACAAAGATCAGTATCTCGAGTTGTTGTAATGCATGTTCTTTGATGTTCAAATCAAACTGCTATAGTACCACTTTGAGTACTGAAATTAGAAGTCAACCCTCCACTAAAATACTCCTACTGACTGGGAATTTATCAATTGTAGGAACGACTAACTCAGAGTAAAGTCAGTTTTGATAAAAACTGAAATTAATATTTCCCAAGTAGAAGAGAAGTTTAATTTTTGTTTCAGCCTCAGATACATCGTGTATTTGCTACTGAACCCAAAGTATTGTGACGCATCTTTACACTGTAATCTGTACGTCTATAAGATTGTGTTTTATATTTGTAGTGAACAATTTGAGGTTTAAAATGTTTGTGCAAAAATATACAAAGTAATTTTATACATATGTACTCGATAAAACATTTTTTTTCAACTTTTGGGGTTACTACAAATGAAGTACTCGTATGCAAATAATTTTTATTTTGTTTTATTTTAAGCAGATATTTATATGGAGATTTAATTTTTTTCTTAGTTAAACGCAAATGTCCTTTGAAGAGTACAACCTTTTTTTTATTATCAATAATCGATATTTTTATTTTTAGTCTTTATTGAAATAAACCTTGGATAAATGTTAATAAACCACTAAACATCGAGGGGCATTGTAACCTCCTACTGTATGTAAGAGTTCCACTTTTCAGCAAATGAAAAATCATTAAAAAAATATTTTAAAGTTATCACCACTTAACATACATATGTACATACATATGTATGTATGTATGTACATATTGCCACTTGTATGGAAGGCCCATAAAACAGCTAACAAAAATTTCAATTGATTATAGTAAAGTGAACTTTAAGAGATTTTCTGAAATGACCCCGAAAACTGGATAAAAATAACCTCGTTTTACGGTAACTTAATGTTCAGTGATTGGATGCCGATTCGCCGTAGCGAAATGCTTAGTATATTGGTCTGTCACGCCGCAGGTCAATAGGTTCAAATTTTCTACAAGCTGTTGTGCCTATTATTTATTATTCATTTTAATTGGGTGCCAATGAAATCATTTAAGTTCACTAATTTGATAAAACCCATAAATAGCCCATCATACTAGCTTCATGTTCTTAAATATCAATTGGTATCCGATATTTTGTTTGCTCATTTTTAACTCAAATTTAAGATCCTTCACTAACCTTGACCCAGAAGGGTAAGTACGTCGACGTGTGGCCCAGTCGTGCATTTTATTTTTGTTATACGCCATTAATTGAGGAGACTTACCCACACAATTAAATTCATAGTGTGGATCTGGTCTCCCAGTAGGAAATTTGCTCCTCAAGGAAAAATAAAGTTGAATTCCTCGTAGAAATCACGTGGCACTTTCATTGAGTAGAAGGTCTGCATTGGTTTCATTCATCTAAAGTCATGCAATGAGTCAGTAGTTTGCAATCCCAGTTGCATCTTGTGCTTTGTTCTCGAAAGAAGGTAAAGAAAACATGAAACAAAGCAATATCCTTCTTACACATCCTTAATATTAATGAATACAATGCTGAACACGTTAAAATTATTTCTGCATCTTTTCAGTGGTTATTGTAATCCACAATTGAGTGTTTAATGCCTGCGATGTGAAAGAGAAAACAACCCTTTCTTTTCTTTGGAATTGAAAATCAGTAAACAACCTTTCAATAGAGCAAAACTATGGTGATCAGGTGATATCGCTAGGGAAAAGGAATGTAGTTTTTCATGAACTTCGTTTACTGAGCAAAATAGTCTGCGAGCTGAGAGGAAAAAGAGAGAGAGATTTTGACCTGCAATAAACAATCCTTTTTTTTTTGGGTTTTTCCCGCGATGGGTCGGCGTCTCGGCGACGCTCAATAGGTCTTTTTTGTCATGAGTTATTTCTTTTGTTTTGGAATGATTTAGTGTCAATTTTGTGATCAAAGAAAACGGTTGTGCGGGGTTTTCTGTGTTTTCAATCAATTTACTCAAGATTAAATAACAACCATGGAGAAGGAAAAAAATTCACCAACGGTAAATTCCCTATATTCTTTTGAATGTTTTGCCAAAAGTAAATATTCCTCTTTTTCTTAGATCTCAAATGAAAAGGAAAATGAAGATGAATAATCCCTAAGCTGTTCCCCAAATTCTACCAAGTGTCAAAGGAGAGTTTTTCGACCAACTGTTTGTGTTACGTCTTACAACAAGACAAGACAATGTAAGACATATATTCTACTAACTTCTTTAAAATGTACTATAATAGTTAATAAAATAAATACGTACATAACACAAATTTAATTTGTTTTTTTCATTCAAGCGATAAATTTGCCTATACATTTCAAGCGCTTCTTCTATTGATGAAATAAGAAAAGAAATGGATAATGATTTCATTCATATTCCTTCTCTTAATAAAACATCGCCTAAATGCATTCCTTTTTTCAAAACTGAAAAAACGAGCTTCAAATATGTACACAATTCTGTAGTGAATAATTAGTATTTTCAATGATTCTTTCCCTGAGGCAATTAATTAAATGTTGACTCACTTTTCATTAATTTATTTCCCTTGAGGAAAGCATCACAGCAATAGAACCAGTTTTTTCATACATAAAAATTACCCATTAAATCGAAGATGCCGTGAGCATAGTGATTTCACAACAAAATATGCATCGAGAAAGTGTGTACCTCCTTCCAATGACAAGCCTGTGTTAAATTCCTCATAGGATTCCGTAGGAAATTCATGGGTGCAGCTCCTTTTCCATGATGAAACACCTACTTCTTCCTTAGTGAATTTTTGGAAATTTCCTACTGGGCTACTACGCTTTTGCAGCTTCGTTATCGCACAGACAGACATTGAATATATGTACACATGTATGGTCGGATGTTGCATAACAATCATATCAATTATTATTGACCTCTAATTGGGTGACACTGATCTCATTCATTTGCATAGATTACAATCCACTTCTTCGTTCTCATGAGATTCAATCGAAGATTTTTTTTCTATACTATTATTAATTTAAAACGAACAAAATTTGAATAACTTGTTTAGATTGTTTTTTTTTTTTAATTCCACCTGCTTTTAAATTTAAAAAAACCACATTTTGTATACATACCGCAACGCATGTTTCATAAAGAGTGGGCAGACATTATGTTTACATTAATTTTGCTTTCTCTGTTGGAGATATAACTGTAAACAAATAAATTCAGCCAAATGCGTCGTTTATGATTAAAGAAAAAAAAAAACAAACAAATTGTAAAAGACCGAATATGCCTTTTCAAATCAGCAGTATGGTCATATTTGAAGTGTCAAAATCTGTCTTACTGTCAATTGTTCTTTGTATGGCGTGCATTTTAATCATTGAAAGACATTCGACTTAATAAGGCTTGGAAATTTATCAAATTTTGTATGAAAGCAATTCAAAAATAATCTTTTATGATGAGGCGCATTTCTATCTCTGAACTGATAAATGAGCAAAATAATCTCTACTGGCCGTAATATGATGTTCAATTTAAAAATTGCATTGTTTTTTTATATGAACTTCTTGGAGTGACTGGCGTAAATCGTATGGACAACAATCTAATTTTTACACAATAGAACAAACAAAAATGCTTTCATAGATATGAATATCTATCTAATATCCTAATTTTCCTATACATTATGTTGTATATCCTTCAAGCTTTTCGCGATGGGTAAAAATTACTTTTTTTTCAGATTAGCCGTGTAAAAATATTTAATATAAGCGACAAAAACATAAGTTATTGCGTTTTATAAGTTGCATAAATTAATTCAATTTCCATCTGGTTTGTTTATCAAACTCCTTTCCAAACTACATAACAGTGATAACGAACTTTCAAGTGTTGATAAGACAGTGGCGAGGAGCCACCTGCCTCAATGGATTTTTTTTTGTGAAATGTCATAGAATCATGATCCTAGTGATCTAAAAAAATTTCGACATTCTCAAACGCTTCATTATTAGCTCAAAATGGTTTAACGAGTAAGGGGGATTTTTGAAATCCTTGTGGTATCACAACGGACCAAATATTTGTCTAAGTGTGCTGACCTTTTCCGGTTAGCAGCCACTTTAACCTAACCTAACCATAGAATCATAGATTTGTCCTGATACATTTTAATTCATTGGTTGATTTTTTTTTACACGGCGATTCATTCAAAATGATCACCAATAGAATATAAAATAAAACTTCTCGAATTCGGTTGTGGCCAGACAGTCATTTGAATGAACCACAAGTTTGTTGCACTCCAGTATTTCGATTTTTTTTTGTATTTTAAAAACAATGGGTTATTAAAAAAAACTGAAGTGCCACAGCATAATGTTGTCTAGTCTCTAGTGTTGCAAGACACTTATTAGGGATGTGCAGGCTATAAATACATGCTTAAGTACAAAATGCACTTACTCAGGAGCAATTTTCTTTTATATTTTATTGACGAATAAAATTAAATACAAAAAAAAACCGACAAATTTGGAAGATACCTACTACTTGAATAGCAATGTGAAATGGAAGAATATTTTGACAATTGAAATCAGAACAGTGACTTTCGCTTTTTTACACATTTAATGGAATGCTTAATATTTCAAAAATCAAAATGAATTTTATATAAACTACTAATTTGTTGAGTTTTTTACTTTAAACACTTGAAAAGGTTCATTAAATGTTTTAAAATTCTCGAAAAAAAACATTTAAATTGAGATTTTACTTTTACTAAAAATGGTTGAAAATATGAACTCATTTTGATATCGCGCATTACATTTCGGAGATTCACACAACGAACAAGAACGTTTCAAAAATGTCGAAATAATGACATTTCTTAACAAAAAAAAAAAAAAACTACATATTGGAATTTTCTTTTTAATTTTTCAAATTTTTACTTTGACTTGTATTTGCTTAATTTAAAAATACTTGCTAACTTTGGAGCATAAAACACTGTTTTGGGCATTTCAAATATTTAATTTGGTTCAATGTAAAATCCTTTTTTTTTTTTACCAATTTTACAGTGTTTTCGTATAATAAGACAACACATATTTTGAATTCTCAGCGGTTTCCGAATTAGACGACTGCTTCCCTAGTTTCTCTTTCACTGTGCAATCAGGTTCAATTGAATTTCCTACTATTTTATGTCCAAGTATTTAAGTCTAAATAAGGCTCAAATGCCAGTACACTTATTCTATTTAATCGTAATAGGAGTAGGTATTTTTAGTTGGCAGAAACACAATCGTTTGTAATTTGAGATATCTTACTTTCCATTACAAAGCGGGTGGGTGGTGGGTGTTGTAAGACCGCTTTCTTTCTATCTTTCTCTCTGTTTAATCGGCAAACTGTCAATTTTTTTTATCGTGATAGCCTATGTCATCCAGTGCTAATAGTCCTCGCAAAAATACTACCTTCGTGACTAGGCTAGATTTTCATTAAGATTGGTAACTTATAACAGTCGTTAGTATCAAAGTTGAGAACAGTTAAATGTAGTTTATTATTATAGATCGAATGTTCACACACCTACCTATGCAGCGGCGGCGACGGTGGAAGAGTCGACTTCGGACGGAAATAGGCACTTGTATAAAATATTTACAAATTTTTGTGACCATTTTCCCAGAGCTTTACCCAAGGCTCTGACACAGAACCCCCGACCGAGCGTAGGAACACCTCTAAATACACGATAAAGTAAATAGCTACTGAATACTGACTGCTATATCTACCCAGCTACACTGATGTTCACATTTCGTGCGAGTGCTGCTAGATACAAACAAACAAACACACAATCAAGAGATCTGTGCAATTGCGCAATTTCTTATAAAGAGTTACCTTATAGCACACACAACACAGAGTGTATTCTTTATTACTTTGCCATTCATCGGTGTAATTCTTTTTTTTTTTTTTTTTTTTTTTCATTTTCATTAGAGAGAAAAAAACCCAATTAAATATCAGAAAAATAAAAAAAGTCCTATCTATCTAGCAATCTATTAATGAAATTGCATCCACCATCTCTATTCGATGTCATAAATATACATAAATGAAGTCGAAGGATATTTTATGTGTTTTAATCTAAATAATCTAATCAACTTACTCTAGTTTAGCTTTGAATTGTGCTTGTGCTGCATTGTCGTCGGGCTCGGGATTAGTACAGGGGTCTGCCATTGTTTTTGGGGTTCCCTCTCTAAATCCATCCTCCGCAGTATATTACATTAGCCCTGCAATATATATATATATTTAAATGAACACACAAACACAAATAGACGCACACATGTTCACAGCACGAATTTAGTTAATTAATAAAAATCTTCACACATTTTGATATTTGAAATAATTTAACAACGAGAGGGTGAAAAATCAAAAACGAAAAAATCAGAATCAGAATCACAGCAAAAATACCCACACACAATCCATTATATTTCCTTCCGTTCGTCGTTGTTCCCTTCTTCAATATTTAATAAAAAATATGAGAATAGGGAATAAAAAAAAATAATAAAAACGGTGACGACAGGACTTCTTTAAGGACGAGAAGAATTACCACTCTGCTCCTCGCTGGATGATTTGAAATGTCTGGAATCGATTTTTCTTTTGCGGCGAAAATCATATATGAAATGTTTCCAATTTTTTTTTTGCTTTTTTGAAATTCCGATTAGAAGTAATTTTTTACGATTCTTATGCACATTTGCATTTTAATGGCAATTTAAACAACTCTCGGATTTTTATTTATTTTTTTTTCCTGGCAAAGTACCGAAAAGAACAGAAGAAAAAAACTTGCTTGTTTAAAAAACCGAAAAATAAAAATAATCGTCACTTTACCTCTCTGCGATAAATAAAAACTACACTACACGAAAAAGTTTGTAGGTAGCTAGAGTTTGAAAGGAATTAACTCTCCAAGCTCTCAAAGTCTCCATTCGTGTTTCTTAATGGGGGGGCTTTTTGAGAAGAGAGCATGGTTTGAGAGGTTTAAGTGTTGTTGTTTGTGGTATTTGTGAGATTTCAGGAGAATTGTGTATTTATTTATTTTTGTTCGTTAATTTTTCCACGAGAAAAAGTACTAAATTTTTGTTTTATACCAATCAAAAATTTTGTATCCAATTAAAAAAATCTAATTAGATAAAATTGGAAAAGAAAAAAACATAGATGGCATAATTTTTCTAACATTTTAACAAAAAAGTCATTATATAGACCCAAAGAGGAAATTAAATTTCCATAAAAAAAACTTCGTCGGTGTAAAATTTGGTTTCTGTTGTTATATACACTGTACTTGTGATTGAAATAAAACTGGAAAATGTAGGTACTCAACAGTAGTAGAATTTTGACGGTTTTTGACAGATTGTTATATTTTTGGGTTATTCCCGTATATTCAATGGCCCGAGATTTTGCCTCATTTTAACACAAACCACCACGTAGAGTAAAGTCGGGTAATATGGACCACCAATCATATTTTTGTTAATAAAACACCAACGGTGTAAGTTTTTTTTTAAAGTATTTAAAAAAAAAATACATCAGTTAATTCTGATTAAAAAAGTAGCAACAAAAAATTAAATTCACTTAATAACAAAAAAACAAAAAGTTAAGTAACTCTAAAACTTAACAAAAAAAAGTGGAGGGTAATATGGACCGCCTGGTCTTCAATCCATTGACGGCTATTTATCCAGTTTAGACTCTGACATATGATTTGCCAAACAATTCACATATTCCAAATCATCAATGGTCGATCATTCATCTTCATCCAGACCCAAAACTTCTTATATTGAAATGGCGGGTAATGTGGACCACTAATAATCCATATACTCCTCTCCTCCGTGGTCCATATTACCCGCAACATAATGTTTGGGAAAAAAGCAATTTTACTACAAAATGAGACTACAATAGAAACACCTACGAAAAAAAATTGCATTTGTGTAAGGCGAGAAAAGCTGGTGGTCCATATTAGGCTACTGGTCCACATTACCCGACTTTACTCTACTTCTAAATGAGACATGAAAATTTTGTCATTAACGCTTTACACCGTGAATAGTGTATTTCATTTGTATGCGAATGTTTTGTTCGAAAAAAAGAATAAAATTTAAAATTCTTAATATTCCAAAATATGTGAAAAATTATACAAATTAAAAAAAATGTTACTACAAATCTTTTATCGAAGACTACAATTTCTCGTCATGAAAGAGTAGTTTCCACAATTTTAACCAATTATTTCCTCTCAAATTTGAAATGAATTGGAATTACAAGGAAGCCAAATAAAGTAGCTGAAACAGCTCGGAAATAAATCAAGTCGTTTAATTTTAATTAAAAATAAAAGAAGCTACAATAAAATTTGATATTAGCTCCATCAGTTAATTTTGTTTAAAGTTTCCTTTGTATATATGTTAATAACAGGCCTTTTCATTGAAAATAATTTCCACAAAAATTTCAGTCTTTTTTTTAAACAATTTTTGTATTTGGAATTAAAATGTTGGCATTTATTTTTTTTTCATTAGTGCAGTGCTATACATTCTGCCCTTGAAAACCCGTAAAAAAACAAAAACATATTTATTAAAATAGTAACGTTCCCTCCTCCGTCTAGTTTTTTTTTCTTCTACTACAATTATTATTACCATAATAATAAGAAGATGGCGCTCTCATCGCCAGCGAGAACCACCGCTGGTCGATAAAAAATTTGATAGATTCGTCTAAAATAAGAAAAAAACATTTCGTCCAATAAAACAAAATGGTTGACAATAGTGTTGTAAACAGTGAAAACAGCTAAATGAAAAATTAGAAATTTTTTTTTCAATCAACTATGCAAAAACAATAGTTAAATTTTCATTTAATTAATTATGTATAAAAGTGACAATAGATTGTGTTAATCGAACAATTGAAAAAACAATTCTAAAATACAGAGTGGTCGTGTTAAATGTCGCTTAGTTACACATGTCAACGTTAGCGCACCCTTTTTCTGGTAAATTGGATTTTTCTTTTCTTCTGTATATATTCATTTTTATGATTGTTTAACTTGTGTTAAGTTATGATTTTTCCTTTGTACAACTATACGTGAATGTTTGTTAAAGTTTATAATTTAAAAGCATTTGTATTTTTTCTTTTGTATTGTGAAAGATGTTAATTTATTTTTCCTTTGGTCTTACAGGAACTGACCCAAATTCTACGGTCATAGAAAAAAGGCAGAGGTCTTTTCGCGAGTGAGTATTTTACTACAAACTATACCCATTTTTGCATGAATAATTTATAAACTTTCAATTGAATACAAAGGAAATGTAACTTAGAGGTTGCAAAGTCAAGGCGCATATTTCATTTCAGTTCCTCGTTATTTATTTATATCTTTGATTAGTTTATTAAATTCTGTCCATATACGGTAACTGTTTGACAAACTACTCGTATTACTATCATTTTCCTTATTCGTGGGTTGATTTTACCTGTAAATCCGCAATCAAAGAAACGGGGACAATCTTGTTTATTTCATTGTCAGAGAGAGAGCAGTCTTCCTATGTGAGCCATTAGAAAACCTACCTGTGTTGTGATAAGAACCAAAACAAGAAAAACCCGATTTCCAACTATGGACAGTTTAGGTTATCTCGTTTGATTGAAAGGAAGTTAAATGAGAGCTATGACCGAGCCGGCACTTACATATGTACACTTTACGTAGAGAATAAAAAAAAATATGCACGACTGGATTGCACAAATTTGCTCTTGTAGTTTTAAGGCTATAAGGTGGCCAAGGATTGAAGGTATAAAACATTAGGAAGGCACTATTGCATCTTACGGAAAAGTGTGCAAAAAGTTGAAAGTACAAACAAACATTTTTTTTTCTGAATTTTACTTAAACAAAATATTTTTTTGTTGTATAATTTTAGGATGCAATATTATTTCTATCACTACGAAATATCTTTGTTCGGAATCCGAACAAAATTATTGACTAAATATCAGGGAAAAATCAATGATTAAAACAATTTCCTCAACAAATAACGTTAAAATTGGTCTACCATCAGTGAGACTTTTCGATCCCGGTACTGTTAAGTTCGATTAAAACCTCGATTTTTTGTGTACATGAAACCAATGCTTGCCCTATAGATGAAATAAAAATACAAACGAAATTATTTAACCAACATTGCTCACTAAATTCTTAAAATAATTTGCGTCCAAAATGAAGTAATAGGGTAATAGAATGAAAAATATTTTTTTTAAATGTGTACATAAAATTGATACAAAAATTAATAACTTCTTCACTTGTTCTTAATTTCAATCATACCTAACAATTGAAATTTAACGTTTTTTTTTATTAGGTTTATTTCCTTTTAATTTTTCAAGTAAGAAGCTTCCTCTTAAATTGCGGTAATTGCAATTATTATTTACAAAATGTAAAGAATTATTTTTATATTAGTATACAAATCTTTATTCACTTTTTCATAACGAACGTAATTATTTGTATAAAAGTTATTTATTAAACTGCAAATAATTTGCAAATTTTAACTACATTAGGATTATATTCGATAGTGCAGTTAACTCAGTAATATTTGTTGAAAATCCCAAATCAACAATTTTCGGTGAAACACGTATCTACCAATAGAATGTGTTTTGTGCTGTATCTGGAATGTGCTACAGTCTGATGTGGAGCTGAGTTTCAAAGAATAAGCTTCTTTCCAAGTTTCTTCATTTTAATTTGGTTGCACCGTCCTTTGGTGTTGGTTGAATTTTTGGCATGATGGTTGATTTGGTATGGTATCTTCTCCTCCACTAATCGTCTATCCAGACGGAATCAAAAATTAACCGGATATTTTTTCTCTTACGGATCCCTAAAGCGTTAAAAACCAGTTGTAC
This sequence comes from Chrysotoxum bicinctum, assembly GCA_911387755.1. Classification (NCBI taxonomy): domain Eukaryota; kingdom Metazoa; phylum Arthropoda; class Insecta; order Diptera; family Syrphidae; genus Chrysotoxum; species Chrysotoxum bicinctum. The sequence goes on along the minus strand of OU426988.1, from coordinate 572,956 downwards.
AATAGTGGTTCATCCCCGATTCATTTAGGATACTTTCAGGGGTCCTAAGAAAGTTTGCTCCAAATAGAAACATTTGTACCAATAATTTTTCATGTTATGTGTTCAACTTCGGGTTTCTTGCAAGAGTTATTCGAATTTTACTTCAATACTTTTCATATTAATTTTTTAAATGTTTGAAAATAATACGCAGGACTGGATCGCAAGAACTTATTTCTATGTTCAATCATCTTCTAATTTTAAGAAATATGTGTTTAAACTTGGAATAAACATTTAACATTCTAAGTAGTCATGCAATTCCCTTATTTTTGGAGCTACGAGTACATACAAACTTTTCAATTTTCTTTCCAGGAAATTAAATTAAACCTATAAGTACCTTCTAAGAAAATAAACTTTTCAGAGTTTAAAACTGTTTTTGTGTTTCAACCAAGCTTGAACTAAGTCTCCAAGTTAAAAAACAAGAAAAAGGGTGTAATATCCTAGCGCCGCCAAACACACATGTACGTCATTTTATGAAAGGGTTTTCATGCGAAAAATTTTACCACTTAGGAAATATTGTTAAATAGTTAAATAGCTCAAATAAAATATTAACTAATTGAAAACTAAGAGCTACAAGTACTTATATTGTCAAATCAGAAATGCCTTTCAGTTGTCAACTGTGATATATTTTGTCTGTTAATTTTTGCATTCAACCTGTAGTGTAAATACAAGCATCAAATTAATTACTTTTTTCCACTACTATTTATAAAACATGTTTACTTATTCTGTAGTACCCCTTGGCATAATGGTTAGTGCGTTGGACTGTCATGCGGAAGGTCTCGAGTTCGATTCTCAGCCGCTGCAAGAAAGTTTTTTTCAGGGGTGTACTGCCTCTTGCGAGGAATTGACAAATTCTCCGAGAATATCTTGTCATGGAAAGTGCTGCTCATTAGCCGTTCGGAATCGGCAGAAAATTGTAGGTTCTCTTCGTTCCTGGTAACACGCACACAGGAATGTTTGAGAGTAGTAAGTCATTAGGTCCTGGTTTACTCCGAGCTGGTTGCACCACCAAATTTAATTTATTTATTTGTTTACTTATTCTTGTCAGTTAATTCTACTTTACCCAATATAACAATAAAATTTGTTTTTTATATTATTTTAGCCGGTTTATTTAAAATTCTATTGCATGTAGGTAAAAAGTTTGTAGGCAAAAAATATACAGCTTGGAGTTTTTAATTTTAGATATAAGTCTGAGCCTCTGATACTTATATGAGTATCAAAGATAAAGAGCCGCAAAGGACCTTCGACAAAAAATCTTCTAAATTACATGCTGAACATTTTTTTCAATTGACAGAATAATGTATCGAGGTCCTTATTGAGTACCGTTAGAGTTAATACGTTTCACTTCGTTGTAGATGGGTTAATAAAAAAGTGTATGCGGTATAGGTATCGGAGCAGCAACCCATGATCGGAAAAGTTTCGTAATGTATTTGTATAAAAACAATGACTTGAATCAACCATTAGACATCGATAAACAATTAAGTGCAAAGGCCAATTTGGGTGTACTTCCTATTTTTTTTTGTCTAGTTTGACTGAATTATAAGTTTAAATCCATAAAGTTCTTAACTACTCGTACATGCCGGCCTTATACTTTTTCTAACAAAATTGTAACTGCATCCAGTTTAATTTTTTCCCTTAACACAGTTGAAGGACTACAGTTGTTGGAAAGGTAATGAAAAAGAACAATTTTAAAACGTAATCAACACAAACTGTGATTTATCCTGATGTAAACATCAATTAACACCGCAGTCTTAAGTTTCCTTCGAGATTATCCAATAGTTTTCCTTTCCCTCTCATCTCTTGTCCTATTCTTCGAGCAGCATTTCTATTTTGCTCAAATGAAATAAATTGCACAACTCTGGATTCGCTTCGTTTTTTTCATTACAATTATTCTCAATTCAACTCTCACTCATTACCATTCCACTCAGAGCGAGTGTTTTGCGTTTTGCCCTTTTGGTTTTCCATTTTCACTCCGCCAGAGTGCCACTGCCAGTGTTCTCTTGAATTAGTGAGTTTAGAGTTGCGGAGATAGTCGGTTGCAGGATAAAACAGCACCAACCTGCCTTGGCATTTATATAAAAAGACACGTGTGATATAGAAAACAATAGAATTAATGTTTCCGATAGTCTAACGACCCCTATAATAGGAATACCAGTGTTATTTCTAATTATTGTGATTAACGAAGAACAATAAAAAATAAATAGTAAACGGAAACTATCCCTCCACGCCCACACATCGTCGTGTCGTTGTCGTGTTTATAAATATACAAAAATTGCATTTCGAACAAAGCTCAACTACCTACCATAGCCAGCGACTAGAGCAATTTCAATTCTCTCCGTCTAAAATACAATCAATCTTTTTTTTTCATTTCTTATTAAAAAAAAAGAACAGCAGCAGCAAAATTGCATTGAAATATTAAAAAATAAAAAAAAAAAACGCTGAATAATTTTTAGAATGCAACAACTAACACAGTAAACAAAATAAACTGCTGGGGCTGGCAGAGTGGCAGTTGTAGCACTGACGTTTTGTTTTAATGGGAATATGGCATCGGCTACAATTTTTTCAAGGTGACAGACTGTGCTGAGTGCTGCCGATGTGTGTGCAGCTTTAAAAAATTGTTTACATACTCATACTTGTTGTTACTATTGTGTTGTTAAAGTGCATCCATAAACAATTATTAAATAAGAGAGTTTTTCTATTATTCGTACCTATTCCACGAAAAAAGCACAAAAATCCACCAAGTCAGTGAAAATAAAACAGAGTTAAGTTTCTGCTTACTTCCGACCGTACACTTACCCGTTCTGGTGTCCGTCGTGTCTAACCCGCGCCCGTGGAACTTTTTTTGCTTTATGCATTCATTTTGTTGTAGTGAAGTATTGTATCTTTTTTTTGTTTTTCTTGGAAAGTGTATTCACGGGTGTTGTATAGTGTGATGTTCTTCGCTGTGCAGTGACCTCTTTTTTAAATTTTAAATGAAAACAGCAAAGAAGTAAAAAAGAAAATAAAATACAAAAAAAAAAGCTCTAGCCAACTTAAATTACCAGCCTCTGAGTAAAAAATACTTTAGCAAGCTGGAACCGTATGAGCTAAGCACGATGTACACGTATGCATCGCCGCCACCACCCCCACCCGATGGTAGTCATCCCTCGCATCATTATGGTATATCGCCGGCGTACCTTGCAGCAGCATCGTCGTCATCGCCTCATCATCAACCAGCGCATCATAATCTAAGTAGTCCTAGTCCTCTATCGACAGCTTCGACGTCGATAGCTACTATTGGGGCAGCTGTTGCTGGTGGAATGGTTGCCCCGAATCATAATTCACATATCAGTGTTGTACCTTCACCAGTATCGAATTTATCGGGCAATTCGGGTGATATAACAGGACTAGGATCAAATATGCATGTTGGTGTTGATTTGCATCATCATGTTGATTCGCAACAACAGCAACAACTAACCGAACTATCTGCCTCACAATCAAAAAGAAGAAGGTAATAAAATAAATTGCATATCTTCTGTTATTGAACTATTACAAATTTTATATCTATTGACGAAGAATGAAGGATATATATTTTAATATAAATGAACTCAAAAAGCTTTAAACACAATTGATGTTCAAGTTTCAACTTGTAATTGAAAAAAACTATAACTTTTCAGTTTGAGCTGAATTAGACCTTTTGGATTTCAAGAGTTAAAAACCACCTTAACGCTGAGCCAAATATTCAATCCTATCTTTCGTTCGTTCCCATCTAATTGTGGCCGTGCAATCTCGATTGGTTTTAAAAAGGCCCTAAGTCTTACAGTCATATAAAAAGGTTACATTTATTATGCTACGAGTAAATTGTCCGTGGTGGTTGTGTTAAGTATCAAATGCTATAAACTACACTGAAATTTAAACCGTCGTGAAGCTATAAGTTAAATTATAGAAAGTCTGGTAGTCTGATGTCTGTATCGGTACATTTTAATTTAGAAGTACCCCTTGGAATAATGGTTAGTGCGTTGGTCTGTGATGCGGAAGGTCTCGAGTTCGATTCTCAGCCGCTGCAAAAATGTTTTTTTCAGGGGTGTACAGCCTCTTGCGAGGAATTGACAAATCCTCTAAGAGTATATCTCTTGTCATGGAAAGTGCTGCTCATTAGCCGTTCGGAATCGGCAGAAAATTGTAGATCCCCTCCGTTCCTGGTAACACTCACACAGGAGTAGTTCAGAGTTGTAAGTCACTAGGTCCTGGTTCACTTCGAGCTGTTGCACCACCAAATTTTATTTATAAGTCTGGTAGTCGAGCCATAGTAAAAACGAGAATTTTTGAATTTTTTTTTGATATTTAATTTATACAAATTAACATATTTAGAACACAGAAGAAGTTGTTAACAAAATTTGCAAACCTAATGGGGTTCCGGGCGTAACTATACAATTTTTAGCTGTTCCTTTGCTTTATTTAACCGGTATCCTTTCATTTTTAGTGCTCCTTTTCTTTATTTTTGTGTGTGATCGTTGACTTTTTATCAGTTGATTTTGACCTTTGAAGTACCATTGTTAAAAAAACACTTTTCGGAAATAACTGATTAAGTTTTAAACTTATATCAATTTTATAAAGAAAAGTGAACGAAGTATGAAATAGACAAAGTTATATATAAAAAGAATTGCTTGTCAAAAAGCATATGTTCATACATATGTATGAACATGTTATCAAAATTCCCCTGCAAATATATTTTGTCACATACAAATTTTTATTTGTTCAAAAATCGAATTTTAGATCCACTCGTTTTATTGCTCAAATGTTGAAACGTCAGTCTATTTTGTGGGAAGTCTATAAGCCGTTTGGTGTTTTGAATAAAACGGATGTTCATCTCAATTGCTTATTATTTCATTCGGAGTTTTTACCCGGAAATATAGGGATACCGAATTTTCCATCGTGAATCTAGCAAGAAGTCTTTTTTCCACATACATACATACATAGAAAAAAAATATATAAATTTCAATTGCAAATAATTTGATTTAATTTAAACATTACGAAGGCAAACTTTTGTCGTTTTTTCGATGATGATTCGAAGAAGTTTTTGTCCCGAAAATTATGTTTCGGGTTGAATTTTTATTGATGGATGCAAATTTCCCAATTTAAAACTAAAGTGCAAAAGTTTGGTATAGTTTGTAAATTGCAATTTAAAAGTGAAAACTAATTTTTCATCAAATACAAGATTCAAAACTCCATACAAAAATATATGGTCTTAAAAACTCACGTATTTTGACAATTTGTAATTCATCATAAATTAAAAGATTGCATTCATTGAATTCACTTTGAGACTGCGACTTCCAATTTACAATCACCATTCATTCATTTGTCATTCAAAAGATTGCAATTACTATTCTCGCCATTTATTACACAACAACCATGATTGATTGCAATCTTCTGAGAATCCATGCCAACAAATTTTAAGTCAAAAGTCTGTTCTATTATTTTATTTCTTAATGAAGTTATTTATGTCAAAAGTTTTTGAAAAAAAAAATACTTTAACCCCAATTTAAAAAATAAAAATGAATAATTTTTTTTGTTCAAAATTGGTTTGTTGCCATCATTTTTCTCAAATTTGTTCGCACGTCCGGCTGTATTGATACCAATTTTTTGGGCATTTTGCCCTTACTGTGCCTCTCAGTAATAACCTGTTACCAATTCCAATCATGAAATCTCATAGAAATATTTTTGGTACTTATTTATACATAATGTACGTAGTATGACAAATCTTTTTAGTCTCTTTCAACTACCAAATGTTTTGTTGCTTGAAGGTTTGACGTAAAGCGTCATTTTGAAATATCATAATTCCATTAATACAATATGTTATTGCTTTGAATTATCATTTGCACAATTTTTGCAAAAGATGGCGCCAAAAATTATCTTAAAATTCTTGTAAGGCTAATCACTTGTAGCGAAATGTTTTTTGCAAAGATTCAACGCAATGCAACAACTATGAGCAGGGCACTCATATAGAGCCATTTCGTGAAACCAAGTCGTGCATTTATTTTCCAAAAACAGAGGTAGGTTTTTTTTTTTTTTAAATATTTCAACGTTTTTTCTTCCGAATTGAGATGATTTATTCTTGAAAAACTTCAATCCTCTTCTACATAAGCCTACTTACAAAAATCAAAAGAAAAGGTATACCTATATCTTTGTACGAGTACTATACATAAATGTTGGTATGTTAGGTATGCTTCCTTAACAGATTTATAAAATAGGCACTTTTCTATGGGATAACATACATACGAGTACCTCTGTACACTCAATTCGACGAATCTCCGATTTGTTGGTTTGATAACACATTTTTCACTGTCAAAATAAGATATGGGACAAAGCACACAGATTGTACCTACTTGATGGCTTCTTCTTTTTTTGAGGATTTTTTTTTATTTCGTTTGTCGTTTGGTTGTTACTTAGAAACGAAAGAAATCTCTTTTTATATTTTTCTTTTTGTCTGAATTCCTTAGCCCTGGTGTTGTACGTTCTTGGTGTTGTTGGTTGGTTGGTTGAGCCCACATTTGCCATATACCATCACCATCATCATCATCATCATCATCACCATCAACATCACGGCATCGGGTCGAGGCGGGCCGGGGCGCATAGGTACGTACACCTTGTTGTAGTGTACTTTATCGTATTTTGCTTTGGTCTTATAATGTTCGTAGACACTTTTCGAATATTAATGAAAAGTTTTCAAAGAAAGAGTCTTCTACATAAAATCAACCATGTACCTTCTACTCTCTTGGTTTTCGTTTTTACCCAAAGACGACTATGGTGGCGGTGACGACGAACGACGACTGCGACTATACGGGAAAAAATTGTTAAAAAAATCGTAAAGATATCAAAGATTATTTTTAAGATACATTTTTTTGTTTCTTTTTTTTTTCTGTTTCTGGTTCTATTTGTACTGCTCCTCCTCGCACTCCATCGATATCTATTTTGCTTTGCACAGATCTAGATAAATTTAGGGTAATAAACTAAGCATCAACTGAACAAACACTCGTTGTCAAAGTGAAACGTCTTTCTTTCGAACATCCGCATTCAAGGATTTTTCATCTTCAGCCAAGGATGAAGGTTTATCCTAAAGGAAATGGCATCCCGAAACATCATGCACATACATACATACATATGTCTGGTTATGGAAGTAGTTGGGATCTATCTGTCTAAAAAAAATAATATAGGTACGTTGATGCAAGTGAAGCGTTTGACATTTTCTAAAATAGGATTCAGCTCCCTCTCGAAATAAATATTCCTTCCAAAATGTTTGCCCACCCTTAAAGAACTACAAGATCTATTATGGAGCATTTGATTAGTAATTATTAATTTTGTGGGAATTTAAGGCAAGGGTTTCTATGTTCAAGGCAATGTCCAGGAGCAGCATTGATAGTGGTGTTTTATTTGTTATAACGTATCCTTTGTTTTGCTTATTGAAGAATCCACACCAGTGCCGGACTGAGTTATGGAGGAAAGTTAAACTTCTAAGCAAAATTAACAATCACAGGTCGTAAAAAAAAACTATAAAATTGGTCCTTTTATTAATTTATATAACTTTCAATGTATAATCTGAAAATCAACGAGTAAAATATTTTTTTTTTTAAGAAACGTGCCGTAGTAAATGATAAATTTTATTTGGATTAAATGGAACTTGGTTTTATTCTTTTTAAAAGCATTAAAATTTCAAGTAATATTTTTTTAAGAAATAAAACAAAAACACAGCTACAGAAAAAGACTTGATAAATAGATAAAAAGCTAAACATACATAGGTCAAAACTATACATTTATGCAAGATTTGGAGTGTTATTTAAACACGCTTTCAGTGACTTAATTTAAAATGAAATTTTATTATTTTTCAGTCACTCACACTTTCCAATATTGTTCCAAAAGATTAAGGGATTTTCTTGAAGTGTTTTGTCATTCGGGATTTAAGCCATTCGGGGTTTTAGCCCTTCGATTTGTTGTCCATTCTGGATTTTTCATATATTCAGAATCTTGGCATTCGGGATTTCATACCAAACCCGAAAATTACCCATATTAGAGATATGGGCCTTCTTCTTCTTCTTCCTCCTTTGATTCGGCGCTGTTATGATCTCGATGTGGAGGGGATCATAACTCTCCCACGTATCTGCTTCACACTAGTGATCCGCCTGTGGGGTTCGCCGGGTTGACCTCAGAAATCGGCGGCAAGCCTCCCGGTTTTGTATTGTTCCATTTCTAAGGCCAACTGAATGCTGGTGTTTTTGCATTTGTTTTCTTTTTATTCCGAATTGGAACGTTGTATGATATTGCCTTTTTGACGGGGTTCTCAGGATCTCTCCTTTGAACATGGCAATACCAACTGAGTCGGTCGTGTTCAATTTTTTGGGAAATGGTATTCTTAACATGAAGGCTTCCTCGGATCTTCGTACTTCTAATAAGGATAAAACTAAAATATAAGAAAAGTGGGGTTTTATCAAGTATTAAGAACAAACTGAAAATTTCATTTAAATCTGTGAAGTAGTTTCAGAGGACGGATATAACAATTTTGTATTTTAATACCAACGAACCTATAATTTGGCGTCACTGATTGTGGTTGTTGATTTTCAAATCCATGACTGACTTTTTTCGATCATCAATAACTCTATTTCATATTGTGAATGTCGATTGTCATTTTCTGAATGACGCGTAAGGAATCTGATGTCTGCGAGTGTTTTATTGTGAGAAAAATGTAATTCTTTTAAACATTTAAATATTTTTGTACGTCAAAATTATAACAAATAAAAAACAAATAGAAATTTTGGTAAGGCTAGACATCTCAAAAAGAATCCAGTTTCAAAGTTTCTTGGGCATTTTAATTGTCATAACTCGATTTAATTCATCTTAAAATGTTTAACAAACTGTCTTAACTTGTATTAGGAAAGAGAAAACAACAAATAATAATTATTTGAAAAGTAGTAGGTACATGAAAGAACTGTCAAATTTGAAATATTCACAGCACTGTAGATTTATTCACAATAGATTATTATTCCTTCGACTGAGTTACAGAAATACCAAACTCAAAAACCAATCGATAAATTTCGATTCGATTGATAATCGACAATCGGGGCCAATGGAATAACTTTTGTCAAGGTAAAGATTTTTCCATATTAAAGTTAACGAACGAACAGAGTTTGGAAATTATAAAAAAGTACCACCGGAATTGTGAGAAGGTGGTCGCAAATTTAAGAGTGCTCACTCGAATTTCCACTCTTAATAATCGTCCCACCGGAAAGGTTGCCAGTGCAATAGAATATGAAATCGAGTCAACATACATATTTACTATTGAACTTTTCTGCGCCTGTTGAAGTACTGAAAAAATCGCAGCCGACTTCTAAATGATCTAAGTCAGTCGGTTCGGGAATCTCAGTCCACATTGTGGCGAATTTTGTTTAAAGATCTCTTATTTCATCCTCACAAGATCAAATTAACTCAAATCTAAAGCCTCTTTATCGTTTAAGTGTTGAAACTTTTCCGTTGCACTCTGCAAAAGTTTTAAGTTGAAGTTTGAAAAACTCCTTGTGTATCTTTGTACCCAAGTATCTATCTACTCCGTACTTTATGAAGTTTCACTTAAAAAAAAAACACATTGCAAACACTTATCCAGAAGCTTACTTCACAAATTTGATTCAAATATTTTCTTTTAGAAATTAATTTTGATTTTTATACTTTGTATGCGCTTCTTATGATGTTTGTAAGTATCGTGCTTATTGAATCAACTTTTCATAAAGCAAAGTAAAAGTTCGATCTCCTAAAGCCACTAAGAACTGCAATGCCTCTCCGTATAGAAGTCCCAAATATGTATGTTAGAAATTCCGGCCCTGATATATCCACAGGTAGATTCCAGTATTCAAACGTTACGCCTCACCTACTATTTGACGGATGAAAATACTAATGACTGAGTCCTTGTTGTATGATACAAATCACGTTTATGGGATTTACCCAGTCAGAAAATATAACACTAAAGCAGGCAACGTTCATTGTTTGGTTGGTTGGTTGTTGGTCGGTACCCTCGATTTATGCAAAATTGTTTGCAAATGATAAATTTACCATCAATAATTTTTTTTGTCTTCTCTGTGTTCGTCGACTCCCCAGATATGGTGTTCAGTATTTATGAGGGTGAATATGACTGCCATACACCTATCCATCACCCGTTTGTCTTTTCAAGGCGAGGATTAAAAGGATTTTGTTCAGGGTTTATTAAGGATTTTCTTTTATAGCGCGGCATATAGATAAATGAGGGAAACAATTGGATTACAGAGTTTAATTTTAATAAACTTTAAAATAAAATTTAAGTCTATATTGGATAATTATAGTCGAACAATCTGGCCCGATGATGAGGTGATCTGAAAGAAAGAAGAACGTAGTACATATTGAGCATTTAAATTCGCACACAAAAATTGAATTCGTACCAAGATTATTATTAGGACAAACTGAGAGAAGCCATGAAGACGTCTTATACAACTTATAAGTTTAATTTAACAAAACATAAGGATGAAAACAATTTTCAAAACAACACAAAACATTCATGATCCCAAATAAATTTGTGTAGTGTGCAAGTTTTTTTCTAAATTCCCACAGAAAATCCAATAAAAAAGAAGCCTCTACGGACTCGCTGGGAACAAACCTTTAATGATAGTGATCGTTGCAGAGAAGTCTCACTCACCAACGAAAAAGGCTACAATCTTGAGCACAGCATTAATAACTTTTGCCTGCGGGTAGGTTAAACCCTTTTTTCCATGGCTTATATTTTTATGCCTTACCCGATGTTGGAAGATGTATGCATTAGAGGAGTTATACATTAGTTCTGCATCAATCATCATTTCTATAAAAATATAATAAAAATCGATGATCTTTAATTATCTCTCTATTGGTTGTGTATTTTTGTTTTATACACATCTAACTTGCGATATGGTACGTACTGTTTAAGGGCATCTTCTGGATCTCTAAATATATTGAATTTGAGATTTTATTAATACCCGAAGAAACAAAATGTTATCAACTAATTGTGTATTTTTTCCAAAAAAATTATCATGGGATTATGACTACCCTTAAAATTTTTGAGCGCAGTGGAGAGTTTAGAAAAGTTGATGAGGACTTAAAATGAGAGTACACAATGGTTTTAAATGTCTAAATGTCTAAAATTTGGGCCGTATAAAGCGTGTAGTGCGGCTTAAAAGAGAATCTCTGAACAGTGGCTCTGAAGATGGCCTTAAGGGTAATTTCCTAAAGCGCGAGCATTACGGTTCTGTTGAATTTCGTGGTTCATTGTGAAAGTATTATTAATAGAGCAATTTAAACTCTCGGATGGATTTGTTGAACACGGGTGCCGAAGGATTTTCAAAGAATTCTTACTTATTTTCTGAATGTTACCTTTCTCGTTTCTTGAATATACATAATGCCTAATAAGTCTGGTCACGTTACTACCATGCCAAAATTCCACGTGTATGAGTCGTTCAACTTTGATGATGATCGATATATATGTACTCGTGCATACTCTTTTGCATCCAATTTCATTCATGATACCAAGAAAAGACAAAATGAATTTGGAATCCTTAAAAATAAGCCTTTACGTGAACAAATTCTTCAAAAACAGAAAGATGCGTTGAATTCGCTGATTTTTCACGACGATAACGCACCATATCGCATAGATCGACATTTGTTACATATTTTTAAGGTAAAAATAAATAAAAATCTGGTTATTGCCAAAATTCAATCGCCTCATCTTGGGCCCTATTTTGCCTCCATAGCAATCTTCAATTTCCAAATTTTCTACATTTTAATAGTCGTATAAATCCAGAAATAATCTTTAGAATTTGCAACCCTTGATCTTCCTCGATTTCACTTGTCGTGTCATAGTTTTTTGATTAAGTCTTTGTTTTCTTTTATGTCTGAGTCTTTTTAATCTGATTGTCTAAGTTCCATTTTAAACCTTTAGACCGGCTAATTATTTGCTAAAAAAAATGAAAAAGAAGATTTCCAAATAAGTTTTTAAGTTGGAATTTAATGTTTAAGTTTCTTATCTTGGTCTTTTTTTCAAAATAATTTAAATGTTAAGGTGCTGTAGTATCAACTACAAAAGCAAATAGGTGCAACCCCCTTTGTTCACTTTATTTACCCACCTATACCAGTAATTTAAAATAAAAATACAAGAAAAATAATGGAAAGTTCTTGAGAAATAAAAAAAAAATAAACATACCCAACTATATAATTCTACACATAAATCCGTTTCTAAAGAAGACAAATTATGTTGAATTCGATTCGCAAAGAACAGCGACCATGAAGAAGAAATGTTGTTGTTTAAGTATTCCTTTGGCATTATGCTGGCCGAGGAATGGAGGATGAAGCTGAATGGCTGGCTGGCTGGCTGGCTGGCTTGGCTGGGCAGAAGAGTTCCCTTTTTGACTTCATCCCCTCTCTCGGATGTGTATGCGGGACAAAAATAGCACATAGCTTATACCAACTGCCGCACATCAGTAAGGTGCATCATCATCCATATACCCAGTCTCTGCTAAGAGTTTATTGACATTTAAATTTTCCTGTCGCTCTGCCTATATTCAATATAGTTTATTTTAAAGAAAAGCACAGCAGCTTGAGCCGAAAAAAAAAAGAAAAAAGAATTTGATTTATTATCAACAAATGGTTGTGTAAATGACTCAGAATCGATGGGCGCGACGTATGTGACACTTTAAGTCCTTTGTATATGTTTTGACCTTCGAGTTGTTTGGTGGTGGTAATAAAGTCATAAAGTCAACACTTAATGTGGCATTCGAAAAAATAAAATAAAATAAAGTGAAATAAAAGGGTGGGTTTTTCCGCATATCAGACAGGGGTAGTTCTTGGTTCATGTCATAAACAAATTTATACAATTTTTACAAGATGATTTTTGTTCTCAGTATTTCTAACAAAATTGTGTGTGCACGATTTCTTTCAATTTCAATCAGAAAAAGTAAGTCAGGTAAATTGAAATGCAATTGCTGGTGTTGTTTGGACAACAGCGATGTGGCGATGGCGTTTCGTTTGAACACAGTCACATCTTGTTTTCTAACTTTAAACAGTCGAGGCTGAAATTGAACGGCTTTTAATGGGTGGAACCTTTAAGTTCTTTCAAGTGAGGACAAATCGTATTTTTTTTTTTTTGCAATTTATGAAGTCACAATTTTCAGATTTAATTTATGAATATTTCTATTTATTTTAAGTACATAAATCAATTGGTTTAATAAATGTTAACTCGGAGAAATTTTAACTGCACTATCAAAGAATTTCCCAATAAAACACGCCTTTTGTGAGTTCTGAATTCGTTTCGCCAATCCCCATTTTTAGTTTGTATGGTGGTGGGTTCTACATACATATTTAGAGAAAACTCGTTTAGCTCATAAATTGGTAATTTTACTTCGCTTTTTATAAAAGATTTTATTATTTTCCAAAAATTCATCGTGCTAACTCTTAATTCCTGGTTTGACATCTTCCAATTTGTACGTGTCTCTTCCTGTTTTGAAAATTTCTGATAGTAATATGAGGTTTATGAAAAGTTCATTTCGAAATTAGGAAGAATTCGGTTTCTGTTGGAAACCAGTGAGTTACTTAACACTTATGAAACTTTATAAACAAATCCTGAACAAGGACTGATGGATCTTATCGAAAATTATAAAGGGAAATTTGGTTCTGTGGAAAGTTTTCGTTTCCCCAAAAATTTATCGGATATCGATCACATTCCCCTCAGTAAATTTCTCCCGAACTTAAATTTGGTTTGTTTGGTTTGGTGGTTGATTTTGAATGAAACACAAATTATGTAGGAAATTATTGTCATTTCTTTTTATTATCATAATATTGGTATGGTTCAATTATGTATGGAACAAAATATCGGCGACTTCGGCGGCACACCTCCTCCTAAAGAAAGAAGTCCAACGGTACCAAATCACATGATCTTGGTGGCCAAGTGACATCGCTACCACGTGAGATAACACAGCCATTGAATTTGTCGCGCAAAAGAGCCATTGTTTCGTTAGCTGTGTGGCAAGTGGCACCGTCCTGTTGAAACCACATATCGTCCACATCCATATCTTTTAATTCGGACCATAAAAAGTTCGTTATCATCTCACGATAGCGAACACCATTCACAGTACATAATTGCCTGACCGTCCTTATTTTGGAAAAAATACGGCCCGATGATGCCACCAGCCCATAAACCGCACCAAACAGTCACTCTTTGTGGGTGTATTTGTTTTTCGACAATCACTCTTGGATTATCATTCGCCCAAATGCGGCAATTCTGCTTATTGACGAATCCACTGAGGTGAAAATGTGCCTCATCATCATCACTGAACATGATTTTCTTGAAATGGCCAAGAGGCTCTAGTTCTAAAGTCAATTGCATCTTGTATGCGTGTAAATGCATAATGTTCATCAACGACGAGCGTGGGGTTGCAATTGTTGGGCACGACGACGAGTTCAGGTGGACGGCTCTTCAGCCGTTTTATTTTGATTTTGCTTTTATTTGACGATATTTGCGGTCTATAAGGTGTTTAAATAATTTTTTTTTCAAATAATTATACAGACCACAAACTTGGCTTTAAAAAAAATTTCGCGATTAAATTGCTTAATTAAATAAAAGCAGCAATATTTTCTGTAGTACGAGCTGTACGAGCATGCACTGTTGTTTTCACATCTCCTACAGACCCGGTTTGCTCAAATTTTTGCACGATTTTTCCGATTTGAACGCCCATTTTCATAATAAGCCTGAATAACTTTAACGCGTTGCTCGATTGTGTATCCTTCCATGGTTCAAATTGAGTTAGTCTCAAATTGAGAAATGTCAAATGAAATGCAGAAAAAAACTTGGTGTTTAGGTTTGGTTCACATTCAACATCGGCCCTTAAAATTTAGCCACCCTTTAAAATCATATGAAAAGACAGTCAAATTCCCCTAGAAAATTGATTTTGAAAAACAATTGATTCCGAGTTAAACTTAAGAGCATAATAATTGTCCCAAATTTTCTAGTTATTGAAATATAATTTTTTTTTCGTGCTGATGTCAATGATATATCAAACAAAATTATTAGGGATATACTTAATTTCTACTTTTGTGACCATTTCCCCTAATCTCCAGATTTACACAACTGCCAAATTCCATTATTTCGCTCATAATGTATCCATTTACATGTTGCCAAAATTGTTAATGTTTTTGAGAAATTGAACACAAAATTAATTTCCAGTCTTTTTTTTAACAAGTCAGTAGGTATTTACTCACAGAACTATAATTCCAAAGATATCAAACACAAAGGATATCAACATGATCAGTTTTTCAAACGTGGGACGTAAGAATACGTTGCACTTTTATCAAATTTATGTGAACCTTTCAGCCGTCAGTAGTTCGATAAGTCGATTTTATTTAAAAAATAAATTAATAAAAGAATATTTATATGTAACTCTATAACCTGTGATTTAAGGATTCAGCGATTTAATTTAGTAAATATAAAAGCATTGAAATTCAGATTTAACATTACAAAAACCAAAAGAAACGAGCTTGTAAGCAATTTTGCTTTAAATATCCTTGAATACAACTTTGCTTTATTTTGTGGGATTTTTTTTTAAAGCTATTTATTTATTACTCTTTTACTCTGAAACAATTGTGTCTACATATCCTTGGGCATATTTTTTTTTTCGTTTGAATAGAAACGGTCGTTGTTGTTTCAGTTTTGTAGTCAAAGGGCATAAGCTGGAATGCTTGTACAATTTTATAGGCCACAAACAAAACAAAAATTGAGAAAAAAAAAACAACCAAGAGTCCAACCTGAGTTAAAGAGGCTCCTCAACAACAATATGCTCCCTCAACAGCAATACAAAAGTGATTCACTTTTACCATTATGTTTCTTTTGTAAAAAATACAAAAAAAATCTTTAATAGCCACATATGTATGTACAGTGCGGTTCTCTTCATTAAACATTTAAGCAGATACATTTTCTCAAATATCTTTGTCTCTAAATTAAACTGACAAAATGACAGTAAGATATACTTTTGCGAACAAATTTCATTCGTACTCGTACATTTCCATTTTTGAACAGCCTGATAGTGATATACATTTAAAAAAAAAATAAATACAATGGAGGTTATTCATTCATTCGTTTTAGAGATAAGATATATTAAAATCTGAAGAGATAAATTTTACATGAAAGCAAATTTGAACAAAGAAGTGGTCTGTTGAGTAGGGTGAAAGGGAGTAAATGTGTAGAAAGGTTGAAAATATATTTCCTAACTGAGATTTCTATAAAAATAGGCTTAATGTGTTGGCAAGTTCCGATTAATTCTACTTATCAAAATAAATAAATGTACATACATACATTTGGACAATAATTTAGCATAAAATCAGGGTGATGATGGAGTCAGGTACATTTTGCATCTACTGGTTACAGCCTACCCCTACGTTATAATTTCGTATTTAAATTGTTAGGGATTTCACAGAAACTGATTTCTATTTTATTCAGGATTCTCCGTCACTGGTAATATTTTTTTAGTAGTTTTGGTACAAGTAAAACGATTAATTGTACAAAATAGAGTTCATAACATTGAACATTAGTAAAAAAAAAAACTGTCATTCAATAAATAAAAGGAGCTTAATCTAAAAATACTTTAACATCTTCGGAGAAGCTTCTCAATCGCAATTCCATAGGAATATAATTCTTTCGGATGCCCGCTAAAGTTTTTCATTGTCTTTAAAAACAGCATCGAAATTGTTTAATAAAATTGAAGTTCCAGAACAATCTAAACCAAAATCAGGATTTATTGCGCTTATGATCTCCACGAAAAATGCATAAATCAAAAATTTTAGAAACATTTAAATTTTCTTTCAATTTGGACTAAAATTAACGTCAACAAAACAATTTAGATATTTACGATTGTATCCAATCTAGCGATCCGCACTGTATATAGGGGCGTAAAAAATGAATCGAAGGAGAACCAGAAAAACCAAAAAGGATAATATAATAACAATCTCTTAGAAAACAAGAATGGATACATAAAAAGAATGATGTTCATTGTGCGCTATTGTGCAACAGTACGATAATGTTCTTTAAAAAAAATAAACAGCAATGTCTGTGTATCAAGTTTAAGTTGGTAATCTTTTGAATTTTTCTGTTGCATTCTTTTTTTTTTTTTTTTGGAATTTTCTTATATTTTTCATTTCGAACGAAATACCTTTCCATTGGAATAACGACCTTTTTTACTGCAATAAAATTGCTCAAAAGGAATGGGCTTCCATTTCATTCGCACTTTCTACAACTGCTTGTTTTCTTCAACCCCAATTAAATAAACGAAGGAAGAAAAAAAAATAATAATAAAACAACAATGATAGCATAAATTCAAATTTCTTTAATTAAAGCAATTTGTTTTGACCCTTTTCAATGGTTAATTGCCTTCCAAAAATGTTAAGCAAATACGAGGTGCTTTGTTTTTTTCCGTAGGGGGTGGTAGTTGGGGCGAGTGGTTTGTTTGTTACATTTTTTCGTAGTCGAGTACTTCCGTTTATCCTTCAAGCATGGAACTCTAAATTTTCCCATAAAAAGAGTTTGGCGCGACAAAAAAAAAATGGCCAACCCGCATTAGAGAAGGCTAAAGTGACTCACGACAGTGTGATTGTGATGTGATCAATTATTCCCATCACTAGGATATTCCCAAAGTCCCCTATATATGTATACCCGCCAGCGCTCTCATTCAATGGAAGGCAACGCATGGTTTAGGAAATCGAGCGTATTTCAATAAAATATCGGAAGTTGTTGTTCCGCTTTGTATTCCGGTATCTTCCGTGATTTATTCATAAGAAATCGTGGTACACACATTCCCATCAAGCATATTCCTATCGTTGCTCACTACCAGCAGGATTCTGACATAAAAAGCTGCGAGGATATCAAATAATACACAACTGAATAGGAGCATGTTTTTTGCTGGCACTTTCTCACACGCTGTGTTTCATTGTTTTTGATTGAAATCAAAAATACATTTTTAACTCCTTTTATTTTAAGCCTTCAAGTGGTTTATTGAATTAATGTTGGGAAGATACTCGTATAGTAGAAACGTGATTGTTACCAGTACCGCACTTAGGCAAGTTGCGTGTTATTGGTTTTTCTGTAGATTGTAAGGCGCCACATTATTTTTGTGGTTAAAAATTCCATCTTAAGTTAAGGAATTTTTCTTTTTTAGTTCAGAATAGAGCTCTGAACAGAATCCGAGCATGTCGAGCATGTTCTGAACATTCTCTGAACCAAGCATGCTTTGTTTTTGAAACACACCTGAACACTTAGCTGTCAACTTTTTTTTTTTTTAATTTCTACCTGTCAAATACTTGTGTTAAACACTTAGCTCTGAGACATATTCGAAGCTCTGAACACTCTGAACTAAAAAGGAAACACAACCCAGGCTCTCCTCTGAACTAAAAAAAAACGCCTTTTGTGAGTTGCGATTTTGAAATTCGGCTTTTTGATTTTCTTTAAAATGTTTGTATTAACTCCTGGCTTGGAGTATTATTAAACTGTTCAAAATCGAAGTTTCGTTTTCAACTATTTTATGTAGTTCCCTTCTTCCTAAGTCTACTCACCGTTAATCATAATCTATTCTGTTATGGGTTTAAATATTTTGTATTTGCTATCAGTGGCGGCTGGTGTGTTGTTGAACAGGTGGTGCACTTTACTTGCTCACTAAGTAGGTATTAAGATTAAAAATCGCAAAAAAACAACAATTTACATGTATATGTCGATTTTTTATTATTTTGTATAATTGCTCGAAGAATTTCGACCATGTATAAAACTGACACACTTATTACATTTAGCAAGGAATAATGTTTTTTATATTTTCACTTAAATGCGTCAAATCGTGAATTCAGGTAACTTTATCTTAAAAAGATTTATTACTGTCTTAAATATACCTAATCACTGCTAATTTTATCCCACACCACACACTGTACACAATAGAGAATCGAACCAAAACCAAAAAAAGAGGCTGGGTGCGACCCACACTGATAACTTCCCATTTGTTTAAAAAAAAACTATTAATTCAATATTTGTCAACATTTTACCAATTGTACAAAATTATACTATGTATAAAATAAACCAAATTAGAAGTCAATATCACTACTAGTTCTCGAGAAATTTGAGTCGAAAAACAATTTTTACCAATTTTCAATAGAATTTTATATAGTTTTTTATTTTTTGTAAAAAAACTGTAAACTGATTTTTTTTGAAATTTTCACCAGTTGTCAAACACATTATTTTTCGTAAAATAAAATTATTTGAGTTTCAAATTGTTTTCCGTTCTTAGAATATCTAGGTTATGAAATTTTTTTTTTCAGTTTTTTTTATTTAAAAAAATAACGGTATGTTAATTTTTTTCCAAATTCATACCAAATCTGTACGACCTTATAATGAGTACATTAAATCTTATTTGAAATCAATAGCATTATTTTTTCGTGAGATATTTGAAACTAACCAAAATTTTTACTTTTTTTTTAAACCGTTATAGTTAAAAAACTACTCACTGAATTTTAATAAACGCCCTTTCAGCCTCTTTCGAAGTTATTATCTATTAAACAAAATTTATTTGAAGTCGATATCTTTACTCGTTCTTGAGATATCGACGACGAAAAATGGTACCAGAACGTACGGACGTATACGAACGTACGAACGTACGAACGTACGTACACACACACACACAGACATCTCTCTAAAAATGATTGATATAGCCTCTAGGGACCTTGAAACGTCGAGAAATGTCAAAAATTCCAATTTGACAAATCGGACCGATTACAATAACTCCCTATGGGAAGTTAATAAAAAACAATTACTAACCTAACCCCTACAAACCTACACTATTTAACCAGTCACGGATAGAGCGAAACAATATTACATATTCGCAGGCGCAGCGCATTCTAGTCAAACATCGGTTGCTGTAGTTAATCTTCTTCGGTTCTCGTGCGCTGCACGAGAGCAGGCTAATTTCTCGATACACTTCAATGAAATATCTTTTGTCTCACGTGTCAGGGATACTTGCTTGTAACTCATACAAGTTATATTAGCAGTCCTCGTGCGCTCGTTGAAGCGCACGAGAATTTTTATTTGCAGGGAAAGTAAGTCTTAATAGTAAAGCAAAGCGCTTACATTGTTTCGTCATAATTGGAAATTTTACTTGTTTGTGTTCTTGTAGGTATGTTTAAAAAATAAATATTAATATGGGAATCTAAAAATAAAGATGCAGTAATATTTTGTAATTTTTAAATCTTTTGAATTGGTGGTTCAGCGCACGAGCGCACTTAAGGTACAGCCGCCACTGTTTGCTATTATTAGTGATGATTTTATTGGTTAAGCACTTCCATTCAAGGTTTGTCGCCATTTTTACCTTTCTGAATTGTTGATCATTTTTAACAACCTCTAGGTGTTTGAACTCTTGAATTTCTATTTTTCTTATAAGGAATTTCGGCCTCTTCTTTTTTTTTCTAAAGATCATAACTTTTCTAAGCTTAAACACTACTTAAAAATGCTTAGTTGATAAATCATTGGTTTAAAGAATTCCACAAAATATTCGAGCAACGCTGCCAAAACTAGTGTTTCAAGATTTTTTTCCATCCCCAACTCCTATGACCAATTGAGCTTCTTTCCCTTCTTTCCAAGATCATGGAAGATCGAAAGCTTCTGAATGACCGTCAATACTGATTTCGCAGCAATCGTTCTACTGGTGATCTGATGGCATACGAGTATCTCACCGAAGCGAAGGGTGGAACAGATCTTTACATGGTTTTGGAGAAAGGAAGATTATTGCGCTTGATATTTATAATGCATTTTTGGATGGAATCCAGAAGAGAGTGTTAAAACTGATAGGAAACAGAACTATCATGAAATCATTCCCATCTCTTGAACACCGTCTTTCTTGTTTTATCGCTTCTTTCACAAGCAATGCTCACTCAAAGCAGCCAGTTGCATTTTTCCTCTCAATCAATTCACCCGCGTTACCCGTTTCACTTTGAATACTCATCAATTCACCTTCGAGTCTAATTTTGCACGTACAGCCAAATGCAGAATATCTATAGCCGGCACGGTTTTCCCTTTCCATTTCCATCTGCAAGCATTCAAGACCTATGCTTATCGACACCTAATTTCTCTTCCAATCGCGCGTTCAACATTTGGTCTCACAATTAACCCTTGAGCGCGTGCGATTTATAAAGAAAAATAAAAACTTTCTGACAAACTGAGTAGCATTGACTCGCCCTTATTCTTCTTAAGCCGCACTACACGAATGTGGAATTCTTTACCCGGCTCAATATATTACTTATACATTTTAAACGAATGTGCATCGGTGTCCCCTTTTAAATTCTTTCCAATTAACATAAACGTTCGCACCGTGGTGAAACATTTTAAGGGTACTCAAAACCCCTTAAGTGCGTCCAAAATTATAAACAAAAATTTACATAACCAGAAATATTAACTTCTTTCAATCTAAATTTTCTGAGATGTTTGGGTATACACTGAGTTTGAGTTTTGATGCCTAAGTAGTTAATTATCTGTAACTGCAGCACTGATTGTTGCCAATTTGGGTTCAAATGCAAAAAAAAAAACTACACATTTATATCTTTCCATTTAAAATGGTTTGTTTATATTCAGCAAACACGTACAATACACATTCTGCTATTCAGAATCTGAGGGTTTAAAAAATATCATTACCTTCAATTATGGTAATCATTTAATTTTATAGCTTTCTCACTCAGATATAATTTAGAGCTTACTTGTTTCTTATCGTTATTTTTTCTTTCTTAGTGAAAAAATAAAAATACAATCGAGCAATGAATTTATTAACATTCAAACTACATAATTAACATACCTAAAAAGAAGCTCCTTCCACCGGATAATAAATGATTATTATACTAATTTGAATTTTCGTTCTTTCTTTTAATTGTTTCCTCTAGATCAGATGAAGAAGAGCCAAGCGCTAATAAGTACAACAGAATGGATGATGAAAATATTCAAGATAAAGAGCGGTTCGCTAGGTAAGAAGTTCAAATTGAGCTTACAATGTCTTATTATAATTATTAATCTTTCTTAATTAATTCGGATTTGCTGGCGCAAGAATGTATGATTAGTATCATCTGCTATAGGAGTGCATGTTTAATTTTTTTTTATTTTTTCATGGTATCAGATGATTGATATCTGAATTCTATGAATTTTAATATTTTGTTTTTTTTTTTTTCTTTATTCTATAAGCTGCATCAAATTAAGCTTTGTTAGTTAGTAAGTTAGTTCATCAGGCAAAAATAAGAAAACTTTATGTTTATTACCAATTTTTTGAAAAAAATTGACTTCAAAGTCAAAATTTTGCTCGGGCAAGAAAAATTGAACACCATTTAAAATTGAATATCTGGCAACCCTTGTTGTCCAAGATATTTTTGACAATATTCACGTTTAGTTAACACAACTGAAAGACTATTTTCTATGTTAAGCCGCACTATCGATGCGTTGTTTCGGTGTGAAGCGATTAATTGTCAAAATTGTAGTAAATTAACGTTTGAAAAACTTGTCTACTCAAGTCACTGTTAAAGTTATTCAGATGAAGCAGAGTCTAAATTAAATGTTCTATGTCTTTATTTACTTTATTGCTACTATATCTTTTCGAACAGTGCTGCAGTCCAGTGACAAGTTGCTCGAATATTTAAGAATGGTCATAATGTGCATCCATGATCAAAATTTTAGACGTGATGTTAAGTTCAGAATCCTTCTTTAGCTGCACTTCACGAATGTGGAACGGCTTATTGCTGTTTTTCCTTCGTATCGTAATTTTCAGAAAATTTTAATCACTGCGTATAGGCATTTTTTTTTTCAATCGGTCTCTATTTACCAAACTCATGTTGTGCTTATTATTTTAAGGGTAGTCAGAACCCGTTGAATGCCCGGACACCAAAAGCAAACAAAAAAACACGATAATGAATACGTTCCACAGTCTGTTACAGCCCATGCTATCATAATTCTGATCATTATTATTAATCAATCGATTATTATTTTTAAATTGCTGTAAAATGTTAACTTAAATTAAAAACTCAATTTTCACTTCAACTGCTTCATAGGGTTTAAACTTTCTAAGTGATTGTTTTTAGGAGCAAAAATGCAAAATACGAGAACAACACAAATAGATAGTTCTAACTCAAATCCAACAGGCATACATACACATATGGTAAATGTAGGTATCCATTTTAACGATGTATGGTAATGTAGTATATTGGTCACGACTAAGAATAAAATGTTGTCAGCTTCAAAAAAATAAAAAAAAATTAAAACAAAAAAAAAATTATAAACAAACTCAAAAGACCGTACACAGAACCTACAACAGAGCAGCATTACCTACTTTGACTGGGCTTTTTCTGGATGTTCCTGCACTTTGGTGTAGTTTGTGTACTGCGCTGCGCTACTCTGCATTATGTGGTTCTGTTTGAGTCTATCTCCACCATATCCAAGTGCATTTACCAACTTCCATAGAGGTTTCATTTTGCAATTCGCAAAAAGGTAATGACTGCTTGTTGGCGCGGTATGTAACACGAAACTGCAGACAATACACAGGGTGATTCGCCTTAATTGTGTCCCAGAGAGCTGACAAAAGTATATCGGAGAATTAGCAGATCATACATAAAAATGCGGTACAAACTAATAGTATTAAAATTAAGTATTCATTTCTTTAAATGTTTTTTTTTTGTTATGAATATTCTGATCTATTTTAGAACAGCAGCAAAATAAAAGTACATCCAAAAATTAAAAAGATTTTCAACCCCTATAGACATTTTTAGGGGCGATTTGTAGTTCTTTTTTGTCATGTTTTTTTTTTTTTATATATAATCTACCCGCGCTCAAGGGATTATGATTACCCTTTAAATGTTTCAACACAGCGCGGGCGTGAAGTTAATGAAGAGAAAGAAGGATAGGAAAGATGTGTGACACGATGTTCTGAGACTGTTGGTGGTTGTCTCAGATATTTTTATCTCCAGGGATGGTGGCTGAGCTAAAGCGGAGAAATGCCGTGTCTTATTTCTATGTCGCTTATAATTCACATTATTTTATTCGTGTTCATCCTTGTTGGGCATACTAGTTTAACTCAATAACATGTTGTTAATGTTAAGCCTGAACAACATGAAATGAGTAAACCAGCAATCCATTGATGACAATTTTTAGAAGGTTTTTAATGGAATTAAACCGACATAGACGACGGCAGGGATCGAACCTGTCATCATGAGGTTGACAGGCGAGCACACATCCATCGCGCCACGGCTCCTTGGACTGTAATTATCACAAAATTTTAGACGAATTACTATGACGTTAAAACTATTTTAAAATGATACTTAGTTAAAAAGATGATTTTGGGAATTTTAATCGATTTTATCATCACACTTACTCGGCCAATTGATTAAAGTTAAAATGTTTTATCTTTTTAGTATCGTTATTTCATATTACACATTAACACTTCCAAATGTCAAAAAAGGTGTGTTTGCTTGGTTCTTTTCACGAACAGTCAGTGTCTCAGAGGCAGCTTATTTTCGAAAACTCATTTAAATTTAACAAATTATTAAATACTAACATGCTAACACATTACACTAGGCTATTAAAAATTTTGCCCCATTGTGTTTTTTTTTAATACTACTTATTTTTTAGATTTAGAAAATACTTCATGTTGCCTAAACAAAGTAATTGAAAATTAACATTTCATTTGTTATCTCGACTCGGTTTAAACGTTTTTGGATTCTGTCGCACTTTATGCGAATCACCCTGTAGAAATGGACAAAAATCCTATATTGGAATCGTTTCTGTTCTTAATTAAAAAAGACGATGTTGTTAGTAGTAACATGGTAGAATGTTATATATTATTATCTCTATACCTGCCCTCAATTATCAATAGGTGGACCTCAATTTTCTTTATCCAGAACCATTAGTAACTAAAACAATGTGCAAAAATCAGTTCTTTTTCGTTTCCTATTATTTTTGTTGTTTTTCTTATACATAACTATATTTTTGGATTCATCAGCCCTTCCAAATTAACCCTTTTCAATTAATGAGAAAAAAGTATTACCACCTATATCTGAAAAGGAAAGAAGAAAGAAAATATAATAAGAACGAGAAACCCATCCGGAATTCCATCTAGAAATGAAGAGAAAAAATTATTCTTTGCCTTGGGAGCTGAGGATCTAGGAATTTCTCAGAGTTGATTTCTTGCCAAAGTTTCTGCAAATTCTAAGTCTCGTAAAGAGAAGGAAAGGTTGTAAAGAAAAAAGAAACTAGGAGGTTGAGGAGGGCGGCATGATTATGGAGTGAAGTGGTGAAGTAGAGAGGGAGTTGAAGATTATCGAGAAGAGATTAAATGCCTCACTGTTAATGGAACAAGTTTGCCCTTGGTTTTTTTTTTTTTTTTTTTTTTTATACCTCTATGCCTATACAAGATCCAATAGCACGAGGATTTCTCATGAGTGTGTAGTCAGTCACATAGCAAATATCCAACAATTAAAGTTCCATTAGATCCTATTTGTTCCTTCCTTTTCTAATGGTATTAATCATTATTCATTTGGCGAATAAGTATATTCCTCTCATTGGATGAAGGTATTCCTACCCTCTCTTCCTGTGCTTTAGTATTTTCGAAGAAGTTCTTACTTCCGTAGTAGCACATATGGGGTTAAGTATTCTGAATAAATTACCTTTTTCTTTTGAAGACAAACAAGAAAACACGAAATAAATTAAGAAGAAAACTTTGAATAAAGTTTTTCAACAACTTTTACTCTTATAGAGGAGGTGTGTATAGGTAACTAAAAAATATCACCATTCCACACACCCCGATGTCCTCCTCTTCAATATTTTATATGTTTATCACAGTTTTTGTTTACTAATAATAATTGTTTAAAAGTTTAAAGAAAATTTAAGTTTTCAAAAAATTTCAGGAACGAATTATTCGCTAGATCTATTTTAATCCAAAAATCGACAGCCTACCACACAAGTGTCGAATATTTCTACTTTTCTGGTTGTATTTTTTCATTTAATATTTTTGTGGAGCTTGTGCATAATGATACAATCATGATCTAATTTATATGTTTATGTTCCTGTCTCCAATTTAGACGAATACTAGAAAATATGAAAATTATTCAGTGCTATAAATTCAGCATGAGACTCTTGGTAAGGTGGGTGTCAAAATAGTTTAACATCTCGCTACGAGTATATGTAAGCGGTTAAATTCTTTGAAGTTCAAATCTTTGTAAAAAAAAATGATTACGCGCAATAAAGGATGGCAATCTCTTTTAAAGTAGAGTGCATCCTTAATTTTAATCCCGTGTCAAGATAATTATCTCTACCAGAAACTAGTGGGTACGTGCAAACTCTTTGCACATTTATTTCGAGGCTAGGGTAGGGTAGATATACATTGTTGGCGTAGTAAATATTTTTTTTATTTCAGCTCTTTTTTTTATCACGCATGAAGCTCCCTACATCAAAAATAGCATCCCGTGTAGAACTTCTGCGAACTGGCAGTTGATGGTTGCGCATTACAAGAATGTACACTACGGTTTAACGTTTGACTTACATATGTATTTTCAATAATTCTTGTTGTAATCCTTAATTACATGCACATTTGTCAAAAACTCTTTATTCCTTCATATTTGATTTTTCACTTCTTCTTCTTCCTTTGATTCGGCGCTGTTATGGTCTCGATGTCGAGGGGATCATAACTCTCCCACGTATCTGCTTCACACTAGTGATCCGCCTGTGGGGTTCGCCGAAAACATATTTGATTTTTCACAAAAGGTCGAATTATAGACTTATCGAATTTTGTCAACATTTAACCAAAAATTTGTACAAAACGATTTGTGAATCATCATCACTTATTAAAGCGATTCATTGATTTATTTATTACAAAACTTTGAAATTCATTTTCGGTTTGTATGCCTGAATGGTATAAACTGGAAAAACTACCTTCCTAAAGCACAGCAAGTGTTGGAAACAAATACTTTCTGTGCATTAGTCTTATTTAATACATTTTCAAGTAGAGTTTTAAGGTTACACCCGCATTTTAGTTATTCGTATATTTCCATCCGTTGATTGGTATAAAGTGGTCTGAATCGTATAGCAAATTTCGAAAAGAATTTACATGTATTTTTAAATATAGAATTTTGAAACAATTTTTTCTCATCAAGATTTTGATTCTTTCTTATCCATCATTTCTTTTTGAATAGTGTAGTGCAAATCAGGTTGCATTTCAAAGACCTAAGGGCTCACAGGCATACATAAATGTGGTTACCTTAGGTATTACTTTATAAGATTCTAAAATAGAAATTTTAAATTTAAAACCTCTCCATTGGCAATGCAATGCAGCTTCATCAAAAATTTATTTCTAACATCCTCACGCATTGCATTCAAGTAAATAATTAAAATACTCCATCTGTAAACCAAAAACTAGACCATAATTCAACCTCTTTAACACACATATACATAGTGTATGCATTTCCTGGAATGAAATAGAATTTTGTATAAAAGTCGAAAGCATTCTCAGTCTCGGATCTGTGCCAAAATTGGCAGTGAATCCAGTTCACAAATAGTGCGCATATTATTGTATACATAACTTTAGCATCTGCTTCTCACTGCATTGTTTATGTTTGTTATTTACCATGCTATAAAAAATGTTTATATCTTTTTTTTTTTTAAGTCGAGAGAACCACTGTGAGATCGAAAGAAGGCGTAGAAATAAGATGACTGCATATATAACAGAATTATCGGATATGGTGCCAACATGTAGTGCTTTAGCAAGGAAACCTGATAAATTGACAATACTGCGTATGGCGGTGGCACATATGAAGGCTCTCAGAGGTAAGTTTCACATTTTGATTAATTTGCATATGATAAGTCGTGAGTTCGAACGTGTAGCAAATTGTTTGTATTCTTAATTTTAATTTAGTTTTATTTTTGAAACTGCCCACAAGATAAAAGATGCTGATCACAGATAATAAAGTTGAGCATTAAGTTTCATTATTGTCAGTCAAGCGTTGTCAGTCCAAGTTAAAATTCTTATGCCTGGTTGCAACAAGTTTAATTTAATTTTCGTCGACCGGTGGAATCACAATCAGTGTGCAACTCCTATTTTTTGAAACGTAATCTTATGTTCATCAATTGATAATCCGGGCATAATCATTCATTATTCTTTTTTCTCAGAAAATTATAACAGATTTGTAAATGTACTTTTATTGTTTCACCGACGACATTTAAGTTACACAAACGGCCTTCTTTAGATACTTTAAACATACATACTCGTACATACATACTACATATTTAAACGGACAAAATAAAATTAAATACATTTACGTCTACTAGTTTCTAGATAGCACTGCTTGATCATCAACATATTAATGTAAAAAGTATTTCTAGTTGATGCATTTGTGGTTTAGGAAAAATACAAAAATTGTTTATACCAATCAAACATACACAAAATTAACAGATCATTTAACCCGTTTTGGCTATAACACTGTGTTAACTTTCATACTCTCTGTTTGTGGCTACATGTCAATCAGTTCTATCTAGCAGGATACAAATAATACACATGTGTTGATTGGTATAAACTATTCTTATGTATTTGTAATATACAAAACAACAAATACATATATAAGCTCGTCTAACGTTCATGCACATTAAAACCCGAAAAACGTTCCAAGTTTGTTTCTCTCAAACAATTGGTATAAAACCAATCTAAATGGTATAAAACCAATCTAAATGAAATATTGGTATAAAACTATTCTAAAGCACTAAGATAGTCTTACAATATCGATTTTTTTCTTCAAAATACGAGTAGCCATCAAGATAAAATATTTTTTAAAACACGCGTTTTGTGAAACCGGGCATTAATAAAGTAAAGTGTGTCGTCGTCGTCTTGGAAATAGACTCTGTTTTTTTAATCAAGTTAATAATGGGAAATAATGTATTCAACATAATCACGATTATGTTTCTGCTAACACTGCAGTGTTTTTAAGTTTGGCATAACTTTTTAGAAATTTTGTTTAATTCAATCAATTTGGAACTAAATAGTCTGCAAGAGACTGCCAATATTTTTGTCTGAAGAGTGATGTAGCTAATTCATCTACTATATACATATTTGAAATCATCTGCAGACTTAAATAGTTTTTAAGCAGTGATCTTAATAGTATCCATCTTCCAGCCTTAAATATAGTTTTTCTACAAAAAAAGTCCAAACGAAGATTTTATTTTAACACAATTTTATATTTTTTTCAATCGAAATACTGTTTTAAAAGTGCATTTCGGAATATCGAGCATATCATAAGTTTGGTTAAATCTCGAAAATGTCGATACGAGTAAATGCTTTCGATAGCATAGATAGATAGATAGATCAAACAAAGCTTTTTGATCGACTGATCGTTTAAAAGCTTTCGCTATTTAAAAAAAGGACAATGCCTGCTTTTCGTGCATAGCTAGTTTAAAACGGTGCTAGTAGAAAATATCAATTGTCAATTTTCGATTTTTTTCTATTAAATAGCGAAGATGTCAATTAATTTATCCTCAATTTGTAGATCAGTTTGTTTCATACTTTTTTAAACGAGATATCCTGCGTTAAGGATTCTTCAGAAGTACTGCGTCAGTTGCTTTCCGAATAAGCTAAATAACTAAACGGCTTTTTCATGAGTTGATAACAAGACAAATTCTCGCCGCACACCAATAGTCAGCTGTGAGTCTAGTTTTGCGCTTTTGACTTCTAATGGCTACATTTTCATTTTCAAAAGCTACTTGGTTTCATCAGAAATAAATCGGTGTTTTAAATTTAAATTTAATTTTTAAATTTAAAATATCTAAAATCATCTAAATGATTAGATATATGTACGTCCATAGTCGAATATCCCTCTAAGCTAAGTTAAGCTCTCTTTTAAAATCCAACAAAGCTAACCCATACGTAGGCAGGCAACTCATTCAAACAAAAGATAAAACACCAATGTGCACTTTTAAGTCCATCAAAATTTAAGTTTATAATCTTAAAAGAATTCATATCCATATAACTTCGAAAACAAGAGTTTTATCATTATACGGGAGGTTTTGGGGGCAATATGTGTATCGTACTTTGTTTTTGAACTTAATGTTAAGTAGTTACGTGAACTCATTCACATATGGCAAAACTTTTTGGTATCTTATAGGTATAAGGATCGTACCTACACCATCCTGTTATATGCACTCTTAAGGCCATACCATCATTGAAGCTGATTTAGCATACTTTTATCACAGACTTTGGAATTTAAATTTAAGATCTTAATGCCATGCTATAAAGAGAGATGTTGGTATGTATATATGTATATATCTGGAGACACTCAATTTCCTTATCGCCACGCCAAATAAAATTCTTTAAGTTTGCCATGCCGCAGCAGAAGCAGCAAGAAAATGTCCTTAGGGAGGCATATACAATTTAAAGTCACCGCTGAGACTTCTTGGGGCAAAAATGCAAAAGGGTTAAAGCTTATAATAAGGACAACGCTATAGAACCCATCGCATAGGTAGCAAAAGTTAGAGCTATGGTATAAATGAAAAAAAAAAAAAAAAAACCGAGTCGGCTGAGGGTACGATGATACTTGTACCTGCACTTAAATATTAAGGTGGAAATAAAGAAAATCTCTCGGCGCTCGGAAGAGGTTCGTTTTGGTTTTTGATGTACAAAAAGGCAAGGTGTTGGATGTTGGTGCCTGGCGCGTACCTCACTCATGCACTGCGTCTTGGGGGTACACTTCTTCTTTTTTTTATACGTTTCTGAACGAAGCCCAAACCACGTGTCTATGTCTATAAATATACCTACAAGTTGTGTGTTCTGTTCTGCTGCTGCTAATCCAGAGAAATCAACTCGTTCATTCTATACGTATGTTTGTGTGCAATGGTAAACTTTGTTTCTTGCACTCGCTTTATCCCGGTTCCTATTTTCTATGTAGGTACGAGTATACATCTCTGTTTTACTTCATTTATTATTTTTTATTTCCTAACTTTGAAGGATAATTCTTCTTGTTTGTTACTTCCAAGGATCCCCCCACTGAGAGGGAGAACATATAATATAAGAAATGCACCAACACGGATAGATAGACGACAGAAGCAGTACCATCAACTCGTTCAGGAGTATGGCATGGGTACAACTTTTCAAGCACATAATGGGGTAGAAACTGAAAATCTTTGAGAGCTTTTGGTAATGTCTCCCTCAAGAAGTGCTATTTGCTGCACTCTGTAGGTGTGTGTGCTGTAGGTAGAAGAACCTCATGCTGCGAGCTGTATAAGGATACTTAGTGGTAGTTTGTTGGGGCAATCCGTTATAATACAAATGAGGTAGGAGAATAGGTAAGGGGTGAAATCTAAGGTAGGAAGTGACAATTAGTAGAGATAGCATAAATTTTATCGTTTGAAGTTTGGGAAATCTTGGATTTTTTTTTGTTTCTACATTTTGGACCAAATGTTAGGAATTTCTTTATGTTATTGAGACCGATTGCTTATGTTTACGTGTTTAATTATTTACATATGTAGTATATATTGTTCCTTGCTGGCAGATACTTAAGTTCAAAAGGCTATTATAGACCTATAAGTGGGACAAGTTAATGTCGAACTTCACGTGAATGTGAACACACCGGGATAATACCAGGTACTATTTGTGTGCTTACATTTGAATTTTTGACAAGAACCAAATCCCCCACCAACCATCTTGGATTTTATGGCGACCATTTTTTAGAAAAAGACGCATATGTATATAATTAATATCTCGGCTTCTGATCTGGCATGAGTAGATTGTGATCAGTTCTGCTCCGCAAAATATTCATCTTAATTACAGTAAAGGCAAGTTAGATGCGTTCCAGTCGGCTTTCCAGTTTAAATATTTATTCTGATTCCTTGATATTTTAGTTTTTAAAAGAGACGGATATGAAGAAAGGATACTGAACGAATTTGCATGGTTAAGGATTTGATTTGCTTTTCACTTCTCACGTTCAACCAAGATACTTTAAAAATAAACTGTTCATGTAAAGGACAAAGAGATTTAAAAAAAAAATTAATAATCCACAAGTTCTTTTCTATTAAAATATAAAGATGTAAACCAAGTCTTGAAATCAATATTAAGAGCTCAAATTTTTACATTTCAAAAAGTTTTTGTTTGAAAAGAACTTTTTCATTTTTGATGCACCCCAGTGTAAATTTTAAAATACCAGTAAGCTCCACATCATCTTCAAAAATTTAACCTGATAAACCATGTGCATATACATATGAAAGACCCGTCTCTTAGAAATAAATAAACTTTCAATTATGCATATCGCTGATTCATAGTCGCTGTTCGGTCTTTGCAATATGATTATCTTTAAATTCCAACTTATTTGCATACAACTATTTTAATCGCACAACGCCATATTTCATTACTCAATCGACTAATCGATTAAAGCTGATTAATTCACTAGCATTCTAATTGTATAAAAGTTTAAGGATATAATTTGCCTTTGAATAAAAAACCAACTCACCGATGACATCATTATTCTTCGAAAAATGTCTCAAGTTAGCTCGCATTTTTATGTTTGTCTCAAAGTCCGCTATATGGCTTATTATTGGCAAAGAGGTCAAAAAGTAAGACTCTGTCGACGCCGCCGCCGACGCAACTGAAAAACCGCAAGTCGCGTTTTGGCAAAATTAAAATATGTAGGTATACTGGGACTGATAAAGATATAAAGAATAAAATTCGTATTTAAAGATACCTTAAACGTATTTAAAAATTCAAATCAGGTACAACCAGGCATCCGGTAAAAAATATACTCATTACATTTTTTTATAGAATAATTGTGTATAGCCAGAGACCAGAGTCAGACTGAGAGCTACAGGCAGAGTCAGTGGCAACAGAGTAACATACTCGTACACATATTGCAAGTGTTGTGGGCAAACGTCTATTGGCATTGAGGACAGATTTCAGCTTGTGTTCCTCCTCAACTTCTAGTCTGTACAATATTAATGACATTATGCATGAATGAGCAAAACTAATAAAATAAAAGTTAAAAAAAACATTTATTTTGAATTGGCTTTAAGCTTTTGGGTTTTTTACGCCATAAAATGAACGCTCCCATTTATTTTTTGGTTAGAAAGAAAGGAGAGGTTTGTCTTTGAAAGAAAAATTATAGAATGTCTTAAACTCGCCAAAGACATGTCACAGTGGTTCTTCATTCAAACTTTCTTTAGTCTTTGCAAAATTAACTTAAGTAATAAGTACGTGGAAATAAATAAAACATTTTTAAAATGCAAATAAAATGAAAAATAAAGGTTAATTATGTCAACCCTGTTGGAAACGATTGCTTATAACTAGAAAATTTAATGATCTTTTTTCGATATTTAACATTTGTGACGTTAACAATCAAAACGGTGCTAAAGGCACTTTTTTCAAAATATGGAGTGTGGTATACCAAAATTTGCGTATTAAAGATAGCTATAGAATGGTGGAAAAATTGTATTTCAAAACGAGCTGGTTTAGAAGTTATTACTATTTCAATGTTTTTAACAATCAAATGGGTGCTATTTTTCATACAATACTTGTAATTTTCAAAACAGCTCTATTTTTCTCTAAATGAAATCAAATAGATAGGATTGTTTTTCAAAAGGAGCTAAATAATTTTGGGCGCTAAAATTGTTGACACTTATAAAAGGATCTTTAGTTTACCTATCGTATTCTTTGTTATCATTGTTAAATAAGTTTTAATGAATTCCAATAAAAAGAACTTTTCCTTACTTAAATGTTCTCTTCTTTTTTAATTTAAAAGGCATTTGAGAATCAAAATTTAAGAAACTTATTTTCAAAACGCGCTAAATATATTTTTAACAAACAAAACTGCCTAAAAAAAAAAATTATTTCACTAAAGGACGAAAATAAAAGGTCCCTTTAGTATTTTTATTGGTCAATCTAATAAAAAAGACTTCTACAAATTTTACAAAATTTACTGCATTGAATTATCTTAAATATTTTAGGAATTATAGTTTTCCGCCATTTTGCTCGGTTTCATGTTCATTTTTTTTAGCCTCTGTTTGATTGTTAACGTCACATTTGTTTGTAGGACCTATAGTTTAAGAACTAAGTTTTTGAAGCTACATATAAGGAATTTAAAAAAAGAAAACTTCGCATCTCAAAGAACGTTACCAAGTTTTATTCGTACAATGATTCGTTCTCAATATACTTAGCCTTATCCTGCTAAATCTTCTATTTTGCTAGTGTATATCGTTACCTTTATTTTTGATTGAAATTCGCAATATTATTACAACTATAAATGATTATGACATATTGACATGATTTATCCTACAGTAAGCGGAAAACATTCACTATGATGAAACGCTTATTCAAAATGGCTGCTGAAACACAACGATCACGGTTCCACTATCTTTTTCCATATTCAGGGATAACCCATCTATCAACTCCAGTCATGAGATTTCATTGGCATACTGACCAGTGGCGTGGCGTGGATAATTTTAAATGGGAAGACGTTATAAAATTTTGTCACCTGTAAAAATGAAATAAAAAAATCTTAGAACCTTAAAAACAACATTTCTAGTAGGAACATGGTATCTACAAATGCATTCCACATTGACTTAGCAAAAAAGGTGTAGCTATATTTTTTATACTTGAAGACATTAATATTTCAATCAACAATGAGCTTAAAACATAATAAAAAAGGACCTCCTTTTAGACACCACCCCCTTCGTCGGACATAACTGCGGCACGTTTCTAGGAACGTTCTATTAATTTTTCCTTGCAATCATATGTGTCAAGAATATTGAATATATGATGGGACAACTCATCTGCATTAAGACTCGCCCTAACATTAAAAAATGCAAGATATCTTTCTTGTATTCCATTCTCTGACAAGAACCGAAATATGGCACTCAGTTGTCCCCTATGACTCAAATCTGATGTTTCGTCGATCATAATCGACACGAACCGGGCTTCTATGATTTCTGTTTTAATTTGAGATTTAATAACAGCCGCGATACTATGTATCAAGAGCGATTTACATGTATTCATTAAACACGCAAACTAAATGAAAGATTTCGATCTGGGATTGAAATTCCTGGTGTGCAAAGGAAAAAAAGATAAAATATATACTATCAACTATCCTTACTAAAATTATTTGGTTTCTCCGATAGATAATCTGTTAAACAGCAATCTACATTTATCAAAGACAAAAAACAAAATCTAGAACTGCACTAAAATTAAGAAGCCAATTTTTTTTTATCAAAATAGTGGATAATAAAAGGAATTAAATCTTCACTTTAACATCTAACTTTTCACTATTTTTAATTAAGTTCAAATTGGCTTTTCAAAACACTAGATTTATTTGAAGTTATTGAAAACCTGTGCAACACAGTCTTTTATTGAATGCCAATTCAATCTAAATTGAAATTCCTATTAAAAAAAAAGCAAATGCATTTTATTTGACACAGAAGTGCTCTTTATTCAGCGATATGCTAAATTTACACTGCTGACAAATTGCCATATATTCTACCATCATTTATTTCATAATTCAAAATTATCACAGTAAATTTGCAAGAATATCAATCGTGTATATTATAAACTATCACGAGAGAGAAAAATGAAAGCATTTTACATCAGCATGTGCATCAACATCAAATTCAAAATCAAGAGTCAACAATACCCACATGCCATATTTATATTTATATGACATATTAAAAACAAAAAAAAAAACAAATAAGTCGAAGAACACCGTCTTATTTCTTACACAAGGTTGAAAAAAGGCGAGCACCTGAACTCCTGCAATGTATTATCTTCCTACTGAAATGCAATGCTAATTGCTAAAGGGAGAATAAAATACAAATAATACCAACTCCTACTGGTATACATCGAAAATTTTATAAGACGGAATGTAGCGTCTTATTTTTTGCGGATGTTGAACAAAGAGGATCCGAAACACAATGCTTGGGGAAGAAAGGGATATAAAACAAATAAATAAGACGGTGATTGAAAAGTTTCCGTCAGAGTATTTTTGTGACTCTCTTGATTAATGTTGGTTGTGGATTGTGGAATGTGTTTGGATAAAGTATAAGATACAAACGAGAAGCAGAATGGAAAACTTATTCGATGTTTATTTGGTAGATTGTGTTATTTGTGGATTTTCTAAAAGGGAAGACGATAGGAATCGTGTTATATGGACGCCACGCCACTGATACTGACAGTTTTACAAAAGTTGCCAACTATTCTACAAGCAAATAAAATTAACTTGAAATTGGTAATATTCAAACAACAACTTGAATGAACTATCACCAAGGGCGTAGTATTGCCTGGAGTTATTGCTATTTCGCGGGTGCCAATCATCAGACTCCTTTTTAGTAGTGCTTAGCCGTTATACTTTCAAGTTTAATAAAAAAACCTTTTGGCTTTGACTGTGATTTGAACCCAGACATAGCAGCATCTTCAGTAGCCAATGCACTACTTACTACACACATCGCTCTTCCGACCCCACATGATCAGATCAGGTCTATCCCAAAGTAGGTTTTATTGTTTATTAATTATTGCCTAAGGACTAGCATTTTTACTAGTCACCCAAGTTTGTTGTAGTATATTCGGTTTCTTTATTTTTCTCCGTACTCTGTTTATAAGCCAACAATTCGTTGAACATATAAGGAAGGAGATTTGATGAAAAACGCTTCCTCTCAAAACATTAAAAAAGATACAAAAGTCAAAGAACAGTGAAGTTTTGGTTGCTATTTAATTTATTTATGACAAAATATAATCAATTGATATTTTGATACAAATATACTTGACTTGAGGTTAAGGGGATATTTCTTGACTTACTTTTCAGTGAACCTTCCAAAAAGTCTATTTTTTGTACAACTGGCCAATGAGAAACTAGAAAATTGACCTACTTTTTAAGCCCCTTCAGCCGTATTAATAAAAAACGCTTATTCCACCTATATTCCATGGTTTTGCTAAACCATGGAATAGGAGTTAAGCCATGGCTTAAATATTTACATTAATAAAAACAAAATGTTCCCGGAATAGTAAAATGACATTTATCAAAAATCCTTTTAAGAAAATCTTCTACAAAAGTAAGCAATCTCTTTTTTATATTCTGTGGCTACCTAAATTGATAATTGCTTGTGTCTGACTGTGGACATTTCTATTTCTTATTCCTTCGCTAAACCACCTACTTCGGTGGTTTAACTTTATCATAATTAGTAAACGTCACTTAACAGAAAATTTGTTTTATTAATGAAATTTCGCACTTAGTCCAGGACTTAACGATAAACCTCCACTAAACCATCTTTATTAATATGGGTGCTTATGTTTAAGTCTCTTATATCTCACTTTTTATAATAAAAATAAATAATTCTTTAGTGTCTTTTCAAAAGGGGACATACTCTTATAGAAGCTTTTAAGTAATTTCTTGGCAAATCGAAAAAAAACAAAAAATGAATTTCCATAAATGATTTCAAGTTAAATCCAGTTTTTAGAGTTCAATTTGAATTAAGTTTCATCTTGAAAATGCAAAAATGAGCACCAGAAAATGAAGAAAAAAACTTTTTTTGTTTATTTTAGATCATACAGCATACAACATGAACCACTGTACGACGCATAACACAATTCTCACTTTTCAAAATCGAAATATGTAAAATGATTGATAAATTTCTCTTTTGTATGTTCTTGGATGACAAGAGCGTAAGGTATTTGCTAGAATATAGGTTATCCATAGAAATTTTGGTTTACTTGCATTTAAATTCATTTAAACTTTTAGGTCAGCAATACTATAACAGTGACTCCCAAATTATTTTTTTTTTGAAAATAAACAAAACAAAAACCTTGTGTGCTGGAGCTGGTGGCATTAAACTTTCACATAGTCGGGGCAAGAAAGCATTTTTCATATTTGATTTTGTTATCAGAGGAGTCATAGCATATTTTTTTTTATAATTTTTTAACTCAGCTGGGAAAACGCAATCTACCTCAAAAAATCTCGTGTTTTCTCGCTTTGCATAGTTAAACGAATGAATTATTGTCAAAAAGGCTATTAAATGTAATGCAAGAGGTACCTTTAGCATGAGCGTGCGGCAAGAGCGACACAGAGTACAGAGGAAGGCAGTGGCAGCAAAAGAAACTTTTTTTTAATCAGATAATGCGATATTTCTTTCCATTGCGCCTTTGGCGTCCCCATTTGTGCCACTAAAACTAGCGGCAGCGGGGGTGACTTCACTGTATAGTTCTGCCACTGCCCCTTTGTATAGCTTTGATGGTGGTAATTAACATAGGCGCATGGTTTATGCTGCGAGCTTAATACTTCTTGCAATCTCACTTCATACCTTTTTGTGGGATTTAGTGCAAATGCGCCATGGAAGGAGCCAGAATCAGACCAATATCAAATGATTTATGTCTTTGTTTTTTCTTTTGCCCACCTTGGGTTGCGTTAACCTCGCTGCTTCACCTTTTTGCTGAAATGAAATAATTTAACTAGATGAATGTTTAATGGTCTCTAATGCTAAAAGGACCTTAGTTTATGAGAACAAACGGTGCAGAAATGGTTTTATAGTTTTAATAACTTATTTAGCGGCGTATAAATTCATACAAATGTCACCTGTGACAATTAGCATCCACTTAGGTTAATGTAATAAAAAAAAACAGCAACCAGATTATTTAACGGGTATAAAATTGAAGAGGTGTCAGATTCTGAAAAATACTATGTACTAGTATACATATGTATGTATGTATATAAAAAAATTACAATAAGACTATAAATGTATTTAAGTTTAAAAACTAATTATTGGTTTTGACCCACCCTAGGGATATAGTGCTGCTGAAGATTTCCATAAACTTATTTTACGCATTGTTTGAGCCAAAGATAGTTAAAAAAAGAAGTTATGTTATTTCGAAGAATGACCTTTTTGAAAATCAATTAACCACATGATGCATTAATTTTTTATTGTATTTATCATGTTTCTGTTTTTTTATTTATAGGCACCGGCAATACCAGCAGCGATGGAACCTATAAGCCATCATTTCTTACGGACCAGGAACTTAAACATTTAATATTAGAAGCTGCCGATGGTTTTCTATTTGTTGTATCATGTGATTCAGGCAGAGTAATCTATGTATCGGATTCAGTAACGCCGGTATTGAATTACACTCAATCCGATTGGTATGGCACAAGTCTTTACGACCACATACATCCTGATGATCGTGAAAAAATTCGTGAGCAGCTTTCGACACAAGAACCACAAAATACTGGACGTATATTAGACCTCAAAACGGGCACAGTGAAGAAGGAAGGACATCAATGTAAGATTGATGATATTTCTATATAAATTTCACAATTTACCCATTATATGTTTCTTTTCATTCAAAGCTTCAATGAGGTTAAGTATGGGTGCTAGACGTGGCTTTATCTGCCGCATGCGTGTTGGAAATGTTAACCCGGAATCTATGGTTGCTGGACATCTGAACCGTTTGAAGCAGCGCAACTCGCTAGGTCCATCACGTGATGGGCAAAATTTCGCCGTTGTTCATTGTACGGGTTACATAAAGAATTGGCCACCAACCGATATGTTCCCCGGCGTTCACATGGATCGATCAGGAGACGATGACGTGCATTCATCACATTGCTGTTTAGTTGCGATAGGACGACTGCAAGTGACATCAACAGCGTCATCCGATCTAACCAGTGCTAACAACCAATCTGAGTTTATTTCACGCCATGCCATGGATGGAAAATTTACCTTTGTCGATCAACGAGTCTTAAATATCCTCGGTTATACCCCAACCGATCTATTGGGCAAGAGCTGCTACGACTTTTTTCATCCCGAAGATCACAGTCATATGAAGGAGAGTTTCGAGCAGGTGCTCAAGCAGAAGGGTCAGATGTTTTCTCTAATGTATCGCTTCCGAGCGAAAAATCGAGATTATGTTTGGTTGCGAACTCAGGCATATGCCTTCCTCAATCCCTATACCGATGAGGTGGAGTATATTGTTTGTACAAATAGTTCAGGAAAGTAAGTTCATATGAAACCCTCTTTTACCTGCGGCTTTTAAAAAAAAAATATTTTGCAGAACAATTCATTCCACTGGTCACGAGAATACCACACCAGATCATTCTGAGCATGTGTATGTCACGCCAGGAGTCGACTACACTTTGCCACAAGGTGCCCGCCGGGATCAGACTCCAAATGCTCCAACTGGCGGGACTCCTCAGGTTGTGTATAACACTCACAGTATGATCGGTGGTCATATACAACAACAACAAGGACAAAATAATGTACAACGTCCAGCAAGTGCACAAAATCCTGTACCTTATAATTATGAAACGGCGACGCATTCACCATTAGGGTAGGATAAGTTAAAACTATATTCAAGGCTTATAAAGGAAGATTTTGTTTTTGTTTTTAGGTATGGATCACCTGGTGCTCCCTCAGCTAATGCTGCCCACCTCGCAAGAATACCCAAAGCAAACACGTCTCCAACACCAGCAGCGGCTGCTTGGTCTCTGAGACAACAGCAGCCTGTCACAGAAGGCTATCAATACAACCAGATGAGCCCGTCTAGATCACCGAGTGGGCCAACGTATACCCAGCTCAGTGCAGGTAACTCTCGTCAGACAACGGCATACCATACAAGTGCTCAAACACCTCAATCTAATGCTGGTAATTTATCAACACAAATTGTATATGAGAAGTTTTGAATTTATTAGTTCCATTTTGTTTAAGGTATCTGGGGATGGCAAAACTCTGGTCAAACTGCTGATCCTGGTTCAAGCGGTTCGGGTGGAGGTCATCCTCCACCTGTTGGAAGTCAATCGCACCATCCGCCTCATGTTCAAGGGCAGCCGCAAGGTCAAGAATTTACTGATATGTTGCAGATGCTAGATCAAAGTGCACCTACTACCTTCGAAGATCTCAACATCAACATGTTTAACACGCCATTCGAATAGAAAAAAAACCTCCATTTGTTTTAACAGCTTCTAACATTTTTTATTGGATATTGTTGCATCGAGTCTTAGTCAAGTGTCCTTTTTTATATTAAGTGGAAAAGATATATGACGACATCGAGATCAACTAAGATTCAAAGAGTTGTTGTGAGTCAACGATCTATGTACATCTCATAAAAAGCTTAGATTTATATTTAAAAAGAATTCAGAAATAAATCTTCACGCGGCAAGCATTGAAAAGCATTTTTAACAATTGCATTTGAAAAATTCTGTGTGGTTAGTTAATTTAAAATTACATATTTAGTTGTACCACGACGCACAGTTTGTATCCAATTGTTCTTCTTATGACGGCTATTAAGTGCAATCTTTTATCTATATTTTTGGAAATCATTTTTCTACATCACGTATGATTTGAATAGTTCCAAGTAGCATCAACATGATTTCTTGCTTTACTCTGCGCATCGTATCTTGCAACCATTCAATAGCGACTCAATTCATTGGGATGAAATTCGTGGAGTTGGGGAGTTATGTATATTCGTTGGACCCACATCGAATAGTTTTTTATTCTTCAAAATTATAAGTTAGGTATATTTAAATAACTCATACTTTAAAACAATTTTTATAAATAAAAAATATGTATCATTCTTTTTTAAAATACATATACAAATATATATATATACATATATAAATATTTTCTTTTTTTTAAATTAAAATTAATATGATATTAAAAAGTATTTATTAAGTAAAAAAAAACAAAAGAAAATGTAACAAATCTTTAAAATAATTATTAAATCATAAACGGTATAAGAAAATAATTTTAAACAATAATTAAAATAATGGAGAACAGAAATATTTAAAAGAAAACAAAAAAGAGATCAACGTGTATTTTAATAATTTCGATAATTTGTATTGTGTGTGTAATTTGTCATGCTTTGCAAATAAAAATGAAACAAGTAAATAATAAAAAAATAGAAATTATGTGTTTTTGTTTATATTTGATTTTATGGCGTTAATATCGGCAATGTAACCGATTCCCAAAAAAATCGTCCAATCAATAAAATTATACAGGATTTAACGCTTAAAAGAAACAAATGTTTGCCTTTCTTATAAGCGGCATTTACTGTAAAACTAAAATGGAGACAAAAGAAGGAATCGAGTGAGCAACATCATAATTTTACGAGCGTTTAAAAATGCCTGAACTCGTACGTTTTTGTGCTTGATTGCACATAGATTCATTTGAAACCTCATTTTTGATGATCAGGGAAAAATTAGCGAAGTTTTGAGCCGTTTTGAGACAATAAATTCATAACTTTCCGAACGCGAATCTGAACGACCAATATACTGCATTTTTGCTCGATTTTGAGTTCAAAAATGTTTAAAACGTTATACTGAAGCTTGTGGTCGACGTACGAAAATATTTTATACGCCAAAATGACCGTTGATTAATCAAGATTATAATGAAATACAATTTTTGAAAATTGTTTCAAAAATAGGGCCAATATTTTCAATTTAGTAAAAAACTTGTTTTTTATCTATTTTAGCCCCTTAGCCATTAAAATTGTATGGACACCTGTGCATATTTCTTATTAGATACCTTTGTGAGAGAATAACCTTTCTATAGACACCTCAATTTCAAAGATCGGATCAGTATTGCACGACTTATAGCGGTTTTTGTCCAACCGAACGGACAATATTGAAAAATTTCATGAAAATGTACTTTCGCTTGTAATTGATTTTTAAATTTAGATTATGAAGCTTGTGTGCATTGCACAGTTATGTTTTATGTATCAAAATGTTTGTAATGGTTTCAAGAATGAAATTCAAGAACATTTAATGGGCGTGGTCAAAAGATAAGAACGTTATATTTCGTCAAGAAAAAAACATCAGTTTTGCAGCTTTTCAATGCAAAATTTTTGGGAAAACTCATTTTTTTTTATTTCTAATAACATATAAGGGTACAAGTCTATAGTAGGTACATTACTCTTCCTAATTTTCAAGTTTTCTAACAATTTTCCTAAGAATTTACTCATCGTAGTAATTTTGTTTTCCTTACTGCAGTTGCGATATCAAGAAAGTTCGTAGCGCTATGAAAAAAGTGGAAGAACCTTAACAAGTAACGTCCCGCAACTTTGGGTTCATCATATGGGTATGAATAACTTGTATACGACCACTTAAGCTCTTTCGACGATACCATAACTTACCAGCTGAATTGTAATATTCATTCGTTCCTAGTTGTCCATAATTCTTTTATCACGAATTGTTATCTTAATTTTTAATTCGAGTTTTATTTCGCCATTTTCTTAAAGCTGAAATTAGATCGAGATTCCACAATAAATAGAAAACAATGGCCAAATTCCTAAACGCAAGATTTGCAAAGCAAATCACATGCAAAGCAAATGAAAAAAGCAAGTTGAAATGTCCAAAGCATATGTTTGCATTGCATGCATATGTCATTTCGGAACGAATATTTGCATAAGTTTTTGATTGTTGCTGGAATCGATAATGGACTACCAGAAAAAAGAAATTTTATTAAAGATCTTGCTGAATTGTTGCACCACAACACCAATTTTTTACAAAAAAAAGAACACAAATGTAAAAAGAAACATTATTTATAAATCCTCCTCATGAGCCAATCTTATCGTTAACA
The DNA here is from genome assembly GCA_911387755.1 of Chrysotoxum bicinctum. NCBI lineage: Eukaryota > Metazoa > Arthropoda > Insecta > Diptera > Syrphidae > Chrysotoxum > Chrysotoxum bicinctum. The sequence goes on along the minus strand of OU426988.1, from coordinate 529,296 downwards.
GCAATTTTACCTCGTTATGAGTCCAGTTCTTCAAATTTCTAAAATTGTTTATGTTGTTAATGAGTCTTTTGATAAATTTCAATAAATTTTACTTACTTTTCTTCATTTTTTTCACCCATTATGCTTAAAAAACAAATAAATTAGACTCCAGACAGGCCTCCACATAAAACACAGTAAACAAATTTAAATGCAAGTGAAGTGCGCAAGATTTTTTTGACATTTGCACAAATCCATTTGCATTTGCGCATGAAAGTAAAATCTACTACGTTTAGGGACACTCTGCTTTGCAGGGATGTTTACGTTTGCATTTTGGAACTGTTTGCTTAGCATAATTTGCGCAAGTTTTGCGTTTAGGAATTTGGCCAATACTTCATGCGTTTATTTGTTCGTTATAAAGCATTTTAATTTAACAATATGGTTTGACAATGTTCATTTAAGGCAACTCAAATTTTGAAATTGTTTTGTTTTATTTCTAACTATACTTTGTTATGGAATTTTATTTTACTTTTTTTTTTACAAACCAAGTATTTATTGTGCTACGATTAAAAAACACTATGCTCCAGCTTCCAACTTTTGAAGAGCTTAATAAAAAAATGTATTTATATATAATGTATGTACTTTGTTTTTTATTTAATTTTGTTTAACTATTGATTTGTGTTTTAAAAAATAATGAGGTTCAGCAAACCGGACAAGTCCATAGAATAATTATTTATTTATTAAACGAGACGACAGGAAAATAAAATTGATTTTATTTGCTTAAAGGATTTAGGGGAGAATTTATAAATAATAATTAAACGAATTATGCGTGTTGTTCAAAACGCTTGGCCAAGTTATCACCATTAGCGCCAGAAAAGCTATCGATCACACTGGCATTCTTAATGAATACAAATGTAGGCATGCTTGAAATGTTGTATTCCATGGCGATATCTTCGCATTCATCAACATCAACCTGGAATTAAAAATGATTGTAAGCGAAACTTGTATGATTATTTAATATTGTTTTTATGACAATACCTTAACAACTACAACTTTATCAGCGTATTGAGTTGATAATTCTTCGAGTCTTGGGGCGATCATCCTGCATGGACCACACCAGGGGGCAAAGAAGTCAACCACAACCAATTTGCTTCCAGCAGCTTGAAGTTGGCTATCAAAATCGGACTGAAAAAAAAAGAAGAGAAATTTTTAATCTAGATGACAAAATAATAATGTATGTTTTTCCAAAATATTAATCGATTCGATAGATGCTATTAAAATAATGGTTTAATCGAGAAGGTTAAAACACACTAATCTGAAACAAAGAAAGGAACATTTACATAAATCGAGAGCTGATAAACTTCTTTTTATGATAATCCTTTTGTACATTTGTTATATTCTAGTTTGGCCATATAAATTAACCACATTTATGAATAACATACAATAAAAAAAAACAATTACTATCGGTATGCGATTAGCGATTAGCCTTTCCGCAAAAAAATGTGGTTTTTGGGAATTGTAAATTAAAAATTAATTTTTAAGTTGACCGTAAGAACATTCCACTTAATAATTTATTTTTATCTTCACCTGATAATTCTGTTCAAGTATTTTTGATTCTTATCAAGTATTTATGCTTTAAAAACTTGGTTATTCTATTCAATTACATAAGTCCTCAATCCCGTGGTTTGCATTCTTCAATAAAATCTTTATTTTCACTTTTGATTCAATATTAGAAGTTCTGTTATTAATTAGAATATTTCTCCAAAACATAAATTACTTTTTTTTTAGATACTTCTATGATTCCATCTAGACAGATTCGATTAGTTTCGCGCTTTATTTGAGATAAAAATTACTCAATGTGTTGTATGGTCAATTTACCAGGGTTACGGTTAATTGAATTTCATTATTAAACAATCGATTATAAGGATTTTACTTATCTATCCATTATATTTATTAGTAAATTATTTAAAAAGGCCAATTATTTAACATATTTGCGTCTTGAACTTATTTGTAACTTGTTCCGATGGAAATAAATTACTTGACAATAATTCATTGATTGCTCATCTTGTCCCGACTTTGGGTAAAATTATAAACGTCAATTAATTCGGTATGACTACATCGTATTGATGGATGATGCTAATGCAATGCGTCATGGGATTTGGAAATAACAAAATTATCCTTGAATATATTGTACATTCATTAAACTTTCATACACAATATATTTTTTACGAAACTAAAAAAAAAAAAATAGTAGGTATAGTTAAAATTAGCTCAAGCGATAGTGTCGCCGATATGAACATTTGATAAAAGCAGTGATTGTTCTGATAAACATTGCGGGAATTGGTAACAGTGTCAGGTACCTTTATAGTTGGCCATTAAAAGACCCGCTATCGAACATTACGGAAGCACAACGGCTTTATTAATAGACTTTTGGCCGGTTTTTCATAAAATACAGCGAACAATTCGGAGGTTGGATTCGAATTCAAAGCATCAAAATCCCTGCGAAAATTATAGTCTGGTTTCATATAAAAAAAATGTGTTTTGTACTAGTGTAATGAGGGCGAAGTTTCAAAGTCAACCTTATCTTGTTGTCGTCATTGATGAACTTACATACATATCTCAAAATATGCAGTTATAATATGAGACGATTTATTTTGATATCTAAAAAATATTTCCAAGAAATTGTTTAGAATAAAATTATTTGACTTTATTCTATTCTTTGTGGGTAATCATGAGTCATTTATTTATATAGAATGTTTTCCATCATCATTATTATTTTCATAATTCTGATGTATTATTTCAAAAGAATTTAAATAAAGATGTGTTACTAGGAAAGATCGATAACAAATTAAGTCACGAATCTTTAAATTGAGTGTGAGAAGGCTGCTAGAAAAAAGAAGCTGTTCGTGACTTTGTGTTGCCAGATTTGTTTTTGCTAAAAAATCTCCAGAAATAATATTTTCTTGAGGTCTTCACACCAAAAACAGGTAGGTATATATGTATCTACTATACATATCAGAGAAATAGTTTCTCAATATGTAGGTACCTATATTTATGTAGGAACCGAATGGAAGATTTTTTCTTGTATTATTTTAAACGATGACATGTACCTATAAGCTTAGATAGTTATAAGTGTGAAACAAACATTTTAAATATTAATCAAAAATTTCAATAATACAGATACAGTGCCCAGAAAATTATAAAGCACACTCATATTATGAAATAATCGAATGAGTCATTACGTCATTAGATATACAGACACAAATCGTAAACCAAACCGGCCCCATTCCAATCCCAGTCATTGGCAATGGCAACTTCCATTGCAAGGCGCTTCTAGAAGAGAAAAACCTCAAGTTGTGTTGAAGAACACTCGCTTCATTTGACCATTGTAGGCAAATCAATAATAAAATATTCGTACACCACATACATTAGCAAAATTAGGTCGCCAGTTAACCATAAAGCGATAAAAAACAAATCTTTGGCCACGCACACCAAACGAGGGAATTGCGAGTTGCCTCAACCCCAAGAGTTGTAATGATATCACACTTCACTTCATGTCATGAATGAATATCCCCTTTTCTTTATCATAACTGACAATTAAAAAATCTTGCCATATCATTCACTACAGATTCACATAATTAATAAAATTTTAAGCAATGATTTCAAGGACACGCACATTTACTGTTGACTTTGAAAATAAAAAACTTACCTTGTTCTTAACTTGGTACACCATTTTGTATAGATTAGCGGGTAATTATTTTTTACAGTAAAAATAATTTATAGGAATTAATTAATATTATCACTGGGACAAACAGACAACCTCACTGGGAAAAGTTAAATTAAGGAATGCCAATGCAGTGCGATGTGACGAATCGCGATGCGGTGTCGCTGTCAGAAATATTTGCCGCCGCTTCGTTAAATGTTTTTACTTCAATGACATGCGATGAGTTGTCAGGGTTGCCACTAGTACAATTGGAACATTTAGAGTACTTTTGTACTACATTTGTCTCTAACTGATTAAATACAAAGGAAATCGTATAACCTTCTTTTTTGTTTTTCAAAATAAGGAAACCACGTTTTACCTATCTATGTTACTGGTATTATATAGACAGATTTTAAAATTATGCATGGTAGTGCAGTGCACTATTCAACATTTCTCGGTGCAGTGATGACTACGAAAACCCATCAAAACAAAAGTACTCGCGGCCAAAGACTTTTTTAACAAGAATGAATCTTATGGCACTAGTTAGTTATGTTGGTTTCGTTGCTCGTTTGTTTTTTAGATGGAGGAATCAATAATAAAATAAGTACTGCTTCAGCATCTCAATCTATAAATGCTGAATGACAGAAGATGTATTATCATAACTTCAGTCGAATTCGAAATCAAAAAATGTTGATATTTTATTGGTGTAATTGGAAAATTCTTTCAAAATTATAAGTATAATAAGTAAGTTTCTATTAAAAAATATTTTAAAACAAAAATGGGCTCAAGCTGTAACTTTTTTCTTTTTGTATCAACAAAAGTGGGTCGTGGTAAGCATTGCACCGAATAACAACGAAATTTGATATTGTCGCTACAAAGAGTGTACATTTTATAAAGAAATTCAGCGCCAATGCTGTAAAATATGTTGAAAACAGAGGTGGAATAAAGAAAACAACACACCATTTTATCTACACGGATGATGAACCGTCAAACATGGTGGTCATCGCTGGTCAAATCCAGAATATCGATGAGATTATGGAAATTGTGATGTTACAAGAACAAGAAATGCCTCTAAAATGGGCTTTCCAAAATAATGAACCGAATCACCCAAGTCAAAATCAAAAAAATGGTTTCGGGAATCATGTTTTGGACTGGCCAGCTGACTTAAATCCCACTGGACACCTTTGGGGAGACCTTAGAAGAGCAGTTTATGATGTTAAATCAGACAATTATAGTCATACAACATTGTATCAATGTCCAATATCACATAAAGGGAATATGAAAGTAACACTACTATTTCAATGTTAGCTTTGAAAATTGAAATTTGTTTAAAGTAAAGCAAAATGGTTGTAGTAAATACAGATTCTTTTTAATAAATTGAAGTTTAAAAACACTAGCATTATTTTGTACCTACTACTATTTTCGTGTTCACAGCTGAATGTTAATAAAAGTTGATGAAAGATCTTTAAACTAGGCACACTTTAATTTTATAGGAGTAAATACTGTTTGTCAAAGTAGATCATGACAATAAAACAAACAGGACCATAGTATGTCAACAGTGTTATATGTTTTCTTGCTTCTTTATTTTCGTGCATTATTTGTCTTTTTTCTTAACACAACTGAAACCACTTCAAAATTGGGAGACTAGCCATCATTCAGAATATTATGAGTTTTGGCCAAAGGCAATTGTGACTTACCTATAATTCCCATAAAAGGAAATCTCATAATATGGTGAAATAAAAACAAAAAAGCTTATATTTGTTGTTTTAGTTAGTTTAAGTGAATTTGTGAAAATTTCTTACCCGATTATAATTATTAAAAAAAAGTATAAACTATGATAGTACCAAAATCCGAACCCCTGAAATGAGGTGGTGACTTGCAATTCAACTTTCGAATGTGCGTTGCAGTTCGATGCAAAGCGTTTTAGGGTTGATTTTCTCTAGTTCGAAAGTACATGTGGAGATGGCGTTTTATATTGGCGGTTAAATTTAAAAACTTCGTTTAAAAATTACGGATTCTTTCAAGCTTTTATTCATAGTTCTACTAAAATGATAATCAAGCCTATTCTTTATTACTTTCATAGAAAAAATGTATTTGAAGGAACATTTTCACTTTCTCAAAAAAAAAAAAAATACTAATTTCTTTTTGAGACTAGACCGTATTTTTTGTGGTTTCGGCAGAAATAATTGATCATGGAAAGACTGTGTGTTTATTTCGTTGACAAATTCATCTCATCGAATGGGCTCCCGATTGAACCGAGAATATATTGGATGATAAGGTTCGTATGGAAATGCTTAGGTACTATATGTATTACATAATGTACATACATATATTATGTTGAGATAATGTTTATTACATTGCTTGCAGAGATGTTTGGTTCTTGTGTGTTTTTCGTTCTTACGATCATAAACGAAAAAAGTGAGGTAATTCGAAAGCGATTGAAATGGGTTACGCAACAGTTTCAGTCTTAGAAATCGAGTATAAGATAAAAAATAAAAACTGTACTTTTAAAATATGCAATTGAATTTTTCTACAGCAAATCTAGGATTTCATATCACCCAAATTTGTAACAGCCTGGATTTACAATTTTATTATTTCTTAATGTATAAGCCACAAAAAAAAAAACATTGGTTTATTTTAGCTCTTTTATAAAATAAACTTATTTCGATTCCTGTTGGTTTGAGAGAAAAAGGTTTAAACTTCTGTGGTTAGTACTCAAAAAGATATAGCGCACGGAAAATGAAGGGGAAGCACCGATTGTTATATGCAAAATTGCGTGTACATATATGTACATACATACATATATGTATGTACTAAGCCTGAATTCTATAAAGTCTGTCATTTTAAAAATATTCCTAAAGGTTGACTGTACAGTATTTTTTTCTTTTATACTATGTAATCCTTTGCAAAGTACATATATTTTTTCTAAGTAATTTTTTTTTGTAATTTTCATTTTCATCAACAAAATATGTAACTGTCAAAAAATAATTTAAAGGACTAAATTAAAATGTCAAATCATACAAAGTCAAAAATGTATTCTTTTATCTCGTTTAAAAAATAATTGTACATTCAGATGTTTCTGCGAAAACTAATTTTAAGTCCAACGTTTAAATAAGTGACAGTTATATCAAAGGTCTGGCAATCGATTCCTAGCCTATATGCTTTCTAAAACACAAATATTTTTTGAATCTTAGTCGGTCGAACTCAGTAGAAAATTGTAGCTTCATCCATTTTTGCCGACAAGACGTACAAAGGAATGGTTGAGTTGGAAGTCACTATAGTTCCCGTCAGGCCACCAAGATTTACTTCTATTTTTTTTAAATTATTAAACTATGTTTTCCGGTATTCCGAAATCCAAATGCCCTTTACACACTTTATGTCTGCCAACAGAATTGATAATCTGTAATTCTATATCTTTATCTAATTTGCTCTGCTAATTTGCATAAACCAACTGCAAACAAATACTAGATTACTCAATTCTTTCTACACTCAAATACTTTGTGTAAGCCAACGAAACAATCCACCCCCAAAATAAATGTCTTCTGTCTAGAGTGAGTGCTATTAGCTCTTTGAATTCTCTCGCAATCATAATACCAGATACCACTCAAACATTTAATAGCAAACAACCCAAGAATATATTAAATTTTTGACGAGGGGCTACGACGATAAGGATGTTCATGTTTTGTTTCAATTATCGGTACAATACAATATAGATCCCAGGATTACACAAATATCAAGTTCCACCCCTTCATTTTTCGATCGTCATTATCATCTTCAGTGTCTCTCTACTGTCTATCTCTCTTTGTTTACATAGATCTCACGTTGTGAGATCCTGCGATTATTAGTTTCTTGACAGTGAAACTTATATCTCTCCCACTGGAACAAAAGCTGTGTTTATAAGGATCTAATTTCTGTGTTTAATATCCAGTGAAAATTATTGAAGGCAAAAAACAAAACAAAAACAAATATTTAACTTTTATCTGAAAGAGGGTGTGGGGTCGCATAAGCTAAAAGTGCACACACTTTGTCAAAATTTGATATTTGGGTTTTACTTAAATACAAAGTGATTGATTAATTAGTCCTGTAGTTATTTTTTTATAAGAAACAATATTTGCCTAAAAGGCTTTTGAAATTTGAAAGTTTTCAGCCCTAAGAACCGCTGAAAGCAAAACAAACTAATATTCAACAGTATCCAACTGTTTACGCCTATCAACTTGTGTCCATGTCTAGGGCGAAAATTAGAACAAGGTATGGAAAAGATTATAGAATGTATTCGTTTTGTATTAACATAGGTACATAGGAAAGAAAAAAACAGAAAGGATGCGTACTTCTTCCTGGAAGTGAAATTAAGAATATACTCGTAACATTCGACACCTCTAACTTTGAAATTAATTTATTGAAAAATTTCGAACTTTTCCAACAGCTTATGCAGATCACGAAACTATAAGCCAAGCATGGAATTCAAGCGATGAGCCTACTAAATCACTATACTCTTGTAGAAATATTGAGAACGACAATATGTATGTGTATTTATGGCTATCCTTGCTTTTTTGTTCACACTTCAGTCACGGGTCGTTTATTTATCAACAAATTTCCAATTTTTGTTCGGAGAACATCCAAAACTATCGAGTCCTTTTTTCTAGGCAAATGAACTCGGAGTTTTGTGAAGTGTGTGCCACAATATTGCATCAGGAGCTGACCGCACAATTTATCAACTATGTTCTCTATTGTTTTCAACAAACAGTTGGAACAAAGCAAATCCATTCCAAGCCATGAAGTTGAACCGTGAAGAAGGCATATTCCACACACACAATAGTAGTCAAGAGGGTCGAACAAAAATGCAATTCGCACATAAGTTTCGTTGTCTATCTGTATGTATGTGCCTCTTCAAGTGACAGAGAGACCTTTATACAATTGTCATCAAGAAGCCGTGCGAGGCAATCAAACCTCGATTATTGGATCTTGTCAAAAGAGGACGATCGTATATGTAGAAAACCATCAAACATACTTCTAGGTAGCCTTTGTCCTTTATAACACACATGAAACTAATGATTTTTTTTTATCCAATGAATAGTGAATTGCTAGGGGCTGTTGAATAGAGCATTTTGTGACGCTAAAGTGGCAATCTTTTGTTGAAAGGTCTTTGTGGTGAGCATTTTTTGTTCCAAGTAAAAACTCAATGCTTTCTGACGGAAGTGTGCCAGATCTGTAACAATCCTTTTTTTCTTTGAGAGAAAATGAATTTTAATCCGATATAATTAACTGCTTAACGTCATTTACCGACAAAAAAATACCGTAACATTTTTTTTAGTTAAAGTAATCTACAGCTATAAAAGAGACATAATGGAATTAAAATTCATCATTAGAAAAAAAACCGACATGGGAGTTTTGTTTGAATCCAAATCTTGGTAAGCCCTCTTCAACGGATTAAATATAATTTCTAAATAATAATAACATCAACATTTAAATGTGAAGGGTTGATAATTTTCAGTTTAAATTTTTTGTTCCGAATTTTAATCCTTTCCCGACGACTGCGACCTTCAAATGTGAAATGAGCATTTCGCTTCTCGGTTCGTTAACTATTTCGTATGTGAATATGCATCGTCTCTCTCTCTCTCTCTCTTGACATGTAATGTTCTTTATTTTCACAAAATGCCAAAAATTGACTTCCTGCATTAACAATCATATTTGCATATTTAATTTACGGATGATGCACACGTTTATTATAGGGATTTTGTGTCATAAGTAGTTTGTAAGGACATTGTCATCCCTTCACTTTTTTTCTATTTGGAGCAATGTCATCATGAATCCCTTTAAAAAAACACATTGTTTTGATTTTGTTTTTATGGTAATTTTCTGTCTATAAATCATGAAGGAACGTGTGCTTGCTGTCAAATAATTTAAATGGTGGGGTTGATTATTATTGTTAATTATTCACAATTGGAGGGATTTTCATTTGTTTAAGTTATCGAGTGCAAATTTCAATATTTTGCAATATCGTTTGGCGAGTACATACATAAGTGCGAATTTTAACAATTTGCAAAATGTATGCAAATATTATTTTTTTTACTAGGGGAGTGAGCAAAATTTGTTTAAAAATGTTATGAAGGTTCCAGAAGGAAGGTTTTACGTATTTTAACCAGTCAGCGCCAGCAGCTCCACAGGAAACTTGTGGCAATAAAATGCCACTTTAATTCCCATTTATTTAAATTTGCATATTGCAAACGGTTTACCAATGATAATGGCTGTATCATCGATCATCTAGATGAAAGGCATACATTGAGTAACAGTGGGAACGCAATCCATTAAACAATGCATTGTTCAAAATGGCGGATAGTCCTCAAATATTTTGGTCGGTCTTATGGCCCAGCCACAAATATTAGTATCTTTAAAAACATAAATATTAAAACAAATTATAAAACTTAGAAAAATATTAAGTTTATCTGTAGTACGGTATGTTTTTAAAAACAAAAACCATATGAAACGAAAAATACGAAATGCTACAAACATTATAACGCTTTAATGCCTGAATGTTAAACTAACATCCGCTGATTAAGTGTAAATTTCTAAACGTCAAATATTTAAGCATTAATGCTTTTCAACAACTTATACTGATATAAATGCATAAGCAACAATGGATCAAGAATTTTCTTGAATCTCGTTTGCTTGCAGTTTGCACATCAGTAGATTTAAGTTTTCAATAAAAAAAAACCGCTTACACAATAAGTTATGCAGGTTTGATCCATCTATATAAGTTTGAGGGAAGTGATTGTACATCAATAATAGTATGGGTTTTGAATTTACATTGAAATTGCCAGTTCAGGATTATTCTTTAAAACAATCTCCAAATGATGTCAAATACAGAGAAAAACTAATTTTCAACTTTCTCAAAATTTGTGAGATTTTAAAAATGTGCACTGGATATTTATATAAAATATTTCTTGTGAAAGCAAGACTTGGCGCGCTGTAATCGTTATGACTTTTTTAATACCCTAAGAAAGTCATAATTAAAAAAAAAAAAATAAAAATGTCGTTACAACTTTTTTTAATACTTAAAGGAAATTTTTAAGCTATACAATAATGTAACAGAATTTTATATTTAAAAAGAGTCACTATTACTGAAATAATTATAGGGCGTCTGGGCACAACAGTGAAAAAATAATTTAACGGAACCATAGGATTATAACTCAAATAAACAAAAATGGACTGTAACTCTTAAATCATTTAATCAAAAGAGCCATAATATTAATTTTTAAGGATATATTTGAAACGGAAAAAGCGTGTTATTATTTCACAATCTCAGTCTGAGTTTTTTTTTTTATAACTGAATAATGCCACTTTCAAAAGAGGCTTCGGAAATCCTTTTTAGCATTTAATCTTAATGGATCCCTACATTACTATATGTATTTGAGAAAATGTGAAAATCATTTTCTAAAATAGTTAGAAAATTTCGAAAATATATTTCAGATCAAAAGTAATTTTAAACGAAATTTCAAAATTCGTAAAAAAATATATGTAAATATCTATGTATGTACTCGTATATAAAATTTTTGACTGATTAAAAAAATTATTTTGGTGCTTAAAATACATGTAATTTATTTTCAAAACATTAAGCCCCTTTTAGACGATCATTTCAATTCAGTTTTAGTTGAGCTATCAGTTAAGCTTTCAGTTAAACTGATGTCTAAATGCAAAAACTGAAGCGTTTAACTGAGACTGAAACTGATGAAATTCTCATAAGTTTTCAGTTCAGATATCAGTTAAACTGGTATGTATACATACTTTTCAGTTCAGTTGTCAGTTTAGTCGTCATTTCAATTTTAGTTAGCGGTGATTTATTAAGCGACAAAACTATAGCTATTGCAATAAGGCTTTCATCGTCCATTACGCAATGTATTTCCTCTGATTTTCGACTGCTCACAAGTAAAATGAAAGCCCAACTGAACACCGGACTGACGTCTAAATACACTGCCTTTTTTAACTGAACTGACATCTGAACTGATAACTAAAGGAACAACTGATCGTCTAAATAAACTGCCTATTTTAACTGAACTGACAACTGAACTGATAACTCAAGGAACAACTGATCGTCTAAAAGGGACTTTAGTTTCAAAAATATTGTTCCACTCATTTTGAATGTATTGATAAGAGGGTTGCAAAAGCTTAAGTCACTGTTTAGCTTAAGCTTAGCTTTAATTCACAAGCTAATTACTGACTTATGAATTAAAAAAAAAATTAATTCATAAGTCAGTTGGTGACTTGTGAATTAAAAAAATTAAATCTTAAGCTTCTTAGTGACTTATGAATTAACAAAAATAATTCGGAACCTACTTAGTGACTTATGAATTAAAAAAATAATTTACAAGTCACTTAGTAGGTTGTGAATTGATTTTTTAAAATCATAAGTCACTAACTTAGGAATTAAATTTTTTTAATTCACATGTCATCTACAGTCATCTACTTAGTGTTTTTAATTCAAAAATTTGCAACCCTGATTGATAAACTATTATTTTGATTCGTAAAATTATTCTAAACCTGTATATTATTCTACAGTATAAAATCAGTTAAACCATTAACGTGAGTCGAAACTGAGAAAAAAGTTTTTTGTTGGAAAATTGTTTCATTACAAAAATAGATGGCACATGTAATATACAGTATATGTACACAAATTTATCATTCAGACCGTTGAAGCTGTTTTCGAGTAAAATATTTTCCACAATGTTTGTAAAAAGTTGAATTGAGAGTAATAATATATTTGAAAACTCTTTTGCTTAAAGCTTGACACTGTAGTTCTTAAAAGAAATGTCAAATGTTGATTTAACTTTGAGAAAAAGTAATTTCAGTAATTTCAAAGCATATTATGCAACATAAAGGTTTTCTATTTATCATGCGTCTAAGTTGGTACAATTCTACGCATATATTTTGTTTTACTTGATTTCGCTTATTTATTTGACGACACTTATCATCAAAAAGTACCAAAAATTTACTGAACGCGACCCATTGAAAATAAATTATAAATAACACTTCTTGTTTCTAGAGTTCGTACCTCAGCTCTTTTGTTTTATGCATTACATCAAATCTTGTCCATGATATTTATTGCGATAATGTTAGAAGAGATTTAAAAACATGTTATTGCAATTGTGTTTAAAACTGCCAAAATCATATATGTGAAAATTATTAGTATGTATATTAAGCGACAAGTGAGACTTAAAAAGGAATGTTTTTCTGCTGTACCTGTATTGAATGTTGGAATTTCAAAAAAAAAAAAAAAACGAAATATTTATAATATCTTTACTTTCGATGCGAGATTGTATTTTCATTAAATTTTAACAAAATTTTACAATATTAAAATTACTATAATACTTAATTCAAAAAGAGAAAAAATACCACTTAAATATAGATAATATAACTTAATACACTTAACTGGGATTTGTTTATTTTATTTTAAATTTATATTTTGACAAGAAATCGGATTTTTTTTGTGTTTTATTGGAATGTGACTAGAAAAAGAACAAACTTAATAATCCATCAAACTTTAAACATCCACCATATACAACAGGCACGCTACTTATATTCCTATTTTTTATAACGATAGGTCTTGGATTTTAAAAAGAAAATAATCTATTCTAATATAGAAACTTTCATATGTATGTAGTTCGAAATAAAAATAAATTAAATTAAAAAGAAAATTGAGATCCATGTTAAAACACCCCCGTAACTTCTTCTGGCTGAGGTTGAAAATGATGACCCTGGTATAAGTTAGTCGTGTCCATTTGAATATTCCAAACGTTATCGCGACCAGTGTTGCTGTAGAAAAAGTCAGGACTTGAATGACCACTATTCGCTTGTTGGTATTGGGATTGGGATTGCGGTTGGTGCTTGATTTGACTATTTTCAAAGTAGGTCTGATAGTTCTCGGAATAGGTGGGTGAGATACTCTGTGAGAATGATCCATTTGGATCGACGTAGTTGGGAGTAGTAGTTGTTGTTGTATCATAAACTGTGTTGTAAATATTTTCATCGAAAAACGAGCTAAGATTGTCCAAGACATTGTTGCTGGTTGGAAAGTTGCTGCCACTCATCTGACATATCTGGCTGTTATTCATGTCTGTCAAAGCCGAAGGCAGATAGTAGTCATCTGAACTACTCGCCGATGATGTTGAGGTTAGACTTGAGGTATCATCACAACTCTCGTATAGCCATTTGGGATTCAGTTGACTTGTGGAAACTTGACCTTGATCCATGGATGGTGTTGTTTGATAATAAATTCCATTCGACGCTGCCGTAGATGAATAGTAGTTTTGACTGGGCCCCGAATTTTGGTAGTAAGGAATTTCATTGAGTGTGTCTTTTTGACTCTGACCATGGTGATGGTACATGGTATTTTGAGAATTATAGTGCTCATTCGTATTTGGCCATGAATAAACTGTTCCATCTGATGGATAATTTGAAGATCCACTGATTGCCGTCACATTTGTCACAATTGCACTACAGCTGCAACTCGATATTGGACACTGACACTTTTTCTTCGGAGAGAAATTATCACTGAGGATTTTCGACGACGACCGTTTGGTTCCTCTAAGACTACAAAGTTTGTTATTCAATGCGGCATCTCTGGCAAGCATCATTGCCAAGCTTCTCACCCGGCGGCCACCACCTCCCAATAGGCGCCTAGCCTCACTAGAACCCTTAGCTTCGGGGCGAGGATGATCGTGTGTTCCTTTTGCTTGGAAGAATATCGCATTTCCAGCTTGACGCCAGAAGTGTGTCACCGGATATCCGCAATGGCCTCTGCAGGATTGTATCTCAAGACGGCCAGTGCAATTTCTAGAAATAAAAAGAGAGAAACAATTCGTTTAGCTATTAATAATTTAATCAGACATTTTTCGCGAAAACATCTTAAAATATCTGAAAATTTCAACACTTTGAATATTCTATTAGACACTTACCTATTCGGGCATTGTTTCCCTTGTTGCTTTCGCCGGGCCTTGTCACAGATAGCTGGCCTCAAATGCACACTATTTCCATTTGGCAGCTTGCACTTTGCCGTACACAAAAGCACTCCCAAGCAACTTTTTTTCAAAATATTAACATTGTGATTGTTGGTATTTCGCATGGCCCAACCGGAAGCATGTTTTTTGGCATCTTCACTTGTCGACGAATACACTAAGCGACAATGTCCATTTGACCACTCGTTAAATTCATCGAACTCACTAACCGCTGGCACAATTGTGTCATTTATATCCCAGTCTATATTAATGCGAGATTTCGTTGGTGGCGGACTAGAGCCACCATTGAGCACTGTTAACGAACTTATTATCACCATATCTTCAAAATGTTTGATTCTTTTATTATTAAAATCTTCTAGACTTGCGATTTGTTTTTTTTTTTTTTCTTTTATACCTATCCAACTTTAGTTAAATCGGTTTTGCAGAAGGTGCAACGTCCGAACCCAACGACTGCGCAATGTAAACTGATTCCCTCATCAGAAGTCACTTTTCTAAGTCCCTTCTCTCGTGATGGCAAGTTCCATTGCGTTAGCCAGTTTTTAGGGATGGTTAGGTTTTGTACGTTTTTCATGGAAAAGGTTCCTTTTTTCTATACTGGGTTCACAGTGTAAAATGGAGATTTACGTGTGAGTGTGTATCTGAAGAACTTCTATAGGTTTTTAGCTCCGCCTTCTGCAGTGAGGTTATCCAAAATTTTCAGATACAAAATAATTTTTATCCACATCGGTAGAATACTGTTAGGATATGAGTACCTACGTTTTTTATGCGTTTGCGATTTTCTATACTTTTCATTCTATCCCACTGTGTGACTACTTTCTGATTGGATGGATATACTCGAACATACGACACGACACTTTCAAGCCCCTCGGGGTTGATAATGTTGTAATTGACTTAGGGGGGCTAATAGCCACAAAGAAATGCTCACCTGGGTTTCTTTGGCACTTTGTAGAACAAACAAAACAAAATGAATGGCTTGAGTCTTTTGCTGCCAGGTGGGAGTTGGTAGTAGGTAATCGGTATAGGAATTGAAATTAGCAGCAGTTGTATGTCAAAGGAAGTTTAAATTCTTGTAAAATTGTGTTTTTCTGTGTAACAAGTACAACTACTGTGGTGGGGTGGTGTGTTATGGTGCAAAACATGGGGGCGGTATAGTAGTAGTGGCATCGACATACAAAAAGGGTTATACCTCACTTTGTCTACGCGACAATTGGTAGTCTTCTGAATTGCAGATGTTACGGTATGAGCCTTTGTCTTTTATCTAGTTTTTTTTCCTTCTTACTCGTAGTATAAGCAAACTCAGGTGCATAAAATTTTTCTGTTCGCATCCACCTATCTCTTTAAATAAGTTTGATTACTTTTCTTTGAAAATTATTCATACTGACATATCTACATGTATATGTAGTATGTACCTTCCTGACTATATTTACTTCTTTTTAATTTAATCTTACTCTAACAAACATAAGTGGGTACCTAGATACAAAGATTCTGTAATATTTTCAAGTGTCTATGTGTTGTTTGATAATTCTCTAATTTTGGGAACAAAAGGTAGAATGTTATTAGAATTTAAAGAAGTGTTTGAGACTGTTTTATATAAAACTAATAACTATAATACTTAAATTGTGTTCAAGTTTACTTATATTTGAACCCTGCTAAGTTTTTAGTAAAAAGGACAATAAACGGAAACAAATGCGATTCACACGATTCAACTCATTTTTACTTGCGATATAGGTACTATAGGGCAAGTTCTGCATTTGGAAAAAAATCGAACTCGAGATTTTGATCAAAGTTGACATTACGATGATAGCGAAGACGAAAAACGTGGGTCCGACAATTCCGTCTGTCTGTCTGTATGTCTGTATGTCTGTACCTCGAACTACAGCCTAAACCACTGGACCTATTTCTTTCAATCTCGGTACTTAAGGGTCTTCGGTGATTTTCTAGAGGAGAAATTGAAATTTTTTTTAGGTCCAAAACTAACGGTACCCCCCATACACCCGTAATGCAAAATCTTATTTATCTCGAAAACGGCTCTAACGATTTTGATAAAAAAAATTAGGTGTGATATTATGAACATAGGCTACATTTTGGTCAAAAAAAAAAATTTGGGGAAAAATGTTATTAGGGATACCTGACATAGACCCGTTGTTTTTACTTTCGACTTTCTCATTAACGGCTCTAAGGATTTTAACCCAAAATTTTCAGCAGGAGTCACCTTAAGTTTAAAATAATATTGTATATAAAAATATTTGTTGGGTTTAAAAAAAAAAAAAAAATTTTAAATCAATATCTTCAAAACCTATGAACGATTATTTTTTTTAATTATTTCCTAAAATCAATATTATTTAATACTTAAAATTCGCATCCCACATTTTTTTCTTGAAACATTTTAAAGAAATTTCTTATATAAAAAATTTATTTAATAATAAAACGATTTTTTAAAGTTTGTTTGCATAAATTCATACTTTTCTAGAAATCAGAAGTCAATTTTATGCATTTGAACATTATTATCTCATTAAATCCATGTTTTATATTGATAAAATGTATCTTAAATTCCAAAGTACTTTTACATAAGAGCAAGTTCGTGCGATCCAGTCGTGCATTTTATTTAATTTGTATTGGTTGTTAGAATTAGATCTTAAAAACAAAAATCAATAAAAATATTTGGAATATCTGGTAAGGTTTGAGAGAAAAGAGCAATAATCCAGTAAAAGTAAAGCAGGCAACGCATCGTCATATTGGTTGATTCCATTCGGTAGTCAATATCAGAGCATAAACATATTTAGTTGAAGAAACTTTATACTTTATGTAAGAAACAATCGAAAAAACAAGAAGACGAATTCAAAAAAGGGAAAACAGTCAGATCAAGATGTCAGATCCTGATTCAATTCGTTTAAGTCATTCAAAGAACGAATCTGGGATGAAATTGGTTAATTCTATCGATTCTATCACTTGTTTATTGGTTCAACAAAAATTTCTTGTGTGCATCTGGCTCTTGAGCAACAAGTCACTCCAGTAAAACCTGGTTATGCCTTCTCCAAAAATATTTACATATACATATGTTGGGAAAATAAATTTCTCGTAAAAACATATTATAATTTTGCTCTTTTTTTAAACAATTGAAATGTTAGGCTCAACCAGTGTGTTGCAAAATTAACCAAAGCAATTGAATATTGAAATGACAAAGCTCTTGACAACAATTTTTTCAACAGGGTGAAAGTGTTCGTTGAATTCTTTAAAAAGTTTAAAAGTCTCTTATCTGTGTGAGAGTTTTTGTGAGATTTTTATAGTATGTGGCTGTTAGGGAATTCAGTGGACCAGACGAAGACTTTTCGAAAAAGGATTGGAAATATTGAAAATAAATTTTAAAGGCGAAGGTTAGTGCTTATTGCTAGATAGACGTATTTTTGCAGACAAATAACTTCGTGATGAAAAATAACCTCGAATATATCTTAAAAACCGAAATTTTAGATTTACATATCTTCATATCTCGAAAGCTTGACGTTTCTAGAATCGGATTCGAACGAAAAGTCGTGCAGTAACATTGTGGTAAAAGTTCAACTAAGTATAGCTTTAAATTTTTCTATGCATTGAATATGAAGGCTCTTCTATCATTTTCCATCAACTACGTTTGCAATTACCAAATCGCAACGTTGTACAAGTTTCACCCATTCTGCATAATGTATCTACGGTTAAAGTAGATAGTCATATCCATCAGAGAGAAGCTAAATAAAATATTACTCAATCTATTGAAAAGATCTATTAGATTGGGATTGCATCAGGCCCACTTTCAATGACTAAAAGATGAGTAGGTATAAGTATGCATGTGAACAGGAGTACCTACACAATTCAACCCCGTTGACAAGATGCAAACGTGAAATATTATGATATCTATTTCAGAAGAACGTTGAAAAATGAAAGGCGTGGGCTTAGCACAACAAAAGTAGCGATTGGTATGAGCCTTTGAATGGACCCTTTCTTAACATATTTTTGGTTTTAAATCGATAGTACTATTTTAAAATGTACTCGAATGGTCTTATGAACCCAAATTTTGGACAGAAAGATACACACAATAATGCAATGCCAATGAAACTTTCATATTATATCACAAACTTCAAACCCTCAACGTTTACCAATTGCTTAGGCCCTAGCAGCTTTTGTGTGAATTAAACGTTCTAAAATTGTGTTTGATGAACGAAACTAATAATTTCAAAAATGAAAAATACTTTTAATCTATGTAAACCACCCACCGTGATATATTTTAATATCGAAACCGTGCAACCTCAACACTGCACAGCCTTCACTACTTTTAAACTCAGCGAGAAGCCACTCCAAATCGCAATTACTTTGATACTTTAATATTCATACTGACAATCAAGGGCACAGACGCGATTCACATTAGACATGATTTTAGTCATGTACTTACGCCTAAAGCAAGGGTGACCGACCGACCGCAAATCCAAGCTTCTTTCGTCATTTCAAAAGAATTCTCAACATCAACTCAAAAAGTTATTAAATCAAATAGAAAAAATATGCTTTAGTTACTATACTTTACAACATAACATAGCCACCGTTGATGTATCTCCTCCAGTCAGAGTTTCCCTTTCATTTGACACAAAAAATATGTTCTCAGACTTTGGTTTTGTCACTGAATGACTGAATTGTACTTGCTACAATATGCTACTTGTCGTCCTTGTCACCAGATCGACCCTCTCTCCAAAGCATTGTTCTTATACAACATGTAACAAATATGAGTGCCCTCTTGATAAACGCTACTCCTTTGGGAATTTATGCAATCTGAAGAGGCATTCCCGGAGATTCAACCCCCAATCAAGAGGCATGCAGAAATATTGCGGATCATTTCGAATTATGAAACACACCATAAGTTTTCTCACGCATCGCTTGCTTACAAAAGACGAAGAAGACGATATCGCGCTACCATCAGGATGGGACAGGCATCACTAGGCTACTGTAATGTGAAATTCCTTTCAATTGTTTTCAATTAGAGCAGAGGCCAGTTAAGTTTGAGGTTTCCTTGTAATTCATGCTTCGGTTTCGGATTCACATTCCGTTTGGCTGATTTGTTGAGTTGTTAGAATATTATCGAATGTTGCTCAGAAAGCCTCGTTTTTATGATATGCATTCTCACTAAACCGCGACTTTATGGTTTTCAAGTATTTTGTAACTTCGTATTATATGATTTCCATCAGATTGAAACTATTGTTGCGAAAATGTGTATTCATCGTATTATGTTCACCTTTTCTGTGCAAATATCCAATCTCTAATGAGAGTATCAAGTGATCCTTCGGGCGCTTGTGCTCGGGAACTGGATCGCCGCACAACCACAGATGCTTTAGAAAAAAGTGTTTTCTTCTTTTCATAAAAGGTATGCATTCAATAGCATTTCTTCGGATAGGTCCTTGATGGATTGAGTTCCTTTTCGGATTCTTGTGTGTGTGTGCGACATAATGTGAAGTATGTTAAACCATATTACGTAGGTACATTTGGCGTGATCACAATATGCAAATTCACAAAAAGGATCTTTAAGGATTTTTTGTTTTCCTTCGAGGTTGTAAGAAACATTTTGGTGCGAAACAAATGTAACAATAGTATCGTTTTGATTGATTAGGTCATTCAGATCGATTTCATTGTATGGAATACAAAAATGGTAACTTATACAATTTATACATGTAGATTATCATCTTTTGAGGCATTAATTTTGCATAATGGATTTGAAGTGAATTATGCACAGGCAAATAGGTCTTAAATGACCTTAAATATGGTGGTCTTATGAATGCCTAATAATAGTTTTGATCTTTGAAGTGACATGCAATCGTACTACTTACTATTATTTTTTTACAAGAAAAGTCATGACCATAGGCTTCCGCAAAGAGTGGATAAAATGAATGCATCTGTCTCGGCTCAGGCTCAAACAAAATTCGAGGTTTTAGTTAAATCTAACTTTGCGATGATGAAGAAATTCAAAGTAATAATGTGTGGGCCTCAGGAGTATATCTATCGATCCGGAGCCTTAAAGTATCAATATTCATTTTAGCTCATTAAGCTCGACTTGCACTTCATTCTAAGCCCGAAGATCGATCGGGACTCGATCTATAAGATCCGTAAAAGAGATCGAGCAAAAAGATGAGCGCGGCTAACTTCAATCATCATTTTTTTATCATTTTTCATTAACCAGCAATTAATTAAGAACATGAAATTCTTGAAAACGCCGGCCGATTGGATTAAGAGCCTAAATTGTTTTTGGATTTTTTTCTTGAAAATAAAATGAAAACTGGAAAGTGTACAATTTTGATCCTTTCAAAAATTTTAATTTTAAATATTTTTTTTTCATAACTTGGTTTAAAAAAAAAACATCTGTTTAAAAAATTTTGAATTGAAGGTTGTAAGCGCCTTAATTGAGAGAAATAGACCTTTTCATACGAATTTTGGCCAGTCATGACCAAACCTAAACGCTCTATATTTTGTTGGTATCCTATTTGCGATTCACTCGCTAAACATCGTAGAAATCCAAGTTAGAAAAAAGAGCTTCAGGAGATTTAAAATTGGACATATTTTTTAGGTGTTTTAAAAAAATTTAAATTTAAAAAAGATTTAAAAAATACATTTTAAAGTTATAGGTACCTGTCATTTCATCATTTGAAGGTTCCTGTTCAGGCAAACCTTAGCGTATCATGATCCTGTACTGATGTCGATGTCCTCCAGTTGGCTTCAGGGACCCCGAATGGTCTGCTCTGCAAATACATGTCCTCTGTCGCGTTGTCGTCAGCCATACATTTTCTGTCCGAATAATGGAGTTTGAATCGAAAAATTAGATCCCTACTTCCGATATTCTTTGAAATTTCCAAATTTTATCTCGAATTGCCTCCGTCACTTATGCAAACATTCCTGGGGGAAGAAAACCTCTTAGTTATGGAAGGAGTTTATTGTATATTTAAATTGAAATTTATATAGGTATTTCTTCAAAAATTCATTTCATGTCAAATAATTATGAAATAATGTACGTGAGCCTTCAATTTGAAAGAAACACCCCTGGAAATAGTTATTGGTATAAGAATTGACGGAATTCATAGACTTAAAGTCCTTAATTGATATTAATTGATGGAGAACTACTTCTAATGCATCATCTATTTGGTGTATTGTATGAATGTGTTCGATTTGAAAGGAAGCGCAACACCCTCCGAAAAATCGTTGTTTAGTTTTATGATTAACAGACAAAATTTGGGAACACATAAAAACATCGTATTATGAATCAGAATTAAATCTTTTGGACGCATGTGTAGTTTTTGGAGGGATAGTGGAGGGCTGGGCTATATGAACTTTATACGCACAATTGGACCGCACAACTTTCTAGTTCTCAGTTAATTATTTTTAATTGAAGAGTGGGGTTTATATACGAACGTAAATTGAGGGACAAGTATAAGACCGTGACTTTGAATATCAAATGTAATTGAAACAAAGTTACACCAATGCAAGTAGGGAAATGCTATTGAACTCTCTTTTCAAGTTTTGACTACAAAACATTCACATACATATGTATGTATGTATGCTACGACAGATTGCTAGGAATTTTTTTTTTTGTACCACTCAAGGTAATAAAGTGGTTTAAAATAAAAGAAGAGCGACATCTTTATGAATCATCTCTCCTGATAAATATAGCAATGAAGCTTAATGCTTTTTATACAACTTTATTGCTTTCGGTAAATTATATAGCTTTTTGGTTTCATTGAAATATTCAAAATTTTACATACCGCCCTTTTAAGACAGAGAACAAGGAGGAATTTCGTACAGTTTTATTTTCTATAATTTTTTGTTTTCATATCGAATTGACCTAAACAATTTGATATGGAATTTCATATGGAATTACTGTTATTGCTTAAAAAATTAACTTCACGGTATTGTATATTTCTGACTTCGGATTCGAGTTCTCCAAAAACTAAAAACCTCCAGAAAAGTTTTGGTTTTTGCAACCAAATAATTATTTATTATCGGAAGCTTGGATTGAAAACTTTAAGAAATTGCCACTTTAATATAAAAAAAGGTATTCAGCCAATTTAATTGAGTATATTGTTGCCTAAAATCTACTTCTTATTACTTTTATAGACTTCTATAATGTAAGATCCTTGAAGGTAACTATATAAATTGCCCCTATCTTGCGTCAATATTACAAAGAAAATTTAAAAAACCAAAATCCTAATCATTTATTACAATTTTCTTAAACTCTTTCTCTAGCTAAAGAATCGTTAATTTGCTTTGAAAGTTTCTAACCTATAGTTTGTTTTTATATCTTCATCTAATCTTTAGAGAAACGTTAAGTAAGTGTTGAAGTCCTAATTGCACGATCATTATAAGGAAAAGAAAACCCTTCAATTTGGTGTAACTCTTTTAAAGCCATGTGTTGCTTTATAGATTTCGTCTTTTAATCAAAATCAAACATTTCAATCTTTAAGATCAAACATGAGGATAACACCGAGGTGTTTATATGCGCACCCTTAAAAAACGGTACCTTATAATTTATTTTGTTTATGTGTGGACTTGCCTATTTGTATCTTCAAAGATTTCTTACTTGTAACTTATTAAGAAAGAAATTAGATAAGAAAGAAAAACGAGTTCCGTTACGGAACTACACATTTAGGAAGTTGGATGTGAATTTCGCAAACAGGAACAAAAGACCCTGTAAAGGACATTCATTTTGTTATCCTTTTCTTGAGGTGATTTTGTCGACACCTTAAGGAACGTGACAAAAGATTTAAGAAAACAACTTCATATTATTCCCGCGCATTAACCTTTTCTCACAATAAAAACCAGGACTTTTGTTCGGGATGAAGGTCTAGGATATGGCGAAACGATCATAATGTACCTATACACATATACTTATGCGACGTTTGATTTTTTTAGATACATATCTGTCAAGTTCGTGATCCTTTGAATATTCGTCGGGTTGTCTATCTAAAGGCATCGCAACCCCTAAATTTGTTATGCATTGTTTGGTGGTAGTGTAAAGTGCGGCCACAGCCATGGTATTTAGATTTCTGTATTGTATGGGAAAATAACGCTCAATTACCATGCCGGCGAACGCAATGAATAGGTACTTATGATTATTTCAATGCAAAGGTCCTTTTGATGTGACGAGTGGAAATTTTGAATGACAATGTGAATTGCATAATACTGTTTAAAAGTCATTTCAGGGTTGACACTTATGACATCGTAAATTGAGTGCAAGGAGGATACGGAACAATAACTGTTTGACATTTTCAAAGTTATTTCAATGAAAGTATTTGGTTGATCATCGTAAAAATTAAATTCAATTAAAATCGTAAATTAAAAGAAGCAATAAGGACACTAATTTTATCCAATGCGGTATTTAAGAGATTGGTGAAAATTTATTGCTTAACTTCATGGGAATGTGGTGCATTAACATATTGGTCGGCCATAAACTACACGTGACTCCGCCTTATTTTTCCTTGTTTAAAGAATTTTTTTTTTTTTTTTTTACGTTTATTTATTTCACTTAATCACTATTACATTTAATTTTTTTTAGTCAAAATAAACTTAAAAACTATGTATTTGCTATATATATATATATTTCAATGTTTATGGCCACTGTGGCACTCAAAACTTGTTGTTACTATTTATATACAAGTGTATTTTATATACAGATCATTATTATGTTAATTCTTGAGAGTATTATTTACATGACTTTATTTATTTTTTATTTGATATTAGGAAATGTGAAGAAAACCTTTTTTCAATGGTGTATAGATGTTTTTTTTATATAAAATTATAACTAATGACTTAAATCTAAATAAACTAACTAAACTAACTAAATCTATCTTATGTCTAGAGACCAGGCCCTGCCATGCGGTCTCTGTTCCATCGATCAAAAGTTTATTATAACTATCAATCGATAGATCAAAAACAACATGGCAGGGCCTGGTTTGGCCTGATTATAAGCTAGCCTCAGCCCAATCAAGCCACCAATATTTATTCCGATTGAGTCTTTCAAAGTTATTTTTATCTCTTTCAGGTATGCTCACGCAATATCTCGAGGTAGTTTCACCATTTCTCATGTTTGTTGGCACATATTTAATTGTTTTGTCAGTTGCCCGTCTTGTAGCATGGTATATAATAGGTATATTTGCTAAGTCTGATAGGTAGCCATGTGCATCTAGAAACAAGAATGCTTCAGGAGGTATGTATCCACTTTCCAATGTATTTTTGAAATACTCAGGGTTGGGATAAAACAAACCTGAGATGAGTTCGTTTTCCGTAACACTTGCTGACCTGGCGAAGTGATTCCTCACAAGACTCAGAATTACGTTGTCAATTCTGGACAACCCGGAAGTATCCAATAATTTCTTGTTTGAAATATAATGCCGAAAGTCAGAATGTTCACTTTTGTACATCTGCATGCAAGCTCTGAGACATTTTCTCTCAAACATTCTAAGCTTTTCCATATACGATGGACTAATATTCCACCACACTGGACTCGCATAAGTCAGAATTGGACGAACAAATGCTTGGTAGCAAATAATCTTCACATCAGATCTCAGATATCGTGAGTAGAAAAGGCTTCTGAGAGACATAAATGCCCCTCTTGCCCTTTGCAACTGTATATTTATGTGTTCATTGTAGTACAAAAACTTGTCCAAATGGACACCTAAATACTTTACAACAGTCTTTGATTCGACCCGAAGACCATTTGAACTCATTATTTTCATATTTTTCCAGTTACGTCTCAAATCTGAATTTCCGCGTCTTATTGGGGTGCGGAACAGTATGGTTTCACATTTTGTATAGTTGATTTTAAGCTTCCATTCAGAACAAAATTCCTGAAATCTGTCGAATTTGCTTTGAAGATTTGTTTGGATTTCATAAATTCTTGTTCCGCTTGCATACAGTGTAACATCGTCAGCAAATGCTATAGAATCATCCAGTTTCCTGAGTATTTCAGAAATATAAATATTAAATAGGTGCGGTGCAGTTACTGTGCCCTGCAGAAGACCATTGATGACATCAAAAACCTTGGTCGTCATGTATTTTCTATCTGTTACAACAAATTTTTTGTCATATATCATTGACATAACCATCTTTATAAGATGTGAAGGGAATTCATAACGTAATAGTTTATATATAACTCCGTCAATCCAAACCGTGTCGAAGGCTTTTTCGATATCCACTAGACAGGCAGCTGTGCTTCTCTTGGCGTTCAAGTTCCAATTGATATCTGAAACCAGTTTTGTAATAGCGTGTACTGCCGAGTGGTTTCTTTTGAACCCAAATTGGTTCCGTGGAATAGTCTCCTTTCTCTCACATTCGTATAAAATTGACTTACTAACAACTACTTCTAAGATTTTTCCAATATTAGGTAGGAGACTGATGGGCCTATAACTAGAAATATCAGAAGGATCTTTCTTTTTTTTTATGATGGGATATACTTTCGATATTTTCCAATAATTTGGGAAATAGTAGTTATTTAAAAGATTGTTGAAGATAACGCAGTACGACCGTATGATATCAATCGGGATATGCTTTAGAACAATGTTAGGAATGTTATCTAAACCACTTGACTTCTTATTGTTGAGTTTTCTGAAAATGTATGTCAGTTCGTCTAAGGTTGTAAAGTAATTGTCAGTTTGTTCCATTGTCAGTTCGTCTGCTTTCAATGTCTCAGTAAATCTCAGGAGTGTTGGTATTTCGCTATTACGAAATCTCAATAGTCCATCACGTACTTCATCAGTCCTGCAGCTAGGGAAATCCCTAGCATGTATCGACTCAAAATGAGAGCCTATCAGATTAAGTTTATCTATCCCACCATCTATAACAAACTGGCTATCGGCGATGGGGCAGTCCTGGACATTAATCCCAGCCTGGGTTAGAAGTGTCTGAGAAGACAGTGGTAGTTTTAGTTTTGGAATAGTGAGAACGTCACGTGGCTTGAACATTTTGTTTATTTTTGGGAACATATTTCTCGAGTCTTGTTTTATAATACTTTCAGCTCTTTGTTTCCAGTAATCGTTCGCACTATTCCGAAACTGCTGGCTTAATAGAGTTTTCACATTCCTCAGGAGGGATTTCAATCTCTGAAGCTCCAAATTGTGCAATACATCTTGGAACTGGCGATGTATTCGACTTATCTGAGTGATTAAAAAGCTCTTGTGTGTTTGAAGTGTTTTTATGTCACGCTTTAGATAACATTCAATGCTGTTTTGTGATTTCATTTTTGCAACTGACGACTCAATAGCTTGTAATATCACCGTGTTTAAGTTGCCGATATAGGAATCACACTCCTCGTTAGAGAGATTCCTATTGCTAGGAATACTAGAAGAGGCAGGGCAATTCCTATATTTTCTGGTGGCGCAACGCTGGAAACGGCACCAATCAGTCTGCCTAAAATTTAATTTAGGGACCTCATGCAACGTTGCGAAGCGAAACCCAGAGTCTTCAGTAAGTTTCATCAGTATTTCTATAGCATGATGATTGCTATCATACGGTAGTAAGGGAATTTTATTGTTGTGGAGTGTTTCTATTTGCAGTCGGGCATCCGCGATGCAAAGGTCAAGATATGAATTTCCGGACGGAAAACTTGGTGTAACTGGGCTATATAATTTCATTTTATACTCGACCTGGTTGTCTTCGATAAAGCGATGAAGGAATCTGCCTCTTCCGTTCGCCACCGCATCCAACCAGGCCGGATTTTTCGCGTTCAGGTCTCCGGCTAAGATGAAATAGTTATTTAGACTATCTAATCTTAGCTTCTCGAACAATTTTTCAATTTCGCAATTAAATTCACTGCCGGAAGCTGGCGGAGCGTACGCCGATATTAAATACAGACAACCATTATCTCTTAAAGGCAGAGAGATAATGGTTGTCTCTAGGCAACCAAAGTTTCGGATGTCATTTCTGTCGATGAGGGAGTAGGCAAGGGGCTTTCGAACAAGTATAGCCGTACCACCACCTTGAACTGAGTTTCGTCTGTCTGTTCGTATGAGATTATAATTTTTAAATTGTAAGTAATGTCTGTCGTTAAGTTTTGTTTCACTTAAAAAAAGCACGTCTGGTTTATGATCCTCTGCAAAACGCAATAAATCCCCGCGCCTTTTAATGGAAATTATAGAATTTACATTAAGCGCAGCTATTTTGAGGGATGCACAAGTGAACCCAGCCATTTCAAGGCATAAGATGGCTCAGAAGGGCATTAACCTTCGCCGATAGTTCTGATACAGTCTTGGAAAGACTGTTTACTTGCATTTGCAACTTATCGTTTCCAGTGTTGTTACTAGCAGTACCGGATCCAACACTGGGTCCAACTATATTGGCTCCAGCATTATTTCCAGCACGGCCACTAAGCACGTTTGCGTAGGATATACCACCTCTAACGTAATCCTCTACCCTGTTCACTTTTTGGGAAGTATTCAATTGTACACCCCTTTTTCGTATCTTAAGTCGTTCTGATATTATTTTATACTTTTCGCAGCCTTTCCATGAAGCAGGATGACCACTTTTTTGGCAGAGAACACAATATATCTCTTCTTTTTTTGCTTCTTTTTGTACATCACAACTACCTGGCTCATGTGTATTTAAGCACTTAACGCACCTGTATGCCATGCTACAATTCGAAGCAGCATGTCCAAACCGCTGACATCGGCGGCATTCAAAAATATCAGTTCTACGTAATTTTTCAAAGTGTATTACGTGATTAAATATATGTCTTATGGCACGGAGATTTTCGGTTTTACTATCTGGCGATAACTGTACCGCTATAATAGGCAGGGTTCTTTTTAGACTTATCGAACGCGCCGTTGTATACCTGAATGCTTTTTCGAATTTAACATCTTCTAAACCCGAGTCTTGTAGTTCTTGTAGAACTTCTTCTGGGCTGAAGCTTGCACTAAGACCTTTAATTAAAAATGACTGTAGTTTGTCTTCCTTATTTGTGTATGTAAAATATTCAGAATTTGTTTCCTTTAAGAGGTCTTTGACTTTGCTATGGTCATTTTTATTACTTATTTTTAAAGATATTCTATCCTTACCTATTTGTTTTACAATAAAGTTATTACTACCTATGCTTTCTTTTAGTATCGTACAAATAGTTTTACTTTTTTCGGTAAAAATGGTAATTGGTGGTGGTGATTTATTTTTTTGCTCCATTGTTGTTGTTTGCACTTTTTTTTTTTTGCTGTGTATTCTTGTTGTTGTCTTCAGTTGGGTTTAGCTCTGCTGTAACTTTTTTTGTTTTCTTCTCTTCGTTAGCTTTCTTTAGTTGTGCTATCAAAGCACTAGACGACATCGGCCTTGTTTCCTCGTTATCGCTTGTCTGCATGTCTATCGGGTGGGTGTCAATGTTTTGGAGTATTTCGTATGGATTGTTGTTGTTTTTGCTGCTATTGTTATCATCTTTATGAAAGGTTATATTTTTTTTTCGTTTTATTTCAGGTGATTGTTTATTTTTTTCAGGATTTTCAGGCCCTGCTAGCAATTTTTGTTTTAGATCATCAATTTCTTTTTTATATTGATCGATAGCTAGCAGGGCCTGCACATACATATGTTTAGTGACCACAGTTTCTTCCTCCCGCTCTTCCCCGGGAGGCATGGTGTGGGTCACTGCACTTGTCACTGTTTGCACTCAATATATTCTGTTTTTTGTTGTATAATTTTTAATTTATTTAATTATTGGTTTATGTGCATTTATTTGGCACTTTAGGTTAAATAGGTTATTAACACTTTTTTTTATATCGGATTGTTTTTTTTTTGGTTCAACTAGCCGCACTACTATGGTCCTTTCGCTATGGATGATCAGTCGCGACTCCCTTGTTTAAAGAATTCAGTGTGAAGAAGTCATAGTGTTTCACATTCTTAATGCGGAAATTTCAAAAAAAAAATTAAAAAAATTAGAGTTGAATTTTCATTTCGCACGCAGAGGAAATTTATACTTATTTAAGTTCGACGTATAAATAGTAATTTTTTCTTGCATTACACTGAATGCTATATTTGGTAATAGGATTTAAATTTAAATACAGGGTGGTTCGGAATTTTTTTTACTTTATAATAAAAAAATTAAAAAAAAAAACTAAAGGCAGTAAAAAATGTAAGAGTTACATATTTCCTTAATTAAGAAAAGTTTTATGCTTAGTTATTGGGAAACTCATTTAATTTTTGCCAACGGTACGGCCAGTAAAGTAACGTTATATCTAATTCAAATAAAAATTGATTTTTTGTTTGTTATTTTTCTTACTACGTTTAAATTTGGTTTATGTAGTTTTTAAAGCACAATTACAATTTTATATTTCTACAAATATTTTATGGAAAACTGATTTAAGACTTGAAATATACACTTGCAACAATCGATGAAGGATTCTTAAAATTTATTTCACAACAGGTGAGTACATACCTAAGATAGAAAACGTCACCGGCGAAATTTTTTATATTTTATCTCCCACAGATTCTACAACAATAATTGATTGGGAAAATGTCAAATATTCCCGAGTTGCCTTAGCTTATTTTATATCCATACAAATTGAAATGGAAGGTTTAGGGAAAGAGCACGACTTTGTAACATCTACGAATCCTAAAAAATCGATTTAAAACGATTCGTTAGTTTTGTAATCATTGACGATCTTGTTGAAAGTAGTTTTTTTAATTCAAAATTTAATTCGCAATTCCTGTGACTCTTGTGTCAAAATCGACACTAACCCCTTTGAGAAATTGAATTTGAATAGAGAAGCAAAATTTAATCATAAAGTCAAAGTGTATATTAAATTGTAATCCAAATGAACATATTTTGGCAGATGTATCTCGAGGATCTCCTCATGAAATCGAGTCTCCTATTCAATTTCGTAAATAACAATGTTGTCGATGATGATGAAAATGATGAACCAACACAAAATTTATAGTAAAGTAACCCTTGAATAAAGAAACAAATAATTGTGCAACGTTTTGTTCCATCAAAACTACAGAACTAATATTTGGGAATCGATTTAAGAGAGTTCGAATTACACTCCTTCTGGAGAAGAAAAAAAGAACCCACACAATCAAAAGAGGCTATCTGGCACAGAATTAAAAAGGAGGAATAGCACACGTTTGCTGCTTGTCATGAACGATTGTTGAATTGTTGTTAATAGACAACAAAACATCCTTGTATTCTATAACACAATAAACCCCCGTTGAAGTGAGCTGCTGCAATCTGCTTTTCAAGCAACAAAAAAAAAAAAAGAATGAAAGAAAAACGACAGCCCTTAATGGGATGATAGGCATTTGGTGTTAAAGGGTTCAAAACATCAATCTCAAGGGTGTTGTCTATATGGTGGGTTTACCTTTTGTGCCAAATGTCAATTTTCATTTAGAAACATTGACATACACGCTCCAAATCAAACTTTCTTTTTGTTGAGTTAGGCTAGGTGTAGGTTGTAAAATGTATACCGTAGATATACTCGCAGGGTTTACCTTATAAAGATGTTAATATATAAATCCTGTGTATGTAAGGAATTCGGGTGCTAAATCCGTTTAAGCCTTTGACATTGTGGGTTATTTTGTTTTATCTACCGGATTCCATTGTGAAGACCATTCTGTGTGGTTTGTGAATTGAAATAGTGCGGTTTCATTTAAAACTGAAGAAACCGAAAAACCGCTAAGTAAGCAACTCTGGGACCAAAGAAAACCCAAGAAAGCTGAAATGTCCTCTTTGTGATATGGAATTTACATAAGTAATCTAAGAATTCAGTGGTTTTAGCCAAAGTGCGCACTGTTTTGTTAATTGTGGTGAAAAGTTAATTAGAAGAATAACAAACAAAGCTTTAAATGAGGAGCTGATGATCAAAACTGTTATTTTTTCAACAGAAGATGAGACATATTTAAATGTTAAGGTAATGTTAGGAAGTTTTTAAGAATTTTTTTTTCAAATTCTGTATAAAATTTAATTGAAATCCATTATGTCGATAGTGAAAAAATCAAAAACGAAAAAATGGTAGGGTGTTAAATTCAATTTTTTGTTCGTTCAATGATAGATCGTTAAAGTTAAGCGAAACAAAATTCTAGGAGCCGTTTTCGAAAATATACGATTTTCTAAAATCATTTGTACTGTGGGTTGGGTACCGTTATTTTTGGAAAATGGAAACATTTTTTTTCGAGATCTTAAGTAATGTTTAAAACTGTTAATTGTCAAGTTTAAAAAAAATCCATCATGTTG
Source organism: Chrysotoxum bicinctum (assembly GCA_911387755.1). Lineage (NCBI taxonomy): Eukaryota > Metazoa > Arthropoda > Insecta > Diptera > Syrphidae > Chrysotoxum > Chrysotoxum bicinctum. Next base: position 497,408 of record OU426988.1, on the reverse strand, counting down.
TTTACCAATGATACCAACATTTAATCAAATTTATTTTTCACCCATCATAAGCTAAATTTTGATAAAAGATTTTTTGACTTAAATTTGTAAATAGTTTTTGAGAAAAAAAATTCATTTTTTAAGGCAGGTTCCATTATTTTTGGTAAAACAAAGTTTCGGGAAAAAACTTAAAATGTTATCTAAGAAGTTTGAAGAAAATCGGCCATCACACCGTTTAGGCTCTAGTCGAACAAACAGACAGGATTTCGAGATCCACTTTATTCGTCTTCGCTAACTTGCCATATAGTATTTTTGGTATAAGATGGAGGTTTACTTCTACAAATAAAGGAATGTACGTACATTATAATGAAACATGCTTTTTAATAACAAAATTCTAAACTTTTATCTTATTTTCAAATCAAGTTCTTTTAATAGCAGAATTTAATTTCAATTTTTAATTTTAAAAATCTGGTTAAATAATTGTGCCTAGAAGTTTTTGATCATTTTAAAATTGATTTTAAATTAAAAATGATTTTGCACCCATTTTTAATTTTTGTTTTCGTGCCATTTTTTTAACTTGGATTTTTAATAATGAAATTTCCAACCAAGCTAAAATCATGAAAACTTTTTTTTTTATTTTTCGGGTTGAATATTTCTGGGGAATCCCGCTTTTCAAAAATCCTGAAATCCGTCTTCTAAGACCCCGCTTGTTCAAAATCCCGATCTATTATAATCCTGCTTTTTTAAATACCGCTAATCCCGTTTTTTAAAATACGTAGCTAAAACTTATTGATTTTATGTTGGTTATTTTCCAGATTCTTTAAATGCTAAAGAAACTTTGCATACACCCAACCTCGCACCTACCCCTCTAATCCTATAGTGTGCGCAAGCAGGGGGGTTGTATACCTCACTGCTTACAGGTCGTAATAAGAAAGGGGATTATAAAAAACGGGATTATAAGAGACGGTATTTTAAAAAGCGGGATTTTAAAAAAGCGGGATTATAAGAAACAGGATTATAAAAACGGGATTTAAAAAAACGGGATTATAAAAAGCGGGATATCGTACCCAAATGTGCCAAGTTTTCATTATTGAAAAGTGTTATTTTTGGAGCCATTTTTTGTTTGGAGAAATTCTTTATTGGTGCCTAATTTCATGTGGCCGACATATGTAATTTACATCTTAGTATCTATAAATTAAATTTTCCGAGATTAGTGGCTTTTGTCTAGTGCCACGATGTGATCTTGTAGTATGCTTATCTAAAAATACTTGAAACTTACTATATGGTCTCACCGATAGCCGTGTTCCGGTAGTTAATTTTGAGCTAACCAGAGTTGGCTTATACTGTATATACATAAATTATGACAAAAATGACTCCTCATTTTCTCCAGAGTTAACTCCAGAAGTTTGGTGGGTAAGCTTCCAATTAACTCGAGATTTAAAATAATTGAAAAAAAAAACATGTTTCAGAAAGTCGAAAGTTCAATCGGAATCTCCGATGATCTTTCATTAAATACTCAGCCTAAATGTTTTTTTTTAATAAATAAAATAAATTAAATGCCAATGAGAAATAATGAAACTGAAAAGACATTTTGTATACCAAAATCACCCTTTTCACAAATATAAAAACCCTATACGCAATATATAAATATAATTTATAAATTAAGTTGATCTTGTGAAGTTTAATTAAAATTGATGGGAAGTGAAATCAATTCATATTAATTCCCACACTATATTCTGCGGGTGCTGGCCAGGACGTGCAACAGATTTTTTTGTATCGCCCCCGAGATTCTTCCTCCTTGTATTTTTGTGTCGAAGGATATTTGCATTGTATACATCCATATAGTTCAAATCATCCAATTTATCCAGCACTTTCTGAGAACAACGATACTTGAATTGTTTAGAAAAAAGAATAAACAGTTTAAATCTCCTATACGCAATGCGGGTCAATGAATGACGTTGAACTTGAATTTGAGTCATACCAGAACAAAATAATTGTATTCTCCATACGAGTAGGTACAGTGCCTTATTCAATGTCATTTTTTCATAGTCATTAGAATGGTTGAGAAAATTATTGTGTTGCGCGCTAATCCGTTTTTGAATAATTTTTTAATTGAATATGGTGACAACTGTGAATCTCTAATCGGTTTAAGAACCAAGATTTAAATAATCCTTGCAAAATAGAAAATAAATTCATAAGTACATTTTTTGTATAACTTTCCGGCGTACGGATGTTTTTCAGTGTGTTTTTTTTTTGTTGTTATCAAACCTTCGAATCAGTCCTTTCCTCACCACAGGACAATGGTCCTGGTCGTAGATAAGGTTTTTTTTTGAGGCATTTTAAGTCATTGCAATTTACCTATATTCACATTATATTTTGTCGTCAACATCATTTTATGGGATAACACACCGGACTCCTTGATCCTAAACTATTGTTTGATACAAAACTCATTGTGAATCGTGTGTACTTATCTCTTTTTTGATCTTAACAGCAACAATATCAAAGAACAAAAAAATCATCCCCTCTCAAGAATAATGGTTATAGTTGTGTGAACTCTTGTATTTTTTCTGTTATGTTCTTCTTTGGAAAAACATGGAGGGTTGTGGTTTTAATTGCGTGAAGTAAATCCGTTAAAGTTTCCTATACTTCGTCCTAATTAAGTCGATATCATTGATTATGTTCTGGTTTTTGATTGACCGAGGAAGATAACGATATCAGTGGGGGCTGGTCGCTGATGAGAAAATGTATTTGCTCAGCATGCAAGCAACGAGAACTGTGAGGTTCGAGAAAAGTCTAGCTTATTAGAGACTTCATTTTAAAATTAAAAACCTTATTTGAAAAATGGTGTATTTAGGAAATGCATTCAGTGAGATATGCACCAAAAGGAAAGTTTAAAAATAGGTTCACCATTGAAAATCAACTGGCAATGGGAGGATGAAACAACATGTGCAATATTAAATCAGGTCCAAAATGCTGCACCACTATTTTTGCAAGCTTTTATAAATCTGGCACTTGAAGTGTTTGATATATTTGAGTAAATTGCACATCGCAATGGATGTGATCACTAGACACTGTCTAATAAGCAAGCACGAATTGCGGTTTCTCGTATTTTCCAATGATTTTTGCAGGAGCTGTATGGACGGACCGAGGATTCTTTGGGCTAATTTTGCTCTCTCACAACAACCTAGACTCCAATTGGGACACTTCGACTACATTTTTCAGAGTAAACTTGCCGAAGACACAATGATTTTTCGAGCAGGAAAAGAGCTCCCTGGATTCATGTGTTTTCACAACGGACCTACTCTTGGTCTCAATGTATATATGTACATCTATCTGCTTAGCTTAAAGCTATAGCTTGATGTATAGAATGAAGGTATAGACAAGAAGACAATCGGACGGTATCAATGCAATTTTAATGGTTATCGTAATACTAAGTTTCATCAAATACGAAATTTTAATTGAAGCTACAAGCAGAGTCCGAACGGCTTATATAAGAGGAAATTCCTCAACACGAGAGATATTCTCAGAGCATTTGTCACAGGAGGCACTATCTACTCCTGAAAATATTGTGAAATCGGTTGGATTAGAATTCAGACCTTAGACGTGATAGTTCAGCACAAAATTCAGTTCACTAAACTCTTGAACAAAACTCGACTCGCTTTTAATTTGGAATATATACCCTGTTTTAATCATACCACTAATGTCTGTTTAATTGTACTATCACATCACTTAGTGAGTATCTAAATATTTTATGGCTAGGATCCAAACTTTGCTATATAAAGATATAAAGCCAAGTGAAGCCATAAAAGCTGCAGTACAAAGTAACCAGCAGGGATTTATTTCTTTAATCCTTCATTAATCAACTCTTACACATTGTATTGGATAATGTCATTTAAGGTGTCAGCGCAATTAACAAAAACTACTTTGCACATAAGCAACCATTTATTCCACTAAAAGTCTTATCGTAATCCAAAGTAAAAGGCTTTGCTCCTTTTGCAAATTTTCCGATTTATTGAGGCGACACTAATTAGTCGATTAAGATAAAATTTGCCTGATGTAGAACATCAATTAACTTGAGTTAATGTTTGGCGATTATCTGATATCCTTATGCTTTTTGTTTTGCTGTTTATTTTTTTGTTTGTTGTTCGTATTACATCAACACATACGGATACAAAAGGAAGGCTTTTCAAGGGGACACATTCCATAAGAGCTATACAGCACCAGAATTGCCTTTCAACTGCAGAACACCATAAGTCCTAGATAAATAGATATTGATCCAACCCCATTGTCATGATGCTCTTGTAAATCTCTGACCCCTCTTTGGCAGGCTGTTGGGAATGGCACACACCCGACGACGAGTCAATTGTCTGGTTTAAGGGGTGAAAAAACACCCACAATGCATACTACTGTAACCCTATGTATTCGCGATAATAGAATTCTGATTGTTCCAATTTGTATACAACTCTTCGTCATCGTTGTCAACTTGTATGTGAACACCCGAATCCGGACAGGTTGACTGATTCGTTTGATCTCTGATTGCATGGGAATATTCTCAGTTCCAGTATTTTGTGTACAACAAAGAGATTTTTGCCTGAACAAATAGGCTTCTATCTATCTTCTTATCTGGTCCTAATCGAGGAAGATTCACCCCGTCGTCGAAAGGTCACGTGTTTAAATATAACTTTTTTCCAATGTTTAATTTTGTTTGTTCATTTTTCATTTCCTAAGTCGAGTTGAGTTTTGTTTTTCCAACAGAGATGATTAATTTTTTAACAAACAAAAATTACTTTTGGGAGGTTCTGGCTGGATACAAAGCGATTTATGTACACAATAGATTTTAAAAAATGGAATTAATCTGTTCGGTGGCAAGAAGTTGACCATCATTAATTATATCAATCCACTTGATTCATGCTGGATACCTTTTGTCAAGACCAAAAGTTCACACGCTTATACCGATTTAAAGGGGATGCTCTTGACTGTATCATGGATCTTACTCGTACGTGAACCATCGTTAGCACCATACATCATTTGGTTTTCATTAACAATAGATAAACAAAATATCGAGATGAGAAGTCAAAAATGCCACCAAACAACGGAAGACCTACATGACCAACAATGCACATCAGGTAGCCGTTCTGTATATTAATGTAGATAAATCATAAAATTTAAATATCCCTACAATTAAAAATAAAAAGCGAAACAATAGTTAATAATACATATTGTTGTAATTCACGACTGATCGCACGTATCTAATTGTTCTTGCAGTTCAAGGTTAAAGTGGCAGAGGATAGAAGATGTTAAAAAGTTTTGGTTCATAAATAGAAATATTGCTAGAAAAAATAAAATGCACGAGTGGGTCCCACGAACTTGCTCCTATGTAATAGACTAGAAATTTTAAAAACGAATGTTATTAAAGAAAACTGTTCTTAAGGATAAAATTAATTTTTAAATTCTTTTAGTAGTAAGAGAAGAATAAAAATTATAATATTAATAAGCTTTTATATACAAAATCTTAGAACACATTTTTAAGAAAAAAATTTAGTACGCCAACCTTAAACCTTAGGTTTTTATTATTGTACGAATGAAAATTAAATTTCCAAAAAAATACTGAGCCGTTTTTGAGATATCGAATTTTCCACGAAAATTGGAATTTTATTGAAACGACTATGGTTATAATGCTTAGAAATGTGAAGAACATAGAGAACGCTGCCCTTTTCGTATTATTAAAACACCAAAATGTGTTCTCTGAAGCCTTCTCGTTTAAACGACTATCGGAATAAGGGTGATTGATACAGAAAAAAAACACAAATTGCCCACATCTTTTTCCCTTAATTTGAATTATTTCTTCACAAGAGCTCTTTTAAAGATAAATTCTGAAAGCTTCTCAACAATAACCAAAGATAAAGCTTTAACGATTCGCAAAAACGATGCAATGGTAGCTCTGATTCAATGCGTTTTTTTTTCAATAATCGCAAAAAGGATTGATGGGAAATTGGCGTTTGGTAATCAGTTTGCCTTCAGATGAGATGGAAGTGTACGAGGGTTCAAAGGACATTACAAAAACAATTTCACTCTAACTCAGTAGTTCTGTATTCTGTTTTTATTTCAGTGGCGATATTTCAATAAGAAAATCAGAGTTTACATTCGGAATTTTATGATTAACTAACAAAATAAATGTATGCCCTATTCCGCTTATGAATTAAACAGAAATGTAGTTACCCTAAGTTTTAAAAACCATCCATCTGCCTTAAGTTTTTTGTGTTGAAACTAATGTTTTCGGCCGAATATTTTTGTTTAGACCATGATGCATCAAATACATTTTTTGAGTGTCCTTTGATTGATTGTTTTTTTTTTTTAGATTCGAATCAAACTTAGAGTTTATAATTATACATTAAAAACACAATTCATTTATATACATACATATTTTAAAATACCTTCCAACTTTTCTATGCTATATTTTTTTTTTCAAAAGACAACAACCCCTCCTTTCATTTAATGGAACGAATTAAAGGCAACCCTTCAGCACATGATGTGTTTTGTGAAATTGTCTATGAACGATTTTCGGGCAATTAAAGTGATTATAAAAAAAAACTACCAGCCCTAATAGACTGTTGCGAATTTGTTGATTTTCTCTTTTTATTATTTATCAAATCTAAACGCTCTGCGATTTTAAAGTGCCTATATGTGATCGTTGAAGCGAATCAAGGGAATATACGAATACGGTATGTTTTACCGACCGGAAATGTTGACGTTCTTGTAAAACACGAGTATCGCATTTATTTCGCAAATGCATGGCTGATGGCACGTTTCAAATGTTGTTCAGTTTAACTCTGATTGTTGTGCCTTTCTTTTCAAGTATTTCTTCTTTTTTCTGCTTTTGTTTAATTGAATTTAAAGTGTCATCTTTTTTAAACGACATAAAATGGTTTTTGTGTGAACGAATGGACACATAAAACGAATTCGTTCGGGTGTGCAAAATTTTAAAGAAATCAGAGTAAACCTACATACATACGAGTATATGAGCATTATGCTCTGATCTTTATAGTAGATAATTCGAAAAAAGATTCAGCTTCGTCGTTTCGTTACAAAAGAAATATTATGACAACCCTGGGTTTGAAAGTTTAAACTAGAACTGTAGTAATTGTTCATTGGAATGAGAACCGTTGTTCTGACGTACTTAGGAAATAAAATTTTCAGTACAAATCAATTTTCCCGTAAGCCTGGAAAATCTTGTTTACATGATGCGATTCCACTATTTACAACATCGCTTTATCTGTATTCAGAACTAAAAATTTGGATAGTTTTTGAGAAAGAGTTTCTATTTCATTGTTCAATGGGAGCGACAGTGAGTCTCTAGGTTCTTAAACAAAATTCTCGTACATAGCCACATTATAGTAGTTATAACGAGTAGTTTGCCTTCATTGCATCCTAGCCGCTGCTCCTCGGCAACAACCAAATACAGTCTTGGTTCGGTATTAAGGATTAGCAACGATCTCCGAGGAGATTAGAGCCAATTATTATAACTCAGGATCAAACTGCGCATACCATAATGAAAACGACCTACCGCAAATGGACAAGCATAATTTGGTCGTTCATATGCCACTGCTACAGCATGCGAAATTTCACATACTACAAAATACAATGCGACAAATAAGAGTAGAGAAATTTGCATCAACGCAACGCTTTAATATAATACGCGATTTTTTTATATAGCGGACAATGGAGAAAGTTTTGTCATTTTGTAGATTAGCATTTTGACAATTTACGCTTGGGGTTTTTTTTTAGATATTTTTTCTTATTTCGGATAATTTTCCTGGGACAATGCGTAAAAGTTATTAGTTCACAGATTATCTTATTGCAAAAAAAAAAGCAAAAGCGGTTGTACTGTTCTTGCAATTTCCAAATCGCGAATTTACCAGCAATTTTTACCCCAAGCATTTCCTTGAACTAAAATCCACATTTGAGAAAGTGTTTTTTTTTTGTCTATATCCACATGAACTAAAGTATCTTTCTATTAAATTTCCGGGATATAAAATCTTTTATAAATTGTACCGGTCAATTCAAGTTTTTAAGTCAAATGAAATTGAAAACAATAATTTTACAAAATTTTTTCTAAAAAAAACTGATTAAGTTTTATAGTATTTTTTTTAATAGCGTTTTAAGGCGACAACTACTGGTCTGTCTGTTTACCAAAAACAATTCTGAATTATATTATCATTTGATTTTTTATAACCTGCTATAACCTACTCTAACCTGAAGTCAAATTAAAAGAGCGGTAGAGAACTATACAATCGCCTACACACTATCCATCAAAAGTGTGTCTAGTAGCAGAAGGTAGGTAGAACCCCTATACAAGTTAAAAATGCGATAAAAGGAACAAAAAGCACACCGCGTGCCATCACATCAATTAAAGTCAAATACGGATACATCACGCCGAGCATACCTTACTTACTATTAGAGGAAAGATATACTATATCTACGTAGAATGTAGCTCTAAGCAAATTTCCAACTGAAAGTTGACTTAACTACGAGTAGCCAGGCGCAAAACAAAGATAGGAATCCATTTGCATTCCAGTTGCGTGAATATGAATTGCGTTTTCTCTTCGGGTTTTCCAATTAGACTTATAACGCGATACCTCCTCTTTAAATAATAAATTGGGTTTCCTCAATTTGCTTATTCACACTGTTGGAAAATGTTGCGCGACGCGACGTCAAAGTGTGATCAAAATTGAAACCCATCTATTGTAGGTGATAATTATGTTGATGACGGACCTTTAGAATGTGCTGGAATTAATGTGTTTTCATTTTTACACAAAATACTATCAATACCGATGATGATGGGGTCGCAGTGTGTTGCTATTTAAATTTCGAAAAGAATTCCTTTGGCATGCGCTTTCTGAAGATAGTGAGTACAGAAATTACTTACGAGTATGTGCATATCTACGAGAAACTACATTTACGTTTGAGCCTGGGGTTGGGTGTTTTGGGTAATAGTTATGGCACGCGACTTGCAAGCGAATGGAAATTAAAGTTGTGGACTAAAAATGAAGAATCATGTTGCATGATAGAAAGAGTGCGATAGAAATAGGAATGATGCCATACGGTAGGATAGATCATGACAGGGATTGTACCTTCACTTAAATTAAAGCGGTTCCATTAAATGAAGTCGGTATTAAGTTGTAACAGAATGCACCAACCCTCTGATACCAGATTTAGATAAGTCTGTTCTAGTAGAACGATTTTTTGTTTTAATCTAACTTAGAGACTTCTTTTTGGGGTTGGCTGGAGGTATTTCTGAAAATCATAGGGTAGATGTGGTACTTGGAATACAAGTGATTTTCGACTTTCATTTCTGTTAAATTTAAGTTTTTGTAAAGAAGAACCAAATCGAAGGTCTCCCAATAGGAGGCAGCTTCTACACCTCATAATTATTTACACATCTCTTTGAAAAAAACACACATTGACATCACAAATATATTATTTGTCTTAATCGAAAATAAAGGTCGATATTGAAAGGTGCCCCAATTTAAACTGTTGAACATCAGTCATACATATGTGCAGGAATGGAGGGAAACTTAAAACTTTCTCTTCCTCGCAAGAGGTAAAAAACATTTGTTTTATTTAAAGGAACCATTTTTGTGATTTTCGACTTTGTTGGAAATTATATGATATTTTTTCGAAATAATTTACTCGATACAATCAAAAATGTTTTTTAGTTGATTTAAAAAAAAAAAACTTATTTTTATTTCGAAAACTAAATTGGGAATATAGTGGCTTTGTAGTAGGTATTGTCTAAGAATAAAAAAAAGTACTTCGTTAAAGCTCCGTTGAGGAAAATTTGTTTTTTTTTGGAAAACGGTTTTTACGATAATTTTGTACGTGCAAGAATTAGAACGATTGAGTAAAAAAAACTATTAACCAAAAGATATATACAATATTTCTCTTGGAACTATTTGTTTTATTGTTAGTTTGAATATCACCGCTTAAAAAACTTAAGAACTTAAAAAAAAATTTTTTATAGTCATTTAGAAATTACAAATAAGTGAATTTCAAGATTGTGAAGGTAGTTTTGTTCACAAGATGCCAATTTTTGTTGTTAAAAATTAATACAAAATTTTTATTAATTCACTCAAAATTCACATGCTCTTTCTTCGAAAAAAAATCATAGGAATAAATCATGGTTACAAACAGTTTTTCATTGAAGCCGTAAAGGATTAAATGGGAAATTCAACAAACTAAAGCTAAATAAAAAGCTTCGTATAATCTTCACAGTTTATAATATTCACCACGACGATGGCGGCTGATTTTAACTCATTGAACGAAAATCGCTTCATCGCTTTTATAATATTTTCTAGAGACTATAGAGTTCACGTCTCGTGAAACGAAACATGAAAACACACGTTCCACAATTTTGTATGAAAAATGCTGAGAAAGTGTTGAAAAATTTAAATTTCTAATTTAAGCATTTATGTATCAAAACAGAAGTAAGGTTGAACATTTTACATCCACCGATTTTCTATGAAAATTTTATTTTATTTTATTTCGAATTTTCATTAAAAACTTTTAACAAAGAAAAAGACAATAAACAGCTGCTAGAGGTAGGTACGTATACAATTATCAAGCCTCTTATTCTGAACCCTAAAACTAAACATAAAATAATAGTGATTTATCACATTTCCGACCAGTAAAACCAAAACGATATAAACATACTGAGTGCATAGTAGTTGTAGAATTTTTTGGCAAACACCATCAAACGTGCAACACATCACCACTCACTTCAAAAAATACATTCCCTAATTTTGATTTCATTAGGTTTTCGTTCTGATCAATTGACGGGGATGAAAATCATAGAAAATCGTCATCATTACATACCACTAAAGGAAGCATCATAGTCATTCAACTGATATATCTCAAATGCTCCTGCTGCCGTCCCAATCCAACCCTAAATTCACTGCACAGAGTATACACATTGCCACTCATTAGAAGTCCTTGTCCTTGTGCTATTTGGTTTTTGAAAACACGCTGCATAAGTTCAAGTATAGAACTGATGAATATTTTCGACTAGCTATATACTCGTACTATAGAACACACACATCATCGGGCGCTTCGGGAATTCGAGACACTGTTTTGATTGAAGGGTGAGTCCCATCAGGGACATCAATAATCTTATTTGACAACAAAGTGTCGAGTTCCTTTTTTGAACCCAATGTTGTTTGCGAGAAGCGTTTAACAGTGTGGCAAGGACTTTGTGCAAAATAGTTGTTTTGTTGGGGTGGTGATGTATTACAGAAAACGTATGTTTGTCACGCTGGCTGGTGACAACAACAAACTATCCAATATCGAAATCACAGCTATCGCTTTGCTGGTGGTGGGTCTTGTGTCACAAACCTCCCATTAGATGTTGTCAATGAAAATGAGCGCGACAGCTTAAAGGCGTGGGAGAATCATAAGCATAATTAGTTACGGGATTAACACTTTATATCAGTCAAAGTTATGACAGGTTTTATTATTATTAACACGCCACTTAAGAATTCTAATTGGTTAAGTTTTTTTCAAGGTCGCCAGGATTAAAGAGGATGTTAGTACGTCATTTGTGGGATATTCAAAAAAATAGTATCAAGTCTGAAGTGGTCACAAAATGTCAGTTAGTTTCTCAGTAATTAATGAGCCAGCAACGATTTTTTTATGAATGTTCAAAAGTTTGTCAAAATTCTTAGATGTTAGCACCTCTTTGGTGTGATATTTAAAAATAATTTTATCATCTGAAAGGTCAGAAGTTCGAGAAACTAGGTAAAGTACGAGTACTGATGGTTTTTATGAAAAGGCTTTGCAATACTGTTTCATTCATTTTCTTAAAACCTGGATAGTGAAAAGTGAGACACATATTAAGCTTTCATTAAACTCTAAATCAGCTTTGCTTTTTTCGAGCACAATAACTATCAATTTTCTTGGACAATTTGTCGAATATATTTCTTTCAGTTGATATTTTCATTTTATAGATGTTGCATTGTTTATTTGTGCAAATAATACCGAATGGGGCAAGTATATGCGAGTCAGTCGTGCAATATCTTATATCTTTGAGGTCATCAACAGACTTTTTCTTAGTTACGCTCGAAGTAAATCCAATGCTATTCATATTGATATTGTACTTATGTGATTTTCTAAAGAATTCAATGAATCCGCAAACTAAACAAAAATAAACGTCTACATTTTCTTGCGCCTGATTGTGTCAGATATTACGCCAGCGTGCGGTGTGCGCGACTTGGGAACCGATTATTATTACGTTTTATTTATGTGTTTACAGATTTCATCCAATTCTTCTACTTCAAGAGTTCAACTGTGACCCAAACTATTAAGCGCATCCGTGGTCGTCCCGTGCCAACTTCTCCACTATATATAACAGAGTAGGTATGGTAGGTACATCTAAATAAATTCGACTCCAAGTGAGTGAACGAACGCGTGTATATCCCCACGAAAAAAGCCATAAAACTCATATCTTTCAATTCAAGTCTTATGGTTTTTGTGTGGTTACAAATGCTGCCCCTTACGCCGCGCCGCTGTCGTTCGTCGACGACTTCTTTAACGTCTCACTTGAAGCTTATCTTTTCTCAATAGGTGTCTACCTATTTGTGGCACCACGACCCATCCAGCTGTTCGTTCTATGCTAAGGCAGAGAATTGTGTGTCTCTATGGTAGTGGAAAAGCAATCCATGTGCGCAATTGCACTGGGAGTACGATTTCGATACGCGCACGCCGCCACCGCTCGTATGGATTTCGGCCGAAACGGCTGTCAGGGTTGCACCAAAGAGTACAAGACAACGACGTATACCTATTCAATTTGATTGTCGAGTGCGGTCATCGGTGTTATATAGGAACAAGTCAGCTTAGCAACCTGTGTGTGTGATGTCAGAGATTGAAATCAGTCAATGAAGTCCTAACAGAAATTCGCATAAATTTCGCCACTTTTTCCAGAGAAACGCTTATTTTTCCCACTTTTTCTTCAAATTGCACAGGAACTGGTGTGAACTGATGTGATGATATCACACACAAGGTTCACAAGGCACTTTCCTGTTTATCTATTTAATTTTTATTATGTTACACTCTCTGTTATGGATTTTCCCTAGAAGGTATTGAAATTGCATCAGCAAGTTTCATTAATGGAAAAAGATGTTTACACAAATTGAAGCTTTGTGTATCAATTGATCGAAGGGTTCGTAAAAGGAGTTCTTTGATTAGACGAACCCAGTTTAAATTCAATATAAATAATCATTTGTGTCTAAGTATTTTACTGTAATTCAAAATGTCCCATAGACGGTTAAATCCTTCCAGCAAAGTTAATAACTTAAAAATTTAAAATTACATACATATGTCACACAAGTAACATACATATCTCTATTTTAAAATGTTTACTTTGTGATTTTCAATTCATTTTGAGTTTCTAGATATGTAATTTTTATTGCCAAAAAAAAAATAATAATATTCGTATATTATATTCTTCAAAACCATATGTGTCACAATCTTTACAATTTTGGACAGATTTTCACATTTTTACTTCTCATTTCCAAACTGTTTCTGAAACCCAACTTTCAATCAAAATTTTTAAAAAGTTTTAATTTTATTGATATCGACAATTCTGTGGATAGTTTATAACAAGCAATGATTATTATCATTGCTACACGAATAGAAACGCCTACTAGCTAAGTCGACAAAATGGCTAATCTCAAACAAATTCGGACAAACCTGAAAATTTGATATTGAGATTTGTCTTGGCGCTTAAGGCAAGCGTTTTCGAATAGAAATCCCTCCTTCACATTTCACCAACACCTCAGGATTTCGAGATATTCCACTTAAAAAATGAAACAAGAAAACGGTTTTTCGCTTTTCCAAAAATGATAATGAACAACGACATTGAAATGACTAAGCGGCAATTATAATTATTTTCTATTCCGAAAACTAATTATATTTTTAATTTATTTTAAAACAAAGCCCCACAAAGCTTCTTTAAACAATAATACAATTTTATTGCTCTCATTTGCAGATAGATCTAAACCAAAGATAGCCTCCAATTATTCTAGATTTGAGAGCACTATGCAATAGCTATGCAATAATATTTCTCTCTGTCACTTGATGAAATTAAAAAAATTACTTTATGATTAGAAATATGAATGTTTTTGTATATGCAACATTATTTTATTATAGATTGTGTACGTTACAGAAGTATATTCGTTTTATGCCCGCATAACCAAATCATTTGGAAATTTATTAGTCGATTGTCTTTTGAAAATGGGGATGTGAATAAATAAATGCATTCAAATAGTACTACAAAAAATATGAATTCAAAAAGTGATAGGGAAAAGGGCATTGGACTGATGTATTTTATGTTTGGGTAGGTAATTTAAACCCGCGAAACCAACTAAATATTAGAGCATTAACCACATCAACTAATTATATAATTTATAAATGTATATTAAATGAAAACAGTCTCATGAAACAAAGGAGTTTGTTTTTATTAACATTGAATCCCTAGAAAAAATGGCCTCCAAAAAATAGGTATAAAAGTTCAAAATTATTCACTCATTTTTTGAGGAATTTATAACTCTTTATCTACACAAAATTCGTAAGCACTTAAAATATTGTTGAGGCAAGAACTGGCTTTATCGATTTCTTTATTCATATTTGTAGAGGTTCTTTCTTTAGTCGCACTACCCGAATGTGTAATTGACATCTCCTATTAAATTCTCTCCACTTGACCCTAGTCTTACAGTTCAATTGACCACGTAATTTTGTAGAGTAAGCAATACAATTTGTAATTAAAAAAGCTAAAGGAAACACTCAGTATAATAATATCTAGAGATGCATCTCATGAATTTCGATTTTAAACGTTTCAAAAAATATAAAATTGTATCTGGAGTTATAGAAAAAAATTTATTTCTTCTATTTAAATGACGATTTCGACACAACAACAAACTTTCGTTTATATTCTGAAGAAGCTAAGACTTCTAAACATTTAAAAAATCTGAGAAAAAAAATTGCTAACAGTTTTGGACTAAAAAGAACTTAATTCCAAAAGAAGTTCCGAAATAATGGAAATTGTAGACCAGCCTTAACACTATATTTGCGGTCCTAAAATATTTAGTTCACTGAAATCAAGTGCTGTTGACGTCATTAATCTACCTTTATTTTTTTATTTTACCATATATTTAGTTTCTTAAACAAAATTAATTTCATAAGTTCAATTTCACATCAACATTCGATAGAGGGCGCATTAAATTTTGTAAGTTTAGCGGCCCGAAAACTAAACTTGAAATACAGGAAAAATCCTAATTTAATCTTAATATTAAGCCTGGATTGACCGTACTTTTAAAAACCTTCTGTACTTTTGCAATCGCGGATGTAATTTTTGAACATCGACACATAATGTTTTGGAAATGAAATTTTACAATTTCTTGTAAGTGATTTGATTATCAATGATTGTTGAGCGCAACTAATAAATATTTAAAAAATAATGACAATATTATTTTTTTATAATAAAAAGAAATTAGATTTTAAAAACTTTTGTTAGGGGTTTGACTTTTACAAAAAAAAAAAAAAAATATTTAAGTTTTAAAAAATCAGGCGCGAATTTCCTTATTTATAAATTTAAAAATTCAGATATGAATAGGCGTTTTATTGGTTTCTTGTCTAAATATTTAATTTATTGTTTACTTAATATTTTGTCTAATACTCAGTCACATTTTCCCAAAAATAATATTTTTCAAAATACGGTCCATTTTTGACTTCAATTTTGGCACTAAGCTCAACAAATTTGTCCACCTTAAACTCGAAATTTTCTTCCGGTTTTCTAAAGAGAATGATAAATCAAATCAAAGCAAAAATAAAAAACTAAGTTCTCCAACATACCCGTTTCCAGCAAACTTTGTAAAGAACTCAACCATATCCTCAACTATTTTTGACTCAGTATCTTTGGGCGAAAACTGTTTTAGAGGCATTTTAAAAAGATACATTAGATCATCCATGTGCTCAACAGCTACAAATTATAAGTTTAGAAGATATACATAATTTTAAACAAAGCTAACTCACCACTATGTCCGGGGAATTTAAGATGGCTCGCACTGCCTTCAAAAGAAAATCTATATGGATAGACGTTAACATGTTTGGCAGCAAGGACTACAATTCGGTGAACTCCAAAACGAATAATAGAGTCCGAAAAGAGGTTACACAATTTTTCAAATTGTATTTCTTTGAAATTGGTATCATTGTTTCCAAAGTATTCTGACCGAATTTCTTTCGTTATATTCTTCTCATTTATATGCCCAGAATACATGAAGCATATTGGGGATAGGATTTCGAAATCTCGTTGAAATTGATTCAGCAGGATTTCATTGGTAAGAATATCTAGATTAAGGAAATATTAAATGAATCTATCCTACAATCAAAATTTAAAAAAAAAAAATTTGTCAAAACTGACATTTCCCATGGGCAACACATAAGATATGTTCCCGTATTGTAATTTAGTGTGACTGTTAGCTAATATGTCTCAAAATGTCAGTTTGACTACTCTGTCAGTAGATTCATATATCTCAATCTTAAAGGAACGGAACTCATTGGTTGGAGTTACCGTTGAAAAAATTGTGAAGCATATTCATTTCTCGAGAGATTAGAACGGACGGAGATTCTATAATTCTATAGATATCGCAGAGATGGGGAACAAATATTAACAAACAAATTTTTATGAAAATATAATTGCTTAACTCTAAAATGCGTTTCGCACAGGTAGGGCAGAGGCAAAATAAAGATATTCATTTGAAATATATTCTTCGCCAATAAAAAAGTCCCAACACGAGAATTAATATTCTTAAAAGTAGAGTCTAGTGCACGAATTTTATGTAGGAGTATTTTAAAAAAAAGATTCAAAATCTTACCTTTTGCTGAAGTACAAAATTCGCCATTTGTAAACCCAATGAGTATTGGAACTTTAGCAAATCTCCCGAACTTGAACGAATCTCCTGGATCTTCAACTAAAAATCTCTCCTGCCCGAAATTCTCTTCAATAACTGGTAACCACAGATAAATTGGGTTATCCATGCCAAAGTGAAACATTTTCCTTAAAGTGTTGGAAATTTCGAAACCAGTGAATTTAGATAGACATTCAAGAATTCCATTCGAATTTGAAATAGATGATTCCTTGCAACCCATTAACAATGCCTGCTTTTTAGCTAGCTCTGCTTGATTTGTTCGAGGAATTTTAGTCTGTGGCGGAATGGAACCACTCATAATAATTGTCTTTTGAAAAAGTCCTTGGGACATTGGAGAAACCAGGTGAAGACATACACTCAACGCCCCAGCGCTATAACCCATCAAAGTTATATTTCTCGAGTCTCCACCAAAATATTTAATGTTTTCATTAACCCATCGAAGTGCCATAACTTGATCTTTGAAGCCTGCATTACCAGGTACGGCTAGTGTTCCGAGATTCAAAAATCCCAACGATCCAAGTCTGTAGTTGAATGTTACAATAATCACATCCTTTTCTAGTAAATAGTCAGGTCCCAAGAATGAACTTGCCCCCGAACCAAGATATAAGCCACCGGGATGAATAAAAACGATAACTGGTCGAAGGTTATATCCAGTGGCCTTAACAAGTGTAAGAAATTGAACTGCTTCAATTAAGTAATTTTGTAACTACGAGTATGTATGTAACTAGACTTACCATCGATTTTGAATAGACATTCAGAAAAAGACAATCTTCGGAAGAGTTTTTGCTAAAAATTGAAGAACAATCCTGTGCGTCATTGCGAGCATCTTCAAACGGTGGCGGCATATCGATTGGTTGAGGATCCTGTAATACAAAGTAAAATAAAGTATTTCAACACATATGATTCGAGTGAAAATGATAAATTCAAAGAAAATTGTTGATTCACAAGCGTCAAGACCATTTACTTTTATAACCAAGTGAAGCGAAAATGAAAATACATGGCCCAACGAAAATTTGTGGAAGGTATGAATTTTGTAATTTAAGATCAAAATTAAATTCTACTTGCCCTAAAACGGAGTTCATCAATTGGTGGTTTGGCATATCGAATACCTCGAAAAGCTGTACATTTTTCACCTTTCCAATTTTCAGTTTCACATCCTAAATACCGGTGTGTAGTTGAGTTCTTTTCGAAAACTAAATTAACATTATGTTTACACTCCATACACAACACAAAACCAATAATAGAAAGAGAAAAGGCAATTCTTTGTATGATCATGTTCATTAGTTTTGTTATACTGAACATTTAAACTGGTCTCAAACAGCGCAGCGGTTATCATTTGTCTAGGTTATCGCTGGCCAGTTTATAAACAAACTAAAAACAAAAAAAAAAAGAAAATCTAGGATTGCACCAAGAAGAATTAAATAGCACCCTACTATTTCATACGTTACTCTCATACTGAATACATTCCACAATTTTCCTTCCTTTTAATGTCAAAATGTTCGGTTGTTAAGAAAAAGATTCATTTTCTAAGAAAGAAAAGGTTTTGAATTAAATATTTTGTAATTCATCACGAAGGGTTCTAGGGAGAAGTTTCCGAACTTTTACTAAAATTGGCACCTTGATTTGGATACTTTATCTTAACAAAATTCAAAATTTACTTCAGGGTTAAATTTTCAATATTACTTATTTCTCGTAGAATTAAAAATCAGTCCATTTCACAATCATCTGCAGCATATATTTAATTTTTGTATGAACGGAAAATAGGAAAAACTTAAAGAATTGCAGCGAAATTGTGAATCAATTGACGAAAAATTTATTTCTGATCGACATCTATGAAATAAGATTTAAAATCAACAAATTTATATTTGAAATATTTACGATACCACAGCTTTTAAGAATGTGAAATTTTGTGGAACGCATTTATTTTTCCATTTTTTCATACGCTTCACCTAGAAAATTTGTCACCTTTAGCTATCTATTTTTAGAGCCAAAAATGTGCCTAAGGATTCACTTCTCATGACATAAAAATGGATGCATTCCACAGCAAAGTTTTAAATTTTTGTGAATGGAATAACAGCGGAAAAAGGTAAAGTAATATGGAAATGTTTGTAAATTTGACAACCGATTATATTTGGGTCAAAATGATATTGATAATTTTAAATGAGCATTTATTTCATTTGCACTTGAACCTTGCAACCTTGAGTGAATAGCCAAGTTAGCAAAATTTTACATGCAAAACAATAAAAACATCAAGAGTGAATATAATTTGGTCAGCAATCAGAGTGAATATAGAATGAATACAAATTGTTGATATATTGAGATGTAGATGGCGCTTAAATCGAGTGCAGGAAAACATTTGCTTGGTACTGGGTTGTGTTCTGGAATGCATCTTTTTTTTCAGAGATTTTTATTATGTCAAGACATTTGAAAATAAAGCTTCATGTCTATTTTGTAAAAGACGTACAAAAAATCTCAAATGTCAATTGATTGAAAAACTTCTGAAAAATCTTAATTTTTTCACCGAAAAATCGAAATTTTTTGGTTTTTTTTTTTGTTCAGGAAAAGTGCGATTTTAGGGCTTTTGGAAAGCATCTAGGAAGAAATACTCTAAAAAGGTCAAAAACGAAAAATCGATTTTTTTGCTCATTAAAATTGTAATTTAGGGCCTAGAATATGGAAAGAAATATTCTAAAAACATCAAAATAAATTTCAAATTACTCTAAAATTCGTGTCAAACTATATTCGTTTTTTTTTTCGATTTTCTTTACTGAGTGGCTTTCAATTTTTCATAAAACACGGCTAATATCGAATTCAAATTGTAAACTGTTCTGAAAAATAGAATATTGCAGATCAGTATAGCTAAAGTTTTGTGCTTAGCATAACCTTAAAAAGTTCCAACTTATTCGATTCTTTTGCTGGCAGCGAAATGAAGACAAATAAAAAAAAAGAAGAAAACAAATTGATAAGAATCTCATCCCGAGTGAAGGAAACCATGTCACGCTAAGTTCACGCTGAACCTCCTATTTGATTGAAATGGTTTTCCATCATTCCACTTACGAATGCTTCAACTGGTGACGATTACAAGTTCCCTATTTTTTTTATTTTTATTGTTGACGGATGGTAAAGTGCCTTCTATCGTGTTGTTTCCAATTTACATTTAATGCGAGCGAAATTCGAATTGGGTGCATTTTAATGAGGTCCATGTGCCATATGGTTTTCAGTCTTGATCCATGTCGTCGTCGTCTGTAATAGAGTCGGTCGGTGCAATTATTATTCTTATCAGAATGTCTATATATGTACGAGTATGTTTGGCTTGGACGCTAGTTATTGTGAGCTATGGGATGAGTGGCCGAATATTTATTATGTACAACTCTTGAATTGACCAATTGACCATGAGTCATGATCGAAACACGAGACTATGCCTACCTATGGTCTTGGACAATCTGTTCCTGCTACTGTCCGAATGACGTAGCATGATGCTTTTTGTGGTTGCGTGCATCACTTTTTATGCAAATTTATGCGCATTCTGAGTAGTAGGTGGAAAAGGGGTGTCGATCGGTGTATATCTGTGGCATGAATTTTTGATCGTTTACAATTCATAGTAATCGTTGATGCCGTATCACCACTTTAGATGTTTCTTGCTGATGATGTATTTACGCCATCTGGCAAATTGTTTTGTAATTTGTTTCTTTTTTTTTTTAATTTTATTGTTTTGGTATTAAAGAGGGAGATGATATAAATACTAAATTAGTTTACACTTAATTCGGATGTTTTGCCATCAGAAAAAAATATCAAACATTTTTGAATGCCAAATCTTACAAAATAAAAATAAAAACGGCCTACACTCGAAAAGTAAATGTTTTTGAAATGTGTAATTATTTATATTTTTAACTTTTTAAAGGTACTCCTATTCAAGTCTATAGCCTCATCAGCACTCACATCTAGGTTTGAGACTTGGATCCTTGGATGTTAAGTGAACGCCACTCCGACCTCTTAAAAGAGTCCTTAAGAGAATTGCTTTCCTGTATGTACCGCTATATTTACGACTACCAACTTTACGCTATATTCCTCAGAGCAGATAAGGACAAAAAATAATTCTCGGTGTACTCCGATATGCCTCGATGAATCCACCTAACAATCTTTTTGTAGATCAATTTATGATAGACGACAGCGAAGAAAATTATTGCTTGTTCGAAAACGACAATGTAGATCAGGTCTGAGGTCAGTCAGGTTCCGATTGCAATAAATTGAGAGTTTAACATGAGACAAGAAATGTGCAGAGTTTCAGGATAAACATCATTTAAGTAAAACAAAATGGTGGAAAAATGTTGGTGGGGAAACATGTTAAATTTTGTTTTGATTGCTTGAAAGTTTTTAATACAAAAGACGGTCAAGCTTTAGATCTGGCGATGGATTCCTAGCCTATGTCACCTAAAAAAAGATCATTGATTTTTTTTAAGGGGTACTGCGAGGAAGTGATAGATAGTATCTATTGACATACAAAATCGCATTTCTCCCCTACATTTCTGCAGAGAACATGCACAAAAGAATGAGATGTACATATGCCCACCCAAGTTTACTTATTTTTTGAATTTGAATTTTTGAAGAATAACATACAACTTATTTAATATGCCTGCATGTTTCCGTTGTACTAAACAGGTGGATATCAAAATAAACAAAAAAAAAAAAAACAAATTACTTAAATTCTTGTATTTAAAACATAAAAGTTATATGATTTTATATACTTATTTGTATACGTTTTACATTTTGCATGTTATATTGAGCTTTTTGCATCCTCCTTTTCCTCAGGATAATCAGGACTATCGCCATCATTTTTACTGTGGCGCCGGATCCAATGCAGAGGGAAGAGCTTCTTCCATACCTCATAGCGTTCCAAATTCAGGCGCTCCTTCATAATAAGCTCATCTCCAATGTCCAGATAATTTTCTTTTCGGAAACTAAACGGGCGCCATCGAACGTTTCGAAGGTATTGGTCATTAGATTTGTTTGGGTCGCTGATGATTTAAAAAATTGTATTTTAATTCTGTAGTAAAACCTAACTCTACATTAAATTTGAAAAGACTCTAATAAAAATGGAATCTTGTATAAGTTGTCCTTTATAATTTGATTTATAGTGAATAAATTGAGCCTTAGTTAGCGAAATGCTCTTAAGTGTTTTCAACAACAAAATACGGCATCAGTCAAATAAATCTTACCCTTTATATGCAAAAGCAGTCCACATTCTGGTTAAGGTTTCTACAATTTTGTATTCTTCGTCATCGTCTGCAAACATTCGAGACACTGATGGTTCGACAAACAAATAGAGTAGATCATCGTGATGAACAACTCCTAAATCCGGAAAGACAAGAAACCGTTCAAAAAAAGTTAATGGTGGGTTGAGTGCCCCATTTAAAAGCATTTTATAATGCGACAAACTACAACTCCTTGCAACTCAAAAAATGTGTTACAAGCTTCTTTTAAAAACTTACCATAGGGCTTATCTTCAGGATAATACAGATGACTCGCTTGACCTTGGTAAGAAAACAAATAGTAATACACCTTCGTGTGGCGAGCAGCTAAGCGAACAAATCTATGCACTCCAAAGCCTGTTAAGGCATCGGCAAAAAGCTATCAGAAAGGGAAAATCGAGTTTTGACATTCAATTTCAAAAGCAATAAAATAAGAGTATGTTCATAAATCTTTAAAAGCCAAAAGACCCGTTTGCCAAATTAATCTTCATAATTATAAAAATGATTGATTCATTTTAAGCAAACGGGCCTTAAAAGAGCCCATTTCAATATATGTATGTAAAATTAAAACTTTTTCAGAGGAGAAGATTTTGTCTTCTTTCATAAAGTATGAAAGTCTCAAGTGAAAAAATCTCCTGGCCGTAAAGCGTCCTTAACATACATTAGCCAAACCCTCCAAAGACCTATTCGGATGAAGTGATCCAGATCCCAGATAGTATTTCCTCAATTCTTCACTTATATTTTTTGATCTTGCTAAATTGTTGCTGTATAGAAAGCATACTGGCGCGACCTTTTCAAAATTATTATCAAAAGCATTGCGAAGTTCTTCATTTTCCAAGATATCTATTAAGGCAGAAATTAAAAAAAAAATCAATTTATTTAAAACCTCTTACTTAGAGCTGGGCCTACGAATTCATTTTTTGTGATTCCAGTGATTATGGGAACTTTCATAATTTTTCCATCTTGATAAGATTTTACTGGGTCTTCTGTAAGAAATCGATCTTGTCCCGATTTCGACTCAATAACTGGTTTCCAAAGGAGAACGGGGTTGCCTCTTCCGAATTCAAACATATTACTTTGTGAGTTAGCCAACTCCAAATAATGTTTCTATACAAAAATTGGAACGAGTTCTAAAATAAATCATGAGACTAGAAATATAGCTTATTCATAAACTTACCTGCCTCAGACATTCAATCATTTGTTCGATCTTATTGTCAGGACATAAAAGCAGCCGAGCTTGCCGTTGGGCCAGGGACAATTGGTTTTCTGGAATTTTCCACTGAGCTGTCGAAGATCCACTCATCACAATCACTTTATGAAATAAATTCTTCGACATTGGTGAGACCAAATGAAGAGTAGCACTTGACGCACCGGCTCCATAACCTAAAATCGTCACAGAACCCGGATCACCTCCAAACCGAGATATGTGAATCTTGATCCATCGCAACAGCAAGACCTGATCTTTGAGGCCAGCATTACCCGGAGCATCTTTAGTGCCGGTACTTAGAAATCCCAACGAACCCAATCTATAGTTGAATGTTACTAACACAATATTTCTATCCATAAAATATTGCGGGCCAGCAAAATTTTTGCTCTGCCCTGAAAGCGAATAAAAACCACCGGGGTGGATGAAGACCACCACCGGACGTTTGACATTTAAATTCGACTCAGATGGTAGTTCTCTGGTGTAGATATTCAATCGAAGGCAATCCTCCGAAATGTCTGAACTATTCAAAGCAGGTTGTGGACACATAGGACCATCCAGAGTGGCGTCAAAAATTCCATTCCATTGTTCAATCGGCACGGTAGCCTTGAACCTTAGCGCACCCAACGGTGGTTTGGCATAACGAATACCACGAAAAGCGTAAAAATTCTTGCCCGACTGAGATGTTAGATACGTTCCGCGAACTTTACCCAGCGCAGTTGTTAGAATTACATCGGATAACTCTTTTTCAAAGCCCAAAAGGCCTTTTCCATTGACACAAACAATAAAAAATATAACGTTTAAAAGGTACGCGAGAACACGCATCTTGCGACTAGCTTGTTGGAAGAAGTCGTCCAGGTTTTTATAGGCAAAATTGGAATGGTTCTTCTTCTGAGCATAAGGTATTTTTAGTAACAAGTCACTAGGAAACATCATAATTTCCGGGATTAGCTTGTACTTGCAGACAGATTGATGACGCTTGGTTCATTAGTGAACATTGAACAGGGTGATGCAAATAATATGAAAGAACTTAAAATAGGTTTCTTTAGAATTTTAACTTCACTTGATCGAAGAGGTTGTGATTCCAACTAATACCAGTATATGATCAGATAGCAATTAAGCCCGCATGGTGGAACAAAATTTTGAGATTTGATGCCAAATTGAAAACGGTTCGAATAAACTTATAAAACTATACATCAAAGACTGATTGTCAAAGTTTTCCAGTTGTTTTCCGATATTCAGGAAACGGAAGATGCTCGATCCCTTTACAATTTTTTTAGAAGGCATTATCAGTGTTTAGTCTGATAATTTATATCCAAAATGAAGTGAGTTTCCCATTTAAAAAATGATCTCAATTTCTCTTTCATTGCTCAAATAATTGAACAATGAATGGAAAGTGTTTTTGTGAAGGATTCTACAGAGTTTTAAGACATTTCACTCGAAATCTGATTTCATTTCGGATTGACTAAACGTTGAAGACCCTCTTCCCTTATGATGGCGTGTTGGGAAATGATTGTAGAACGTAGCTAGGCATTTATTTTAATCACTTCACAAACTTGTGAGTACGAATCTTTGTACAGTATATTAGATATTTTGTCGGAAAAATAACCATGAGTTTAAGCTTATAGTTCACAGTTTACTTGAAAATTAAATATCCATGTTTCTAAATTTGTTCACTTTACATTCCACAACTTATCATAAACAAAAACTGATTGAAAACTTTTAGAGTAAAAATGTCGAAAACCGTTCTTTTTTTCAATTTTGCCACTTTTTAAAAACCATTTCAGAGTTAAGTGAAAAAAGCTTAAAATTTAAATCTTATCACAAAATGTTATACGCAAAACAGAAATGTAGAAAAGATATGGAAATTTTTTTTTCGACTGTCCGTCCTCAACATATTAGTTAAAATGAATTATTTAAAATGGCGGCTGCAGCACGCCACACCACTTACATTTTTGCCATTTTCATCTCACTCATTAAATTTGATCAGTATATTTTGCAAAAAATAATCTCTGTCGAAGGACCTATATTAGATTGTTGGGAAACGCTTATATTTTCCATTTTATGAGAGGTTGTTTATATGCTCAAAATCTTAAGAACAAAAATGTATTCCTTTAAATAAAGTAGAAAAATAGTACTTCGGGTTACCCTGTACTTTTCGCAGTAGCTTATTTTGCAAACAGCGTTATCTCCTGACAATCATAAGGATGTCTTGTATGAATGTACATATACAAGCATTGACTCTGTCAGACTTCGCGTATTCTCATAAAATTATCATCATCACCTTGCTGCTTCATTAATCCACGTCATTGGATTGTGGTGGGAGCCTTGAGTGCGAGAAAACTCGACTCGAAATATATCAACATCTTCTCACACACACCTATTTTTGTTCTTGCACTTTAAAGGCGTGCCAATAAGCAAAGGGAATTCAAAAGTGCTTCTTCAACTAATTTGGTCTAATTTTCCCACGTGAATAACATTTAATCGCGTGATAAACCAGTATTAGCTCACTATTAACTCACTAAATACCCTTAAATACCATAGAAGAAGACTTTTGTCCAATCGAAAAATCTCCCCCAAAAAATATCAAGGAAAACAATTTGAAAAATAAACGACGATAAAAACGACTCATTTGTTGTGTACCTTTTTTTTCATCAAGAAACTCGTAGATCCCACATAAATTTCGTTATCCTGAAACCACGAAATGAGCACACTTCATTATGACACCTGGTCAATACCTGAGCATCGCCAACGACCGCGGTGGCGGTGGGAAAAACGTTACCGACGTTTTTGTCGAACCTATTATCCAACTTTAGGAAAAGAAGATGTGACCGCAACAAGGATATATGGCAATCAGTGAGGAGCATATGAGCATCCTTTTTGAAGCCTTTAGGTTTTTTTGTATTAATATAAACCCATTTGTGTAATTTGAGATCTCAAATGAAGACAACTCATACGTTGATGTGTGTACTTTTATCACAAGGTGTTACGAGTATTTTATTTGGTTACCGATCTATCAATAGATGTCCAACCAAGATACATCTTGTTGGCTTGCCTAAATCCAGTTTGCAATGAGTGCGCCTTTCCATGGAGTTCTTTTGATTTCATATTTTTATCGTCTTTCTTTTGTAGACACGGTCGGATTTATTGAGTTTGGGGCGCTCTGGATAGTTTATATACACAACTGTCAAGCGAGGACAAAAGCACAGATGTTTTTGGATAATTTTTAAAAATCGTGTGGCGGTGGTATTACTAAAATACGTAAGGTTGCCCAATTTAACATTTTCCAAATTTAATGATTTAAGGTTAGTCAAATTTGTAGCCACCTAATAACAGGCCAACCTAGATAATCGCCTCTGTCATTTTACTAACCGAATCCGCTATTGGTTATAGATATGCATGAACGTATTGTTTTATAATGAACCCAAAGCAGATGATAATCATATTGATAGAAGAGATTCACTAGCTGGTAAGCGATATTACTTTGGCACGCTGCTGTCTTTTGTTTGACAGATGCAAAGGTTTGGTGGACTGGATACGTTTTTATTTTGTTCTTTGATTTTTTATTTCATTCTGCAATCAAGAATCTAGATATCTGCTATCTTTCTATATGTTTTGAATGTATGTTCTTTTTGTTTACTTGGTATTTGAACAATTCTAGAGCTAAAGGTTTTACTTAGAAACAAACAATCAATCGGTACACGATACGATGCCGTGAAGCGCGTGTTATTGTTGGAATACGTCACTTAAGAAAAAACATCTAGAGTTCAAAATATTCCATATAAATTCCACGTGCCTTATGAGAAGAAGATTCTCACTTGAAGAAGCTGGATGAGCAAGTATTGATTATTGTGATAATCATTTGAGGGTGGGAGAGATTGCTCAACGAACTTAGGTATATAGATTTCGACCACGATAAGCACAAGGACCAGTTTTTCAAAGTGAGATATTTTGAGTTTCGATGTCAAACTCAAGTTGGTTCTTAAAAAGTCAGTTAAAATGTGTCGACTTAACTCCGAGTTAAATAACAAAATTCGCTGAGTTTTATCTGAAGAGATATTTTCGAAATCTAGGTACCAATGCTAAAATTGCAATCAGTAACTAATTTATGTATGCATTGCAAGTTAAATCTGATTTAATTCACAGATAATTTAAAACTGACAACCTCGACATAATACGAAATAGATTAAAATAGAAAAATTCCACAGCTGCTTTAAATCAAATCAAAATTACGTCAATAAATATAAAAAAACTTTTTTTTTTATAAAAAGATATGTTCTCTACTCGCCTTCATTAAACAAAAGAAAAACATTTATGTTTGTATGTATCTTTTACAAAAATAAACAATAGAGCACTCACCACAAACGAGTGGTCACGCCGCCGCCATCATTTGTGTGAGTTCCGAGTTGTGACTCGTGCCAAATTTGTTGATATTAACATTCATTTACCGCGGGGGAAAATAAAGCGACATTTAAAAAGGTAAAACAAAATATCCATAAACAACTAATTTGCTTATTCATGCCTATGATGTGCTTTCGATGCCACAAAAAAAACCAAACCAATAAATTACAGTATGTGATGACCCAAAACGACCTATGTCTATAGAGGGACTTGTGAGTACGTATTATGTTATGTCCTGCAGCCCGATTTTAGTAAGTTTCCCCTGTTGGAATTCGACGTCAACCATGCATGGCTGATGTCCTTTTTCATAGTTGGATTTCTCTTCAAATAAAGTTTAGCTATATGTGTAACAGGATAATGGGATGCTAATTCAGAATTGAATTAATATTTAATGATGTATCTAATAAATTACTATATTGACATTTTTGTCTGAAGATATGTTAAAACATCGATGCTGATTGAAAAGAGGAATTTAGGGGATTTAACTTGGTTCTTATAACTAAATGACTGGACTACGGTATTTTTTACCGAAAAGTAGACACGACTAAGTTCTACTTAAATTTACTTAAAATTACAAAAAAGTTTTTTCTGGTAAACAAATATTATAAGGAAAAGGAAATAATTTGTTTTAATAAAAAAAACTTAATTGTTCGCCATTCTTTTAGTACTCTTTGAAAATTTTATTTGGGAGAACAGACACTTTTGCTTTTCCCTGACATTCCTTAAGCATTACCGATTAAAATATACGATTTTTTAAACTCTACTACTACTACTGCTCTTTCCCAAAATTAAGACAAAGTTTGTTTCTGTGGGGAAAAGTTTTCATTGGGAACTACTTGAGAACATAAGCGGTTTTATGAGACAAATCTTCTTTTGCATTCTTACAGTTGTAAGAGTACTGAAAGTATCCCTCCCATTGTTCTGAAGACTGACAAAACTATTGGGTAAGCTTTTACGGTAGAGTAACTAATCGCTTTTCGAGTGGATGGAAAACAGCATTTGTCCAGCCTGTCACTCAAAAAGTCGAATCTTCTTTCCACAGTTAACTATCGTCCAATTGCACTTACGTCTCTTCTTTCAAAATTCATGGAAACGCTGATAAATTTATCAGCTCAAGAAATATCATAAAGAACGAAAGCTTCGCAATAATTGGCAGTATGGCTTTCGTAACAATAATGTGATCTGATGGTTTATGTCACCGGACATGGCACAAATCTCTACAAAGTTTCGGAGAAAGTAAGATTATTGTTTGAGAAAGGATTTGATAGAGTTTGGCATCAACCTCTCTTTTCGAAAAATGCCTACATTTCGCATTGATGAATCTCTTCTTCACTCTATTAGAAACTAGCTTTTGATCCGCAAAATACAAATATATTGGACGGAAATTCATATAATAAATTCTGGTTTGCAACATGGCTGAGTTTTCTCTCTCATGTTCTTCAATGATCTTTTGTCTGAAACTTTTAATGATTATTGCTGAAGACAGTACACTCGGCTTCTCATATTCGTACCACTTTTCCTATAAGCCTGATTCCCGCAATTCCGTCTTGTCAGTTTGTACCTCGACCTACAATATTAACCGCTGAAGAGATTTTCTTCAACTTGGTAGAAAAGGGTCTTTAGCTTACTAAAAAATGTAACGATGAAATAAAGGGGAAGAAGTAGAAAAAAAATCGTATAAGAAATAAAGCGTTCATCTTTTCGAGTACCCAGATTTCAACCCGTTCATCTTTTGGAACACTGCAATGGTGAGAAAAAAAACGTTCATCTTTCCTAATTGTTCATATTTTAGAACCGTTCATGTTTTCGAGATTCTACTGTATTTACATATAAATATTTCATATTCTTTGTTCAAGAAAACAATTTCGAAAAATACTGTTTTCGACTTCCTTAAACATGGTAAAAACATAAAAACTATGTCCGAAAATTGTATTCACATAAGAAGTTTAATGTTAATAAAATTAGTGAAAAAGATAATTTTAGTAGCTCGAAAAATACCAATTTTACGTTCTTAGTATCGAATTAATTATGACACTTTGGTATTTGTAAATGTCAAAAAGGTGTTTGTGATTTGTTTTTCTTTTTGTATTGTACGAACTATCACCACTTTTAAAAGAAACAGCTTGAGTATGATTCTAGTTAAAAAATGATGTTTAGAAATTGAGAAAAAGTTAGTTAGCTACTTTAAAGCTAGACATTTAAATTCTTGCATTAAGTTATTAAGTTTTTTTTACCTAAGAAGAGACCTAAATAAAATAAAAATAAATTTGGTGGTGCAACAGCTCAAAGTGAACCAGGACTTAATGACTTAAAAACTCTCAACAATTCCTGTGTGCGTGTTACCAGGAACGGAGGAGAAGAAACCTGCTCTAGGATTTTTTGGTTTAGTAAAGATTGGTGAAAGTCGTCTTTCATTTAAGTGGCTTCCTATTATTTACCTCAACGTTTGTTTGTTTTTGTAAAAATACAATACGTATGTTAGAAAAATAAAATGGCATATAAGTACTTAGATACTCGCCGGATTGATTTCAGTTTTTCTAGCATACTCGCACATAAAATGTATTTTACCTTATTACATTTTTTCTAAAGACAGAAATCACTCCTTATTGCCTGAATACCATATTGACCACGAACCCTGCGTGCGTGTGACACTCTTAACTGCAATACATTCCCTACAAGATAGAGGGATTTTATTATGTTTGTAGTTCTTGACGTAAATTCCACAAACAAAAGCCATATGATGTGTCATAAGAAGGGTTCCTTTAAACTGGCATACAAATGAAAATATTTCAAAAAAAAAAAACAACCAAAAGGATCTTCGAGACAAAAGCATGCTTGTTGTGCTGTGCTTGCTGCTGCTCCTTTGATTTTTCCAGTGAAATTTACTATACCTTCAGGAGAAGAACAAATTTGATCCTTCGATTCGAGGAGGTCTTGGCGCTTCTGTTATGAGCTGTCGTTCGGCTTTTGATAATAAAACTACTTTCAATAGATCACCATGGATAATGATGATGTCCTATTGTGATGCAATAAAAGAAAATAAGCTGCACTTGCTCCGTCTTTTGTTGGTTTGGTTGCTTGTCTTATTTTTTTTTTGTTTTCCAAATATTGTTATTGGGCCGATATTTGGATATTTATCTCTTTAACCGGACTCTGCAGAGATGATTTTTCTTGGAATTTGCATTCGATTTAAGAGAAAAGATAATATTACATCATTATCCGAGATAATTTGTATTGTTGGTTGGGAGTTATAAATTCTGTGATTAAGTGGTTAAGAAAATCGTTCGATTAATTTATTGTAAATAAGGCATTAATTATAGTATTTTATAATTGGATGAGCAGGTAGATACGTAGCTACCCATCATGAGCACTTGAACAACAACTCGTTTCGAGGCCTATACCTGCTAAGCAATTATTTACATTTTTAATGTTAACGAAATTATAGCTTCTGCTACATTTATTGTTTATTCAACGATATGTTAATCGATGTCGATGAAATCGAAATTCCACACATTTACTGAATCTAGATAACTAAATTTCTTTCAATCTTATTCGGTATATAATCATAAACCAGAAAATTTGCTGAAAAGCCGGCTACAGCTTCGATTTCGGCCTTGCGTCCGAGTCTTTGTAGTATTTCAAGTTCGTTGCGGATCTCAGCATTTATGTAGGCTCGTTGCAGAAGTTCAATTATTTTCTTCTTATCTTTTCTGGACTGAGTCTGGGTTGGGATTGCAAGTGTTTCGATTTCAGATGGTTGGATTCCAATCCAACGAATCTGCGGACAAGCCAATTGATCCGCACTAAATGCCATTGCCTGAAATTACATATACGAGTTTAATAAATGTTGGTAAGCTTTTAACACCAACGAAAAAAAAAAAACTATTACTTTCGATCCATAACGATAGACAAGCATGATTTCTATTCCAAAAGGATCCGCATCGACGAGGGCATATATTGGCAAGTGAAAGTCGTCCCAAATGCGTTTCACCATCAATCGAGTTCCAAGATCGGGATAGCCTTTGCCAGTTATCAAAATAATGTCTGCATTAAGATTCAGTAAAATATTTTGGAGTAGAAATTTTTGAAAAATTGTATCCTTCTCAACGATCAGGACAAATTTAGCAGTTGTCTCGAGAAATGTTATGGCTTGAATATCATTTGGTATCAAAGTTGCTCGTTCGTTAAAATAGCAATCGATTACAGAATTGTCGGACATGTGAATTTTTATGGCTCCACAAATGAGGCCCTTGGATGATTGACGAATTCCCAGTTCCCAAGGCGAGGCATTGAGAATACTACAGACATCTTTGATGGCAGAATGGATGACAGCCTGATTTGCTATAAGCTCGAAATCTTTGTAGTAGAGTTCTCTAAAGAAGAATTTGTTTTGTAAAAAAGTTGCAATGGTTTGAGGATCGACCAGATATACCTTTCTGTGCATGTTAAGCCCGTAATAAGGAGATGGTATACTTCGGAAAGGACATACATAATCATGGCAAAATGGTTCTTGCTTTTAGCGCTTTTAAGATTCACAGTACGATGTGTCAACTGGGAAGGGTCCTTGTGAGAAAGTCTAGAAATATGTGCATATTTATGTTTTTAAATATGATTTTTTTTAGATAAGCTTAAAGCGCTGACTTTTTCTGGAATTTTTCTCAAGTTGCTCAAAACGTGTACGCAATTGTACGTGTGTCGGGCATATGCACATTTTTTTAACTTTTCAATGGTATAAATCTTATTTCATTAAAATAGATTCCTTGACATTAAAAATAAATATATGGGCTCATTATTTATCTAGTGAGGGCCTCTGTATATAAGTCCTATTGTTTTTTTTTTTAAATTTACCAATGAGGTCCCGGAGCTATGATTTGGTCTAGTCTGATATTGAAAATACAGCATAATTATTTAAAATGTTGAGATAAGCTATTTGTGAAGGGTATTAACATTAAGTTTCCAAAATTAAGTATTTGGAAGGAAGGTTTGTACATTTACAAGTTGTGTGTTTAAATGTTCTGTATTCCAAGATTTTATGCATTTTCAAACCAATATATTTTCTGTGCAAAATTTTTGAATAGAATAATTTGAAAACCATTCATTTACTACCGATTTTATCAATTTTAGAACACACGACATGAATTTTGGAATGCACGGTTATGACCAGGTTTTCGTTACAATTGGATCAGGAATAGTTTTAAGATGGCATGGTGGCCGATTTTAAGAAAAACTTATAAATAAAATATTTAAATTATCTTCATAACTACAATTCATTTTTTTAACTTAAACATTGCGTCAAATATGTACTAATACTCACATGCCATTCGAAATTTCACTATTTTCCCAATTGTCACAATTCACCACCGAAATACTAGCCGTACCATTTTCCACAAGATCTTGCAAAAGTTTTATCATAAATTTTTCTGCATCAACAATCAAATTGGCTTTACTCCTCGATTTGGTTACAATTTCTCTGACTGGTTCCAAGGCGTTTTGATGGGTCGAAACTTGCTCTTCCTCTTCACTTGAAAAGGAGGAAAATAAATCAGGCGAAATGCATCGTGCTGCATTTTCTGTTGGGTTTTCAGAAAAATCCATAGGTTGTGATGATTGTGACGAAGTTCCAAAAACTTTCATTCGAATCTCTTGGTCTATTTCACATTCTAAAGAGCTTCTCAAAGTAGCCTTGAAACTGGGTAGGTCACTGTTTTGGAATAATTCTCTTTCGACAGCTTTGATATTAGGATAGAAAATATTACTGCAACACGGATTTTCAATGAAGTTGTGCGCATCTTCGTCCAAATTCGCCGTAAACGCATCATAATCGAAATTATCATCTTCGTCCGAATCGTCATCGAAAATATTTGTATCATTTTTGTTTGTCAATTCGGAATTTAGGAAATCTTCAAAATCTCTAAGAACTTCTGCCGACTCTTGGGACGGGCTCTCTAATTCGTCGATTTTATCCATTGGCTTTAAGGGTATGTTTTAAAGGCTTTGAATCAAAAGAATAAACAACAAATTACACATCAGTCATTAAATTTAAATCCTGCAGTGAATTTCTACATCAGATATCCTTCAAAATTAAATATATTCACTTTATGAGTTCTTAAAGCAATTGAGAGTCGTCTCTCTTCGTATAGAATTCTTATTGAGTAAGAATGGGCCCCGATATATTTCAATTAACACTTTTGCTAAACCCATAGGGGTAGTTACGATAATACGACTTCGTAGTCGGTTCAACAATGTTATCCAAATTATCACACGCATTCTATTCTCTAGCAGAATATTGCATATATAGAGATATATTTTATTCTAAGGACGCGACGAGGACGGAAGTAGTTTAAATGAATTAATGTTCTTATTTTTTCTTCAAGGGTTCCCTCCTTTATTTAGTGTTTAAAGAAATGAGTTTCTATTGTGTGTGTGTGTGTTTTTGTGGAAAATAAGTTTTGAAACCTAAATCCGTATAATTGAAGTTTCAGACCTCTTCATCATTTCTTTATATTTTTTGTTTCATTTTGTTTAAGTGTGTAATAGCCTCACGTGCATTGTATTTTATTAAGGGGTTGATGATTTTTTTTTAATGAAATTAGTTAAATAACAATAAAACAATTCGAACGAGCGGAAGAAAAATCAACAAGAAATTCTCTTTAAAACTTAAACAAAAAGCAATGTTGTGGCGTTTACAGAAAACATGTGTGAGCTGTGATCCTTGTTCTCATGATGATGGGTTTTGAAGACCTACTGTAATTGTGTCGGATAACAACTCACTTGGAAAAGAACATCGGCAAACAGAAAGAACAGAAAACAAATGAGTTTGAGCGTTTAGATTTTGAATTCGGAGGGAGAGTTGGTTTGTTTTGGTGGATACTAAAATGTTTAATTTTTCTAACACATAAAATTATACCACTTTTGGGAGGGATTAAATAGAAATTTGTATACGTTTCAAGGACAAATTCTTAAATTCTTTCATGTCTTCGCTTTGTCCTCCTCACTGGATTTAGATATTATTTTGAAATTTATTAAACCACCCTGGTCCAATGACTAGAAGATAAAAGGTGTTAGCTTACACTCGGTCTGGTCTTACGTCGAAAATAAATTTTGCGGATATTATTTTGATTATATTCTCATGACAAGTGATGCTAGTAGGCTAGTTCATTTATCCGATGATTGATATAAAATTCAAAAGGAGCTTTTCAGCTGTGGGTTATGAAACGCTATATAAATCGATCTTTCGCTATAGAAATCAAAATGGCGCCGAACCAATTCTCTCTTTTTCCATAAGCTCACATTTCGATTTCGATAACTTTTTGATCGATCATACAAAAGTGTTTAGTTAGTCCAGACTTAACTCACCTAATCTGTTTAGTTAACAAAAGATCTAAGCTGACTAGAAACCGTGTTGTAAGACTTTACTCGGGTTTAATTATGAAACTAGGATGACCTCGGTCGAATATTCTTGTCAAGATGTTCAGTGTTTCGTGGCTTACTACAAGTTTTTCAGTCAATCATTGAATTCGGTGAGTTTACTCTGCGACTAACTAGACTGTTTTTCTGACAGATACGTGTCAAAAATCTATCAACATCGAAGTGCGGTATTATGGAAGGGAGGTTTACTTTTGTAAACAATTATGTTGCCTGTTTAATTGAGCTATTATTCAACGTTAAATTTTAGAACAGATGTTTTCCCTCACTGAGAATAAATACCTAATGACCAATACATACAATTGAATTGTCTAAAATCTTAAAATTAATAAATAGTGAAATTTAAACATTAGCTAAAAAATGACAATAATTGAAGCCAATACATAAATATTGGCAAATTAAACCCGAAAGGCAATCATTTCCGAATAGGTCTACTACCTATTGTGAAGCAAGATGACTTCTCTCCCACGGAGGCTTTCTACTTGGAGACACTTTCAAATGATTGATCGACTAACAACCATTTCAAGAAGAATGCCCTCTTCGAAGCCTACTCAACTTATAATAGTGTCAATCATAATTCCTTTTTATCCTAAATACTCAAACCCATGATAAACACCGACAATTTCGTACCAAAAAGTGACAAAAATATCTAAAACTGTCAGTCATTCAGTGAGAAGACAACACGCACTCATCTTTCAAAATGGTAAATTGAATGATGATTGTTTTGCAAGCAAAAAAGATGCATTGATATTGCGCATCGTATAGCTCGTGCCCAATGCAAATTTATTTTTTTTTTATTCCCCTAATTCGCTTTTCTTAATACAATGCGCAGCGTGCTAATGTCGTTTGGTCATTGGGAAGCATCTGTGTGTCTCTAAACGTATGCCCCATGATATATTAGGAGTTGGAAGCCTGCTGCTCTTTCTGTTACACACAGGACAACGAAGCCTTGGGATAGAAAAGATCTTCTGGTTAATATATTTATATGAGTGTCACTATTAGCCGGGTGGACTTAAACAAAAATCCTCAAGATTGCGTTTCGAGCTATGAACCCTTCTTAAGTTTTTCCGTCTATATTTCTAGAAAAAGATGATGCCAGTGATGAAGTCGCTAGACTTCGTAGTATTCTGACTATATCTTTCAGAATAATTTATATTTCTTTACTCTTTATGAATGTGGTCGACTGTTCTGTTTTGTTCTTGCGGTGTGGCACGAGTTTCTCGTGCCTATGTCTGTCTATATGAGGGCAGGTGGTTGGTAAAATGGTCATACTGTATATTGACACCATTCCTCACCACAGGATGCGTCTGGTAATGACTGTAATTTTAAGTATCTAAATTATTCTATTCGCATTGTAGGTACCTACACTTCGTTCGATTTCTGCCACTCTGCCACAAGTTGACACTCCGGGCCATAAACCAGAAAACCCGCAAATCTCTTTTGTTTTTTTTTGGTTTGTTTCTTAAAAATTAAGACAAACATTGATGCATATCAGTGGCATCAAACCAGGAGTGAGGTCTTTGTAATGATGACATATTGATCTTTTTGTTCCTAATGTTTTTGTTTTGTTTTGTTTTTACAACATGATAACATTTACTTTGAAATACAAATTATAAAAAATTGGATGGGCCGCAGACAATAGTCGCCAAACGGACGACCGACGCACATACGTAGGTCTTCAGTTAAGCAGCTGAAAGAACTTCATTTGCAATATTGGTCCCTTGTAACTTATACTTGTTTTTCATTTTTTAATATCAAAACCCATACCGCGAGTATTGTGCCTATGATATGAGTAAAAGCTGCATCCAAATAACAATTGAAAAAGACAACAACTAGGTATATGAAGAGGGGCACAACTACGCCCGTATATGATGGTGACATTTGATACCAAACTGACATCCCAATTGACAGCTATTTATTGGAGATTTTCGAATAAAATTTGGATCTGTCGACAACATCATAAACGGCAGAACTAAAAAGTAAGAAACACACAAGACGCAATTTTAAAAATAAAGTGCACGCTTGATGGGTCGCACGTACCTACTTGCTTAGTGCCCCCGCAGCAAATTACTTAAGAATAAACATAATTTTATTTAAAGAGCATTAACAACTGTTGATTTAACATTTGTGAGATAGAAAATCACATATGATACTTAACCAAACTCCGCGACCCTGCATATAAAGCAAAAAACAGCACAGATTTCAGTCGAATTGACATTTAACGTCAAATTATTTCTGCATTTTTGCATTGCAGGGATGGTTAAATATTATTTGATTTGTGGTTTTCATTGGAAATTTCCATTGCATGACGAATTTTTCGAAATAAATTATTTCTTGCGGAAGATAATTGCAAACGCCTCATTGAGGGCAAACATTTTATTATTTAAAAAATATTCGAGCATTGTTCCTAAAAAAAACAAGAATCTACCCGAAAAAAAATGGGAACCTCCTTTTTAACGGTCGTTATATCACTTTAGAATGACAGTTCTTCTTAAAGGAAGATATTCTGGAATAGACTTCGGAATCGAAAACAGGCGTCTTCTGGATGACCAATGGAATACACAATGTGGTTGATAATCGCAAGTTTTTAAAGAAAACTTGGTCAAGATCGCATGGCACTAAAACAAACGGGCAAATATTACAGCAACTTCGTTTTGATAATGCCTGTCTCTGTCATACTCGTATTTAAAGAAAAAGATAGAGCACACAATCATCGAAAAGACGGTCTTTTGATCGACCGACTTTTTACTTGCGACTTATAGGCAAGTTATGCATTCGGAAAAAAAATCGATCTCGAGATTTTGATCAAAGTTGACATTACGATGATAGCCAAGACCAAAAAAGTGGGTTTAGCAATT
The DNA here is from genome assembly GCA_911387755.1 of Chrysotoxum bicinctum. Lineage (NCBI taxonomy): Eukaryota > Metazoa > Arthropoda > Insecta > Diptera > Syrphidae > Chrysotoxum > Chrysotoxum bicinctum. The sequence goes on along the minus strand of OU426988.1, from coordinate 459,316 downwards.
TTGTATGTCTGTCGGTTCGACTACAGCCTAAATGGCTCGGCCGATTTTCTTCAAACTTGGTACATATGGGTTTTGATTTTTTCCCTCACACGTTTTTTTCTTTTTTTTTAAATCAAAAATAACGGTATCATACGGTTTTTTTTCGAAATTTTATTAATATTTTTTTTTCTCAAAAACTGTCCCACAGAATTTAAAAAAAAAATTATAAAAATTTCATTTAGTTAAAACTAGGTAGTGGTTGAAAAAAATTTTCCAAAAAATTGTGATTTTTGGTAGTCCCCTTGGGTCCATTTTTTTGGTTTTTGATTTTCTCAAAAACGGTACAGCCGATTTAAACCATTTTTGTATGCTAAAGCTCCTCCAAAGTTTTAATAAATTATGTATTACATATTCAAATTTTCATTTTTTTATTTTTTGGATTTTAAAAAAAAAATCAAAATTTTTTTTTGAAACTCAATATTTCGAAAACCCCATGGTCATTTTTTTTAAACTTGACAAATAAAAGTTTCCTAACATAATCTATAAGTTTTGAGAAAAAAAATTGTTTTATCTAAAACTAACGGTATTTTCCATACAAATGTTAAAAAATGGTTTTCGAAAATCGTATTTTTCGCGAAAAGGGTTCCGAGAATTTTGCTAAAATTTTTTTTCTTTTGATTGAAATCCAGATATTACTGACTGTACCTACCATAGAACGATTTTTTCGAATTTTGAATTTCTCATTATTGACATAATGGATCTTAATAATTTTTTTTATAAAAAAGCTCCTAAAAAGTTTAAAAACCATCGCATTTCAAAACTTAAAAAAAAAATATTTTTGCAATTTTTAGAAAACAAAAGTCGTTTTTTTTTTGGAAAATGCGATTTCTCAAGAGCGGCTTAATACTTTTCTTGGAAATTTAATTCTTATTTGTAAAAGTTGGCGTAACAAAATTTTTTCTTAAAAATGTTTTAAAAATTTTGTACATAAAATCTTATTTTTTTAAGGAACTACTACCACGACTTATAATTTTTGTTCTTTGTTGTTCTGTTTTTATCTCTTACCACTAAAAGAATTAAAAAAAATCATTTTATCCTTATGAACAGTTTTCTCTAATAACATTCGTTTTTAAAATTCCTAGTCTATTACATAGGAGCAAGTTCGTGCGACCCAGTCGTGCATTTTATTTATTCTTACGGTCCCCTGTTCAGGTTAGTTGTAAATTAATGTGTATTTTCAACTTTTCACAATGATTGCATATGTACAACATCCATCATTTTGTTGATTTACACGAATCCAGTACCGAACCCTAAAGAGCAAGTACAAAATACCGTATTCGGTCAAAACATCTAGTTAACAATTGCATCCTGCACGAAAGGAGTACTTTCGTTTTAAGTTTTTGTTCCGCGGTCGTTAATGTCGTCGTCTTTTTCGTGGCTCTTTGAGGCTGCTTCAAATCAAATAAAAAAAAAAAAAAAAAAAAACAAATCATATGCATGGATATGGCATGCCTTTCCGTGAATTGTGAGCCATATGAAGCTATAGGTATCTATCCATCTATAGAAGGAAGTTTTTGTTGTTTCTGTGATGGCACATAAGCCAGTTTATAACTACAACGGATTTTGTACCGGTGCGGTGCGGTGCAGTGCGGTGGTGAGGCTCAAATTTATCGGTGGCATCACAGCAGGAGTGCTCAAAAAATAAGTAAACAACAAAAATCGAATATGGAGGAAGAAGATGCAGATGAAAGCCTGCCTCTACGTCTAACTTCGCATTGAAGAATCAAATTGGGAACAAATCAATGCGCGTGCTAGGCGACGATGGGTTTGCTTTCGATATTTGCCTGACTTGGGCTTTTTTTATTATTATTATTATTACTTTGCAGTTGTTGCGTTGTTGACTAGGTTTAGGTATGCAAGTCGCAAAAATGTGACTTGAAGAAACCAAAAAAAAGCGAAAAAATAATAAAATTAGTGTCACGACCCATTTGGGAGATTTTATAGAATTTGATAGTAGCTCTTAACCAATTCTACTATATAGTTGACGGTCGGTCGTCTTTTTTCTTATTGAGAGAATAGGTACCTATGTTGCAATGTGTGAAACGAAGAATGCATCGCGTTTAAGTATTTCATTCGCACCTTCTTCCAAAATTTATGTGTTTCTAGTTGGGATGACATAATATTGAATTGCATCAAGCTATGCACAACCACAACACCGCCACGCGATGGACAATCGCTGCCGGATTAAAATATTTTAACATTGAAGTTACGACGACGTTTTTCAACAAGCTGCAGCTCTTTGTAGTGTCGCGCAATTAGTGAAATATTGCAAATTGCAACTGTGTTCTATTAGCATTCCAGAAAGGTGTTATGTTTAAGTTAAGGTCTCGTTAAGGTACTTTATGTCACACTACTTGATAATGGTATTTTGTATAGTTTTACTTTGAAGATATAGAAAATTGGCTTGGAGCAGGTTAAACAAATTGTATCGAACTGAGACTGCGAACGCCTAACGTTTTGGAAAAAATAGCTTCTTCTCTACTCGAACATAAAACTTGTTCTTTACTAAAGAAGTTGAAATCTTGAGTGAAACAAAAGTATTTTTTTTAGAATAGATATTCGTTCTCCTGGAAAGGATTATATTTATGATCTTTTGGAATTTTAAATTCGGGAGCTTATAATCGTATTCCTATAGGTATACTGCCAAACAGTGTTTTTGTTATAATTTTCGACAAAATCACCCAAAAAATCATAAAACCCAGTAATTATTTCTTTGTCGAAATTTATTTACGGTTTATGGGTTTTTCCTGCAGCCGTCTTGTCTTGAACCTTCGAAATATATAAATCACTACACTCTATCGAAAAAAGATGAATCTCAGTTCGTTTGTATACGAGTATAAAGGGTTTTCCTTTTGCACCGCAATTTTGTAGATCTTGTGACAGTTCCAATTTTGCTTGTTGTCGACCCATTTATCCAGAAATGGGATTCGTCGTTGAATATGATTTTTCGAACGAAGTGCGCGAAATGTTGATTGAACAGAAGACCCACTTTCATAAAACAATTAAGTCATATCAAATAAATGGCAGCCAATTTGACATCGTAGCTTCAACGCAATGCCGGCCGTGGTATGCATGATACATTTCAAGTTTCATTGAAATATCACCAGCGTCACTACCTATTCAGTAAAATTGATCAATCCGAATTTTAAAAAAAAATAAAATGCACGACTGGGTCACAAGAACTTCCTCCTATGTAAACGACTCAGAATTTCAAAAATGAATGTTATTAGAGAAAACTGTTCTTAAGGATAAAATTCATTTTTAAAATAACTAAAACAAATCCTTTAGCAATTGGAGCTAAGCACAGGATGCCATGTGTTTTAGGCAGTGGTTTCTTAAAATAAAATGCACGACTGGGTCGCACGAACTTGCACCTATGTAAGAGACTAGGAATTTTAAAAACGAATGTTATTAGAGAAAACTGTTCATAAGGATAAAATGAATTTTTTTTAAATTCTTTAAGTAGTAAGAGATAAAAACAGAATGATATGCAAATATGAATTTATGCAGGAACAAAAATTATAAGTCGTTGTAGTGGTTCCTTAAAAAAATAAGCTTTTATGTACAAATTTTTTAAAACATTTTTAAGAAAAAATGTTGGTACGCCAACCTTAAGTTTTTATTATTGTACGAATAAAAGTCTAATTTCCAAAAAAAATACTAAGCCGTTCTTGAGATATCGAATTTTTCAAAAAAAAAATTACTTTTTTTTCTAAAAATTGAAAAAATATTTTTTCTCAAGTTTTTAAATGCAATGTTTTTTTAAACTTTTTAGGAGCTTTTTTATAAAAAATTTCATTAAAATCCGTTAAGTCGATAATGAGAAATTCAAAATTCGAAAAAATCGTTCAATGTTAGGTACAGTCAGTAATATCTAGATTTAAAATTTTTTTTTATTAAATTATAAATCGTAAAGATTAATCAAAAGAAAAAAATTTTAGCAAAATTCTCGGAACCGTTTTCGAGAAAAATGCGATTTTCGAAAAGCATTTTTTAAAATTTGTATGGAAGGTACCGTTAGTTTTAGATAAAACAAAATTTTTTTTCTCAAATCTTGTAGGTTATATTAAAAAACTTTTATTTGCTAAGTTTGAAAAAAATCGAGCATGGGGTTTTCGAAATATTGAGTTTCAAAAAAAAAATTTTGAATTTTTTTTTAAAAATCCAAAAAATTAAAAATTGAAAATTTGAATATGTAATAATATTCAAACTTTGGAATAAAAAAAATATTAAAATCGGCTGTACCGTTTTCGAGAAAATCAAAAACAAAAAAATGGACCCAGGGGGGCTACCGAAAATAACAATTTTTTGTAAAATTTTTTTCAACCATTAGCTAGTTTTAACCAAATGAAATTTTTCAAATTTTTTTTAAAAAATTCTGTGGGACAGTTTTTGAGAAAAAAAATATTTATAAAATTTCGAAAAAAAATCGTATGGCAGGTACCGTTATTTTTGGTCTTAAAAAAAATAGAAAAAAACGTCCGGGGGTAAAAAATTAAAACCCATATCTACCAAGTTTGAAGAAAATCGGTCGAGCCGTTTAGGCTGTAGTCGAACCGACAGACAGACAGACAGAATTGCGAGACCCACTTTTTTGGTCTTCGCTATCATCGTAATGTCAACTTTGATCAAAATCTCGAATTAGATTTTTTTTCTGAATGCATAACTTGCCTTATAGTACCTATAAGTCGTAAGTAAAAATGATTTAGGTATGAATAGGTGCATTTTTTAATGGTATCCGAGTGGGACAAAATTCTTTTAATAAAAAAGCAAAATAAAAATATTTTACTTCATTCATTTACAAATAATTCATTTTACAATAAATATAACCAAACAGAATTTATAAAATAACGACCACACTTAAGTTCCTAAAAAATAGTTAATTCTGTAAGCTCTTGCAAAAAAACTGTAGAACAAGGGAAGTTAATGTGGGTAAGCTCAGCAATGGTAATTTTAATATTTTTTGAATACTTTTAATAAACACAACAACAAGAGATCGTGATTGGTTGTCATTGAGCCCCACCACACGGCTGTGAGACAGATAGGTGATGAGAGATGTACGTCGCTTAAAGAAGAAATAACGAAAACAATCCCGTGGTAAGTTTTTGGTCTAAGCGCGTATTTAAGTACCATTTTGTCTAATGCAGTGCCTTGGGTAGTCGTACTTATTTGAAGAAAAAAAATTCCGATAAGGCCTGTACTGAAAAAAATTTGTTGCACGGAGAAAAAATATTTGAAATAAACGGAAGCTGCGGAACGTAGAGTTGGAAACTGTATATACCAACAGTTTTCTAAGAATATTCAATCTCCAATCGAACTGATATGAGTCTAAATATAAAGTATGTGGTAGCCTCAAAATGCCATAAGAACTTGTGCAATTTCAAAAACTTGGCACGCAAGTTTCTGGGAATAATTTAAATCGTTTTTTCTCACCGCACTGTCCCACTGTATATAGCCTCTTTACAAGAATTTTTGAAAATTTACAGATTTTCTGTTTTGATCCCTCAACGGATTTAATTAATATTTTAAACAAAATCACGTTGTCCTTGAAGTTTATCTGGCATGGCAATGCCAACTTTAAGTTCGCTCTCAAAGCCAATCCAATTAAGTCACAAGAGATCGGTAAAAACCATCATGCCATAATTAAAAAAGTTAATTTTTTTGTAAATTTGCTTAGTCCTTATCGCACCTGAACCTGATTTACCTATATACCTTTCAAGTTGTGAATAGGAACTTAATTATTCAATTGAATGCAAAGCACGTGCCAATAACACACAGCAGCACCTGATATCATATTTCTTACAACAAAAGTACAACTAAAGCGTTGACGTTTTCTAGGATTATAAAAGCAGATGGCGTTAGCTATTCAACAATTCCATTCACAGATAAAATTAATTCCCACCTGTACCTTTTGTACCTGATGCCTCCAACTGACGACCCAAGAAGCAGAAATACGATTCTTCAGGAGTGAGAGGTGTTATCTTCATACCACCATCATGTTAACTCTTGGTTTAACAATTTTTTCCTTAAAACCAATCCCATGATCAGCCGTCCTCCTGGGTATGCGTATTGCGTACGCGTGCCTCTCGATCGGATGCTAAGGCTAACTCTACGCCTTGAAAGAAGTGCGCAATGACGAAGGGATCTCGCCGAGACTGTGGCCGGTTTTGCAATTAATTGAATGATCTTAATAATGTATCAAATCGGAGTGCGCAAAATCAGGGAATTAATTCATTTAAGATGGTTATGCGGGATCCATTATCGCCCGTTTAAGGCGGACACGCGTGTTTATGTGGTCTTAACATCTTAGCAGTTCTTGAAACATCTTCTCCGATTGTTTTAACGACTTTACCGCGCCTTTGTCTTTTGAGCTTGTGATGCTCTGATTAAACATAACTTCGAAGGTCAGCCAAGTAATTGGCGCAGGACAGATGGTTAAGTTGGTAGTTTAGTTTCTTTTAATCAGAGCTTTTTATTTTATTTTGTATGTGAGCATAATTAATTGAACGATAAGTGGATAAAGGGAAAATACGCAACGAGAAAAATCAGATTAGGAATTTTATAGAAGCCAAGCCAAGCCACTTTACATAAATCAATGCCCCAAAAATTTTGCGATGATTACTTCCTTGTCAAAAACATAACATCAAATGATTAAAAAAAATATATATTGTATATTGATGCAACATGGGCAATAACGGGCGCTAAACACAAGTGCTGTAATTGCTAATGGGTGTGATCACCCTTTTTTTAATTTTTCGCTCAAGGCTCGGCTGCTGTCTTGGTCGTCTCCATCAGGAGCTGCTGGGGAGCACGCCTTGCACTTAGTTATTTCAACACGAATATTTATGGCTTCAGGGCCCGATGATGTAGGGATGGTTGGATGAAAGAGTTATTTGACAACACATCACTTTGACTTATTATTATCGACATTGGACAAGATTCGAACACTTGAGGTGCCTTAATGGTAGGTTGAGAGTGCGTTAGCCCAAATTTATGGTCAGTTTTTTTTTCTTTTGCTTTTGTTTCTGCGCTTGGTTATTCTCCCAGAAAAGAATGCAAATATTATAACCGGTGCATTGGAATTTGTGCTAAAATGACAACTGGGAGACATTTGTGTGGCATTTTTTTTACTTCTAACGTCTGCATAAGCCCGCATTTTTAGTTGCATCATCAAACAAAGGAAATGAAGTCAGTCAGTATGTTTGTTCGGCATTAAAGAAAATCATTTGGGGAAAAAGATGTTGCAATTGTATCGTAGTCGTAGTCGTGGTCGTAAGCGGTAATGAATAGAGAAACAGAAATTAAAATTTAACGCACTCGTTTTCCGGAACAAGTCACATCTTTGAAGAAGTGGTAATTTAACTAGAACTAAACCGCCATAATAATTAGGTTGCCGTGGCATGTACCACATTATTATCTATAATATATAGAGAGCAGGGGGAACACCTGAGGGTTTGGGAGCATTTTTTATTTTCTGATTCTGTCATTGCTGTTGGTTGGTTGTTGGCTGTTGGCTTCAAAATAAAATACACCCCATTTTCAAACAAGAAGAGTCACATATACAAGTAATTAAATAAATAAACAATGGATTTATACGGGTGAAGAAATTAGCATTAAATGATTATTATCACTTTGTTTAAAATAAAAGGGATGGTGCGCTTTGGTTACAAAAAACACAGCTGACAAAAGATTCCAGGCTGTACGCAAACAATATACATATACATACATACATACATATATAGGTAATTTAATTTTTGTTAAATGAGCATTTATTTACCTGAGTACATAATGAGTGCGCTAAAATTAAGCACAACATGAAATTTATTTAAGAAAAAAGGTTTTTCCAGCTTCACTTTTAAAAATCGATAAGTAAACCGTTTTATTTTTTATTAATATTAAATTAATGTTATAAATCAGCAAACAAGTATGTACATATCTTAAACTAATGTACATACACGTGTACATATGTGTTAAGTTTATTCAATCTGAATTCATCTTAACAGAAAAATTTGGAAAAAAAAATTATTAAACTATTTTTGCTATGTACAGTACAAGTAGAGGAAAATACTACAAGATGTGTCACTGAATCGAACTCGGGATTTTAATCAAACCTGACATAACAATGAAAAGAGAATACTTAAATAGTGAGTTTGGCAATTCTGTCTACCTGTCGTTTACATGGTGAGGCCATAAGTTATTTTCGATACATTTTTTAGGTCTAAGCCGCTTCCTGTTAGGTGTAGAACTCTTCATAAAAAGGTTATTTATCTCAAAAACGACTATAAAGATTTGAAGAAAGATGAAATATTTTGTGCTGAATGAATCGCACGTTTTTGCTCTTGTGTTCAAGTAATTTGGAATTAAAAAATTGTATTTATAAAACCTGGATTTAATTAGTATTTAAATTGTATGAGGTAAACAATTAGAATGTCATCAGATTTCTTAAGAAAATATGAATTTATGCAAACTAAATTATGGGAGTTTTAAAATAAGGGAAATTTAAAATTTTTTAAATTATCGAATTTTCAAAAAAATTATGGTTCAAATATCGAATAATATTTTTTTTTTTAATTTGTATACGTATACAATATTATTTCCAATTTGAACATGTTCCGTACAAAATTTTGATCGAAATCGGTAGAGCCGTTACAGAGAAATCTAAATATTTAATTACCTCGGAATAAGTTTTTAGTTCTTTAAAAAAATAAATCCAAAAACATCAAAGCGAAAAAAGAAATGAATGACAATCGACGTTTTTCTCAAAACAAGAAATAATTAAATATTTAAAGCAACGGCTTTTCTTTTGCAACTATGCGGTTGTCAATGATTACATGTAAATTTATAATTGTTTGAAACAAATAATAAAAGAAAATTGAAAACATGTTAATACTAGCGTGCTAACTTCGTGTCCTCTACTGGGCTTAGATAGCTATAGCTATCCCCGTTTATGAGTTAGGCGGATATAAAAACCTGTAATTTTACAGCTTAAATGGTCAGATGTTGATAAGGACAAATATTACATATACCCCTAACACACGCCACGAACTACTTCATCGAAGCATGTTGTCGATAAGGTTTTTGGGTTGTGTGAAATGAATATGTGTCGACATAGCAGTGCGAACTCTGGGAATCGAAGTAGTATGCCAACATGGCGTGTAAAAAGGACCGAACTAGTTCGTCGACACAGTTTTTTGTGATGTTATTCGGTTTTAGTTGTTGAAATTTAAAAATCGCCTGATAAAGCAAGAATAAAATTCAATCTCCTTAAGCAACAATTTAATAAAGCTCTGATCAACACAAAAAAGTGGTTCTGGAGCATTAAAATTCAAGTATTTTTCGGTTATTTTCACTTTCCATTTAAAATTTCACAACCGACAACCCCACCATTTAACAGCTGATTTTGGCATATACTTCTACATCGGCGTATTAGCGGTGTAAATGCCCATACAAAAGCGAAGTACTTTTTCGATTAGGTTGATCGATGTGGCGTGTGTGAGGGGTATCTAATATATTCAAGAAAATATGGTTGCGGACATTTTGAGATTTCAATTTTAAGTAGGGGCTAAAAGTAACACTTTTACTAAATTTAATGCTTCTCCTTAGATTTTAAAAAATAAGTTGGCGAAGCATTTTTATAGATATTAAACAGCAATATTTCAGCTACAAAATCTGCCAAAAGTCTACTCGCAAGTTGTCCAAAATAAGTCTACGAAACATAAGAGCAGTGGTCAATAAAAAGAAAAAACAAAACTTGAGCCACTTTACGCAATATTTTCAAACCTAAAAATGATTAATAGCCTCATAATTAATTACTTCAAATCAAAACACCGTAATAGACATAATTTATTTAGTTCATGCTTTGAAAAAAGAACAAACATCACTTATGGTTTCAATTTATGTAAATCTATAAGCTGGGAATTTTCATAATGATTTTTATGATCTGGTAATCTCTTAAGACCAACGATATTTAAGATTGAAGCAACAACCTTTCAAACATCACCCGCGCGGCAAACATTATTTAATCATTCATCATCGAACCATCAATGCTTTTTTTGTATTTTCTATTATTAAGTTTTTTGTTTGCTTAACATCGAGTTGTAGTCTTGGAAGTAACGTTGGAATTCGCTAAGAAATAGTTTTGATAAGGAAAATGGAAAACTGGTGTTTCCAATTAGATATTATACAGATCGACAAACTTAATTATTCCATTCTTGAAAAGCCAAGAAGGGATTGGAAATATTCAAAAGAATTTTGAAGAAGGTTTTAGATCATAACACAGTGTTGTTCATGGTTAAGAAAATTTTGAGGCCCATATTGTAAGAAGGATTCTTCAAACGATTAACTACCTAACCGTTAAGTTTATCTCAGACGATAAAATCAATACTTAAGGCCAGTTAAAATGTAAATTTGAAATAACGCTCCTAAGCGATTAATTCGAGTCATTATGGATCGTTTTTGCAATACGTTTACTCTAAACGATAATACGGGTCCCGTAAAACGTCGCCGTCGTAGATATAGTGCGCAGAAACAATGCTGATGTTCGAAATGTACCTATCAATTCGTCATCGTGCTCAACAATTAATCTTGTGTTCATACATCCTGATTTACTGCGAAGTCTGTAAAAGCGCGAAATCATATTCATACATTAATGACAAAAAATATCGCCGGGACGAAACGCTAATTTTTGTGGACTAAAGGCCAAAAAAGCTATTTGAATCAATTTTTCAACAAGTCCAATAATAGTGCCTCTAAAAAAACACACTTTACCGTTCGTGAGTTTACCTCATTTAATTTGGGCGCCATATTCAATTTTAGATCTTTATTTGTATACAACCCGCTCATTTTATTTTGTATAACTTTGATCTTACCAAATTAGATAGTATATTATTAAAAAAAATTTGATAATTGTGGTAGATATTACCTCGTTTATTTAAAATTGTTTTAAAGTTAAGTTTTTTGGAAATTGCTCAACCGATTTCGCTTAAAGTTATGAGTTTGTTTTTATCAACCACAGGAGCTTTACAAGTTGTTTCCTTATTGAATGTCGTAATACTGGGCGTGAAGACGGTTTTTACAGAAGTGTTTGACTTTATATTCGTAACCCAATGCAACAATCATTACCGAATTATTTTTTTAACTTCACACCATGTTTCTCTGTTTTTTTTTTCGCTTAGTCAGTATTATATGCAACGCTACCTCCCGTTCTATTTATTAATTTGATAAGTGTAACTTTATAGTAGTTATAGAGGAATACACTGTAGGGCAACGTGCAAAAGCTTATCCCGGTTATCCTCTTATAGACTTAGATTTTCGAATCGAAGATTAATTACTGACCTTAAAAAGGGAATTCAATCGATATCTGTCGTTCGTTTAATTGTTTTGTATTTATCAAAATTCCCAAAAGAGAATGAAGTGTGGAATCAATTAATTAAATCCCCCAGTTGGACACATGGAGATTTTTATTTTGCTAGAAAATCAGACTTGAAGAAGTTCAAAATAAATAATTCACAAAGGTGGCATAAAAAAAACATCTATCATCACATTATCTGAGACATGAGCTTGAGAGAACAAGAATAAGAGTCTGAGATCTGAGTCTGAGCTGAGCACGGTTGCCAGTTTGGTCATTTATGACCAAATCTGGTCATTATTTTTTCACTTGGTCACATGGTCATTTTTTATTCCATTTGGTCATTTTTTCAACGAATTGAAAAAAAAAACTTTTTTTACTTTTTATGTTCTTAAAAATGAAATGTATACTAACAGCAGTTTTATTAGCGTATGATGTAGGTAAACTGAATGCGTTCATTTCCATCACTTGCGAATTTAATGATAGATAGCTGGAAAACTAAAAATTGTGCGTTAACTTTGCGCAATGTTGCTTCTTCGCTGGGGTAAAAATGAAAAAATACTATTTGAAAATTCAATTGGTCTTTCAACTGACGAGGCTAGTGTTATGGTTAGTGAGGTTAATGACCATCAAGCCAAATTGAAAAGCAATGTAATTTTTTTCAATGCACTTGCCATTCGCTGAATCTTCGATTTGCATATTATTGCAAAAAGTTCCTAGTGAAGTTGAAAAAAAGTGTCGCAACATAATACATACATTTTTTGCCAACCGGATCAACCAATTTAAAGAATTTCTAAAAATATTGCGCAGCACAAAATATTGGGTATTTTGCGAGCGAAAATTTTGCGAATTAAGTTTAATAAAAACTAAATAAAGAATTGGATTCAATTTTGAAACCATTAATAATATAATGCTAGCCAAAGAGTCTGAAGATCAAAAAATTAGTAATGATTTATTGGTCTGCAAATATGTAATAGAAATAGCGTTTATGAAAACATATAATTATGTACCTATTTATTTTTATAGTTATTAAGTTGCAATAATTGATCTTCATAAACATATCGCGCAAAATTTTAAACAGCTTAGTAATAAGGTACCATTATGATGATACTACTTAACAATTTGCTAACTTTTAAGTAGATTACTAACTCTTTTAAACATTTTTTAACCAGTATAGTGCTAAGGCTATTTTTCAATAAATCACTACTAAGCACTAAAGTTATATGCAGTTCTTGCAAAAAAACTAAACAAACAGGCCTGTTTTGATGAAGTTACTCGTAGCACGATACTAAAAAAATAAAATAGGTATTTAATAAGAGGGCAGAGAAAGTATGATGCTAAATTCGATTGAAATTTGCAAAAGGTTTTACCTAGATTCATACTAAAACAGCATTAACATCGTACTAATTCAACTAAAATTTTGCACAATCGTGATCTTATTTCAAATAGCTGTGAGAAGTTAGTATTCATGTTTTGTATATAAGGTGCTTTGTTAATTTTTGTACTTCATTTTTTATGTTTTTGTTTTTTAATAATTTAAAAATAACTTGTAAGCTGTATAATATACATAAGAACATATGCTCCAACAAATGTGATGAATTAAGTTCTGTTTTTTGTTTGTTTGCTTGTTTGTTTGCTTGTTTGTTTTTCTTTTTTATTTTGGTCATTTTGAACTACATTTGGTCATTTTTATTTTCAACTTTGGACACAATTTTTTTTTTCAAGTGGCAACCGTGGAGCTGAGTATGATTTCAGATTCAGTTTCAGAGGAGAATTTCCATTTTTATCCAAGCTCTCACTCACACCAATTCCATTTAACCACACACTTTGAAACGTTATGATAGTGGTGGTGGAAGAGTATCTATGAAAGTGGTGTGCAGCGAGGTTTGATGCGCATACCAATGAACATCCTCAAATTATCCGACCAATCAGAAACCAAAATGGATGTTTGATTCGGATTAGGGTTAGAAGAAGTTGGAGTTTTTTTTTTGGAGTCTTTTAGACGTCCATCGATGACAGAAATTTCGTTGCGAGCGTAGGTGGAGCTTATCCAAAGTTTCTCAACTTCTCGCGTTTATGTTATATGCTCAAAACAGTGTTAAAGAAGAACTTCAACTATACTTTGTTTCTTTAAAGTTTGATTATAATTTTATTTGTTTATCATTCATTCATTGTTTCGTTCATTTTAAAAAAATTGTTGAACGCAAAAGCCGAAGTGTGTAAGATGAGCGCACAGTAGCTGTGATAGTGTTATAAAAAGTTTTAATATTGCAAGCAAACTACCGACGGGTGAATTTTGAAAAAATTGTACCTTTTCCTACATATCTATTAGTATTTCTTAGAAAATGGATTAAAATTGCGATATTATTTTGAAAAGATGCTTCCTTAAAGCAATGTCTGATGGTCAGATGCCACCATCAAGTCAATAGTGAAAAGTGAACAGTGATTGTGGGAAAAAAGTGAATATACTTTTCTATAGTTCAAGGACTTTAAAGGATAACAACATTTGCTTTAAGTGGAATATGGTCATATTGTAAGTATACCTACCTAAATATCTTCGGTTTTAGCTCATGGATTTCCGTTTAACCTATAATTACAACGATTGTTGCAAAGCTTGAAACTTTGTTCTTTTGTTTAACTTTATGATTCTGTGTCTAAAAACCGGGTAATCTGTCAACGTTTAAAAAGAGGTTAATAAAAAAAACCGCTCTTGGAAGTTTTAATAACATTCGGAGGTCTTTACATATAAGTATTAAAAGTATGTCTTAGAAGAAAATGCAATTTTCCCAGCAAGTTATATTAACATAAAAGGAATCCTAGGCAAATATTTGGTTCTACATAATCGCAACCATCAAAATTAATTTAATTCGTCTCCAAGAGGTACATGTCATCCCTGTTCAAGATTGCAACATAATCATTTTGTAATGATTTATATCCGATTGTACCCTTTTGTTAACAGTGGCGTAGCTAAGGCGAGGGGGCGAACGAAGACCGTTACCACGGTGCAATGGCTTAAAGGCGGTATGAAATTATCCTCGCTGTTCATTGAGATTTGGAAAAAATATTCTAAGCTTTTATTTTTTTTTTTATTTTATAAATCTACGGTTTTCCCACTTTCATGAATCTTAATAATTATGTAGTAGATAGTATTTCCGATAGTTAAAAGTTGATCAAATTAAATTCTGCAAATTTAGTTCTTTTAAATTCGAAAAAGCAATACTTTCAAATATGCCCTTAATATCTTGTAGACTAAGGCCAGCCGCGCACTAGCAACTGTGACCGAAATCGAATAGTTTAATCACCAGTTGATAGAGTACCGCGCACTGGCAACTCTTTACTCATGCTCTAAACAATTGTTTGCCTTTCTGATTTTCCGTTTCCATAAAGCGTTTTCCTTGTAGTGTTGAATTTTCTGGAAAATTGCGTGGTTGACGTGAATTCGGAAAGAAAATCGAACTGTTCATCAAGGATACTCATACATTACTTGGGAAAATGTTTGTTTCATTGACGGTTTATGTAAATCTTCGATTACAAGGAATCGATTTTCATTTCTGTATTCAGTTCTTTTTTGTGTCCAAGACATCTTGGTGGTTCACGCTCCACATTCAATTTATATTTTGCTCGTTGATGGAAAACTCTTACAAAGTGATTTTGGTCATACAGTCCGTCGGTCTGTAAGTACACTCTACATCGAGGTAGAGCCTTAACGGCTGGACTGATTTGCCTAAAATTTGTCACAGAATATTTTTGTGTGATTCCCTAAAGGATTAATTCAGAATTTTGTTTTAGATAATCTGGAACGGGTACTTAGCTGTCATACACAATTTTTTTTTTTTTTTTTAAATGTTCTCGAAAACTGATTCAAGGATTTTGATTAAACTTTGCACCTGCGATTTATTAAGTGGTTGCGTTTTTACCGAAAAATCTACATAACGGAAATATGAAATTGAAGTTTTTTGAAAAAAAATGTAATATTTGTTGAATTTTATATTTCTTTAATGGAACGACCAATTGCATCTACGTTTTGTACAAAGGTACTTCTAAATGATACACATAATATTGCATTAAAATTTTTTAACAAAACAATGTGTTTAAAGAAGAAATCAGAGAAGAGATAAGGTTTTTTAATACCTTCAATTTTGGTCATGTTTTGACGTGTAACCATCCGATATTAGATATACTATATGTCCTTTATGTCTTCGATTCCGGAATACATTCTACCTTTGAATTACGAATTACTAGAGCAAGTTTGTGCGATCAAGTCGTGCATATTTTTTTTTAAATTTTGTACATTCAAATTGTGCTTATGGCAGGGTAATCATACCACAAGACCCGAATATTAATACTTTTTTTTTGTTATTTGT
The DNA here is from genome assembly GCA_911387755.1 of Chrysotoxum bicinctum. Taxonomy (NCBI): domain Eukaryota; kingdom Metazoa; phylum Arthropoda; class Insecta; order Diptera; family Syrphidae; genus Chrysotoxum; species Chrysotoxum bicinctum. Next base: position 443,566 of record OU426988.1, on the reverse strand, counting down.
AAACCTAGGTTAAGGAAAAAAAGGAACGACTTAACATTTTATCAAATATTTAGACGCCTTTTCAAAAAGCTCTAAATTACAATTCAATAACAAAATCTCTAGTATGAAGACCACCCAAATAAAATAATAACAATAAAAGAACCACATGTGTCTGACATAGTCATACATATTCCAAATTGTTTAACAACCTTCAATCTTCCCTAAATAACCAAAACAATAGATGTCTTGATCGTAGGTGACAAAGTAATTTTCGAAGAATATGTGTCAATCGATGGTTTCGTTGTCGATGTCGAAGTCTTCGTTGTTGTTGTTGTTTCATGTCTTGTCCATTGGAGCAGCACAAGTTACAGGTAGATATGAATATAAGTGTGGTTCTATTCCCAGATCGCATTGGATTTCGGATCGGACAACCTGCTGACTTTAAATACGTCAGAATTTATTACTAATTACGTTACCAAAAGAGGTGTGTGTGTTTTTTTTTTGTTGTTGTTGGGGTCCTTTTGGGTTTTTTTTTTTTTTTTATTTATGTAAATAAGTTAGGCTAATGTATTCATTTGGAGCGTGCAGCATCCAGACAGGTTTAAATTCCATCATAACAGTAGCTGTGCAATTCAGAAACTCCAAGAAATACCTTTTACTACACCACATTTGTAGAGATGCCTATGTAGGAATATCCGATTTCTGATATCCAGTTGAGCGATATGTGTAATACGATATCCTAGAATTTTTCGAAGATGCGTTTACACATGTTGTTTGCATATTAAAATGTATTTCTTTTTGTTTCTTAATTTCTAGCTGATGTTCAAATTGAATATCAAATCGTAACGTCCATCGTAGGAGGTCAATCGGCACCTTACAGCTACAAATAACAATTTATTGTAACATCCGGTGATAACATTGATTTTTATAGCACGATCTATTTTTTTGATAAGAGCATTTACGATGTCACATGCAAATGAGATGGACGAACTGCATAAGGTCTTTTGTTATCAATGACCATTTTAATTTATATCTTTTAGTTTTTAAATTTAATTTAATTCTTCGTGTGACCACCCATCAGATGGTGCTGCGTGTGAATATAAATGTATATTTAACTACCTATATAGAGTGTTTGTTTGTTGTACCCATAAAGAAAAAAGGGTTAATAAAATGCGATAAATGGATTGTATAACCCTCGATAAAAAAAAAACAAGATATGCCCACCCACAATTTAAGGAACAAAACCGTTGTTTCGATTATGTACAGTTCTTGCTCTAACAAGCTCCATGTACAACTTAACAGCTTTCCCGAATATTAAAAGACCTAACATTGATAACAAATAGATTTCAATTTAAATGAAATTGATTGGACCACCGATAATTTGCTTTTAAGAAGATCTTCATTCGAACCGATAGTGATTGGATTTTTGACAAGGAATTTTTGTGGATATATGAAGTTGTTTTTAAATTTTAAACTTACAATAACAATAATATACTCGTAGGAAGAAATATAAGAACAGAAATTAATATTCAAATATACTTCAAGACTATCTTTAGGACATCTAAGCAGATTTGATGCTGAATGAAAAACACTTTTCATAAATCTATCTACAAAATCGGGGTAAGAGGGATTTGAACTTTCGATATATGTAAGTACATTTATTTGGGAAAGTTTTTGCATCGAAAAAAACGAATCCGGGATTTTGATCAAATTAAGCTTAGCGATGATAGAGAACATGAAAAAAAGTGGATCATTAGATTCCGTCTATCTGTCTGTCTGTATGATTATGTAAGGTTGCAGTACCTTATGCGAAAGAGTCTTAGGATAGTCCCTTAAGAGAAGTTGAAATTATACGAGTATTACCTCCAATAATGCCTATACCTGGGGTTCAATTCTCTTTCTGTGAAACTGTGAAGTGATAAAAAATTTATCATTTCAGTTTTCACTGCCATTTTTCATTTTTACATTTCATGAACTCACATAATGCGATTCTGGAACTCATTCTGATAAATGTTTGTCAAAACATGTACTAAAGAGTACTAAAATGAGAAATGCTCTCATTTTTGATACACGATACTCATTTTTGAGTATAATTTTGTTTGTTATTTTCATATTTTATCACGGCTCTTCACAAAATCGTTTGAGTGTGAAAACAAATTTAATATTTGAAAATATTTTGACATTTTATTAATTTTTTTCATAAATTGCGAATCGGATAGTGTGTGAAGATGTGAAAAAGCTTATCACTTCACAGTTTCACAGATAGAGAATTGACACCCTGACATACAACTGTTATTAAAAAACTTACTCAAAATGGGACTAATGATTTAAAAAAATTATTATATGTATTTTTATTTTTCACTACATCATTAACACCTTAACCGTTTTCGATCAACAATTTTATTCAGACGCTCCTTTAAATTTGAAATAATATCTACAAATACTTATATGTACTTTTCAATATTTTGCAATTTTAAGTGTTTAAACTTTAAAGTACGCTCAAGAACTTAGTTTAAAAAAATCATCAACGGTTCTACGGCATTGTGAATGTTAGTTTTACAAAAATGTAGCTTATACGTAGCCCTCTTATTTATAATTTAAAGATTTTTTAGAGCTGTTTTTTTGAGATAAATAACCTTTCTCTTAATAAAATGCACGATTGGATATCAGATATCACGTACTTACCTTTATGTGCAAACAACTTGGATTTTCATTGAAATTCAAATCCTATAAATCACTAAAATAAATTCAGAATAATTTTAACTCGAAAAATAGCATGCCCCCTGATTTCTGGAACAAATATTAAGTTATGCAGTTTATCAGTGCATAATAAATTTTTATAAACAACATTTCTTAAACATTTTTCTAAAAAAAATAATTGGAATGTAAATTTGTAGTTTTTAATAATATACATAATTATGTAAATTTAAAGACAAAATTTCGAAAAAATTCATCCACCTGTTTTAACGAATTTAAAATAAAAATTTTTTCAAACATTTGAATCTATCTACAATAGATACCTACATATACCTACATATAGTATACAAAATTGTGTTTTTTGAGAAATCCTCTATATAATGATTTTTGAATTTATTTTGCACAAGTTTATATTTACTCAAGAAATCAGATAAGTATAGCATTTTGATTTTTTGAGTTAGGGAATTTTTTAAGCAATTTAAACAGAGAACTCCTTACTTCTTCAGATTTTCTCTAATTGGATCTTTAAAATTCTAAGCCAACTGAATTGTTAGTGGAAGTTTAAGAAACCCAGTAGACCATTGTTGTTGCTTATAAATTTCCCTTCGATCTGTATGCTGCTAAAAATTTAACCCAATTAGCTAGTCGGTGCTCTTTTCTCAAATTTGGCTTTTTTCTCTTTGAAAAGCCCAACTTTATAAATACAATTATTGTTATTAGAAATCGTAAGCAGTCGTGGCCGAGCGGTTAAGGCGTCTGACTAGAAATCAGATTCCCTCTGGGAGCGTAGGTTCGAATCCTACCGACTGCGAGTGGATTTCTTTTTTTATTTATTTTCAATAATAATTGTAACCAAGTTTTATTTATGTTAATTTTTTTAGAACTCATTTCGCTATGAACAATAAGAAAGAATGGGACATCAATGACGCCATTGTACCTCAGGTGCGTGATGGTGAATTTGATGAGTTTTGCGAATGGACCGATGGACATGTCCGCCTGGTTTATTCCATTACAAATGAAGAAGCAAAAAAGCACATTTCTGGTTGGGCAATGCGCAACACAAACAATCACAATGTCAATATATTGAAAAAAAGTTGTTTGGGAGTTTTTGTGTGCTCTAAGGATTGCGTCCTATCGAATGGCAGCAAAGTGAATCTTCGTCCAGCTATATGTGACAAGGCTCGACGAAAACAAGAAGGAAAACTATGCCCCAACAAGAATTGCCATGGCGGAAGATTGGAGATTAAACCATGTCGGGGTCATTGTGGATATCCTGTGACGCATTTTTGGCGTCATTCGGGAAATGCCATATTTTTTCAAGCAAAAGGAGTTCATGATCATCCGCGACCAGATCCGAAGAATTCAACAGTTTCCAAAAGAGCTTTTGGTAGGATGTCAACGATAGGACGTGGAGTGGGTGGTAGCAAGAGAATGAATAATCTTTTCTTGGGCAAGGATACTACACTTAAGGAAAATGTAAGAAAATTTACAGCTGAAACCCAGGAATTTATTTAATTTTGAATTTTCTCCGCAGAAGGGATACAATCAGATAATACAACCACCTACAATGGATATTTATCAATTTAATGGTAATGTACTCACAATTTTTCTTTTTTTGATGGATTAAATTAGATCACTTTGTAGATATTTATTTTTATATATTATTTTTCAAATCGAAATTTGCACAAGAACTTAACTTAAAGAACAAGAACTCACTCACTCTTCGCAATGATTCGATTTTATAATAAATATGAAATGAAGCCAACTTCAAGTTAGTTCTGAACATATTAAACAAGATTATAGAATTTATGTTCACGACACCAATCGGTTAATAGGTGAACTTCTCTGAAAACAAACACGATTTTGTTCAATATAATATCGTCGCTGTAGATCGAATACCTTACCTCGTAACCCAGAAAAGTCGATTTTTCAGGAGAGACAAAAAACTTATTATCAAATCAATGAGAGGCAATGAGAGACGTGTTGTTAATTATGCGCGTGGCTCTGCAATTATAGTTTTTAGGTTCACAGGATATTTTTCATTAGATCCGGAATTTTTTTCACAATATAATTGCATCATTACCTAAAAATCGATTTTTTCTGGGTTACGAGGTATTCGATCTACAGCGCCGATTATAATATATAGGGCGTTCACTCAAGTGCCTGTGCCATATACTAATGGAATTTTTTGATTGCAATCAGTTAAGGATTTCATTTAGAAATTAAATCTAAAAGCCTCTTCTCTATTTTAGTCTTTTCAATTCATTTTCTGCTAGATTTGGGATTGATCTACCATGCTCTCTAACTCATGTCATGGAATTAATGTACGTTGTTACATGATCCCCAATATTTGTGACAATTTTTAAAAGACAAATTCACGATTGTAAGCCCCTGAAGATTTCATTTTAGCAGAAAAGAGATAACGTAATGTTTATTCATTCAAAATAATGATTATTTTCTGATTAAAAAGGCTAAAATTGGATTGATGAGATTATCAATGTCTAAGTCTGCTAAGTTGTTTCCAAAAGGGCCTTTTTATGCAATTGCCTTTTGACACCCCTTGCCAAGAGTAGTTATTTTTCTCAGTATTCGACTAAGGAAATTATATTAGGCTTTACTCTATAAAGGTGCATTTTAGTCGCTTCTATACCTATGCATATAATGCAAGCAAATGCACTGGTGAAAACCGGTTCAATTCGCCCTTTAGCTTAGACAAAATTTTTCATCCCAGATTCATATTCTTATTTCAAATATTCACTTGTTCGCACTATTCTAAAATTGTTTTATTTTTATGTTTCTAATTTAATACTTTGTCTTTTTCGTAATTCTAGTATGTGGAAAGTGTTCGAACCATTTGCCATGCGCCTGCACAACAACTAGCAGTATCTACCCAGCATCCTATGCCCAGCCGATTTCCTCATCATCGCCATCGCATGTCTTCCATTATGATATTCCATCATCTGATCATCGACCCAATAGTGTTACAGGAACATCGTTTACTACACTCAATTCCAATTGCGACTACCAATTTGAATACAATCATCAGCCCGTCCTAAAGCCTTCTCCAACAACACCCCTTCTATGTTCCAGTATTATAGAAACTCCATCCACAACTCCATACAGTGATAATCAATTAGCTTTCCGCCCGATACATAGTATTAACAATAACAATAATAATAACAACTGCAATGCAATTAGTATGAATACCGATAGTACCATCATCAAGCCATTCACAGGGTTCCAAGAACCCAGTTCAGTACTAACATCCAATCAGCAGCAGCCAGAGTTTATAAATTATTCTCAAATCAAAACCATCGATAGCAAACAGGAATTAGACAAACTGTGTCCATATGGAAACAATAATTCCATAGATGAACTTTACTGTCATAGAACAGCAGCTGCAGAACAAAAAGGCGAAAAACTGCCACGAAATGATACGATTCTCTATGAATACGAAATAAATCCGTTTGTAAATACTGGAGGTTTCTACGATAACAGCTCGAACTATGGAGTTCTCGGCTATTTTGACAATACCCTGCCTTCCTCAAATAATAACGTGCATCATGATTCAGGATACTCATCAGGCAGTCAAGGTCAAGCCTACGCCTACGATGGTTATCACCATCATCACCAACACCATCATCATCAAATTCCGAATGTTGTGAACGCCCCTGCGACCTACTATGGTCATAATGTGTAGCATCAGCTTAGTAGCCTCGTATAGAAACAAATAATCTCTTTATGTTAAGAATAATTTATTTTAATTTAGAATAATGTACAAACTATTTGTAAATTAAGACAACAACAAAAATAAAAGCCGGTCTTCAAGTACAAGCTGGCCAAACAAACCAACAAACAAGAATCAAAAGAATACCAAACAATATTTAACGTAGATCAAAATCAAACCTAGTTTACAGTTCACGTGCGAGAAGTAAAATGAAGTTTCATTGAAATTAGCTCTGCTAATATACAGGGTGATTGGCATAAGGTGTGACAAAAAGCTAGGGCGTGTAGGTTGGACTTAGACAAGAAAAAAATCGTATGGGAGGGGGGGGTCTATTTCCCCCCGTTTAGGCGGGAGGGGCAATTTAAGAAAAAAATCACTTAAAACAGAAAAAAAATTATTAAAAAATAACGGTGATACCTACAGAGTAATGCTATAGCATTTTGAAAAGCCAGAAATACATTCTTTAATTTTGTTTTTAAGTAAAGTTGTTCGAGTGAATAGTTTTTGAAAAATTAATTTTCAAAATTAAAATTTTGAAAAAAAAAATGAAATTTTTTTTTTAAACAATTTTTTTTCAAAATGTTACGTAATTAAGTATTATTTTTTTATTCAATATTCAATGCTCTTATTAATTTTTGATCAAACACAAAAAACCGGATGTCAAAATGTTTTGTAGTTTTTGAGAAAATCAAAAATAAAAAAACTACTTTTGTTCTAAGAAAAGCCTTTTATTTTAGTTTTTACGTTTTTGGATTCTTATGTAGGTGAATTTACGATTGAAAGGATTAACTTTCTTTTTACTATTCTTTTAATTATCGTCTTATAAGCATACAATAATGTGACAAAGTACTGGATTAACCATATTTCACACATTTTTTCATTGAGAACACCTGCGTGAGAGCATTGGTTTAAAATTGACCTGCCACTTTTTTATTATGGTGGGGTCGGCTTGGCTTAGGTGCATTTACGAAAGAAAGGATTAACTTTTTTTGTAAAATTTTTTTATTATCAGTCTTATAAGCATACAATAACACATTTTTTCATTGAGAACACCTACGTGAGAGCATTGGATTAATATTGATCTGCGAATGTTTTTTAAATAATGCAGCGTTACACGTCCTAACTAGTGACAGAAAAATGCAATTGCGAAATAAGAACAAAAATGTTCCTGAATCTTGAAATCAATTTAAATAATAAATACATGCATATTTAGATAAAATACATAATTACTGTTTATTTAAATTTTTAACTATTTTTTAACTAAAGCTTATTACAAAAAATTTTCGATATGATCCCCATTTTGTAGAAGGCAAAGATTATAGCGCCTTTTTATTGCTGCACATAAATTTATACTTGATAAATTTTCCTGTAATTTAACTCCAGCCACTTCAATCCGTTGTTTCAGTTGTTCCAAAGATTCTATTTCCACTTCGTACACATACTGTGAGTGTCAAAAGTGAGTAAACACCTAAATGATTTCTTGAGTTAGATGGAATTAAGACCAAAAAATAAACAAAAATCGAATTCCAATAATACAAAATAAAAGTTTTATTTAATAGCAATAAATCAAAACCAAAATAAAATTTCAAAAAATGAAGTAATGCATTTTTTCCTAATAAAAACTAAAAATACTCCATATTTTAAGCGTCAAAAGTAAGTAAACATCTGTTATATCTTCAAATTATTTATAAATATAGTATCTCAAGTAAAAAACTGCGTATTTCATTTGATCAACTTTATACTTCATAACATCTCTTAGTCAGCGTGACATGGAAACAACAATATCATTTCTAACATCGGAGGATATTTGGGACAGTTCTTCAATTAAAGCCTTTTAAGGTCATCTTTGTTCTTGATGGCCCGTTTGTGAAATTTTCCGGTCCAAATGATCCCATAAATGTTGTATGGGGCTTAGGTGCGGCGATTGGGGAGGCTGGTGGAGGTGCTTTGAAGTCCTATAAGGTATTCATTCTTTAAGGCACCGCGAGATACGCTTAGGACCATTGTCTTGCTAACAGATCCAATTGCTAAGCATACCTAATTTGTGTAAGGTCGGTTGAAGGTTATTGATTAGGATGTTTAGATAGTCTTGATTATTCATTGTACTTTCAATGAAAACAAGATTCCCGATCGAATATGCTACCATACATCCCAGCACCATCATGTTTTACTGTGCTCCTTATATTCTGTTTATGATGTTTTCTTACTTCCGATGCGTTAATATCAATATTTTTTTTTTATAATAATAAATAAACAATGGATTCTTATAATAAAAATCAATAAAAATAAATCGAAACACAAATAAAAATTCAAAATATAGCTTCTTACAGTTTTTCCTAATAAAAACTAAACCTACTATCCATATTAACGCATCAGAAGTAAGAAAACATCATAAACAGAATATAAGGAGCACAGTAAAACATGATGGTGTAGGGATGTATGGCCGCATATTCGATCGGAAATCTTGTTTTCATTGAAAGTACAATGAATAATGAAGACTATCTAAACGTCCTAAGCAATAACCTTCAACCGACCTTACGCAATTTAGGGATACTTAACAATTAGATCTCTTAGCAAGACAATGATCTTAAGCATACCTCGCAGTTCCTTAAAAAATGAATACTTTATAGGACTTCAAAGCACCTCCACCACCCTCCCCAATCGCCGCACCTAAGCCCCATACAACATTTATGGGATCATTTGGACCGGAAAATTTCACAAACGGGCCATCAAGAACAAAGATGACCTTAAAAGGCTTTAATTGAAGAACTGTCCCAAATATCCTCCGATGTTAGAAATGATATTGTTGTTTCCATGTCACGCTGACTAAGAGATGTTATGAAGTCTAAAGTTGATCAAATGAAATACCCAGTTTTTTACTTGAGACACTATATTTATAAATAATTTGAAGATATAACAGATGTTTACTTACTTTTGACGCTTAAAATATGGAGTATTTTTAGTTTTTATTAGGAAAAAATGCATTACTTCATTTTTTAAAATTTTATTTTGGTTTTGATTTATTGCTATTAAATAAAACTCTTATTTTGTATTATTGGAATTCGATTTTTGTTTATTTTTTGGTTTCAATTCCATGTAACTCAAGAAATCATTTAGGTGTTTACTCACTTTTGACACTCACAGTAGTTCTTCATGAATCCTCAAGCATAAAAATCTAACGGAGTTAAATCTGGCGATCTAGGCGGCCATTCTATTGGACCTCCTCTTCCAATCCAACGTTCACTAAAATGTTCATCAAGCCAGTTCCTTACAGTGCGGCTGTAGTGTGCTGGAGCTCCATCTTGCTGGTAGATTAAATTGTCTGCTATGGCCAAGGGAACGTTGTCATTCAAATCGGGCAGAAGGTCTCGTAGTAACTACAAAATGGGGATCATATCGAAAATTTTTTGTAATAAGCTTTAGTTAAAAAATAGTTAAAAATTTAAATAAAGAGTAATTATGTATTTTATCTAAATATGCATGTATTTATTATTTAAATTGATTTCAAGATTCAGGAACATTTTTGTTCTTATTTCGCAATTGCATTTTTCTGTCACTAGTTAGGGCGTGTAACGCTGCATTATTTAAAAAACATTCGCAGATCAATATTAATCCAATGCTCTCACGCAGGTGTTCTCAATGAAAAAATGTGTTATTGTATGCTTATAAGACTGATAATAAAAAAATTTTACAAAAAAAGTTAATCCTTTCTTTCGTAAATGCACCTAAGCCAAGCCGACCCCACCATAATAAAAAAGTGGCAGGTCAATTTTAAACCAATGCTCTCACGCAGGTGTTCTCAATGAAAAAATGTGTGAAATATGGTTAATCCAGTACTTTGTCACATTATTGTATGCTTATAAGACGATAATTAAAAGAATAGTAAAAAGAAAGTTAATCCTTTCAATCGTAAATTCACCTACATAAGAATCCAAAAACGTAAAAACTAAAATAAAAGGCTTTTCTTAGAACAAAAGTAGTTTTTTTATTTTTGATTTTCTCAAAAACTACAAAACATTTTGACATCCGGTTTTTTGTGTTTGATCAAAAATTAATAAGAGCATTGAATATTGAATAAAAAAATAATACTTAATTACGTAAAATTTTGAAAAAAAATTGTTTAAAAAAAAAAATTTCATTTTTTTTTTCAAAATTTTAATTTTGAAAATTAATTTTTCAAAAACTATTCACTCGAACAACTTTATTTAAAAACAAAATTAAAGAATGTATTTCTGGCTTTTCAAAATGCTATAGCATTACTCTGTAGGTATCACCGTTATTTTCTAATAATTTTTTTTCTGTTTTAAGTGATTTTTTTCTTAAATTGCCCCTCCTGCCTAAACGGGGGGAAATAGACCCCCCCCTCCCATACGATTTTTTTCTTGTCTAAGTCCAACCTACACGCCCTAGCTTTTTGTCACACCTTATGCCAATCACCCTGTATACTCGTATCGTTGCGTAAACGTAATTTCAGAACTTTACAAATTTGCAGTTCATTATCTCAGAAATCAATACCTCTCCTGTTTTATTTTGTACTTTTTTATCATTTATTATAAGGATTATTTTTTTAAACTTTGTTTTTTATTCAATATTTATGGAATTTAAGAAATTTGGAAAATTCTTATTGCACTTACTAGTGTTGCAAAATCGTTGAACACAAACAGGCTAGATTTGACCGACAATTCTTACATACAAACAAATCAAGTCCCATTTATAGCCCTTCATTTGATCAGTGATCGATTAAGCAAATTAAAGCAACCATAATGATAGATTAAGTCGATAATTATTTTGAAAATTATAACTTTTTTCGCACGCGAAACGTAAACTAGGCTTTAAATAGTACATACATTTAGTTAAACAATCAGACTTATGAATGTGTGTGTATATTAGTATAATAATTATTTATGGTCTAAACTCTCAGAGTATTTAATATAATTAATAATTTTAATTATGAGTAATTAAAGTTATAAGAGGCTGCAAGCCATGTTACTTTGATATGATTTAAATGTGTCACTTCTCGTGAAATATGTCCATGAAAGGAAAATGTGCCTTAGTCGGTTCGAGAAGATCGATCAAATAGCAGACAGTTCCAGCAACACCTTCGTATAGGCTATGTGGTCGATCAGGTATCCGCGCTCGATCTTTAAAATCAGAATTGGTAAGTAGTTCCATGAATTTCACAGCGCGATACAGGAATTTCGGTTCTTTGGTCAGACGATAGAGTAACAAGAACACGTAACCATTTCCTGCTACACCGTGACATATGCCAGGACCTTTGCGCAGGAATCCCTTGTTCCACACCAAATCTGCCGCAAGCCGTACAGCAGTTAAGTACTTCTCCTCGCGATACACAAGATAAGCCCTTGCAATTAAGTATACCGCCCCGGGGGCTCCATGGCACCAATGCACCAACCGCTTTTCCCTGCCGGTTTTCAAATCCTCCAGGGCAACTGGGAAATTTCCTTCGGCATCCTGCAGACTCAAAAAGTAGTCAATCGATTTTTTGATGTCGAGTAAATCTGACCGAGGAGGTCGACAACTTTCGCGGCTGTAGCCCGGACTTTCGATTAGCATATGCAATATGCCACACAGGCCATGTGCCGCTCCCAAATACTCAGTTCCATGATACTGGTACATCAAAGGCAAAGGTGCTTTATTTTGTTTGGCATACTCCCTGCCACTGGTGATTGTTATTTCACAAATCGAAATAATTTCATCATCGGAAATGGGTTTTGGCGTCAAGACGTCATTTAGCCAGTAACAGCCGCTTAAGTAGCCAGCACGTCCCACTAGCATTTCGTCACAACCATGTTTGGTAAAGACAAACTCCTTGGCGGGCTCAATTCCGCCCCGGAAGTTTGCTAAATCACTATCGAAATCTTCAGTCTTATTGAGATCCTTAGAGATAACAGCCGACACAGCATAGATGCCAGCATTCCCGCATAAAAAGGCATAACGTTCGCTGGGTCGCTTCTTGTAACGATTGGCATTTGCCTTGGCACTGCGGATATACGTTTGGGCGTGATCCAAAGCGGGATACAAATCATTGGTCTTTTCGGATCTCGAGAGCCGCCAAAACATATAAGCAATTCCTAAATTATATAAATACGAATAGTACTATAAAACCTTTTCCTTTTTATCCAAAAGCTTCTTACCCGAGTTTCCAATATACAAGTCACCCCGATGGTCTTCGTTTTCATTGCTCGGTTGGGTGGTTTCCAAAATTGCATCAACATAAGTGCAAATCAAGTTTTTAACGTGCTCCTCGTCATATTCAATTTCTTGACCATCTTGGTAGTCGGCAAATGGATTGTCTAGATATCTTTTGTCCATTTCTATTCGGATATAATCTGGATCTTTCTTTCAATTGATTTGAATGGGCAATAGTATAACAACAGAAAAAAGAATAAAATCAATAAGGCGTGTCAAGGGCAGCAGGAAAAGGTTTGTAAGAAAAAAAACTTACCTTGCCTACAACACTGCCGGGGAATTCTTGCTACAATATCTTAAGAAGCTTTTTAATTTGAACGTTTTATAGTTAAAATTTAAAGAAAAAAGGCTGCAATTTATATAATTTGAGTTTCTCAAAGGTAGAATATTATGCAAAATTGCAATTTGTAGAAAAAATATTTGCAAGCAGGCCGCAAAAAAAGTTAACCTTTACAAATACCAATTTGATTTTAATATACATAATTGCATGCAAAATTGCAGCAGTAGAGCGAACATGGAAGCGCAGATACAAGAATTGACGTTTCTGTCATTACGAGAAGAATGTAACCCTATTGGCCAACAGATGACGCAGTTTAAAAAATGCTACCAAATTTATTTTTTAATTGTAAACCTTTCGAAAAGCAATACAACTTTGGCTGCTTAGGCATAGAGTATCTATTATTTATAGAGCCGATGAAAAGAGGGAGCTCGAAAAATCTGTTTGGGTAGGTAAGAAGCAGCTTTCTTATTCTATTCTTCCTTTTCGATGCGCAGGTTCATATGGTTGTGTACTGATTTTAGGCAATCGTTTAGTTTGTCAAAATACAAACTTTTTATTTGCTCAAATCGAGTGGCTATATGTGCGCGGAGTTCCATATTAGCCCAATGTTTCATTTAAGCAACTAAACAGTTGCGAAACTAAAAATTAAATATGCGCGCCTGGCCTTAAATTCCAACATTTTAATCGGCCATTTAGTAATATAAGACGTTTACCTATTAGATTTTAAAGGTAAAAATATTTTCACATTTGTGGTTTTTTCCATTCAACATGTTAAGTTTTTAGCCATGAGCTATGTATATCTTTAATTTAAAGTAATTATTGTTAAATTCATCAGGATCATCGCAGGATCAAGAGATGGAGATCTTTTGAATAGAAATGAGAAATGGAAAACCCCATTGGAGTTGAGTATTAAATATATATTTAAAGACTTGGCATCACTTACATTTCGCTCTATTTTCTGACATTTCATTTCGCCTCGTTGAATCAAAACCGAAGGTCTCACCGATTCCGTAACTAGGAAAGTCAAACCAAACTAAGGGGCTTGCAACAAGTTAATTCTAATCTTTTTCTGTGTTCGGTATTTCACTTCTTCACTGTTCATTTCATGTTGAATTGGGACAAATAAATTACTTAATTAATATTTAACTGACAAATACCGTTAATTTATTAAGTCGAAGTCAATTCACCCATCCCTTTAGTGTAATCGAATAGAAAGTCTAAAAGTAGAACAAAAATGTCGGCTTCCAGAATTTTAGGTGCACTAAATAAAGTGACAAAAACTTCACTTTTGCAGAATAAACTAATCCAATGTAAGTTTGAATAAATAAATTTCTATTCCCAATATAGAAAATTCGTGGTATTCATTTATGCTTTTACGTGGAAATTCGATGGCTGTCATTTCGTGGACTTTGCCCCGTCCGACCATCATAACAGATTCTATGAAGACACCATTTTATTGAGTAATCTTCCTCAATGTGTGAGAAAATGGAAGTTTAATTTTTTTAAATCTTCATGATCAATGATTATGATTGGAATTTCTTGAAAAAAGAAGCTACATCATGTATTTTCCTCTGCCTCATTGCAAGATTCTTTTCTATGTCCTTTCTTTACAGTTCCCTCAGTGACTAGAATGATGTCAGCCGCTGCGGCGGCAACCAACAAGCACATTTCTACTAAAGTGGTTGATGGCGTTCTTGTCGTCACAATCGACTCTCCCAACGCCAAGGTAAACTCCCTAGGCGAAGAGATCAGTGCTGAATTTGAAGGCATTCTTCGTGACCTGGAAACTAATTCCAGTGTTACTTCAGCAGTTCTGATCTCAGGCAAACCAGGATGCTTCATTGCCGGCGCCGACATAGGTATGCTGGAAAAAGTTAAATCTGCCGAAGAAGCCACAAAAATTTCACACGGTGCTCAGTTGATGTTTAATAACATGGAACGAAGCCGTAAGCCAATCATTGCTGCTATTAACGGTGTCTGCCTAGGGGGTGGTTTGGAATTGGCTCTCGCTTGCCACTATCGCATTGCCACCAAAGACAAAAAGACTTCCTTGGCTTTGCCTGAAGTTATGCTTGGTTTGCTGCCAGGTGGAGGTGGAACTCAGCGTCTGCCAAAACTCACATCCATACCAACTGCATTAGACATGGAACTGACGGGAAAAATGGTCAAGGCTGATCGTGCCAAGAAACTTGGAATAGTTGACCTTTTGGTAAATCCTCTTGGTCCTGGTCTGAAGCCGGCTGAGGCCACTACCATTGAATACTTAGAAAAGGTTGCCATTCAAATAGCTCAGGATATTGCCAGTGGCAAAATAAAGGTAAAATATTTTTGTCCTTTAAGCTACAAGAGGACAAAAAGTAATCTTGTATTTCCAGGTCGACAGAGAGAAGAAGGGACTGACAGATAAGTTGATGAACTTTGCTTTCAGCATTGACTTTGTTAAGAATAAGGTTTTCGATAAGGCACGTCAGCAGGTAATGAAGATGTCTGGTGGACTCTATCCAGCTCCTCTTAAGGTGAGTTCCACGCTTTAAAAAAAAGGAATTATTTATGGAATTTCTGCTTTTTGAAGATCATTGACGTCATCAAAAAAGGTGTAGATGCAGGACCTACCGCTGGCTATGAAGCCGAAAGAAAGGGATTCGGAGAGCTAGCTATGACACCTGAATCAAAAGGGCTAATTGGACTCTTCCGCGGTCAAACAGAATGCAAAAAAAATAGATTTGGTGCCCCCCAACGTAAAATCCAAAATGTTGGAGTTCTCGGGGCTGGCTTAATGGGCGCTGGTATTGTTCAAGTGTCCGTAGACAAGGGCTACCAAGTTGTAATGAAAGACACAAATGATGCTGGTCTCTCGCGAGGACTTGGACAGGTTCAAAAGGGGTTAGAAACCGCTGTTAAGCGAAAACGCATCACAGGCTTAGACAGAGACAAAATTCTGGCCAATTTAACACCAACCCTAGCATACGACAGTTTCAAAAATGCTGACATTGTAATTGAGGCTGTTTTCGAAGACATCAACATTAAGCATAAGGTTATCAAGGAGCTCGAAGCTGTGGTTCCTAAGCATTGTATTATTGCCACCAACACCAGCGCTATTCCAATTACGAAAATAGCTGCAGGTAGCTCGCGACCAGACAAAGTTGTAGGTATGCATTACTTCTCTCCAGTGGACAAGATGCAGTTGTTGGAGATCATCACGCATCCGGGAACTTCAAAGGACACAGCAGCAGCTGCTGTTGCTGTCGGCTTGAAACAGGGAAAGGTTGTTATTACTGTTGGGGACGGTCCCGGATTCTATACCACTCGAATTCTCGCAACTATGCTTTCGGAAGCTATAAGGTAAGCAACTTAGTGAAAATGAATTCTAATCTAATAATAACACAAATTTAGGCTTCTGCAAGAAGGTGTTGATCCAAAGGACTTGGATAAAATGAGCAAAACATTTGGATTCCCCGTAGGAGCTGCAACCTTAGCTGATGAAGTTGGTATTGATGTTGGTTCTCATATCGCCGTAGATTTATCAAAGGTACAGAGACACACAAATCATCATACTTCAGATATAAAATTTTCTTTTTTTTAAGGCATTTGGTGAACGCTTCAGCGGAGGCAATCTTGAAGTTATGCAAGACCTTGTTAAAGCTGGATTTATGGGTCGTAAATCTGGAAAAGGAGTATTTTTATACGAAGGAAAATCGAAGGGCACTCGGGAGGTCAATCAGGAAGCTCTGGAAATAGTCAAACAAAAGTATTCTCTTGTTCCCAAGGGAGCTACCAGTGTTGAGGATATGCAACTGCGAATGGTTTCAAGATTCGTCAACGAAGCCGTGCTCTGCTTGGAAGAGAAAATCCTCGATAGTCCTCTGGAAGGTGATATCGGTGCTGTATTTGGTTTGGGATTCCCCCCATTCACTGGTGGTCCATTCCGTTGGGTTGATCAATATTCAGCATCGAAATTAGTCAACAAAATGCAATCATATGCTGATTTATATGGAGCACCTTTCAAACCAGCTCAAACATTATTAGATATGGCTAAGGATTCATCAAAGAAATTT
Organism: Chrysotoxum bicinctum; assembly: GCA_911387755.1. Taxonomy (NCBI): domain Eukaryota; kingdom Metazoa; phylum Arthropoda; class Insecta; order Diptera; family Syrphidae; genus Chrysotoxum; species Chrysotoxum bicinctum. The sequence continues at coordinate 426,618 of OU426988.1, read as the reverse complement.
CATGTAGAAAAAACTACCTCGAAACTATAAATTGGAGTCTTTATTCTTAACAAAATAAAAGATCTGCTGCTTCCGAATATCAAAAGCCAAACTTGAAAAGAGGAACTATCGAAATTAAGTGCACTTAAAGATATAATTTGCGTAAAAAGAACACAAAATTATGGCCAACAAATAATTAACTACCATCAGGCATTTAAAGCATTTAGTTTTAAAAACGAAATCATAAATATAATTTGTTTAACCGTTACGTTTATAAGTAAATAAAAATCTGTTTTTTATCTAAGTGCTACTGATGTTTCAATTTTTGTACTCACATAAGGATTGCCTGTATTTTACTGCGGTATCTGTTGAGAGTTGTGGAAGTTGTTCAGAGAGGCGACCATAAGATTACCTTACTAGGGTCCGGTATATTTATGTACATGTATATATTTATGTACATATATATCTCATAAGGGATTTTTATAAAAGGGGTACTAAATGAAAGCTAAGACTGTTCTCCTGGAGGAACCAGTGATCGGACAGAATAATCTTGGTGGTTACTCCGAGGCCAACCAATTTTTTGGATTTTGCATGTGGAATACTATCATGAACATTAATCAAAGAGTTGAAGCCACTACCTTTTTCATAAAGTTTTAGATAGTTTTCAATAAGTTAGACCTTTATTTCAGGATCGTATGATGAAAATTTTATTTATTTCACTTTTGTTTTACTTTGAGGCTTAGAAATTTGAGTTTTTATAGAGTGATTGACAATATGATGCATACGTACATACATACGTACTTTTTTTTAAATTTGAAACACATTTCTACATAGTGTGAATTATTTTATTATAATTCGACTCAAAAATTTGTGCAACACGTTTACTTTAACATCTAAAAAGCAATTTTAATTTTTATTTACAATATTTTACATTTATCTAAAATTACTTTTCCCAATAGCCCCTGATATTTTGTTGATTATTACTGTTGTTAGTATTGTTGTTGTTATTATTACTTCTTTGGTCTTGAGGCGCAGGATATTTAACTAAAACATCATCTATTAGTTCTAATATTCCAATTTTTAACTTCCTCTTTTGAAGGGGCGTTAGCTCAACAATATCCGGAAGTATACTGCGGAAGAATTCCATGTCTGAGTTTTCAGCTCGATTAAAATAGCCGTCGGGAGACCTTTCGTTCGATCCAATCTGTTGTTCTAACTTTATCCGTTTGGGCTGAGGAAAGGTATGATTAGAATGATGCTGATTATGGTGATGGCCATTTATATGAGGTGCCGCCGAAGAAGAGAATATTATATCCGAGTTTGCATCGGGTGTTTCTCGCATTTCGATTTGTACGTCGGGTATAAAATTGTTCATTGTGCTCGTGTGTGCACTGTTGGTGTCACTCAGCGGTGTAGAGGTCTCTGGTGGCCGATTGATTTGAGCTTCACCATTATCGAAGGCATCAATCGTCTCCTCATCATTATCGGACAGTGAATGTTTCATTTCTAAGTCGTGCGATTGATTGTACTTGTACTCATTTAATGTATTTTGAATATTAAAAATACTTTGAGAACTATCGACGGACTGGCGAATTGATTTTAGAAATGGTAACAGAAACGCCATGTGCTCTGTTAAATAGTATGGCTTATGTTGTGGATCATTGCCACTTTGTTGTTTTATGTATCTTGATAAGCATGCCCGAAGATTCCGCCAGCGTTCCTTACAATGTATCACTAAGATTGAAAAGTTTCTATTAATTGTTTTAATACAAAAAAAAAATAATATTCTTTGTCTACCAGCGCGAGTACTGATCGGGGGATTTATGGTATTAATTTCAACGTACAAATTATGGAAGAATTAAGATTTTTCTATTGGATATTGGTTACCGTCATATGTTCACATTAAAGCATCACAAATTGGTAACAGCATTGAGTTAGAATTTTGGAGAAACTCGTTAAAATTTTGACTCGCTCTAAGGGCAAGTAGTCCTACATCTATGCGTTCACTTTACCTTAGCGCGATAATATCTAAATTATTAATATCCTGAAATTATTGGTCACAATACATTGCATACATGCCCAACTTTTTTATTTGAGTCCAGGTCCCCGGTATATAGTTCCTTTTACTTAATCTCTCTGTTATTGTTTCAGATATTTAAATAATCAACTATTTACAAGATTTTCAATTAAAGTGACTGATGTTGTTATGTGAAGCTTTCTGTTTAATTATTTTTCTGTGTAAATCTTATTTCACCAAAATATTTTAAAAATTTAAAAAAATTAAAAAATTTAAAAAGTGTTAAGGCCTTATAATAGAAGTACCAAATTTGAAAAATAAAAGCTTTTCACTGGCTCAGGTTCATGGGTATATAGACAGACAGAATTTTGTGACCCACTTTTATCTTGTTCTCTTTTATTTTAATGTCAAAAGTCCGATCAAAATTTTGAGATTGAATTTTTGTGCGAATACAAAATTTGTCATATTTTCCATTTCGCAAGTAAAAACTAAAATGTACAAACAAAGGCACAGGGTAAACTGTACAAAATATGTAGTATATTTTTTTTTATTTATGTTTTTACTATATTGAATCTTAATTATGTACAACATAGTCATGAATTAAATGAATAACAAAATTAAAAGAATTTAAAAATATAAAAGTGCGCATACGCCACAGTGTACCATCGTTTCTTTAGAAACTTGGCTTTCTGATAATTATTTTAATTAAAAATAATTTAAATATGCGCTGAGATTTATACATAAAGTGAACTGTTTGTTCATAAATTCAACTTGGCTCGAAAGACGCCAAGCACATCCCAGACGCACTGGTATTGTAATTAAAAAATGCAACAAAATTTAAAAACCGAAAAATAAATTTGTATTTACTTTTGTTGCATTTGACCCAAAAACCCCATTCAACTAAGCTGCAACCCAAACAAAATGTCTTTTCTTTTATTATAAATGTATCTACTCGCAATGTGGTGACAACTCTGGCGCTGGTGTTGACAGTTCACCAATCTCCCCATTGACATCTTCTAGTTGCTCATAATTTTATCTAAATCATCAAAAAATTAAACACCCTATAGTATGTACCTATAAATGATATAAAACAAATCATAATCCCTTCCTCAAATGAAGTGTCAATTTTTCGAAACTAAGGTAGGCTATACATAAAAGCTCTAAATTTACACAAATAGTTATGATACCTATTCGCTTAACAAATAATAAGCCTGTTTTATCGCACGTTTTAACACAGCCACATATATAGTTACAATGATGATATTGAACATTACGCAATCGTGTCATAAACAACAGGCTGCCTATGAGCTTTTTTCTTCATTCCACAACGCGCATCAATTCTAAAAATCAAAATTTTGTTTACAAAACATTGTTTTCAAAAGAAGAAAGTGGGAGAAAAGGCGAGAGAGGTGGATGATAAGAAAGCTCTATCATGACGATTATAGGTACTATCACCATCATGATGAAGGTTCTTTTTAAATTTTTTTTTAATCGAATACTTTACAAACCACAACGTGCACAGAACACATTAGGTCTTCATAAACTGAAGCTCTGCCGCGATATGATAACAACACGCCGTTGATTTGTGCTGGCTGGTGAAGAAGCGATAGTGCCCAGATACACATCTACAAAAAAAAAAAAAAAAAAAACAAAACAAAACAACACCTCAACAGAAAAAAATATAATGTTGTAGGTACTACATTTGCGTGTATATTTACGACATCAAGCCACGATTTGTGAGACTGTTCTCGTGTTATCAAGGGGAATTGTACAACACCCCCCAACTTGCCCCGTTTATCAAAGCAGCACTATAAACCAATTGGTTGAAGCTTATTGTGTAATCTATAGGTGTATTAAAAGTTGATGAAAACAATTTATCGATTGCAATGTCCCTCTTTTCGAACTCCACACCTCACCAACCCCCGTCATCATACACAAAACATCCAATTTCAAGCGAATTATGGTATAAAATGTAGACATCTTGATGCATCTCAAAGTCTAAAAACACTTGTATTTGGGAACTCATTGTACAACAAGGTAAACATAACTGAAAAATATCTCCTTCTACCTAACCTAACACAGCAGATAGCACTTCTTCGTTATAAAATTTGTGTTGTGCTGCATGCATTTTTCATTTTGCGATTGGGCGGGAGACTTGTTATTTTAAGGGTGGCACCAAAACCGAACGCAAATAATCGCACTGGCATTTTCAAAATTGAAAGAAAAAGCTCTTTCTTACCATTTTCTCTAGTTTCCTGGGATATCACTGACCATGCCTTCTCCTGGTAGTCCCTATTCCTGTACTCGGGCACTTTTTTGTCGTACAAACAACGATGTTTTTTCACCATTTGAACAAATCGGATATTGAAATCCTCATCGGCTTGCATGATCCGTGGTGTGGATGCCGATGCCGATGACGACGTCGACGACATCATTTGCCTGTTGTCCAACACTACATCCACTTGTTTTTTAATTTCGACTTTGTTCTGCATCTAGTAAGGTATTTCTGAATTTAGTATTTTACACAAAACCGTTAGTTAAAGGTTGGTTGTTTTTTTTTATAAAAAACCAAGAGACACGACAGTGTAGACTGCGTATTTTACTCTGTTTTTTGCGCGTCTAACAAAAATAGAATAAGTATATAATTTTTATGGATGTGTGTTTTCGAAAGCTCAACCAACTCACAAATGACAAACAACTCGTGTTGTTGCGAGCGAGTTGCTGGGGCTGGCTATATTGCTTTGCTTTGCCTCGCTATGATGATGATGGCTGGTAATGTTAAGGCATGAGAGGAGCGCGCTGGAGAGTGTTGTATGAGTTGAGTATACGCAAACAACAGCGATAGAATATAAACTAAAAAAGACGTTGTGAAAGCTTGTTTGTTGTTTTTGTTGTTTCAGTATTGACGTCGCATTGGTGTTAGCAGCTCTCGCTGACACAACAACAAAACCAACATACATACTCATAGATACAACACCAAGTAACATTCCGACAAATAAACTTTTAAATTTGGTATCTGATGAATACACATACTCTACCCACCTCCCCTCGACTACTATACAACAAAAATGCATTTCATGTTGATTGGGGAGGAATTCTCGATCCTCTTCCTGCTTCACGTTGTTTTTACAAAATAGCTATAGAACCTGTATCCGTTATACATCTGTCTTGAAGATATTTTTAAAAATATTTCAAACCGTATCTTCGTCTTCTTCTTTCTCTTCCCCCGGTCTTTACTTCTATACTAATAGTTAGATAGGTGTATCTATTTGTTCTTCTCATTTGGTAACCAAATGAAACTACATAACAACAACAATGACGAATTTAGAGCGCGCAACGCAATTATTGCCGAACTGAGAGACAAACAAACAAAACCCCTCTAATTTGAATAAACAATAAAGCGTAAACTGGGTGAGTGACGGACGAGTGTTTTACTATTCCTCTACCTAAGGAGAAACGACAGAAAAGCTTAAACATACTCGGGCTGGGTGAAAATGAAAGCTCAACATATTAAACAATCTACAATATTGTATTCTACACTCTTGTTCAATCTTCAATGCTCACTAAACGAATTAATTCATTTTAACTTGCTCTATAGGGAAACAAGTATTGGTTTCGGGTGTACAAATACAATTTACGATTAAATCTTACGAGCTCGAAAATACTAAAAAAATTACTTGACAAGTACTTGTTTGATAAAAGAATGTTCCTCTGTACATGAAGCTCGAGCTTTAATGCGTAGTTTGATGCTTAAAATTTGGAACAGAGAATTTGTAAACGAATTCCCTGGAGGAGAAGTTCCAATTTTTGTCTTAGCTCATCTAGAAAGGGTTGCCATAAAGCATTTTTTTTTTCAATTTTCTCTAAATAAGCTTAAAAGATTCTAATAAAGCTTCGTACCTTTGATTGTAGTAAAAAAAAAAATGACGTTTTAGATTTTTGGTGAAAAAAATGGACATCCCGGAAATACGTATGGGTTTTTGTTTTTTTTTTCGAAGAAATCGTCTTAGTTTTGAGTTATTCCCGTAAAATGCGTTTAAAGCTCGCTTAAGTTTTTATTTCCTTTTGCTTTAATCATTTTCTAAATGATTACACTAATTATTTTATATTTTTGAATTTGGCATTACTAATAGTCAAAAACTTAAGTATATAATAGACTCGAACAACAAAAGATAATTCTTGTTAATCCATTCCTTCAGATTTGAATTTTGCGTATAATGTTTTTCCCTGAAAAACATAACGAAGAAGAATCTAATAAACAAATCGTTCTATGGTAGGTATAGTCAGTAATATCTTGTTTTCCAATTTTTTTTTATTAAATTACAGATATTAAAAAAAAATAGAAAGAGAAAAAATTTAAGCAAAATTCTCGGAACCGTTTTTGAGAAAAATACGATTTTCGAAAACTATTTTTTAACATTTGTATGGAGGGTACCGTTATTTTTAGGTAAAATGAATTTATTTTTCTAATATCTTGTAGATTATTTTTTCAAACTTTTATTTATCAGGTTTTGAAAAAATCGAGCATGTGCTTTTCGAAATATTGTGTTTTCAAAAAAAAAAATTTGAAAGTTTTTTTAAATATCCAAAACAATTTTTTTTGGAAAATTTCAATACACAATAATATTCAAACTTTTTTCAAGCTTTAGTATAAGAAAAATTAACAAAATCGGTGGTACCGTTTTTGAGAAAATCAAAAACAAAAAAAATGGTCCCAAGGGGGGTACCAAAACTACTCATTTTTTTGGAAGTTTTTTTTCAGCCATTACCTAGGTTTAACTAAATTAATTTTTTTGATTTTTTTTTTAAATCGTTGGGACAGTTTTTGAGAAAAAATATTTATAAAATTTCGAACAAAATCGTATGGCAGGTACCGTTATTTTTGGTCATTATGTGTAGAATAGGTGACCTTTTTATTTGACTGAAGTATGTCTTTGTTTTTGGGCTTTAGGTCAATAAATGAAACAAGTTCTTTTTTGTTTGCTTACAACGTTTCGTCCATGTCTATGGACATCTTCAGGTGTAAACCAAAAAGGTAATCTATATTCGTATTGATAAATTATTAAACAAGTTCATAACACATTTTTGGTCTTAAAGATCAAATCAAAAAAAACCGGGGGTAAAAAATTAAAACCCATAGCTACAAAGTTTGAAGAAAATCGGCCGAGCCGTTTAGCTGTAATCGAACAGACAGACAGACAGAATTGCGAGACCCACTTTTTTGGTCTTCGCTATCATCGTAATGTCAACTTTGATCAAAATCTCGATTTTTTTTTACGAATGCATAACTTGCCTTATAGTACCTATAAGTCGCGAGTAAAAATCGTAGAGGAAGGGGGATATGTTTTATTTTTTAAAACATAAAATGGATACAAAATATTACAAAACAACAAAACAAATGCTTACAATATTATGCTAGCTATACACGAGGCAACCGTTGAAGCAACGTGTTGCAGCAACGTGTTTCGTTTGTTCACTACACACGAGGCGACGGTTGCCGCAACCACAGTACAGTTGGAGCAACCGACCGAAAATATCAAAACATTTTGATATTTCTGGCAACGGTTGCAGCAACTCAAAATTAATCGGCAACACAGCTACACACGAAGCAACCGTTGCTTCAACATGACCGTGTTGCTGCAACGGTTGCTTCGTGTGTAGCTAGCATTAGGATAAAGCTATTAAAGTCAATTTTATTAAAATCTGAAATAAACACATTATACACTATTTATTTATTCCTGAATCAAGTTATGTATTTCAAAAAATAGATTTGAAATTGGAAATTTTGTAAAGAAAAAAAAAACTTTATACCGATGTTTTCCAAATTGTGTTTGTGTTTTAAGCCTACTTTAAAATACAAAAAACACACTGAAAGAGAGATTGCATGTGTTGAAAGGTAAGGAAAATTTAATATGAGCGAATGTAGGGTTCATATTATAAAGAACGGTAGGAAAATTGGTGTCTTTGAGACAATGGAAGCTAAGTGAACAGAGCATATTGTTTGTAATAAATAAGTAGTATGCAACTGGAGATGATTTTCCCCCAAAAAAATTTAAAATTTTAAAAAGTCAATTGTCGAACTTTCATAGATTGGACTAATTGTCAGTTAGTTTTGTTGTGGTAAGAACACCACCAAGAAGGCAAGATCCTCAAACCATCTTTTAAAAGTTTCTACCTCGCAAACAAAAAGAAATCTAAAATTATAAAGCAATCTACATAACATGCCTGTTACGACTTAAAGCTTACTTCTAAAAATCCCAAAAGTGTATATGTATATAAAGTGAGAGAGCAGTAAAAAAAATATACCCCAATAAATTTTAAAGCTTTCTGCAAGAAACATGCAAACACATGACAGCAATACACTGCAACAGAGCAGGTGATTTTTTTTATTCCAGAGGACTAAAAATCTAAACAAGTTTCCAATAACCTCGTCCGTGCGTGATGAGAGTATGTAGTACTATTAGACGATGAAGTAGAGTGCTATAGGATTAACTAAATATAAAAAATTCACAAGTTCAATCTTCCTTACTCGTTTCCTTTTTGTGTGTTCTAAATGAGTGTTCTACTTTAAAAAGGATTATCTATCTCTATATAAGAATATCTGTGAAATAAATTTGTTTTTTTTTTTCTCATCTTGTGAAATGAATGCATATGCGTATAAATAATGTCCTTGCATTCTTAATGTGATACAAAGATTCTGGAGTGAAGTGAACGAAAATTGTTTTCAAGTTAATGTAGGTCCTTTTTTGACAAAAAAATCGATTTTCTCCAAAAACGTATTTTTACATAGAAGTTGGTTAAAAAAATAAAAACACTTTGGGAAGCCAAATTCGGTTCTCTAGGACATTTTTGTTGTTTTCGTAAAAGTTTTTTTTTTCATTAAGGATATTGCGATGCACTTATTTTCTTCTGGGATACGTTAGAAAAAAAAAACAAATACAATTATCTACCCATGTGCAAATATAAATAAAAAAATTGCCATATTCGAGTTTCTATATTCACCGTGTATAAGAGTATACGGTTATTGTGTGCAAGTAAATTTAAGAGCGAGAAAATTCAGGAAAGCTTTCGATAGTGCTTTTCATGTAAGAAAAATAAAATAGTGTTCAACACCGCAAATGACACACAAATGCAATGACTGTGTCTCAGTTTTGTGAGGACGACTTTTTCGAAACGACCGTTCGCGCGCGTTGTTTGATTTTCTTCGACTTTTTTTGCCTGTCAAAAATTATTCGCGGGTAAATTACGTTTTTTTTTTTGTATTTCTCGATCAAAACAATTAAACACAAAATTGAATCTCAAAATAAAGTGTACTATAGTGACTTTTTAACTAAACAATTCATTTCGAAAACGCATACTTTAAATAACCGGATCACTAATGCACTTGAGAAAGAAAAGAATTCGGTCAAATACAAAACAAGAAACCGACCTCCTTCCACTTGAGATTTGAATGTAATTCCATTTGTTTGTTGTTGCTGCCTCACCATCCTTTGATACAACTTTTTACTGCAACTTTTTAAATTTTTAAAATCAGTTTGAAAAAAAAATCTTTTTTTTTAATTACAGAAATGTTAGATTTAAAAAAATCCTCAATTATACAAATTAGTGAATAGATTGAGAGTTTCTATTGTTTTACTCCTACATTATTTGTTTTTTTGTTTATTATATTATTCACAATCAAAACACAAAACTATCCCCAGACAACATATGTACTTATATACGTTATTCGTGCACAGTCATCTACCTATAGTGAGCAGTGTATTTTAGTTGAAGAATATACAACACACTTCCCTGTAAGAAAAATGGATGATTTTGTATAGTTTTCAATTTTATTTTTTTTTTTAAATTCCTGCTTCTTCATCATCATTTTTAAGAATTTTCTTGTATTCTAATGGGTGTTTTTTTATTAAAATTTTATTTTGAGTAAAACACCTTCATGTTGTTAATGGTCACATGATTTTTGAAATTATTGGAAATGTAATGAATTGTATACCGACAATCTCTAAATATAAGGAAGCTCAGACTATGTAACTCGAATAGAGCGGAATCTTTGAGTAGGGTGTTTTAAGTCAAACGATCTATCATATGTTCAACAGTGCACCCCTTTTTTAATAGGGGCTCTATCTTAAAATCTGATGATTTAAAATGAAACTATGTAATGGATTTCAAACTAATCAAAAATCACGTAAGTCCGTAAGCCTTTGCCCTACACTCCGTACCAGCTAACGTTGTACAGTAAACCCCTATTCAACAAACTTTGTATTGGAAAGTCAATTTATTATTGGTATCTTATATCAATCAGTAGTTGGGAATAAAATCCATTCTTGCTAGTTTATTTTGTGCTGAGCAACCATCCGTTAAGATAATCGAACAAAAGCCAATAAGCTCTGTATTTCGAGTTATTATAAATTTAAAATACGAATTGTATTTGTTTAAAGTATCGAATCAAAATAAATCTACTAAGTTGAAGACAAATGAAGTTTCTGAAGAACAGTGGATATAGCCTCACCAGTCGGTGAGTAAACTTCAGACACCAAGATTACAAAGCGTATTCGTGATCATTGCTTAATTTTGATCGATTCGCTCCCTTAGTTTTAATAAAGGAGTTCTGAAGATGAATGTTCAAAAGCACTATATAGTTACGAGATGCACTTCTGTGGGACTGCATCTAAAGCGCTTGCCATATGAGGGTTATGACTAAAAGTTCCGGCTTTTCTCACGTGGCTTTCATGATCTGTTCTTAGTAGAAATCTAAGGAAATATTATGGAACTATTGTTCACAGGATAATTTTATTATAAAAATAATATTAATTTCAATTTTTTTACTAAGAACTAGGGTTTCATTAAAATTACTTAACTAGTTCGTCGTACACCAATTTATGTTTTTTCTTGGATAAAATCAACACGACCTAAGTTTATTGCGAATCAGATCAACCTTCAATTTGAAACCAAACTTATTAAAAAGCACCCTTTACAATAAAAAATTACTTGAAAGATTTACCACGATCGATATGTTCTCACAGATTAAGGTTACTTTAAGTCTCCCTATGTGAATAATTCTGAGTTCTGACCAGTGCGCGCAGTTTTTATTGCTTCTCTTTGAGAGATCAGTCGAAGGATCAATTCAGATAAAAACTGCAGCATTCAAATATCAATGTATACGCATGCCTCCCCTCCAACACACTCAAAACAATTCTTGACTTTTCGATTGTATTGAGAGAAGAAAATAGTACGCATACGCCCGAGTGAATCTTCCGCTAGGATAACAAATGTCCGCCGATATTTCTTATTTAAATTTTCAAATAAATACAACTGATGTACTTTTTCACTCTCCTCCTTTCATTCCATTCGTCATTCTCTATGATTTCTTTTTTGTTTTATTTAAACTCATGTTCTCGGGAGCAGAAATAGAATTTCTGTGAGTTTTTTTTTTTAATTTTATTTTATACATGTGTTACTACTGGCTGAAAAATCTAAATGTTGGAAGAGTCTTTCTTTGCCTCCTCTCTTTCTCAAGTGATCATGAAGTGATATCCCCGAAAATTCCGAACAAGAATTAAATGTAAAAAATAAAAAAAAATCTAGTGAATTTAGTTTAAACTTTTTTTTACATAAATTTATAGGCACTTAATTTTTCAATTAAATTACATATTAATTTATGAAAAAATTGTTACACATCTCATTTTTAAAAATCTCACTTTTGAGTAATGAACACATACAAAAAATGTTACATATTTCTAAAAAAAATTAATGAAAAAAGTGTGTTATGTTAAATAGTGCTAAAAATAAAAAATATTTTATACTCAAAAAGACACTGCTTGCAAATGCATTGTTTAGAGATGAGATATGTTTAATTTGAAGAAACAAAACTTAAATATCTCAGACAAAATACGAAATTTTGACTGTCGAAAAGAAAAATTCGCATTCGTATTATTTAATCAATCAACTTGTACGTGACCTCGTATAAATCATGAAAAAAGTTTCTGTGTTTTTCATACAAAAAATATAAATAAAAAAATCAAAAATCAGTGAAAAACAACTTAAAAAACCAGCAGCCCTAAAACTCTTAGTACAGAGAACAAGTTTAGTCGAAATTCTTCCATTGAAATAAAAAAAAATAGGGGAGGAAATTCTTGCCCATTGAGTTAGGGAAATTTTCGATTGATTTTATAATTTAAAAGAAAATTATGTATCATAAATGGCCATCTGTGAAGAAAAAAAAAACTTTTAAAGTTATTTTAACTGAAGAGCTCTACACCACGGTTATGCTAGTAAAAAAAGAAAAATCTTTCCAACAAAGTTGATAAAAAGAATAGAAGAACACAAAAAAAAGAAAATCTACCTCAATATGTGATTCTATTTATAACAAAGCCTAAGATATTTTTTCTTATGCTTTGTTGTTGTTGTGTTATTGTTGCTCTTGTTCTCACAAAATATTGTAGCCTGTTTTATTTATTTTTTCTTCATTTATATATGAAGGCATGTAGATATCTTTCTCTGGTCGATTTTTCACAAAATTGTAATGTACTTCTGCCTTCGTCATCGCTTAAGGCACAACATGCTATATATGAATATTTTGAGGTTTTGTCGGTTTTAAAGTTTAAAATAAATTGCAAGTAAATTTGCTCCCGGAATTGTTATGAGAAAGAAATTTGCACTGCAATTTCCGTTTGAATCGAAATGTCCGAAACTTCCAACAGACAAATAAATGAAGAGACCACAATCTCTAGACGTATTTTTGTTTATTTTTATGTTTTTTTTTTTTATAGAAGTATTCTCGTCATACAAATTTCCAATTCATAGGCAGAGTTTATTTTGATTCAGATGATTCGGGAAACTAGACCTCGAAATTCATATGCCTTACATTGAATTCTATTGTTAGTAGAAACAATCATCATTTAATTGAATTTTAATTCTGAAGAAGTAATAGTTAGCAAGTTTCACGTGAAAACAGTTCACATGAAATTTAAAAGTTCATTTCAAATCAGCAGGGCCCTTCGAAGAAAGTTTGTATTATTTGTGTTTTTTACTGTTAAAGGTACTCAGCCTATTTTACGAATTTCATTAAAATAAATATTTGATCTGATTTTTTTTAATTTTAAAACATTTCACTCCAAATAAGCTTTTAATATGTACGAAAAATCGCTGCTGTTTTGTGAGTTTATCTTATTTTCAAATCCGTGGTTCATTTCCAATAAATATAACTTATATTTTGACAGCTGTGAAGAGAGCCAGACATTTCGTGAGTTTCATAAGAAAAATGTTTCACTACACAATTTTCTTTCATCCGAAGTTTAAAAAACCGATGGTAATTTCCGACAAAGCACAATGTGCATTTTCACACTTGTGGATAGATAGAAAAACGAGAAAAAACATTTAGTTTTTCTGAAAAACATGAATTTTACTTTGACAACTAGTCTGCCTTTTTTTAAGCGAAAAATATTTTGTTTCAAAATGTTGTATATTAGTCGAAAATTATAAATTTCACTCCACACTATTAGAAGTTTAATTTTTCAACGTATTTCCAGCTTAGAATGCTGCTTTAGAAAACTTGGGGCACGTACATTACATATGTAGCTGTTTTCATAGGTTTCTTTTTTTGTATGAATATTGTAGCATTTAATTGTGTGATGGAGTCAAGTAGCAACTTTGTCAAGAAAACTTTGACTTTTTTGGATAAAAATATACAAATTATTAAATTTTGAACCAAACATTTTATAATGAAGCTTTCATTGCATTTTGTTTTTTAACTTTTAAAATCAATCACAATTTCCCTAACACAAGCAAATTTATGCATTTTTATTAATAGTCTTGTTGAAGGATGGCTTATCATAAAATCACAAAGCACCATAAAAATTCTCTTTATTAAATAAAAATACCGCTGCATTAATTTGAAAATACAAAAAAAATGTATTTAATGACTTACATTTTAAACATTACTCATAGTAACTTTTTAAAAATCCATAATTTATCAAAAAGTGTTAAAAGAAAAAATTTAAAATCAGTATAATAAATATAAATTGTGTTTAGAAAAAAAATCATCCCTTGAAAATAAAAATAAAATTAAGAGAAAAACATATCGAACAAAAAATAACGAAAACCATCATATTCCTTCAAATGATAAAAAAGAAATTTAAAATTCGTAACTGCAATCAAAATACAATCACTAAAATCATTCGAAGAAAACCAAAAAAGCTCAAAAAGCTCATCAAATACGACGACGAGGAAACCTTGGGAAAAGGAGCCAAACAAAGCAGCAAAGCAACATCAACAAAAACAACAACAATACCACTATCAATTCCCCCCACCATTCAACTTTTATAACCACGGCAAACGCAATACAAAGTTGATAAGTGCGAACAGTGGATTTCAAAAAGCAGGTCCTTTACCGTCATCATCGGAGAGCTATACTGCTATCTTGAACCAGAAACAATTTGAAAAAGCAGGCGAAGGATTTAGGAAATAAAAAAACATGCAGCAGCAACAAGGCGACATGCAGAATGGTGGTGGTGGTCAGGCTGTGAGCGGTGGAGGAGCGAGTACTAATTCTCCACCGGGAACTTATGGCACAGCTAAACGGGCGCAAATAAGTGGAGGACGTTTCGATTTTGAAGACGGGGGAACGTACTGTGGAGGTTGGGATGACGGCAAAGCTCATGGCCATGGTGTTTGCACTGGACCTAAGCATCAAGGTGCGTATGCTGGTGCATGGAATTATGGATTCGAGCTGTCCGGCGTTTACATTTGGCCCAGGTTAGTATTGTATTCATTCTTGTTTTAGTTGCGATGATGTATGTACATACACTGCCGGTCATAAGGTTAGAAGCAGGCATTTTTGAGAAGTAAAATCGACATTTCTCCCGTTACATGATGGATTAGAAAAAAACAACTATGGTAAACGAAAGACTATTTTGTTAAGAACAAAATATAAAATTTGGGTATAGGAAAGATTAAGCTAACGGAGCTTTTATGACAAATTGTAAAGTGAGTCAAGAATATGCGAAAATAAATCGGGTCATTAGATTAGAAGCACATCAAATAAATGAAAATAAAATGCAGTTATTTATAATTTGTTATTTATTTTAGCTTTTATTAGATTTTTAATAATGTGTGCTGCCACCAGCCTTCAAAATAACTTCAAAAATTCTATCTTTTAAGGATTTATAAAGAGATTCCAAGTAGTCCAGTGAAATCTCACTCCAGGCCAATTTGATACCATGAATTAGCGCTTCCTTGTCATCGTATTGCTTCCCTCCCTCATATACCTTACGTGTAAGCCAGCCCCACACATTTTCAATTATGTTTAGGTCCGGGGAATATGGTGGCCAAGGCAGCAAGTGGACGTTTTGGTTCGCAATGAAGGATTTTACCTCTCGGGCTGCGTGTATGGGAGCGTTGTCCTGCTGAAAAATCCATGGAATTGGTCCAAACACCTCGCTAATTTTGGGTAATACTGATTCAAGCAAGGCTTTGTAGGTTTTCCCAGTCATTTTGGTATCTTGGAATACCAAGTCTATAGCGCCATAAAATGAAATTGAGCCCCAGACCATAACGCCTCCTTTTCTGCTATGGTGACGGTTTAAAAACCGCTCCTCTTTCCTCAGGTCATGGAAATAATAATTATAACCATCTGGCCCATCTAGGTTAAATTTTTTTTCGTCGGAAAAAATAACCTTCCGCTAATCATTTGTGGTCATTCCATTTTGCACATCCCAGCTCATGTGATCTTTCGCGAAACACAAGCGTTGCTTCTTCCTTGCGTCATTAAGTGGTGGTTTTTTTTTAAGCTTCAGGCGCTTTAAGTGCTAAGCATGGCGAATCGTGCGTTTAACAGTGGACAAGCTGGCCTTAACATTAGCTTTCTCCCTTATTTTAGCTGCCGATAAAGCTGAATTTGACGCTATTCTAGGAATACTTCGCGTTCCGCGAAGTGTTAAGGCAGAGGAAGTGTTTCCTTTATAATTTTTTAAGTAAGACGATGGATTTTTTAAATAATTGCTGACACAATGATCACTTCGATTTATTTTTCGGGCTATAGCACGGCATGAAAGACCTTCAGAGCAATAAACATCTATTCTTGCCCTTTCCTCCACTGTCAAACATTTTTTCTTGCCCATTTTAATTAACACTCAATCAAGAACAATTAATTTATAAAATGTACCGTTTAAACCGAACAAAAATTTATTCACTTCACAAAACAACGTTGATTTGTTCAATGCTTCTAATCTAATGACCCGATTTATTTTCGCATATTCTTGACTCACTTTACAATTTGTCATAAAAGTTCCGTTAGCTACATCTCTCTTATACCCAAATTTTATATTTTGTTGTTAACAAAATAGTCTCTCATTTACCATAGTTGTTTTCTTCTAATCCATCATGTAACGGGAGAAATGTCGATTTTACTTCTCAAAAATGCCTGCTTCTAACCTTATGACCGGCAGTGTATGTACATATGTATGTACATTTATGAAGGTATAATTTTTCTAGGGCAAGTTTTGCATTCGTAATAAAAAGATGTTAGTCAGTTAGTTCTATTTGCTTATATTTCGACATAAATAATAAATCGCTGAGATTTTTTTTTTTAAATTTTGTTATTTAACGAATTTATGAGATTCTATAGAAGTATACATTTTATTTTGTGTCTGATTAAATGTAACGGTTTATCCATCAATTAATTAAAAGAATGTCTTTGTATTAATATACATATATAGATATCGTTAAGCTAATATTCAAAGCAATTGTAACGGTAAAAGTACTGGCGACAAAAGTCACTATGAGTCACTAGGTTCTCTTAGAGCTCTCGGGAACCAAATCGTATGGGAAAAGTGTTTTATACCTCCCCGTTAATTCGGAAGGCGCAAATTCTTAAAAAATGGCATATAACCTTTGTATATATATCATGGAGCGTGATTTTGTATTGCGAACTCTAGCCTGGTGGTGGCGCTGAAATTAGCGTGGAGAGTAGGACAAGATACAAAACAAGTAGTAAAAAAGAGAATATTTTATTATTAAATTTAGCAGAGACAAATCTAGCAAGTACTGTCCCTGTACTTAAGATATCGCCACAATCTTTCGTCTTCTTGATAGTACTATAAGTTTTAAAACAAAGATATAACTGAAAAAAATTGTTGCTATAAAAAATTGGATATGTAACGTAGTTTTATGTACTAAGACGGATCTCTTCTAAAGTTCGAATTTTAAATAGGGTAAACGAGGGCAAATATAGAGAAGGGTCCAAAACTTATTTTCTAGATGGAAAATGTATTGATTGAATCGTTTATATAATTCTTAAGAAATTATTAAAAAATTTTATACTCAGCCGCCGGAAAAAAGTTTTTCAGGGTTGAACCACCTGTTGCGAGGAATTGACAAATCCTCCAAGAGTATCCCTTCTCATGAGAAGTGCTGCTTATCGAAATCGGCAGAAAATTGTAAGTTTCTTCCATTCCACACGCATACAGAAATAGTTGAGAGTTGTTATAAGTCACTAGGTTTAGGCTCTCTACGAGCCGTCATGGCCTCTAATTTAAAAAAATCTAAGACTCAATATAAAGGTGTTTAACTCTTCAATTCCCATGCTTATGTTACTGAACAAAAAAACGATTTCTTCTTCTTAATAGCATAAATGGATTTAAAATAGACCAAAAAAAATTATAAAAACAAAACACCTTCCTCACCCTTTTTTTTAAAGGGGGGTCACCTACAAGTGACACTGGGCACTGCGTGTATTGTTTTTCTCTTTTTGCTTGTAGAAATAAAACCACGTTTCTTACAAGAATATTTATTTTTAAGTGGAAATTTTCGGCGGAAATAAGACAGAGGGGCCTATCGGGAATCTCCCTGGAAATTTTGTTTCTCTCGGAATTTTTTGTGGCCACGGAACTTTTTTCGTCAATCGTGAATCTCCCTCGAAACTTTTCCCCTCCGATAAAAAGAAAGTACCATACATCTGTTGTCGAAAAACACCTGAATTAGGTATGTGTAGTTTTAAGGCTTCCAATAACATTAAAATCCTTCAGAAATGGAAGAAAATCACGATAGCCATAAATTACGCGGGAATATTTTAAACTCATTCACGATCGCGATTTTTCGAAAATGGGAATTCTTCCCAGGGGAATTTTATTCACGATAGCCCCCAATAACACCTGGATCCTCTCCAGCGTGCAACTTCTCAACAATCTCATCTAAAGTCAATCTGTAAGACGTACAATAGCTCTAAAATCCCATCGCCATCAATGATTCAGTAATTGCTCTAATACTACTACTACTAATATAGACAATGCCCAGTGTCACCTACAGGTGACGCTTAACATTTTTACCGTTGTAAAAATCATTCCTTTTTTTTATGTTTGTCCTGAAATGCATTTATATACAACTTTATATATTCTCTTACCACATTCAATTAGAAAAAAAACAATACTTACAGTTTAGACATTTTTATCTCAATTTAAATTCCACTAAATCACAAAAAGTAAGGACACTACAATTATACACGAAACAATGAATTGAAATGAAGAAATGACGTAAAGCTAGTATTTTGAAAAAATAATATGGCCTACTAGGACCTATTGGCTTTGCATAAGTGGAGGAAGAATAAAAAAAACCGTTGCGGTATGGTTGAAAAAAAAAATATATGTACATGTCACCCATAGGTGACACTGGGAATTGAACAGTTAAAAGTCAATGATGGTAAAATTCTTTGACTGGAACCAATTTTATATTATTCGAAAAGGCATACACAATAATTATTGCGTATAAAGGAATGGAAAAGACGATATTCTCACGCGATAAGTAATGTTGCGTTTCAGAACTTGTTCAAACCAAACTCTGACTCTTTTTTTTTTTGTTTTAAATAAACTTGATTTAAGTTATTGTTATTTTGAAAAAGAGAATGTTGTAAAATGGTATTATAAAGCAACTACCACTCTGGCCATGCCTTAAATTCCTTGTGAAAGATTTTAACGACCTCCCAAATTTGAATGATTTTTTCAGCTCTAGATCAATAAACAAGTTGTTATCGGTTAAGCGACGTTTCGAGCATGAATACGCTCTTCTTTAGGCCTTTTTTATTAAAAATTATAAATATAAAAACATTACAAAACAAAACAACATTATTTAGCACAACATGATAATTTAATTTTGGGCTTTCCCTACTCTTTTCTGTCCTCCTAACAAGTAGGCTACACATGTTGCAGAGACTATCACAATCAGACTGTATATTGACTGTGTTCTTTGTGTTGATAATGTGCAACATTTATACTAGCATTCACCATGTAAAAAGTTGCTTCTCTTCTTCTAATACTCTCACATTTTCAAAGTCGGGCCTATGTTCTTCTTCTATACGTATACAGTAGGGTGTGTCAAAGTGCTCAACTATGGTATTTTTAAATGTAATAGCTTTTAAAAGTTGTATTGCTTATCAAAATTAAATCCTGCGTTTACAATTTTTATTTTAATTAATATCTTCGGCTCGCTCAAAAATAGGATGAAATCCAAGAAATTTTGATTTTTCGAGATTTTTGAAATATGGTGTTGTTTTAAATTGCACCGTGTGGATACAAAAAAATTATATAAAATATTTTTAGGCTTCCAAGTCAAAGACAATTGCAAGGAAACACTTTTAAGCTTATATTTGCTTAAATTGAACACTTGATAAAGAAGTTATGAAATAATAAAAGAAGGAAGAAAAATCATTTTTTATGTAAAATCGTTTTGTTTTTTTTTACAAAAAAAAATTCTTAAAAATCAACGGAACCACCTACAATATCGTGGTCAGGGTTCGGACTTTACTTCGATCGAAGTAGATCTACTTCGATTTTGAGAAATAAATTTAATCTACTTCCCTACTTCTCTTTTTTATGATCTACTGCTCTTTAAAATTCTTGACCAACATATTTAAAGGCAGCGCTGATCACTCTGTATTACATTAAAAACAAGTTTAGGAATCGTTTAAACGTAAGCACCGTGGAAAATTTAATGTTTTCAAGATCACTTACAGAAAAACACAAAAATATTCATGAGCCACCTTTTAAATTAATAAAATTCATACAAAAATACAAGTTCGTTGATAGAAAATTTACTTTAAAATACTTATATTTAATAACTATTTTTTTACAAGTCTGAAGTCTGAATTTACTTTTATATCTTATGTTTATATAATTTAATTTCCTAAAACTACTTCGAAAATTTTGGATCTACTTCAGTTTTTTTCCGTATTTACTTCGAAAATTTAAAACATAAGTCCGAACCCTGATCGTGGTATATCTTTTTGTAAAGACAAAAATTCTTTCTGTATTTTGTTTAGTTTTTTTTTTTAGTAAACGTAAAAAAAAAAAAATTTTACTGTAAATTAAATTTTTTTTTCAACTTCAACCGATTTGAGCGAGCCAAAGACGAACAAAATCTTATTTTTTTTTTACATGTTCTTAAACCTCAGACCCTAATACAACTTTTGATCACTATTACATTTAAAAATAAGAGTACTTTTTTGCGGCCATACAAAAGTGACACACCCTAGTATACAGTGAAGTGCAACGGCACCGCCATTCTTGATAACGGAGCGGTCGTCAGAGATACGACTGCGCTAAATATTATTCAATATTTAACATAGTTAAAATTTTAAGTTTTTAATAGATCGCGATTTTTGGTCTTGATGTCATTTTTGAAAACATCAAATAAAATGTTGACTTTTTTTTAATTTTTTGTTTTTTGAAAGCGAATGGTTTAAAAATCTTGGTAAAAATTGGTGTTTTAGGCAGACTAATGTTTAGTTATTAGCATGCTATTTTATTAACAATTTGACAACTTTAAATCAGTTTACCAACCTTTGCTTAATAAATTACGATCGTTCAACTGTTTCACTAAAACCAAATAATTGATTATGATAAAAAATAGTTTTTGTTATGAAAATTCTGCAGCAAGTTCTACATAATGTATCACTGATTTTGCTTTAAGTCTTTAAATTTATAGCTGAAATATTCAATTAATCAATATAATTATATATTTTTATTTTTTATATATTTATTTTTGTATAGTCAATTAAAACATGTTTTTCAGCTCAACACAATTTCCCCAGCCATGCTTTTTTGTTTTCTCATAAATAGGTTAAGTTACGTTTTAAATCTATAGCTGAGGATACTTATTCTAATATTACTAATATTAGAGAAAAGGTTCAACTGCTCTCTTACACGTGTTTATGTTAATGAATTTTAATAAAAATTGAAAATAAGTAAAAAAAAAAACTATGTTAAATACATAAATATCTGCATATTCCGTTGTACATACCACACTTTAGCTTCAATTCTGATGGCCCCATCTATCAAAAAGGAAAGTTTTTTTTTAAACGAGAGGACATCGTCATCGTAATGCATTTATTGTCTAGCTTTTTGGATAAAGCTATTCCTTATTGGAAAAGGATTTTTTTTATGTTTTCCATTCACATGGAGACTGAATGAAATTTCTAAAAGTCTATGATGGCACGTATGAGATTAGAATAAAATGCTTTGAGGCCTTCAAATTCAACGCGCTTCAAGTATGACACATAGAGCAAAGGCTCGCACGTCTGCATTTCAAGTAGTGAAATATGCATTTTATCGTCGAAAGCAATCTCGATTATTTATCCCCAATAATAAAATTATCCAAAGCGACGAAGAAAAAAAACAAAAAGAAAATTCTATAGCTCTTGAAATTTATAATGCTTAAAATTTATTAGCTTTAATCTTCAATTTTATTCCGCGTGAATGCATTTTACCTCCTGTTGTTATTTCAATAAATTTGTTTATGAGAATTTCAAGACTTAAGTCGATATAACAAATTGGTAGGTTCAATATATTTATATTAAAACTATAGTGCTTAGAAATAGCGTATGTCTTCGCATTCAATGAAAATAGAGTTTTGCTGTTTTTGTTGGGTTCTTTTAAAATTTCGATAAATGAAGCCAGAAAATTGATAGTCGTTTATTTGTTTTTCGTGAAAAATATTTAGAAGTTTAATTTTTATTTTTAGCCGTTTACTGATTTGTTCGCTTTTTCTCTTCATCTAACGTACACGAGATTATTGATACAGAAATGTACGTCGTCGTCAATCATCGAGCACATAACGTTTACTGATACTGATATTTTTTATTGTTAGGAATTTGATTGAATTGAATATAAAATCTGAAATAATTTTCTTTTCCACATTTAATATGGATACATAGAAGCATCCAAAAGGCAATAAAAAAAATTAATGGATTTTGGGAATGGCGCCTCGCTTGTAGGAATTTAAACGCAACTGAATGCAAAAAGTCTTTCAATTAAACTTCTACTAATTGAAATTTTTGATTTTGGAAATAAATTTAGTCATTATCATCGGTTATTATTATTTAGGAACATTTTAGATTTGTTGTCCGCGATATCCACGAAAATTCTTTTATGATTTAAATAAAAATAGAAAAAGTATTTAAATTATAATGATAAAGAATATATCATCATAGACGTCTGGATTAAATATTTGTAAGAAATTAAATTAGTCAAAAAATATGGTAAAAAATCAAGAATTTCAGGATCTATGTTTTTACGATATTTATATTATAATAATATTTGTAATCGTATTATTACGTACAACAAAAAGTAAAAATCGATTTTGTAATAAATCAAATTATCTATTGCGCTTTCATAGACCAAAACAAAGTTGGCTCATCCCAACAACATACAAAAATTTAACATACCCGTAGCATAAACCATAAAAACCTTATATACGTTCCATTATTATTGTGTCGATTAAATATTAAATCCTTAAACATCCCCTTTAAAGTCGTTCCACAATTTGCATTTTTATTTCGCTTAATAAATTTTAACATTAATGTTCTCTTGTTTTGAAACAGTGGTTCTCATTACGAAGGTCAATGGCAAAATGGAAGGCGGCACGGCCTCGGAGTTGAGCAAAGAGGTCGCCTCATATATCGTGGTGAATGGTCAAAGGATGGACACAAGGGGCGCTATGGCGTGCGACAAAGCACAATATCCACAGCCAAATACGAGGGAACATGGAATGTAGGATTCCAGGACGGTTATGGCTGCGAAACTTATGCCGATGGTGGTAAGTGTACATACACCGTTTTCGCCACAGGAACGTTACTCTCATATTAATATCTCATGTATAATTTATTCAAGAGTCAGTTGAGTAGTAGTACGAGTATTATAAATCTCGTTCTTATACAGAATTTTACTATGATGACTGTTTTCATTTCCCATACTATTTAGGTTCTGAATTATTGTCTGTATATAAAATCACTTTCTTTTTGGCCCGTGTTCAGTATTTGAATGGGACCAGTGGTAAGATTTCAAAAATATGACGTCATCCGTTTATTTATGAATAGTGCTAGTGCCATACTCACATAAAAACCAAAACCAAAACCAAAAAAAAAGGAAGAAGCTTTCTAAAAGCGAACTAATTTGTACTTGGGGGTGTAAATGTTTTATTTTAATTTTATTTTGTTATATATTTATTTGTTGTTGTTTTGGTTATTTTTTGTATATATTTTGCTGTTTTTGCTACGAGCATTAACAAGTGGAAGAAAAGTATAGTTTTGTAGATTTGTCACAGCACAACAACGCTTTTGAAAATATAATTGCCATTGAATGAAAAGTTTTGCTAGGTGTTGTATCTTTTATATAGTAGGCACCTACGAGTAGTTTCTGTTTGAAATGAATCTTACAACAATAGGATATACCTACTTTTGCACCATGATGATGATGATGGTGAACTAAAAGGGGAGCCCGTGTATTTAAATTTGGAATGCCACGTCGCACCGATAATCCGTCAAGCCATCGAGCAATTGTTTTGTGGCTAAAAATACCAACGACACATATTTGTTTAATTGCAATTCAGAGTTTTGCTGTTTCACAGCATAAAATTCTACATATTATGTGATATGTGTGATATAAGCAAAAGCTATAAATTAACTTTTGTATTTTTGTCAATTTACTAATGCAGCATGTTTTATGCTCGAGTTTAGCATTTTTAAAATTAGAACAAAATTCAAAACAAACTTTTAACAGGGAACTTGTTCCTATATAGAGCTTTCAATTTGAAATAAGAAAAATGTGGAGTTATGTGGACCAAATCATGTACAATAATTATAAGGATTTGAATCAAACATATATTTTGGTTTGGTTAAAATTAACACACAAGAAGGTTATCGTAACCAAAGAACCTTGTTTGTTCTGTAGTAACTCAACTAAATGTGTAATTCAACTGTATTACCTATATTTCAATTGTGTCATTCTCTTCTTTCTGGAATAGGTACATAAGCCTATAATTCAGTCATTTCAGACTCTTAAAAAATATTACTCATTTGAAAGTTACCGTTAATAGTTTTTTGTTTTCTACGAATAACTTTGTGATAATAATGCATTTGTCTACTTATTTTATGCCTAACGGCTAAACGGATTTCGATTAACTTTTTTAACTTTCAATGAACGTACAATTTGATACTTGTAGACGTTATAACCAAAATATCTTTCTTATAAGAAAAAAAGATGATTTAGTTTTTTTGTACAGTCCTAATGTTGCTATGGATCAATATCAGTGTTTTATTATTCCTAATGATCCAGTCTTTCATCGAAAATAAAACAATGCGGATCAAAAAAAATATATTCGATTGGGCTTCCTCTTTGTATTTTATATTTCATATTTTTCAAAAGTTAAATTGTTTTGTTATAAAAAAATAAATTTTGTATATTTTTTTTTCATAGGTTATAGTTGAAAAATGACTTAAGGGAAGACGTTTTTCAAAATTTTGTAATTTACATATACATAGGGTGGGATAGAGATGTAATAAATTTATAAATTTTGGCTTTGAAAGTTTATGATTCTATAAAATTGCTAACGGACCATATACAAAATTTAAAAATGAAGATATTTTTGGAATGAAGTGGGCATATACTTTGTAAAATTCTTTGTGTTTGATAGGTTACATTTTTAGGATGAAATTAGTAGAAAGCTTTAGAAATAGATATACATATTCCAAAATTAATCTAGTATAAGGGTAAACTGGCGTTAGACAGGTTCCGGCACCAGTTTAAATATATTTGATCGTTGTTAAGATTAAATGCTTTTCAGGCTAAATATAAGTACACATAATTTAATTTTGGTTAAACTTCGATCGAGATAAATGTGTGAACGCTCCCCCTCTATTTACAAAAACTCCTTTGGTTTTTGATCGATAGTTTGCTTTTAAATTTTGGGGGTAAATGATTTTTCCAAACAAATTGTACACAAAATATAAAACTGCGTTTCGGCTATTCTTAGGCCTTGACTGAAATTCTTGATTTATTTCAACTATTGATTTTTCAATTTTAGGTTCTCATATTTTAACACTCGATTAACCGAATCTATTGAACCTGTTTTGAGATAAGGTAGAATACTTTTAGGAAGAAAACTCAAGTAGTAGTAGTCCGATTTCCGAAACAGGAATATGTTAAGCCCGAAGCCTTTTCCCAGAGACACAACAGAGTAAATTTTCAAGAAAACGATGTGGAGCCAATTTATTCTTAAACTGATCATTTTCCTCACAAGTCTCATTTAATCGAGAAAAAAAAATTAAATTAATTGGCAGACATTTATTGTTGTTTCAATGCGTGTTAGATTTAAGTAGGCTGGGCTGAGCAGTCTAACAAATAATAGAATTTAGAACACCCAGATCGAAACGAGTGGCATAACAATAACACAAAAATAATGACATACGAGTATTTTGAAATAATTTTATAGAAGTGTACCTACAGCTTATGAAGTAAAACTGTAGCTCCTCTAATTTGTTATTATGTATTTCCTCATTGCAAATTTATGGATATTTATCAAAAAAAAAAATTTGTATACAAAAAAAATAAAAGAAAACATTATTTGATTTATAGTTCCTATTTTAATGAGCATGAATAAACTTAAAATCTCACGCAATTTACTTTTGCAGGAACATATCAAGGGCAATGGCAAGAAGGAAAGCGCCATGGCTATGGCATACGCACATCAGCACCCTTTGGCATGGCATCTCACTATCGACCAAAAAATATCCACGCTTCCATGAGCTCTTTACGAAGCAACGAAAACGCTGACCCCGCTGGCAAAGGAAATAATAAATCTGAGGAAATTCGTGGTGGATTTGTGTTAACTTCAAAGTCTGATAAGCTTCCCGCAAGGCGAAATAGTCTGACGGAAAAAACAAAAAAAGGATTCCTTTCGGTATGTTTGTTTAGGGCCAGTTTTGATCAAGTACATATTATTTAAAATTACTAAACGGAAATAAACTTTATATCAAAATATGTTGTTTAATATAATAATTTAATAATCCACTATATGCTATAGGGTCTGAGGCGAAAACAAAGAAGTACGGGAGATCTGGAGAAACGAGGAACTTTAGCTTCAGGCAGCATTCGATCGACTATGTCAACTGCTTCTTGGCTCAGTACTGGTTCTGAACAATCAAATTTAACCGCAAAGTTGGTTTCTATTAATTCAGTTTTGTTTTGACTTATGTTCCATAATAAATTAATTTTTAGATCTGCTCACACTGAATCGAATGCTAGTTTCACAATTGAAGAAGAGCAATTGGATCCAACAGTTGTAGAAACTTACATGGGAGAATGGAGTAAAGACAAGCGCAGCGGCTACGGTGTCGCCGAACGAACTGATGGTTTGAAGTAAGTTTATGCATAAATAGTATTCAAAAAGAAAATTTAACTGAATTTTCTAGGTACGAGGGTGAATGGTATAACAACAAAAAAAACGGTTATGGTGTTACAACCTTTCGCGATGGTACTGTAGAAGAAGGCAAATACAAGAACAATATTTTGATAACAAGCCAAAAGAAAAAGCATTTGTTTGTGGCAAGATCACGAAAGTTCAGAGAGAGAATAACCGCATCAGTTAGTTCGGCACAGAGGGCGCTTAAAATGGCTCTACAACGATCAGATATAGCGATATCGAGAACTGCAACAGCATCAGCCAAAGCCCAGAATGCTGATATTGCAGCAGAACAAGCTCGCATCGATTGCGAACAAGCAGTTGCAATGGCGCGCGAATTCGCCCCAGATTTCAAGCCAACTGTCTTGGAACGATTTGAGAAACTACGATTCCGCGAACGATATAAACTAATGTCAAGCGATATGGTCGAGCCAAATCGGCCTTCGGGTTCATCGAATAATCCACAAGTGGCGAGTCAAAATGAAGCATCACGAAGCGCAGCAAACACTGTCACTCCGCAACAAGCTTCCAACAAACAACCTTTGTCAGCATTTCAACAACAGCCACAAAAGTCCGCCAATGGCCGCCGACCATCACAGTTGGGCGCACAACAATCCGATGACTGTCCTGTCCCCAGTTCAATGTACTCACAACAGATGCCAGTTTCACCACAAACCGATTTGTCGGCTCTAGTCAGTCAGCAGCACATCCGTGGAGTGGGGGGACTTCATCCCACGAACCAAATGCATGGCGGGGGTGTTCCCAATATGTCGCACAACAATCCACAAATGAACCCTGCATATCAGTACCAGCAACAGCAGCCCCCTGGATTCCAGCAGTCGCCTAGCGATAATATGAGTAACATGAACAACTCAAACTTTGCCGAAACACAGCAATTAAACAATTTGCAACAGCAACAAATGATGCAAATGCAGTTGCAACAACAACACCAGCAACAGCAACAGCTATACAACCAACAACAACAACAACAGTCCCAATTAGGTCAGCAGCAGCAGAAACAACAGCAGCAACAGTTTGAAATGCAGCATCAACAGCAACAACAAATGAGCGCACAACAATCAAATATGCAGCAACAACAAATGCAACAGCAGCAGTATCGACAGGAAAATCCAAACAGTGCGACAGCACCTAGTGGAAGCGGTTCTATGATTAGAAGAAACGGCAGCAGTAGACCGCCAATGCTTGGGCAAACAAATCAGCAATCCTCCATCGACCATTTCGATCACTATAAACGACCTCCAAGTCGTGATTCGTCAGTTGACAGATACGCACGGGCCGCAAGTAGAATGAGTGGTGGATACGGATCCCGTCAAGCATCTGTCGATCGCGGAACAGCCGGCGCTGCACCTGGAACATCTACGCCTACTGAAACGACGGCCACTAACGAAACTGCAAGACCTAGAGCCGGCTCTGTTTTCCGAGGTGCAACTCCTGGTCCTGGTCCACGATCAGCGACACCAACGAACACTGGAAATGGAACTGTGCCCACGGGGTCGGGGCGACTATCCCTCACTGGCACACCTAGTATGCAAAGACGTTCCACTCCAAACAAAGAGCCACTATTTTCGACGCCTAATCAACCATTCGAAGACGTTTTACTTCGTCAACGTACTTTAGGACAAGATATCATTCCCTCACCCTCGCAGCCAAAACGAACTGAAAGTTTGTACGTACCTCCAAAGCCGGCAACACCAATCGGCAGCGGTGGCAAAGCAGCTGGTGGCGCCAGCGGTGGAAATAAGAAACTTAAGGTACGTAAATTACAAAATAAAAAGTTTATTTGAAGAAGAATATATCCCGGTACTTCAAATGCCGCATTGTATAACAGGAGACAAATCGTAAAATCAATGCATTGCGTGGTCCATCGTTTTCTGATGCCGACCGCACAGTAGTGTCATGTGTCAACTCTGTGATATGTGGAAAAAAACATTCACAATTTTTGTTTTGCTTTTATCTTTACCCTCTGCATCTAATTATTTGCCCGTTTAATGTCTTCTGTCAATAGAAAGTATTCATATGTTGAGGTTTTTAGGGATTAGTAGATATAAGAGCTAGCCAAAGCTTAACCAATTTCTTAAAGATTTAACGAAGAACAAACTAAATTAAATTAAATTTGGTGGTGCAACAGCTTGGAGTGAACCAGGACCTAATGACTTACAACTCTCAACCATCCCTGGGTGCGTGTTACCAGGAACGGAGAGGACCTACAATTTTCTGCCGATTCCGAACGGCTACTGAGCAGCACTTTCCATGACAAGAGATACTCTTGGCGAATTTGTCAATTCCTCGCAAGAGGCAGTACACCCCTGAAAAAAAATTTCTTGCAGCGGCTGAGAATCGAACTCGAGACCTGAAGAACAAACTATTTGTTAAAAAAAAAAAATAATAATAATTTTAAAGGAGAGGGCAATGCTGCCAGACGCAGATTGAGAATATTTAAAAGAAGTCATTTTAAATGGTACCTAAATAGTATTGGCTTTGTCCCCTGACTCTAAGCTTAAGTACGAATCATTGCATTGCCTAGGAATACAGTTCACGCAAGCCATAACGAAACAAAAATTGAGTAGGAACTCTTTGTTAATACTTGCATACAAAACAAAAAGTACAAGCTTGTACAAGTTTGCTGGAATAGCTACACACTTTTGAAGAAAAAGCGACTTATATCGAACTAGTCTTGTACTTTATTCCTCAAACTCTCTGCAAATATTCGGGTTAACTTGGAACCATCCGAAATTTCAGACCTCTTTTATAAACTTACTTTTGAAAAAGTGATGCTATTTTACTAACCCGAAATCCTTGCGTTTATTATTATTTTCCTATTCATTCCTAATTATAGTTCCTATTCACAAAAAGAAAAGATTGTTTAGCTGCATAATGCAATTTTGATTTCGCTTTTGAATAGAGAAAGTTTCCTTTGATTTTATTTTAATGAGTGAATTTAACAATATGTAAGTCGAAGGGGATAAAAGTTGGTATGTATGTATTCCATTTAATATAGACCACTTATCTAAGGAAAATCTTTAACCCCCTCTTCCTCACCAAACCATCCATCCACATTATTTTGTATCCATCAATGCATTCATCAATCCAATTAATTTTATCAGATTGTTTCGCTGCACACGAATAAAATCTAAAGGAGCTGATGGGTACGAGTAGGCTTTTGAGGAACATCCTTTCTTATGCAAATACAAACAAAACCATTGTTATCTGAAACAAGGTCGAGGTTTCAAACTATAAAATCGTTTGGCGTAAATTTTATGAACCTTCACACACATTGTCAATCTGATTTAGCTTTTTGTGCCATTAATGTCTTTCATATTTTCATCAAATCACAATCAGCCTATATCTTAAAGATATAATATCTAACACATTGAAGGCATTTTGCATACACGCATACATGGAACCAGCCGGAGCGGGTGGAATTTGCAACAGTCTCAAGATCTGTTTACTCATAAACATCAGCACCAGAAAGTGTTTTGTAAATCTTCTCTCTCTCAAGGCATCGGTGAACGGTGATGTTCGGAAGCTTTTTCGATCGCTATAAATACATTTTTGGGGGGTTGTAGGAATACTTGAGGAAAATTACATCCACTCGTAAGTGAGTGAATAAACATTTTTGTATGTCAAACTTTTGTGTCATTACACAAAAATATAAAATTGTGTCTTTCTGTTCTCTTTTTATTTTGATATGCTCTCTATTTTTGTGCGTGTGACTGTGGATCGACCGGACCTGTGGTTGTCACCAACAAAAATTGTGCCTCTTGGATTGTCATCCACTCGGTCGGCAAACAAAAAAGAATAAAGGAAACCTACTCTAAAATGAGCTATTTCTACAAATTGGCTCTTCAGTCTTCGTCGCAGCCTGGTATACGCTCAATCAAAATATTGCAAACTTTCTTCTTCTTTTTTGCAAGTTTCCCAAATTTACTACGAGTATAACGAAAGGAATATTTTTTCAAAAAGTTCTTAATTACAAAAAAAAAATAATTTCGATTTATTTTTAAACACACCAAAACGAATATGCAAGTTGGGTTACTTTAATTTGTCGTTGTCTTGCAGACAAGTTATATAAATTATGCAATATTCCAAATAAAACACTTTTTGTTTTACTTTGGAAAAAAAGTTTTCGTTCATTTAATTATTCGAGCACTTGAAATTCTACTTGAGAAGAAAAACGAATATCTCTACAAAAATAAATTAAAAATACACAAAATGGAAATAAACTTTGTGTGAATATGTTCGGCCCGTGGGTGCTTAAATGTGAAATTTTTGGAAAATAGAAAAACTCATATAATATATACGTTTTTATAACAAAAAGCGCCAACGACAAAAGCATTTTTAACACTTGTTTTTATTAGCTTAAAGAGCTCTTAATTTTGACTTTAAAAAAATAAAAAAATGGAGTGGTATCCCGAGGAAGATGAAGAAGACTTGATGTTTTCACCAGCGCTTTTAGCTAGAAGGGCATCGGAAAGTTGGATTGTAGACCCACCAGTTGAGGTTGTTGTGTTTTCGACCTTGATGTTTTAGGACCGCTTGCTCAAGCGAATAATAAAATGTCTAATATCAACATAAACACTAACTTAGTATTTTGTCGTTTGATCAAATGGGTCTTTATAGTTGCAAATTTTCAAGTTTCACTTATCATACAAACAAACAAATAAAAAAGTAAAACAATATCCAATACCAATTTTTTTATGTTATAATTTTTAGAGCGTCCCAATAAATGTGACATTGCAAAGGAAAAAATCATTGCCAGATTTTCAAGAACTGCCACGCGCCACGGAGGCAATGAGCCGCGAAGAAGTATCGGCATTAGGTTCGGCCAGGCGGGAAGCTGTCCGAAGGCAAATCGAAATGAATGAAAGGCTTAAAGCGAATCCTTTTTTGTATTTAGTCAGTCCGCAAGTTAAGGTAAGTAAAAATTTAATTTCGCTCCTTCCTTAATAGCACTTTTCTCAATTTTGTGTTGTTTGCAAGTTAATTTTATTTTTTTTAAATACCATACTTGATGCTAATAACATTTTCGAAATAAATATATGTACATAGGTTGGGATCATAATTCTGACGTGAAAAAAAAATTGAATTCTTTAATTCACTTGGGTTTGAAATTCTGTTTAAAATATCAAATATCATAAATGATAACGGTACTTCTAAAGATGGCAAACAAATATTTATTTACCAGGAACCTCGTCGTCTTAAAGGGTAATTCTGGTAGTTCTAAACCATTACATTTTCTTATGTTTCTTCAGATTTTGACGATATTTGAGAAGTTTTCGAATAAAAATAGTTTTCAAACTAACTTAATTTTGGTACTACATGAGTCTAGAAACATGTCTGTAGAGCAAATGGCTTTTACAGCAAATACAGCTTTTCAAAATGTGTCAATTTTTCGAACTTTTAAATTGTTGTTCTATGAGAATGTAGCCCTTATGTCTTCATTATAAAATTTAATATGAGTTAAATTTAGCTTAATTTAAGAGACTTTTTAAACTTGTTTCATGCTAAACCTTTCTTTTTAATGAACTACCTCTGACCACAACTAAAAATGAAGGTAATGCAAAAATCATCAAAAACAGCTTTTTGACATTGGCAAATGTCAAAGTGTCATTCTAGCTTATTTTGATACTAAAATAATTTTATCTTAAAAAATATTAAAGATGCTTAATTTCGTTTACTTGGGTTGCAAGTACAATTATTTTTTAACATTTAACATTTTAAATCAAGTGATAGTAAATTTTACATTTTGTTATAGGCACTAACATTATACTAACTTTGTATTTAGAATTTATTTTAAAAAGCTTTTTTGTAATATGTTTAACTAAAAAATGATAGATATTGCAACTTATAGTTGGAACAGTTTAGTAAAAACAAATAAAGATTGGTCAAATCGATGTGCTCTTCTGTAGGTTTCTCTAGTAACTTTTGGTGCATTTTTCACCCAACATTCTATTTTGAATTTCAAATATTTCATAGAAAAACATAAAAACCATAGAAAACAAAACAAAAAATAAATGATACACATCATAAAACTGGAAAGCTACCTTGCAGGCACAAAAGTACATACATTATTAATTATATTTGCCACTTAAAAAATCATGTCTCCAAAATCTATCTGTAAGAACTTTGTTCAAACAAAAATTTCAGTTCAAGTCTCCAAATTTGTTTTGACACTAAATCAACAGAAAATGAATTTTTCCAACCACAGCAGTGAAATTCAGAGAGTGTATTTCTTTATTTATTCCGAATAAAGAATAGCACAGATAAAAAACTAAATATGTTTATCCAAAATATCCAGAATGGATAGAAAAAACCTGGAACAAAAAGAATGAAACGCAGTTGTTCGGTAATGTGAAAAATCAATTGAATAAAAAAAAAAGAATTTTAGTAGAAATTGCATCACTTAAATTAAAGCCTTTATTAGTGGTCGAATACTTAGTAATTACTTTGAGTTTTTTTGAATTCCTAATTGACCGTAACATTCGTATATAAAATCATTATCGGCCAGCTCCAAATAACTACTGTTGATTTTTGTTTTACATTACTATTTATCGCAAAGCTATTTACTGCAAAATGAATGAAAATGTGCATTAAAGCATAACACATAACCATAGCACTTGATGAGTTGGACTTTTTTCGCGTTTTGTTCTTAGTTTTTAATAAATAACACCAAACCAAACTGAGGTCTGAAAAGTTATTTATAAAATTTTCGGAGTAATTTTTGTTTGATCATAATGGTAGACCGTGTTATCTTCTTTGTTCCTCATGAAAAAGGACATAATAAAGATAACCCAGTTTACAAGTAAAGTACTCCGACAAATCAAGAAAAGGTTCCTCCGAGCCGAGGATAATCTGCCATAGTTGAGCGAGTCTAATATGCCTCTTAATTTTTCATATAAAGAATGTATTACCACAATATTTTATGAATGAATGAGTAAAGAAACAACTGAATGGTTTATCCTTAAATAATAAGGAAACGCAAAATGATTATTCATAACATTCCGAATCACACTAAAAATTAATGCCTACAAGGAATTCTTATCCACACTTATTTTTAAGTGCACATAACGATTCAGTCATACGAAAATGTTAAACAAGTATTTATTTATTTCTAATTATTCACAAGCAATATTAACACAATTTTTTATTTTGGCAGGATTGGTTCTCACGTCAACAGTTGGTGATTTTGGTGCTTTTTGCAAACATTGCATTGGGAATAATGTTCTTCAAGATGTTAACATAGCATCAATTGGAAGCTTCCACTTGGCTTTGTAAATCATATGTATTGGCTAAAGCCAATACTAACAGAATAAATACATACTCAGCAGATAATATTTAAAACAAACAAAAATCTTTTTACTTTAAAATAAAATTAGTGAATGCAAACTAAACATTCAATTTTATCGCAACCCCTATACACACACAAAATAATAACAGAAAAAGAATTTACTTAAAGGGGTTAAAAACATATTTGTAGATTTAATGGACGCTATAGTTAAATAATGGCAAAGTAAGCAAAAAGTATTTTATAAATCGACATACATACAAAAAAAAAAAAAAAGGATTTCTAAATATAGGTAGACTTTGAAATTCAAACTCTTAACTTATTGGCTTTTTTATGTTTCAACTATATTGAAACTTTTTTTTAAATAATTTCAAAATATAACGAATAGTAAAATGATGAGAAAACAAAATATATAAACTTTTATTATCTTAACGAATTTTATACTATTTAGAAAAATTATAGACAAACAAAAATAAAATATATGAAGAAATAAAAACTAATGTGCTCATAAAAGAAAATAAATTGGGACCTCATTATGGTTTTATAAGGAAGTACCGTGGGACCGGAAAATGCAATATACTTTATTCTTATTATTCTTATAGACATTTTGTGCCATCAGTAGAAAAATATAGGAAATGCTTAATTAAACACCCAATTGAATGGGACGCATTTCCGTCTACATATTTCATTTTAAATATTCACATACATTTTTTTGTTGCTCATAATTTAAATTTATTGTTATCATTATTATACCTAAGCAAATAAAAACAATACATTTTAAATAAAAACAAAAAGGAAATTATGATTTATTCGATATGGTAAGTGTTTCACGATTTCATTTTAGCTAGTTCAATATAAAACAAAAAACTTATTAACTTTCATCGTTTTTGGAATAATGAAACATATTAATAAAAATTTAAAAAAAAAAAACAGTAAAATGAAGTGTGATAATCTATTATTTGTTCTCTGATTTTTATCCTTGATTAACCATTTGAATTTCTGTTAATTTTTTTATTGTAATTTAAAACAAAAACTTTTATTTTTTTCCAATAAACAAAAAAAAAGCATTTAAAAGTGCAAATAGCAAACTTTTCAGCGCAAATTTTGTTGGTTCCATACTTTCGTTCATCAAGTCGATTTATTTAACAACATTCATTTAATTTAAGCAAACAAAAAACAAACACAAACTATTTGGTTCCTCGTTGTTTAAATAATAATGTATTTCATATATATTTTAAAAATTATAAACAAAACTATAAGAAAAAACAAAACAAAACTATATTTTCTCTAAACATGTAGCTAAGTTTAAGATAGTTAGTTAGGCCAACCATTTCTTTACAAACTAAACAAATTACAGTTAATAAAGTTTAAAAACAAACAAATATTTTAAAACAAAACAGAGAAAATTCTTCCACATCAACTTAAAAATCAAAATAGTTTCTTATATAATATAACAATTATTACCTTTTTAAAATATAAAACTGTATCTATAAAAGTTTTTTTTTTTCAGTTCTATTACAAATCACAGTATGTTGTTGTAAATTATTTAGAAAGAATATCGTTATTTAAAATATTAATTTACATTTTCTTAAGGATCACAAAATTATTCCCTTGTTGATATATTTGTTGAAAAAATAGCCGAAATAAATTATTATAATTTTTTTTTGTTAAATAATGTGCTGTTCATTTTGTTTTTGGTCAACTTCAATCGTCTTTATTGGAATGTATCAGCTGAAACTTGATACTTATTAAATTCCATTAAAAACCTTCTAAAATTGTCATCAATGGGTTGCTGATTTACTCATTACATGTTGTTCAGGCATAACACTAACAACATGTAATTGAGTTAAACTAGTATGCCCAACAAGGATGAACACGAGTAAAATAATGTGAATTATAAGCGACATAGACACGGCATTCTCCGCTTTAGTTCAGCCGCCATCCCTGGAGATAAAATATCTGAGACAACAACCTTCAGTCTCAGAACATCGTGCCACACATCTTTCCTATCCTTCTTTCTCTTCCGTAACTTCACGCCCGCGCTGTGTTGAAACATTTAAAGGGTAATCATAATCCCTTGAGCGCAGGTAGATTATAAAAAAAAAAAAAAAAAATTTAATGGTTTTTCCCCAGCAAGAAATGTTATTTCTCAAACGTTTTCCGACTCTTAGAATATAAAGAAAAAAGAATTACGAATAGAAAATGATCTGGACCCTTTTTCATAAAAATTGACAATTGCGGCAGGTGGAAATAATTCAGTTCAGGTCTCCGAGATCTTCGAGACAAATTTATATACGACATTTTCATTGTTGGGAAAAATCCGAGGCTGACATTTTTTGGATTCATAGATTTTTGTTCAGTCAAACTGACAGATCAAAAACCTCTTATGTAGGTCCCAGAAACGTGTGAAATGTGTGTATTGTGGATTGGTCACTTCCATCACTCCTTCCTCCGAAAGCCTTTCATATGATCTGTGATCTTAAGAGTGTTTTTCTATTCTCGATTTTATTTTGGAGGCGCTCTAAGCACATATACACCAAGGTCTATTCGTCGGATTACTTTTCAAAAGTGGTATCTGATCCATTTTTTGTAAATGCCGATTTGGCAGGGTGTATGTAAATTTGAAAAGACGAACTTTTATATTTGAAAATGAGTGAAACATTCCACTAAACAGATTGAAAACGATATATGTAAGTATCAAAAATAATAAATAAAATTGACAAGTGCGACAGGTGAAGTGTCGTCTGGTGAATAAAGATGATATAAGGTCAACCCTTTTGAAGCAAACCAGAAAAAAATAAAATGAGCTATATAATGTTCTAGTGTAATGTAGAGTCAACATACGAAATAATCGTAAAATACTTTGTCTCTAGTTGCAACATTAGCACTTATCATTATCATGTACATACATATATCCATACAAACTTGAGGATTTAAATAATATCATAAAACGAATTTTCTCTCGCACTCGCACTACAGTTGCAAGAATGTCAGTTAAACAATAAAAACA
The DNA here is from genome assembly GCA_911387755.1 of Chrysotoxum bicinctum. Classification (NCBI taxonomy): domain Eukaryota; kingdom Metazoa; phylum Arthropoda; class Insecta; order Diptera; family Syrphidae; genus Chrysotoxum; species Chrysotoxum bicinctum. Next base: position 389,583 of record OU426988.1, on the reverse strand, counting down.
CCTTAAATTCAAATTAAGTACAAGAAATAAATAAGGAGGAGTTCTATACCCATTTCTCTTTTGCTCGCTTTTATTTATTTCTAAACACTACCGACACCATTTGCAAAACCAAATGGCCATCTACTGGGCAGATTAAAAACTAATTTTAGGAAGAATGAAATAAAGATCCAGATAGAAAGCAGGAGCTCTTGTTATTTCTGTACTTATGTTCCTGTAAAAATTGATCCGAACCAGGTCGTGTGGATACCAAGAGGATGTTAATGTAATGTTCTGTTACTAAGTTTTCGATAACACGCTAGATCGAAGGTGCGGTGTTTAAAATAAGTAAGTAAATAAAATTTATAAAAGTAAATAATAATGAAAAAAAAAAAAACAAAAATTGATTATCTAGTACTAAAACGAATTTCGTAAGAGGGACAACGTGTGTTTCAATAAAAATATTATACCTCCTATAGAACACTTACACAGCTATACCTACGAATGTTACAAAAGAGCACATCTGTTTACTTTATTAAGCCATACCGCCCGAATGTCTTGGCTCCGCTCTAATTATCTTTCCATTTTAATTATTTAAGTTCAAAATAAATGTTCATCAATATTTGTAATAAAATGGCCCAAACCGGGTTACCTAGTGATCAGAACCAAACGAATCTTTAATAATTATTATAATGGAGCAAGACAAGAAACAAACAAAAATATACCAGTAATCCAGACTTTTTGCAACTCAAGGTATTTGTTGCCGGAACTTTTTATTAAATTTAAAAAAAAAAACAGATTAAACCAATTAAACTAACCAGGCCTCAAGTTCTTGTCTTTAGGTAAATTTTGTAGTTAGTGCCAATATGAAGAGGCACAAGAAAGCTTATATATTTTTTTAGATGCACCCAGACTTGTTCTCCTTTTGCCTGCCTTATTAATATCTTGAGAAGCGAAATAGATCTATTGAAATACAAATGACTTCATGCTACTTGACATTTGGCAGTGACATAACATAGATTTTAATCATGCCAACACTTGAACAATTTTCTTCGGCCGACAACTTGTCAGCGATGTCTTATAAAATTTAATTGTGCTTGTCAGTTTTATGAAACAGCGTTCAGAATTCTCAATAATTAATTTATTTCTGCTAAAATTCCAAAGGTAATATAACTGAATTTAAAAATAAGGCTTCTTGTTTGTATTAAAAAAAATTGCCAGCTTGAAAATAAAAATAAAACACTATAAGTAAATTTATAAAATTGATAAGAAGTATAAATTACATAAAATTGAGCTTTAAAAAAAGAAATTAATTCCTTTTAATTAAAAATTCAAAAATAAAGTGCTATTTTGAATTTTGAAAATAAAGTTTTATTATAAAAAAATTTAAGTTTTTTTGTCGATTGCACTATTAAAAAGATATTATTAGGTTATATCGATCCAAAATCATTGCATATATACAAATAAAGCTATGTATAATTTTTTGGCTTGAGTTTTCTTGTTAGCTTTAACAAAAATTGACCGATATACATACATTTTTAGTTTGCTAATATTAGCGATATGGTATATGGCATATAGGCATTCATGGCGACTTTCAGAAGTTCAGTAGCCACCATGCGTTGGAAAAGTGAGGTGCAATCATTAGTGCTTGGTGCCTTCTTTGAAAAACGGAAATATTTGTATGGCTTTCAAGCGAAGTTACTACAGTTATTAGAGCTTATTACACAGAGCAATGGCTCTCCAGCCAAAGTTGTCTGTTTGTGCAGATGGGAGTATCAGTATACATATTATATTGTGCTCTTATTTATATGGTCTATATTATGTTTTAATTTATTTATGTGTAAAACACTTTCATAATATCAAAAAGAAAATACTCGTACCTAATCGATCAATGACAAGTTAAAAAAATAGTATTGTTTAGAAACATATTTTTTAAATTTTACTTATTCTAAAAATTTTATTTTTCTTTGCTTATATTTCTTTAAATTTATCAAACTAATTCAAAGATGTCTCGCGAATTAAGCAAGAAATCATTCCATCTCGATTTGCCGAAATACTTAAAGGGCAAGAGTACACATCCTTACAATCTTAGACCAAGAAGAAAACGTGTGAATTATAATGAAACTCGTACAAATTCTAGTAATAACAAAATACTACTTCAAGATGATATTCAAATCGACTTGAATGACTCAAGCTCTAGTAAGCAATCAAGTCGTACCAGTTTAAAACAAGAGGTACATGACCCTGTTGAACTTGTAACGCATTTCGTTAATAAGAATTTTGGTGATACTTCCATCACTGAGCTAGGAGAGAATAATAAAGGTTTGGAAGTATCAAACCGTATATCGGAGAATGAAGAAAACCATTCAGATGATGGTGATCACGGGAACAATCAAGAATCTATGGAAAAACAAACAGTCGAAACAGTGCGAGAAATGCGTTCTTTAGACACCATCGATATCGACGAAGGTACAATTGAACATTTGGAAGAAGAAATAGAGGGCGATGAGGACCCATATCAAGAATCATATTCAAATGCCACTAACGAAGACGGTTATCATTTAGAAAGTTCAAACGAATTTGAAGAACATTCACCTCAAGAATCTGAGGAAGAACATTTAGATTTAGCAAGATCAAACGAGGTAGAAGAAAATGCAGAAAATCAATCCGACTCAGGCAGTGCACATTTAAGGTATCAATTTAGTCGAGCTAGTGATTATTCAGTCATGCAAAATGACATAGATCCTTTGGCAGGCATAAGTGAATTCGATACCAATGCAATGGGAGATGGCACACACAATCGGCCAAATTTCTTGCAAGTGTACGTCAATTTTTTTGACGAAGAAAATGATGAATCAGAATGGGATGGAGACTACTAATTTTAATAATAAAAAAAAATGTTTTCACTAAGCTTTTGATATGATGGTTTATGTTTAACGACGATTTTTATTTAAAACTTGCCAAATAAAATTTATAAGGAGTAATATTATGTTCTTTAGTGGGCTGAAGCCTTGAGCCCACTTAAGAACATATTATTAATTTAAAAAAAAGGTCACGAAAACAGGAAACATTAAATTACTCGTATAAGGAGGTTAACATAATTGTGAGTATTAATCACATCATAAGAGATAAGAGTTACCTCATATAGTTTTTTTAGTTAAAATTCGAAGTTGATAGTTGGAGTAGGAGCTGCAAAATATTAAGCTTGTTACAAGCTTTAATTTTTCATCACTCTTAACTGTTCTAAGTTTTTGTTTGTTTTGATTTATAAAAATTGTATACCTATTAAAAAACATTAATAAATGAATACAATGGCGAAAAATTTGAGTTGAACTAGTACGATGTTAAAGCTGTTTTAATTTGAAATTAGGTTAAAACAATGGCGAAAAAATTGAGTTAAATTAGTACGATGTTAAAGCTGTTTTAGTTTGAAATAAGGTTAAAACAACGATTTAGCTGATTTTATTCCAATATAGTATGATGCTATATTTTTCTACCCTTTTATTAAAGTTAAAATCATCGAATACCAATTTTATTGTTTTAGTATCGTGCTTTCGTGCTACTTCCAAACGCCACAAAAGCTCTGCTTACTTAGTTTTTTTGCATGAACTGTCATTGTTTTAGGTGTGTTCAGAAGCAATTTATTAAGAAAATTTCTTTATAACGATACTAGATACAACATATTTGAAATTAAGAATGAGTTAGTAAACTACTTTAAAGTTAGTTAGTGGTAAGTAGTAGCATACTAATACCTAAATAATAGGCTGTTTAAAATTTTGCGCCAATATAATTTGTTCACACTTAGTGTCAAGTGTCAATTATTTCACCTAGGTATTAATAAATACATATTTGGCTAGTTAAGAACGGATAAGCAATTAGCATTCAAAATTTCAGATCTACCTACCTATTTATATTTTTACTAGGTTTGGTGAAATAGAAGTCCAAAAAGTGGCATGTAGCATGGATTTTTTTAAATGTCACTTGAATTACTTCTGTTCTAGCTTATTTCAATTCAATTCTGATTCTGACAATGGGTTGAAACGACACGTTCAAGTTCAATCTATTTTTTAGCTTAAATTTTTGCACAATTTACTTTCAAAACCCATAGGATAAAAACAGTTTTACGAAACTTATGAAATGTTGGAATGAGGTAATATCCCTACGTCTATGAACACTGTGAAGTGTGAACACGTTCTGAAATGAATTATATATATTTACCAAGTTTAAATGAACTAAACAGAAGAACACTTTTCACAAAAATCATTCGCACTCCTCTTAATTTTGTCTTCATCATATTCATCATGCATTCTTCATTTTCTTCTTTTCATTCCGTTTAAAGATTCGAAATCGTGAGGGTTGCAAACAAAGATATTTTTTTGTATTATTGTCGCGTGAAAAAAAAATTAAAACTCACGAAAAACAAGTCAGTCTTAGAATAAATGAAATGTTAATCTAATAAAATACACCTAGTGAGACAAAGAAACGACAAAAAAAAACTATTCAAACAAATAAAATGACTCGGGATGAGGTGACGGAATGAGCAGCAAAGTGAAAAAAGTTTGCATATTCTATTTGTTCTTTTTTAATACTAATTACTAGCTAACTAGAAACATAAGATAAAATGGTGAGAATACCTATGTACATAATATCGCGAACAAATTGTAATGTTGATTATTTTAAGGTTTTTGTTCATATTTCTTTAATTCCATTTGATGTTAGGGGTACATACATACATATATATTGTTATGTATTGAAAATCAAAATGCATCTTTTCTTCTGCGACTTTATCCATTGTGTTCATCGTTTTTTTTTTTTTTTGTTAGAGAAAAATGAGTAATATCATTAAACGGTGTTGTTTACTTCCGAAAATAAGCAAATCAAACATTTTTAGCATTACTTTCTACTTTAATAACCCCGCATAATTGTAATATACTTTACATAGTTAAAAGTAATATAGGTAATGATGAAAAAGTAATAAAAATTACATGCGAATGTCCATGTCCATAAATAATAAAAACCATAGAAGAAAGCAATAATCAGCTGAGCTTTTCTCATTTTTATGAGTTCATTCTCGTTTCTCTCATTATTTACCAAAATATATTTTTTTTCTTGATTTGCTTTATTGGTTGCCTCTGTTTAGCATTTGTACATTTATGTATGGGCAAAAGAGTCGACTATCTCTTATCGTTCTTATTTATCTTTGATAGTTTGACATTTCACTTTTCCCTTATTCGTATTAATGTTTGTGTGTGTGCATTAAAATTGTTCATTCTGCTGGGAAAGTAAAAGAGAGAAACAAATAACAAAGCGTTCATGGCAAAAAGTATTTATTTTTTATTCAGAAGGAGAAGCACGGGCGAGAGAGTCAGTCAGGTTAAAATTTTGTAACATTTGGAAAACTAAAGTGAAAAAAACGACGTCAACAAAACAAAGGCTTTATCTTTGAAATCATTAAAAAAAATCTTGTGAAAACAAATGGAAAAAAGTATTTTTGAAGAGTGAGTTCTTTTTTCTAACGGAATAATGTGTAAATCTCCTATATATTTGATCATTTCTTTTATTTTGTTTAACCATGTAATAACCAAAGACAAAAAAAAAACACTCAAATAAACCTGCTCCGTCCATCGGAGCTGTGTGCTTTTTTCTAGTAAATTGATCATTTAAGGTCTCTCCGCCTTCACTTTCTTCTTGTGAAAAAACAACAGTTTTTTTTTATTATATAAATCGAGAAGCAAGTGCGAATGCGAAATTAATTTTGTGCTTTGTTCATGAAGTATGAGCTCATGTATCTACGTGTACACACATATTTTCCTTATCCTTTGTCCTGTGTGCTGGTGCTTGAACCCTTGCCTTTCAACATTTTCTATTACTTGAAATAATTTTTCTGTCCAAAACTAAATTCGAGGCAATCCGGTAGGTACATAGTTGCATACGTACATAAATATGTTTAGTGTTTGAACTCAAACCCCCTGCTATCTATTTACCGAATCTAACTAAAACTACCTACCAAACACCCAAGCAACGCAGGTAAAAGTTGATTCGAAAAACTAATATATCCCCGATTCCGAACCCAAGAAAAATATTCACTATGCGTTTTGATATTGATTTTTGTTTGTATAGCTTCTAGGTATCAAGGATATGAGAAACAAAACACCAAACATATGTTTAAGTGCATTTTTAAAATACCTAATCCTATGTTTGTATCATTAAAGGCAAAACCCGTTGGTGTACCTAATAAAAGTGTCGCTTAGTGAAAGAGCAGTGGAAAAAAAATATAAAGTACCCTGAATACAGACATCGCAATGTTTTTCCGCCTTTCTGTTTCATTTGCCTGTTTATTTTTTGTAAGACCTAGGAACAAAAGGAACAAATCCTAGAGGCTTTTTACCTCCCTCATAGCATTTTGGCTACGAGTACCATTACACATATGTACGAGTAGGTGATCTGTAGATTCCGTTTTTTTTTTTTTTTTTTTTTTTTTTTTGTTTCACACAAAGAATTAAGTGAAATAATCATTTCACTGCTTTTATTTTCGGATTGATAACAAAGTTGGTAAACAAATATAAAGTGGCAATGCACGGAATTTCTTATCTGCATACATAAAGTAAGTAGGTAGCTACCTACAAAATAAGCAAAAGGCAAATGTGATTTGTGATGCTAAAGACTTCCAGCTTCTTGTGTATATTAAAAGTTCATTTTAAATTTATTTAGCTTATTAATAAATCGAAAAGTTTCTTCACCAATATTAAACTTCTAAAAACAATTAAAGACATTTGCGTTGCATGCTGAAAGATAAGACAGATATCGGAGCTTCAGTCAACGAGCCTGAACACACGTGTGAGATCAATTGAGTAGAACAGAAAATGGCATCGCTGTTTAAGAATCTGATATGATGGGTTGGAAATTGTTATTAAAATGGCGAGATGTTAGCTTTGTTCCACGCAAGAACTTAATCAAGCTTTTTTTTATTATTATTATTATTAATATTTATTACGATGTAATTAATTACAAAATAATATAAATAAAGCATTAGCTACCAGGGCTATCAGCTTAGGTAAAGAAAAAAAAATGAGTAATGAGAAATTTAAATATTTAAATATGATATAAATTTATAATTTTATATAATCCAAATTAGATAAGTTTATCAATTTTTAAGGTTTTTAAAATTTTAACAATCAATTTTAAGTTTTGTTCAGTTGGGTGTTTTAAAATATCTAGTATGGGTTTGTTTTTAGTTAATTTATCGAGAATAATTTTTGTTGGGTTGCAGAAGAATATCATGTGCGGGATGGTGAATACCTCTCTGTTGCAAATGTGGCATGTTGGTGGGTCTTTTTTCTCGAGCAAGTGACTATGGGTGATCATTGAGTGCCCCATTCGGAGTCGCAAAAAACACCGAGTCATAAATGATGAACAGTTCTCCGGGTAAACAGTTGGTTGGCCTTCTGGGTTAAAATTTGAGTAATGATGATTGTAATTACTCCATTGGATTTGATTTGCGATTGAGAAATGTTTTTTAACCATTTTTGATATATCTTTTTTGTTTGCAACATAAGACATTAACAATGGTTCGTTGGCTGCTTGTTTTGCAGCTTCATCGGCGAATTCATTGCCTATTATACCTACATGTCCAGGTATCCAAAAGAGTTTCAGGCTTTCCTTTTTCGCAATGAGTTCGTCTCTTATGTATTGTATGGTTGGCGAGTTGTTATTTATGTTTTTTACAGCAGTTAGTGTTGATAGGCTGTCAGAAAATATAATTGTTCTTCGGTTGTTGTTGAGTTTCATTGCTGTGAGGATTGCAGTGGCTTCGGCAGCTAGAACAGACGCAAACTCGGGTAGGATACTCTTCCTGAGAATGTTACCATCTGCATCCACTACTGCGAAAGCTGTGCCGTATTGGTTTTTAGTGCCATCGGTGAAAACAAAGTACCAATTTTCTTCTTTGTATACGAGAGACTTCTCGGCGAATGTTGATTTATAAATTTCCTTACTAGTGGATTCTTTCGGTAGTTTTGAAAGGTCTGTAATAACTGCGTTTTTTGGAAGAAGCCATGGTGGATATGCGGGTGGTTTAATTGTGTTCGAAGCGATTGGGAAATCCAAGAGTTCTGCAAACGAGATTACCTTGTAAATTGTTGATGGATATCTGGGTGTTTTTTTCCGTTTCATGTTTTGTTTTGCAATTGTAGTTAGAGCGGAATTACATGAGGTTTGAAATTTGCTTAAAAGATGGGCTGTAACAATGTCTTTTCTTTGTTCGATTGAGGGTAGGCCGGATTCGATCAACATATTCATAATCGGTGTAGTTCTGAAAGCTCGGAGTGCAAATCTTATTGATGCATGATATTCCGGTTTTATAACATTAAGGGAAGATTTTGTGCATTTGCCATATATAGGAAGTCCGTAGTCTATTTTGGATAATATAATACATTTTATGATTCTTATAACGGTGTTAATATGTGAGCAGCTATTTTTATTTGTAAGATATTTGATAATATTTGTTCTGGTAGCCAAACTTTTTTTAAGATATAAACAGTGGTATTTAAAACTAAATTTGCTGTCGAAAGTGACACCAAGTATATTTAAATAATTAACATTACAAATATTTACGTTTTTAAAGTTTACATTTATAATTTTTTGACAACTTGTTTTTTTACATATGTGAAGAATATTAGTTTTATTTAATGATATGGTTGACCCTGAATATTTGGACCAATTATCTATATCGTAAAGAATATTTGAAAATGTTTCTTCTACTTTTGGAATCTCTTTAGATTTTACCAGTATAATAAGGTCGTCTGCATATAAGGAATGTCGGGCTGTTTGATAATTTGACATTATGTTGCTGATCTCATTAAAAGCAATAATGAAAATAACCACTGAGAGTGGAGAACCTTGGGGTATACCGTTTTTAAGGTCTTTGGGTGCGGAATAAACATTATTAACCCTGGTACGAAATTTACGGTTCGTTAAAAATGAGCGTATATAGCCAAAAATTTTCGGCCCTATATTCCATTTCATTAGGGTGTTCAAAACAACATGAATCCCAATTTTGTCAAATGCCTTTTCGAAATCCATTGACAATATTGAGATGTGGTTTTTTGTTGATAATGATGAAGCTATGTATTCGTCGATGCAAAGTAAAGCATCAATCGTGCTGCGATCGTGTTGGAAAGCGACTTGATTGTTATTTATTAAATTATTTTTGTCGATGAACCATTGGATTCTTTTGGCAATAACTTTTTCTAATAGTTTCCCCATACAAGGGAGTAAGGATATAGGCCTATAGCTGTTTAGCTCAAGAGGGTTCTTTTTAGGTTTATGTAAGGGAATGATGGTGGCGGTTTTCCACGCTTGTGGTATAATACTTTTGTCGAAGATATTGTTATAGAGTGATAAAATACGGAGCTTCAGTGGCGATGGACAGTTTTTAAGAATAGGGTATGAAATCCGATCGAAACCTGGTGTTTTGCCTTTCACCAGATTAATGCAGTTTTCCAATTCAATTAAATTTATTGGCAATTCGATTTGTTTTGCAGATGTTGAAGTGCAATCTACAGATGGATTTGATTGTAACGAGATAGATTTAGCACGTAAAAACTCTGAGGAGAAATTGTTGTCGTCTGATTGTTTTGCCCAACTGCTCGCAAAAAAATTGGCTATGTCTGAGGGTTCAGTAAGTGTTTGGGAATCTGTCCTTATAGTTTGGATCGTGTAGGGAGTGTAATTTCCGGTGAGGGTCTTAATGTCTGCCCACAGTTTTTTGGGTGTAGAGCAAGGGTTTATGTTGTTAGTAAATGTTTCGAAACATTGTTGTTTTGCAGATTTTGTAGCTCTACGGAAATATGCGTTGGCTTTGCGATACAAAATTAAGTTATTGTCTGTTGGGTGTCTTTTGAAAGTCTTCCAAGCGTTTTGCTTTATAGTTCTTAAGTCTTTTATTTCATTGCTCCACCAAGGAACGTGTGGTTTGGTACTTTTTTTGTGGGATTGTGGAATTGACTTGTTAGCTGCAGATTTTATTGATTTGAGAATTTTAGCCGCTTCCTGATTAATGTTGGGAGAAATTTGTTTCTCATTCGAAAAGCTCAAAGCATTTAATTGGAAAAGATCCCAATTTGCTTTATCAGTTAGGAATTTTGGGCGAATTTTCGTATTGGTAATATTTGAGTTCAGAGTTATTGTTATGACTATCGGAAAGTGGTTGCTTCCATATAGGTCTGAGAGTACTGACCAAGATGAAATTGGGTATAGCTGGGGTGAGATTAGGGTTAAGTCTATGTGAGTTAAGGATTTGTGGGTAGAAAAATGGGTTGGGCTGCCGTTATTTAGTAGTATAAGGTTAGAGTTTGTCAAGAAAGTTTCAAATATTTTTCCTCTGGTGTTGCTGCAGGAAGAGCCCCATAGAGGGCTCCAGCAATTAAAGTCTCCAGTTACCACAACAGGTGTTTGGAACCTGTTGGTTATGTTTTCAAGATCGAAAGAAGAGAATGCTTGATCTGGAGGTATGTATATATTTATTATGGTTATTTTTATTTTCAGTACTATTTCTATTGCTATTGCGGAAAGATTTGAATTTATTTGGATTAGTTTTTGGGGAATTGCTTTATGAACAAGGAATCCGGTCCCTTGTTTAGCTGTTACATTTGTAGCCAAGTTGTGAAAATAAGTATTATATTGTTTAGGGGAGTAGTTTGAAAATTTACCTGTGTCCGGATGGTTTGGTATTAAAGTTTCTTGAAGTGAAATGATAGATGGATTTTGATCTTTAATTAATAATTGCAGCTCGTGGTAATTATTAAAAAAACCGTTTAAATTCCATTGAAGAATTTTTACCATAAAATTAAAGGGAAAGCCCTTATGCACAATACTTTCTTTTTTTTTTATGTATATTATGCAAAGGGAAAAGAAAATTTGAGTTGAATGGATTAGTTTTTGATGAGCTGATGTTAGATAAAAAGCCACATTTCAGGACGTGCGGCTGGAACAGGGAGTTCCTTTTCCCTACTCCAGTCGCACGTCAGGAAATGTGGCTGTTGCTTAAAACGGAATTGTTTTTATTTAGGGATCATCATCATCATTGGATGACGTCTCCATGAAGTATTTGTTCTTGTTTATAAGTTCGGTAGTTAGATTGGATAAAGGAGAAGGGTAATTTATATTAAGATTGTTTGATGTTAAGTTTGAGTTTGTGGGTTTGTTAGTTTGGTTTAAGGTATTTATTGAAGAGTTTTGTTCGATTGTATTTGTTATGGGTCTTGAAAATTCGGGGGTTGATGTAAATGATGAAGGGATTGAAGAGTTTGTTGAAGTATTTGTTTGAGATATATTTGCTGCGGGTACTTTATCTATTTGTTGCTGTTTCGATAATAAAGGTTTATGTGTAAATGAAGGAAGGCTTGTAACCGTGTTTTTTTCGGAAGGTTCCCTTAGGGGGATGGGTTTATTAAGGACTGGATTTATTATTTTTTCAGTGGTTTGAGTAGATGAAATTTGTTCTTTTCCATTATTAGGTTTTTGTTGTGTAGTTTTTGTTGCGAATGAAACAGTAAAAGGATTATCGGATTGTGGTTTTGGATTTTCTTGTCCGTAAAGGCGTTTAGCTTCAGACATAGAGCACTTTTTTTTAGTTTTTATTGTCATTATTTCTTTTGCAATCTTGTATTCGGGGCATTCTTTAGAGGAGGCAGGGTGCGGACCCTTGCAGTTGGCGCACATTGTTCGTATGCAGATAGCTGGAGAATGAGCTGCGAGGAAGCAGTTGACGCATATAGGCTCTTTGACGGTACAACGTGTGGATGTGTGGCCGAGAAGTTGGCAATTTTTGCAGCGCATTGGGTTCGGGATATATTCCGTAACCTTAGCTTTATAGAAACCTATTTCTACGGACTTTGGTAGACTGAATAAGTCAAAAGTGAAAAGCAATAGACCAGACGGTTTTTCTTCGCCATCTATTTTCCTTTTAAATTTATAGACCTCTACAACACCTTGAGATTTCATTTCCGTAATTATCTCACTCTCGGGCACTATATTTAAGCACGGTGCAAAGACCACGCCTTTAGTTGAGTTTAATTGCTCGTGAAGCTTCACTGATACCGGACACGTGCTAGCAAGAGATTTGACTTTAAGAAAATCTTCAGCTATTTTTTTGGATTTGACAAGAATAAGTAAATTGCCGTCCCGTAGTTGCGAAACATGTTCGTACTCTTTACTAATGTTTTCGATTGCTTTTTTTAGAAAGAATGGGCTAAGCGATGAAATGGGTTTATTTTTATCTGTTGGAGAAATTACTATATATCTTGGGTTTTTAAAGTTAGAAGTTGTGGGAAGTTCAGGGTATTCTTCTACAAATATTGAAGATCCTGATTTTTGTTTTTTTGGTGGGTTTTGGGAAAATGAAAAATCGTAATCGTCAAGAAGCGAAAATCTATTTCCATTCCCTTTTTTCTTTGGCCCGTGGGCCATGATTACACACTCGACAAGTCCCGCAAGAAGGAAAAAAACAAGGTATACCAAATCGATAAAGAAAACAAACGGTGAGACCGGTTAGGATAACTGCACTAGACAGAAAAGAGAAAAAAAAAAAATGAATTAGCAACGCACTACTGATAACTGAGATCTAAACAGTTCGAAGGTTAGTGGGTGACTGAAGCTTTTTTTTTTTGCTAAAATCCCTATAAGTTTAAGAAAAACTAAATTAAATTATTACACAATTTGAGATTCAAGTTTTAACTTCTTAAATAAAGGAATTCTATTTACCTAAGTATCTAACATACATTTATGTAAAGTCAATAAAACCTGCAAAATTAGTGATTTAGTAAACCACGAACGAAACATACGTAATGTACTCGTAGTTGGATAATTTTTACTATGACGGTAAGAAAAATGGAAATTAAAAGCAACAGCCGACTAATTGAAAAAAGAATGTGCTCTTATTACGTTCATGCATTTGCCTTCCTTGACTACTTTTCCATATTAACATGTGCTAACGGAACAAATTGATACTAATATTTTTCTTTAAGTTTAATTCAACTGCGTTGTAGTATGTACATATGTATATTCTTTAGTATTTATGAGTAAATTATTTTCAGCGCCGTTTTAATTGTTCTCTTTTTTTGGCTGGTTAAAAGATTTTGATTTACGGTGAGATAAGATCGAAGTAAAAAGTTAAGAAACATTATAAGTAGACAGCTATACAAAAGATTTGATCTAATCTGCACGGAATTTATTATTATTAAAACAATACAATATTTTTTAAATAATGTTACTTCGATCACTTCCGTTCTAAACTTATTATTAAGTAATTTCTTCCATTTGAAAGTAGGAACCATTTGATACATTTCTGTCATAAGAACGAACTACAAATTAATATAGCGAACAACTTTTTTAATAATGAACCTTTGAACATCTCGAAAACCAGAACTAATTGAGGAATTCTGAGGTGAATTGAATATACCTACAAGCCATCAAAAACTGTAAAAGGGTATCGAAAAATCTTAAAATTTTGTGGGACTGGAAACAATTTGGATGAATCCTTTTATTTTTATTCAAAAGTTTTTATTAAAATTTAAACGAGTGACTTAGAATTGTAAAGAAACATGTAACACGTTCTTTACGTTTCTAAATCAAGTTGCAAAATAATTCTAATCTCTTGATTTGATGAATTTAAACCCACTATTTGAATTTCATGCGATATTAAACTCAAAGTTCAAACGTTTCAATGGTAGGTACTGTTTTTAAGAAAAATGTTCGGTTATTTTTTGTATCCTACAAGTACACAGAAGTTTTTGTATTGCCATCTTTGAGATCCATAAGTTTTTTTTAAAGGTTGTATGGCAGGCATCGGTGTTTCTGGAGCTTGGTATAGAATGCCGTGTTAATTTTGTTTGACGAATCCAAAACTTCCCCTGTTATCACTATTGCAAGTAAAACTGTCTAGTTCTCAAGTTTTAACATAACAATCATTTGAGTATTCGCTTGTTTAATTGATCACAAAATAACTGATCAATAAAAAACAGTTAAACAAAAACGCAAAGATTATCGATACACACCATCACTGTGATATTAAATCCGTAAATATCTGTCACAATGCGTGAAAAAACTTCAAGTTTTTATTAAAACAGCCAGGTTCTCTCTTTTTATAAATTAGCAAGAAATAATTTCCTTAAGCATATACCGCGCCTTAGCAGATAATCATTCGAACAATAATTCTTTTCCTCTTCAAGTTGGATTCCAAAATGATGGGGGTGAGCTGCGGAAAATTCCTAAATCATATCACATAACTGATCTTCATGTATTTCAACATAAAGCAAAAAAGAATCTCAAAATAAAAATCACAATAAAATCAATCCAGGTGATAGATATAAATCTTTTTATTTTCGTTTTCTAAGAAAACATGCCACAGATGGAATAACTTTTTCTTATAAATATTTACTAAAAAAACTAAGACGTTTTCATAAAACAGGTTCTCTTCTAAACAATCTCACACGCGCTCAACTGAATCGAAGAATAACTTCAACTGGGCAGCAAACAAAACAAAACGTAAACATTATCACTCCACACATGCTCAGTCCATTATAAGCTTTTAGTTTAGCCTTGGGACTTGGGCTTGATTCACACTATACTATAGGCAATATTTTATATTTTTTGTTTCACACAAAAGCCCAACGCATTAAATATAATATGCTCTTGGAACAAAATGATACAACGGTTTTCAAAATGAAATTCTATAGTAAATCTTGAAATAAAGTAATTAAATATCAGATACATTTCTTGGTCCAACATGAACGCGTCTGATATTTGTATGTCAATTAGTCTTGTTTTGTAAGGCATGTGATATTGTGTGATCGAGTTCAGTTAAATTGAATAATACACATTTTAAACCGCTCCACGTGTCTACGAAACTTTAATGATTTATGGCGATCTATTTAATATTTCAAGGTGATGATGGGGAAATATCCATATGAAACGATTCATTTAAGAGTACAATCTACACACTTTGTATGTTGTGAGTATTTTTGCTTGTCAACAACACTGTTAGTTGCGTTTAACTCAATTGAAATTTGTATATTTTAGTGTGTTTAATAAAGTTATATTTAAACCTACTTCCAGTTGATCCGCTAAAAAATTAACGATGACAAAGTTGGGTTCAATGCAACAATGAAGTTTAAATAGCCTGTTTATTAGATTTAACGTTCGCTCAACCCAAATTTTCAAATATGCAGTTCATCAACCTCAAATTTTAAATCCTCTGTGTATTTTTATTATAGATGTGTGTCTGCTAAAAGTAAAACCTAATTAATTAATTTTTATATCAGATTTTTGCAGAAAGAGAGAGAGGAAACAAAATAAATAATACCAAAATCACCAAACATAAACATTACTCATTTTCCGTCTGGTTATACATTTATCAATCTATATTATTCTTTGTTTAGATTAGCATTCGATTCTTGAGTTTATGTACGGATTTGTAAATTAAGGAAACTAGAATGAGAAATCATTACAACCGTGTATGAAGTGAACTGTATCATTTTAAAATGTGCTCTGTTTGCATTATGTCAAAATTGTGATTTTCTCAGAATTTCAACGAAATTAAAATCCTATTCGCGTATACAATGCACAGGGAATTTTTACGTAATGTTAATTTGCATAATGTACCAAAAACAGTCGTAGTTTTTCACAAGCGAGAACACTCGAAATAGTGAAATACTTTATCTGAAGGTTTTATAATACAAACACTATACATATGAGGAAATCCAGCGTACCTTAAGATTTGCGTTTAAAAAAAAAAAAACAAATCATTAGCACACCAAAACAGTTGATTTTTTATAATCAAAGTAACGTCAGAAATGTAAATCAAGTCGCGGTACTAAAATTCATCAATGCATCAAAAATTAATTGATAAAAATATGTCGAGTTTCTACACAGGTGCACAAAAAAATAAAAAAGTAGTAAAATAAAAGTCCGAGAAACGTACATGCAATAAGTTAAAAAATTTTCGTTTAAAATAAAAATTCATTTTAAATAATTGGAATAAAAAATGATACTTAATACAGTTACTTTTTTAGCACTCACTCTCTGGATAACTTCAGGTTTCTAGGCATTTCTAAGCTTTTTTTGAGTGCTCTTTAGTTTTCTACATCTAAAATAAAAATTACACTGTCGAACATTTTTTTAATTCCTCGATAAGTTTGTAAATTTTCGAGGCACATTAACTTTTCTGGGCTGAATTTCTTCGTTTTTGTATATAGAATATGCACAAAAAATTTTATTACGATATATAAATGCATCAAAAAGTTACAAAGTTTTGAAATAAAAAAACATTGAAAGGGACAAATAATTTATATTAAATTTCGTTGTTTTCACGTAATAAAATAGCTGTATATTCAAAATTAAAACATTTTGTGTTGAAATATACATATAGATCATCTCACTATTTAAGTTCTATTTAAAAAATTACACCAATAACAACTATTTTAATGAACTATATTTTTATATCGTCTAGGGACATAAAATCCTAAAGTACGCTAGATTTCCTCATATATACTAATAAAATAAATTAGCCAAGTAAAAGACTTAGCACTAATATTGGACTTGTTGAATTATTGATGCAAAATATTTATTTTTTGGCCTTGAAGTCCACAAAAATTGATAAGTACTTTATGTGTATATTTTTGTCGGACCGCGAATTTATGTGAATGGGTGTTATATTTCCTTAATTTCAGTAAAACATGTCTCCAGTTGTTCGTAGTGTCTATATTTTTGAAAAATGTAAGTTTCTGTCCTAAATTGACTGCAACGGACTTAAAAAATGGTGTGATTGATATATGAATGAATTTGCCAAAAATCAGTTTTCAATTTATCAGACTCACATACATACTTTAAATATCAAATCTATTGTAAAAATTAAAATAATGTACAAACTGGTTTGAAGATTAGTGTTTAAATAATAAAGTTATTTATACCTTAAAGTCGTACGAATTAATCAATGCTAATTCAAAGAATTTGTTGTGTTTAGGTATTTGTGGCTGGGAATCGATCCCAGCCTTTCGGCGTGACAGGGGGCACTACATATCAGCACAAATGGAAGGAGATACAAATCTGAATTCAATTAGTTATTATTCTGTCATGACGAATTATGAAAATATGTATCTTTCTTTGGGGATTTTCTAAAACTGTCATGAAAGGAAATTCGACATTCAGATATTTTTAGTTAGAAATATTTTTCGAAAAATCATTCTTTTTGTGGTTTTGCCTTAGAACCACAGATATCTATTTTTAATACAGCATTAAACTCTCAAAGAAGCAAGATGCAAGTTGACTCAAGATCCGATATAATCACAAATTCTTGGACCTTTTAGCTAATCTTTAACATAACTTTTATTTTTACATGCATGTATATTTTTATTTTACTATTTAAAACTAGATGGCAACACGCTTTAAATTTTGTTGTTAAAATGAATCATATTTACAGTAATTTATGTTTGAAAATCTATCATATAATATTTTCTCTTATTTTTTTCAGACTGTTTCTTCAGTGAACACAAGTCAACGAATACTTTCTTAACGCTATATAGTCACTTTGGGATAGACGCAGTAAAGTGATATACAAATTCATTCATTATTTTAAGCAACAAAAGAATAAAAAGAAGAAGACAAAAATTAAATTAAAAACACAAAAAATATCAAGCCTTGCCCCTTTGCATACCTAATACCTACTCGTATATTTATGTATGTATATAAAACCACGCTATTATAAACTTTTTTTAAGTCAAATTTGAAAGCACACGAGCGTAGTTGTTCTATCAATAAACAAACAACAAAACACCAACAAAATAAGTGCAAATGATTAGTTTTATTTCGTAATATAACATTTTTTAGTACCTAAACAAATTTCCCGAATTAACGATTTCGTGAAACAAAAATAACGCAATCATGTTGTACGTATTTCACGTCGATATGGGAAGGATGTTGAAGTTCGATATGAACGTCGCATTGTCAAGGTAAGAAAACAAAAAACAGTATCTAGTTTGACGCGTTTTATTATAAACATAAATAAATTGTTCTAAATAAAAACAAAAACAAATAGAAGCTCACTCGAATATGTCGTGTTCAAATAATAATGCAATCCGTAATCTTTGTTAGCTTTCTTCTATGTGTCTGACATCACGGCTATCATTTGTTGACGGTCGTTTGTCTAGTCTAGCGATTTTTTTTATTATGTTTAAATATCAGTTAGGCTAATCAATATGGGTTAGATACTATTATATCTTTAATTTGAAGGCAACATAGTTATCTAATATTTTAACAAACTGTAAACAAAATAAAAAAATGTAGTATAGCTTTTGTTTAGAAAACAATTTAAGGGAAATGATGAAATTACACGTGTTTTGTGAATCATCCAAATACAAAGTAAACTTGTTTTCACTCTTGAAAAACTGGCCATTCTCATTTTTGCTTGAAGAGATTGACGACGACAACATTGAAAATAGAAACAAACTTGCCTCCTCTTGACGCAGTTCCAATCCTATATTTGAAATAAAGAAAGGTGCACAGTAAATAAATAGATTCTTGTAGTTCGTGTGTTCGTTCGTAAATATTTTTAATATTTGTAGCAAAATATTATTCTATTCTCTTTCATGGGCTAAAATGGATTTGTCATAGCTCGTATAATCTTACAATCAATTTCTAGCTGATAATTGACTTAGAATTTCCATTTAAATTATTGTTCAGTGCAAAGTTCAATTTGCTAAGTCAACGCGTAGTATTTTCTATCTGATGTTTATAATAGTATTTTAGTGATATGAGGTAGTAAGAAATACATTATGAAACTTTATGTCTGGGAGATACTGAAAGCTGAAGCACATTATTTTTTTTTTGTTAATCGCGGCCCATAGTGGCTACAGCAATTGCATAGCACTTTGCAAGTTTTCACAGCTTTACACATAATTTTTAAATACAAAATATAGGAATAGCATGTTTTCGTTATTCACTTAATGTTTGTAGAAAATATTCACAATTGTAATATTTGTAAATTATGCAGACTGTGTTTATTTATGGAATAGATTTGCTAAATTTAAATGTAAATACATACGAATATACCAAAATAGCATGAACATTTACATATGGATGATATAATTTCTCAGTCCTATTAGGTACTAGTTTCATAAATGCGCATTGCATATATTTCTTGCTTTAATATACATAATGTACATACATACAAATATATTCAAGTTTTGCGATATTTGTTTCTAGCTGCATTAAATAAAAATGTAAATAAATGAATTAAAGAGAAGCAATTTATATACATACGGAAACTAGGGTAGAGAGATAATTTATGAATTTGTTTATAAACAATGAAACTATTTTTGAGCAGCCTGAATTTGTATTACTACACTTGCAAAGATTAATTTACAAATATTGAAGTTCTTTGAATAATCAAAAAAGAAAGAAATGATAATTAGTCCGAAAGATATTTCATTCAAATCCAAAAATTGAGCTCTTTCAACCTTGATTTTCATAGAAATATTGCCCAAGTATTGAAATGTATTTTGTTATGAAAAAGAAATTGTATTCAATGTTTGATTTTAATTAAAGGAGTTTTTGTTAGAAAGCATATTCGTAGTGGAGTGGAAAGCTTCTGTCAGCATCAGTGCATTAGGAGCTCAAAATTGTTTAATTTCTGATCATTTTGATCAGAAAAAATTGTCCATCATTGACGGTTGAAAATAGTCTGAGCGTAATCAATTTTGCTTAATTTAAAGCAATTTACTAATTTGTTTTTAAGTTTTAATATTTTTACTAATACGGGTATCGTGCTACGACAATTTTATTTTATAAATTGGTTCTATTTTATTTTCAGTGTTTCCAATTTAAAAGACACAATAGAACGCCTTCATGGAATATCGGCGCAAAATATAGTATTACTGGTTAGTGGTGGAGAAATGCTAACCAAATCCACACAGGTCTCATTTTATTCAGCGGGCACAGATACAAATCCTATATACATGTTCCTGATAGGTGATGCAAAACTACCACCTGCCATTCCCGCAATAGAAAATGGTAAGAGAAAAGGAAACTAATTAAATTTTGATAATAAACAAACTCTTCCTCGATTTCATTTTAGATGTAGATCTTAACGATCAAGTAGAACGTTGTCTAACGTTGCCAGCTGTTTATGAAACCGTAGTTACTCGAGCGCAATTGGCACAGCAGATGTACGAATTAGCACGCGAAGAAGAAAATATCTGTGAGCGTTTGGTACACGAGCAGCATCTTCAACAGCAAGGCTGGTCTGCAGTTGTTGCCAATATGGAAGATCTGACCGAAGAATTCCGCCAACGGTTTAGAAACTTTTGTCTATCGTTCGATAGACATTTAGAGAAACGTGCAGCATATATAGAGCTTTTAAATTACTTTTCCGAAGACTTGTCCAAGTTGTCTCGAATCCCAATTTTGCCTGGTCTAATGCAAATGGCCCAGGAGGATTTCCATGGATTCGATGAATTGTTGGACAACGATGAAGTGTTCTCAAGATCTCAACAAAATGTTTCTGTTTTGATGGCCGGTGAACCGCAATGCTCCGATGGACAGCGTCTTGATTCAATTGAGTCGCAGGACGATGAAAAACGTGATAGTACATCGCCCAATAAAAAACCCAAAATGGGATGCGACGACGACAAAGGAGATACATTAAGCATCACTAGTGGTGGCAGTGGGACACGAAGAACTCTCACTCTTTTGCAGTGGATCTCCGCCAAAGAAAATCACAACAAACTAACAGAGATGTCCGAGGAATGCATACAAGGTTTAAACACTTTCGATGAAGCTGTTTACGAAAAACTAAAAGAAGAAGTCAATCACATCATTAAAAGCGCGGACCAGGTAAGGAAGTTAAAAAGTCAATGCCAATAACTTAAAAAAAAACTGTCCTTGTTTAAATTTAGAGTGATATGAAGGAAGTAAAAGGTTTAAGCGAACGTCTTTGTAAGCTGGAAGAAATCAAGTACAAAATCAAAAATATGGTTCAGGATCAGAAGGAACTATCGACAGCTTTCCAACAGGTATGTTTTAGTTTTCTTCATTTTTGATCTTATTTAACTTTTCAAAACTTTATTAGAATCAAAACCGTGCAATAAATCTTAGAGACGCCTCAATACTTCCGGATCTTTGTGCCTCCCACAGAAGTCAGCTTTTAGTTATGTTACAGAACCATCAGAAAATTCGTGAACTTCGTCGTTGTATATCAAGAGCTAAGGAGGAACTAGGTTCAAATTTACACACTCGGCTCAAGTAATTTGCTTTTTTTTAGCTCTTGCAAACAAAATTATCTTATAATCATTCTTTACTTATTTCAGGCGAATTATTGTTTTGGAAAATAAAATGAGCGAATTCGATAATAAACAACTTTTTTATCACCGTTGTTTGAGACGGGCAGAACGTCATATTAGCATAATTGAACAAATACATCAAGCACCTTGTATATATGTGGCTGCTGTAACCGAAGTTATTCGCCGGAAAATTTTCTCCGGCGAATTTCGTCAGTGGGCGTCCAGACTTGCTGAGGATTTTGATTCCATACACAGCGAGGAAATAGATCGCAGACGGAATTTCAATGCTAGTTTCGAAGGCCATTTCTTGAATATTCTCTTTCCTGGAATGAATGATATGCCACCAGCGTTCGCCAATGAAAATCCATTGATTTTCGATGCTAGACTCCCAAATTTAACAAAAAGTGGTATGTTTAAAAAAAATTGTGTTTTTCTTTAAATTATATATTATAATTATATTTTGTTTCAGATATTGATATTTTAACCTCTTATCTACCGGATCTTACACATCACATTCAACTGCCGGATATGGGCCCTATCATTAACTTTTTTATTTCAAGGTATTTGTTTTTATTAAAATCGATTTATATAAATTTTCATTTAACAGGCGTCGATTTTGTTATAACTTATCAGAGCTGTAAAAGAATGCAGCAGTCAATTGGTAATGCAGTCAAAGTCAATCGACTAAATTTTTAACTGCCAGTCAATACTGCGACTAAGTGCAAAGTAGCAGAGAGTACTAAGTTTGACTGTGCAGTTAATGAAATCAGTTAATTGACTAAAAGTTGACTGGTTTTAGTCTTTTAGTCAGTTGAAAGTCTTCCGTACTGGTGTGGTTTAACTTTTAGTCATTAACTTAATTGACTACAATCAATTAACTGTAAGTTTTTTAACTTATTTTTAGTCTTTTGACTAAAACACTTCAGAATTCTATATAAAAATGAAAAACATGATGGAAGTATGGCACGATGCAAGTAGGGTGCGATGTGGGTTGTATAATGTAATTGAGCACAATGCTGGAAGGAAATGATACAAGTAGTGACTTTAAATGTCGCTTGTTAATTTTTAACAAAATTTAGTCGCCATACAGAAATTTAACAAATTGAAGGGGACAAAGAGGAATGAAGTATATAAAAGAAGTCGGAGAAAATTCTGCGTGTCGATATAGCAATGCATATACTAGTACAAGCTTTATATAACATTCTAGAACTAAGCAGTGTGTGTGTGTATGCCATGAATGTAAATTTAGCGAACAAGTATTAATACACAATATTTTTTTAGTTTTACTTATCTACAAATTATGTCACTTTTATCTTTAAAGATCCGGAAACCAGAACTCAAATGTTAAAAGTTCCTCCAGTTCAACAACTAATAAAATACTACCAACAAATATAATTGGACCTATTAATGCACATCATCAGCGAGTACTAGACCTGCAATCTCAATCAAAAGAGTAAGTTTTTTTTACTTACGAGACAAAAGTGTGTTAAAAAAAATGTAATATTGTTTTAGTGGCGAATCGGAAACTGACACAGAAGAATTTGAGAAAGTTATCCAACCTGAAATGACTCCAACAGATAACAACGCACCTGAGTCAGCTGGTGATAATGTTTACCAAGTGGCCCATATGGCAACGTCAACAGAAACCCTACAAATGCACACAGTGGAAACTCTAACCGAGGTAAATATTTAAAAACAAAACTTCATAACAACAATATGGCTATGGATTCCAACAACATTTTTGTGTTTTTTTCTTATATGCTTTTTCTCTTTCGTGCGCGAACATAAAATGCGTTAAAAAATATAAAACAATTCTAAATTTAATAAAATAAAAAAGAATGAACCACGTCCGCCAAAAAAACCTCCAAGGCACATTAAAAACCAAATTGCACTCCATTCCCCTGCCCCAATCAATACAATAAATACGAATCTTCAAAAAAATAACGCACGTCCACATAATAATCACGAGCATTTAAACACACTTTCTGTTATTTCTGAAAAAGACACTCCCACACCATGCGATTCGGATACCTATAATCCCATAGCTCCCTTTCCTCTATATTTGGGTCACCATACTACCACTGCAACTGATCAGCGAACTACCGAAAAATTAATAAGTACCTCGGTTATAATAAAGGAATATAGCACTCCCGAAGAAGATGCCGAAAGTGAATTTGTTAATTCGGATTTTTATATAGACGAATCTTTGCCATCAAGCTATGGCGATGCAGATGATGTCAACAACGGTGATGAAGTATTCTTGCAGCAACCAACCGGTGGTGGAAGCAGCTTAAAAGAGGAACACTTGTTGGACATGGATTTTCGTTTCAACAAAATAATGTCATTTACATATCCAATTCATGATGATAAAAAAAAGACCAACCAATTAACGCATTTTGAAACAAAGGAGTCAATGGAGACAGTGTTCGGTCTACTGCAGGTATTGGACATAGAACAAAAAAAATATATATATTTTTTTTTTATTTCAAACAAAGCAAAAATGAATTTTTTAGTTATTGAACTCCCATTGGTAGTATTTACACATTTCCAGCATTGGTGGCCCACAGTCAAACATCCTCTTTCCCTACAAAAATATATTAAAAACACTATTTAATCCTTCATCATTTTCTGTCTAATCACATGTATAATCCTTTAAGCATTTTATATATTAAATGACATGCAAATAAAAAAAAAACGTTATCTATTTTTCAGGAAAACCTCGGATCAACTCGGCTGGAGGTCGAACGTCTTAAATCCATTTTAAAAGCCATGTCTGAGGTATCACAGGAATGCATAAAACTAGCTCGTGTTAATTTCCAACAATTCAAATCCGAGCAGGAGAACTATCAAATTGACTTGCGCTGTGAATTTCAAAATATCTCCGAAAAATGGCAGTTAGTTCAGATGCAATATGAATCTCGTGAACAAGATATCACTGAAATGACAGCTAAATATAGATTACAGTTGAATAACCTTGAGATGGCAATCAATATGAAAGATAAAGAAATTCTCGATTTAAAAAATGACCAACAACAAAAAGATATAATTAATGCTGAGAAAGTTTTACAGCTCGAAGGGAAATATGCAGATTTAGAAGGGAAATATCATTTGCTGGAGCAGCAACTGAAATCTTTAAATGAAAGTTTAGTGGCAGCCAACGCGGAGAAAGTACGAGCTGTGATGGAAACACGAGAGAAACTTGTTCACGAACATAAAACCGAAATCGAATCACTTCGCTGTCGTTATAAGCTAATGACCAGTATGGAACGTTCGCCGTCTGACACTAGCTTAGAAAAGATTGAAAAACCCACAGACATGATTGAACTTGCGTGTCATGAGTCGATTATATCACACATTCGAGAAAATTTGCGTGCGGAGAAGGAGGAAGCTATTAAGCAAGCTGTTGATTGTGAACGTTCCATTTGGGAGGCCAAAACATTAGCATTGCCGAAGAGTTTGAATGAAAACACTGACAATAATGTGAGTGTATTGAAAGTGATGCTAGATGATAAAGAAAGATACATAGATATGTTGCGAGAAAAAACTGTAATGCTAACCCAAGACAATATGGACCTGAAAACGAAATTGACTATTTTGACAAATGAGGAAGTCAACAGTTGGCTAAAGGAAAAAGTAGAGTTTTTAAATCGTGAAAAAGCACGCATCGAGGAAGAGTTAAATACCGAAAAATCTCGTAGAACTGAGATGGAACAGTCATTCGCTGAGCTTAGAGGGTAAGTAGTTTTTTGAATGAATCCTAAAATAAAGTTTATGTATGCAGTGTTCTAAATATTTAAATTATTTTAAAGATCGACTATGGAAGCAAGTACTTTGCCTCGATCTAAGTCCAGTGGATCAAACCATCGTTATGTTGTTCTTGAATCTTGTTCAAAAGGTGACATTGTATTTGTCGTTTGGAGCATGCGGCATTATCAATTTATGGTCGTACAAGATTCAGCTAGTTTGTACTTTGTGCATGGAGATAGCTTAAATGCACTAAATTTGCGTCTGCCAGGACCTGGCGAACTGGAGATGCCATCACCATTTTACGCCTTAGGACGAGTTGTTCATAAAGAATATTGTCAAGCAAGAAAGGTATTTGTAAACATTCTTACAGCTCTTTCTGATACGACTTTTTTAACAATGATTTTTTTATTCCAGGATGAAAATCGTTACAGAGTTAATAGAGGCTCTAAGTTTTATCGCATCAAACTTGAAGCACTTTCTCGTAATGAATCCAAATGGACTGGCAGACGTGAACGTCTTGAATGTAAAAAAAACATAAATTAAATTTATCGGAGTCTCAAACAATCATTATCATCTCCCTTTCTTTCTTTTGTACATAGCTTCATCATCAAACGCATCAATTAATCGTTCGTTTTCCCAAAACGATACATGTGACCCACCCTCTCTTACACATCTGAGCGTTCTACGTCAAGCTCCACCTGATGCTGTTGATTTGGGAAACAGCAGCACAGGACTTAAAGAGCGTACCATTAGTATAACGAGCGTCACCGAAGAAGATGACGAACCAATTTCACTTCTCAGCGAACGTTGTCGCTATATTAGTGTCAGCGAAGAAGAGGAAACCAATCGATCTGTGATAACAGAGCAGCCAACCTCATCATACTTTCCCCCGATGGTAAGCTTTACCAAAACTCCAAGAGCTACTTCATCACCATTCCCTTCATTCGATTGTGAAGCAAACGATTCGTCACTCATGTACTTTTCCCTTGACTAAAAACTAACACAAGAACACGAACACTCATCCAAATCCAAACACGATCAAAACATCTAGAATTACGCGATCAAAACTTTGTCACATTTATCATTTATTAATTATTTAGGACAATGCATCTGCTTCCTTCCCAACGACATCTGCTACCACTACTGTCACCGCAGTTGCCACCGCATCTACCCCAAAAACAACAACAACTGCCAGCCGCAGTCCAATACCAATTCAAATATTAGCCAACATTGGCAGTTGCTCGTTGGAGAAAGATACCGATGATTCCGATGAATATCGCTCTCTCGAAGCTAAAGACGAAAGCGAATTTCCTCCCATGTCTCAAGATTAATAATAATTGTTAACTACAATATTTAATTTAATTATCTAGCTTAACGTAGTTTTTACTTCTAGCACTTAGGTGATTTCTTATTTTTTTTTTATAATTTCGATCTTCTCAAAATCAAACAACCACGATTTAGATTTAAGGAAATAATGTATTAGTACATTAAAGAGATATTTTTTTTAAATTCGATTTTATAACTTAAAAACAAAACAATCCGTTTACTAAAAAAATTAATGAGGTGAAAGATATGATCACAAATACAGTTCCATATATATCGCAAGCATAAGAAAGATATCACTTTTCAAATTCAAATTTGTGTGTACTGTGTATATAATAAATATATGATATATATATATAAATATATATAAATAAAGAATACACATAAAAACAAAACACTAGCTATCATCCATCAGTAGTTCTATCAAACGATTGAATTTTTATTGCAAGCAGAAAATGGGCTTTCAGACGAAAATTAATGAAAAGGTGATCACGTTTATTTTCACTGCATGGGATATATATGTAACTCTATTGGCATAATGTATTTCTTAATGTTCAGCAATTAGTTGAATGCTTAAAAGGAGTGTGTGACATAATTTATTTTGTTCCATTCAAATTCTTTGTTTATTTTAACGAGGATTGTTCAGTAAGCTAGCAAACGAATATCGCCAGACGGGGTATCGAATGTAAAATGAACAGGGATCAATACAAAAGTTGCTTGAAAAATGAGCCTACGAAAGCCGATTTAATGTTGTCACCTCAGAAATCAAAAACAGAATTCAATTGTTTTGGAGAGCTACAAACAATTTGAAGCAAATTTAATAAAATTTTAATCTGAAGCACATGTTTTGATCAAGCAGAATAGGGCTGAAGTAACGAATTCATTCTGTATATTCGGAATAATTTTTTTGCGTTTCTTTTATCATCGGCATCGGAATTTTTCGGATAAAATACTCTTCTGTTCCTTTATCCAATCCAAAACAATAAATTGGAATGCGTTCGTTTTATTCCATGTGAATAATCCATTTTCCAAAGGTAGTCTGACACCGCAAGCCCTAAAATCGGAGATTTTAAAAATTTCCAGAACTAATCCTACTTTCTTCATACAAGTATCGGAAAAATAACTTTCGAATTGATTCGAAAGAAGAATAAAGTTCCACACATATGTATGTATGTACATCGATAGACCCTAAAAGAATTATTTTTAAACGGAATTTTAAAAAGATTAAAATATACAAATATTTCAGCCAACTAATGCGTACCTGTCCGTTTTTTTTATCGAATAACCCTCGTTTTTACATGACTTTCATAAAATTACACTGCCTAGACATTTTATTCTTTTAATTTTGTTTTTTTTTTTTTATTTCAAATTTCATTTGAAAAAAAAATTCTCTTTCAGAATAACGCTGAAAACTCAACCGGTCACCGGATCGGATTATTTACTCTTATCGAGCCACTTATAGCTCCTATTCAAATGTCTATGGACGGCGCTATAAATTGAAATTGATTACACGGAATAATTTACTTTTCTTCTTTTTTTAAACAAAACAAAACAAAAATCCTCTTTTCCGCTTTTAACACCCTCTTTTTCCAATGTAGCAAAAATGGTGTTTAATCAAAAAGTAAATAAAATGAAACAAAGAATTTACGAAAATAATTTTTTTTTCTTTTCACAATAGTTCTACCACTTAATAAAAAAAAATATTAAATCTTTCACACTTAAAAGCTATGTATAGACCTTTTTCTAAGTAAACGCTTTCTAGAGTATTTTATAAAATATACGAGTATATTATATATTTTGAGAATACCGTTACGTAGATTTTTTCTTCTAAGTTCACTGGAAAATAGGCAATGCAATTTTAATATAAAATAGTTTAATGAAATGCATACAAATATAATTATGGTGTTAATAAAACATATACATTTATATAAAGCATAATAAATTGTGATATATTAATTGATTTATGGAATGAATGAAATATTATTTCGAATGGTTATGATTCAAAATAATTTAACATAAATTCAGAATATTTGTAAAGAAAACGGATATATATGGAAATATTTTATGTATTTATTTTTGTGACTGGCAAAGGGTCGGGACTGAATTTAAACTAAAATTTAAACAAACCAGAACACAAAAATCAGTTGAATGAAAAAACAAAATGCAATATTTTTTTTGCATTTTGTTTGTTAATCATAATTTTGTGAGTGTGTTACCTGCATGTTTGTTATGCGGGGACACAAAATAATGTCAATGTGGGGTTTTTAAATCTTTTTTTAAAATTGACTAAAAATGAGAAGAATCAATACATCAAGCAGTTTTGTCTGAATTAATTGAGCAAAACTTGTTGTAAATTATATATAAATGTATTCATAATAAATACTTTAATAGAAATGTAATAATATTTAAAACAAACAAAAATGAAAACAATTAAGTGATGATGAACGATTTTTTTAATAAACTGAATAATACAAAAATTTTAATGTTTTTCTATTTTTAATTTTTATAAACGTGTTTCAGAACCATGTTTTCGGGTATTCTAAAATATTTGTTCGAAATTACAAGAAGAACGAACAACTATCAAGAAATGTCCGATTTGAATAATAAAGTTAAGACTTTTATTTTAAACACGTTTATTGAGTATACGTCCAAACACGATAACTGATCGAATCCAACTGCCAATCGTATTACATCATCTGAGTCAAAAGGGATATTACAGAATGGGAATGAGTAGGATAGATATATGACTATCAAAAAGGACATCAGGGATGGTGGAATAAGGAATGCTGACGACACAACATTGTTTGGAAGCATTGATAGGGTAAGGGATGTGAGTTCAGAATGCATGTAATAAAACCATATTCGCGTACGAGTATGTTGTTGGTTTTATTAATTAAAATAACTATCCTTAAAAAGAATGTGTCAATAATAAAATTGCTAATTCATGACATTTAATAAAAAAAATATGTTCCAATCTCTGGGAACGACACTATCTTAAAAATTGTATCAGTAAAGAGCTTCAAAAACGGGCAAAAATGCGTTTTTATGTTAAGACAGGTAAGAATTACAAGGTCTTTTGAAAAAAATTCAGATTTAAGCTTTAATATCGAATAAGACTTATTTCTGCTCTCTTTTCAGGGTGGATCGCAAGAATTACGACGCACAAATCTATGCGTCTATACCAAAATCTCACCTAAAATTTAGATTAAACTTGAAAGTTGTTCATTGTATAGTACAAAGTTGTTCATAAATATGTTTAAAATAAAATCTTCCACTTCACAAATGAGGACAGTAATCGCACAGTAAAGTTTGATGATCGTTTAAACGACAATAAGAATAAGAAGAACTATCAGGTTGAGAAAAGAAATTCATTCATATATTATTTCGCGCGAAATGACAGAAATCTATAATATTTTTTTTCAAGTGAAACCAGCAACAAGAGTGATTTTTTCAATTTTTTTTTTTTTATTAATTCCTTAAAGATTTTTTATCACATATTGAAGACATTAATTGGCTGATTTTTTCTTCTAATTAATAATCTACATGTAGTAAAATGTCATTTTCTTCGAAGTATAGCCTAGTTTTTTTGGCTTCAACAAAAGGAAATTTAATCTAGGTAATATTTTCGTATTAATTAATTTAGTAAGGTCAATTTGTTTTCGTTATACAAATTTTAAAATAGTACTACGTTGCCGTTGTCGTGATTAAAAAGTACTTAGCTTATATTTTTGAAAGGATACACGAGATAATTATCTTTCGTTTTCTTCTTAATTAACTCTAGTAGTATAGTAAGTATAAATTTATTTTAATTTTTGTGTTCCTGAACTTTTAAATAAAAATAAATACATTTTGATATTAAAAGAACTGAAAAACTAGGTAACTTGTTCTTTAAAATTATTTTCATGTAAATCAATTTTTTTTCGAGATAAAATAAGTTTCAAATAATGATAACTTGTTGAAAAGCTACTGATCTATCTTTAAAGCTTATTCTGAACATCATAAGGAATATATTTAACAATCAAAATGTACCCTCGCTTTTCTCTCTTTTTCGACATGTTCTTGAAATGTCAGGGTTGATTGTTGTTTGTTGCAAATTATTAAACAGCCAAGTAAAATAGTGTTCATCTCCCTATTGTTAACGTTCTCTCTCTCTATAACAAAAGAATAAAGGAATATCCCAAGGGTTGTTGAGGAAAATACGATACCGTATTTCCTCCCCTATCTATATCTACATGCTTTCTCAATGCAGCCATGCCAGCCATGTCTTCATACCACAAGTGCACATAACTGCCAAAGAGTGAAAGCATAAGAAACTTTTTTTGTTATTTTTGGGGAAACAAGGACATTGGAATTTGGAATAAATATTGCGCATAGAAGAAGACTCTTGTGTACTCATGCGAGAGAGCAAGTGTCTCGTGCCAACAACAAAACCGACGGCAACAACCCCAAAAATCATGTGTGAAGGTTGTTTGCACGCGGTATTCTTGTTGTGTTGTTCCCCCTTCCGGGTGTATATCCCAAACAATATTCTTGTGCACAGCTGGAAGGATGAACACAAAATATCGGCGGCGGCGGAGCGGACATCGTCGCAGTCAAATTCACTAGGTGAGCAGCAGTAGTGAATGGTGGTGCTTTTGCTTCGTATTCAGTCCGCTAGGAAACATCAGTATGGATGGATACTAAAAATAGCCAAACACCAAGAATATATTCAAGCAGATATTCTGCTCTCATCTCCTCCTACAAATAATTAAGAATAATTTAGTACAAGAAAACAACAAAACGCAACAGACACCACTAAATACTTTTAAGCAATTTTAAACATTTTTGTGCGGTTAATAAAAAACAATTCGGAAAAAACTATTTGAGTAAAAAATTCTCTATGTGTCTCTAATCAACCACAAGAATGGCAAGGAATTATCGACCGTTTTAAAGGATGTTATGTGAAAAGTTTAGACAACTTCCCACCGTCATTGTCAGCGACTCGACTGCTTACATGAAGTTCCGCGTTTTTGTTTAATTTTATTTTTGCAATATTTAGTTTTTGCAGATAAAAGTGATTTTTTAAAGTAAATAATGCGCTCCGTATCGAAGAAAGAAGAGAAAATTATTCAGTATCGGTTATTAACAAGTTGAAAATTTTCACTCATAGATATTTGTTTTCTTTTTTTGTTTAATGTTTATATTTACAAAAAAAAATAATGAAAATATATAAATAATGCAGTGTGTCATCGTAAAGTGGGATGAATCTTTTTGAAGGCGAACAAAATTATATATCAATATGAAAATTCCAAAACATATCCAGATCGTTTATCCCCAAATAATGCTTGTCTTCGAGATTCGGATGCAGCAAAAAATAAAGTAATTTAGTGCAATATGAGCATATCGAATGCGAGCAGTACCTTTCTAAAGTAGTTTTAAATAAAATTGTTATTTGTTTTCCAATTGGAATTGGATTAAAAAAATTGAAATAAAAAAAAATTGATACCAACAAACCAACAAGATGAGCGCTACGATTTTAATTCGTGTGTGTCTCATTGGCTTTGCAATAACATTCTGTTGTATAGAATGTATACATTTGGGATTGATTAACCCGATTGGTGAGTATTTATTTGCAATATTTCATTCAGAGTATTGACTTTCCAGTTGCACAATTACGCAACAACCCCATGTCCGCATTCCATATCCCTGCCTTCCCTACAATTTTAACGTGTTGATTTATATACCTACCTATGGCAATGGAATCCTACTTGTAGAGCAAAAAAAAGAGAGGGATTAGTATGAGATGTGAGAACCTCGTTTTCCCTATGCACACCTGTATTCCGTTTCCCGTATGCTTACAAAAAGGGTTTTTTCTTTTAAGGTTTTTCAAAAACTGTTAGGCAGCTGAATTTTTGTTTGAATATTCAAATTAAAGTCACTTTGGTGGGGGAAGAGATATATTCGACTCATAATACTCATTGGAGTGTTAAATTTAAAACAAACAATTTTTTGGTATAAGCGTTATGTCATTTCAGCATCAACAATTTCTGAATTATCCTATATGCTGTTAAAGGACTATGCTAATTAAGGAATGCTCATATTTCAACGATGTTCCGTTGAGACCGTTCCACTTGGTGACTACAATTCGTATATTGTCTTGGTAATCTTGCCGCGGTCATGGTCATTTCTGAGCTCATTTAAATGTGTATGAGTTCATTCTGTATCATTATTATTCGATCATTTAAAAAAAGACAAACAAAAATTAGAATAAGGAAAAGTTTAAATGCGATGAGTTATGAATGTTGATATAATGATTCAACATTAAGACATTGGTGCCTATATTCTGTACATCTCAGCATGGAATTACGTAGGTTTTTTTGGGAGGTTTTTGAGATGATCTCTACATTCTTTTTAAATTTGTTTTGACACTTTTTTGTAGTATCTCTTGGCGAAGGATCAATGCGTTGCATATTGTTATGAAAATTCCTTCACATTTTAGCAGTTCGAATTCGACTGATTTATATAAATTTATAATAAAATTAAACCCTATCATTACCCACCAAGAGAGGTTGAAGTGAAAAAAAACATCCCCGACAGATTGAGCAAAATTATTTTGGAGGATTATGCATTGATGATTGAGAAAAAAAAACTTAATGGATCTTCAGGCAAATCTTAGGAACTACTGACTTTAACACCGGCTTTGTATGTACTTCAGTATTGCATGTGATAGCATTCATCATTAGAAGCTCTATGTACATACATATGTATGTATACCCGTGTCAGCCGTAAAGGACCAGAAGTTAATAATTTACGTTTAAAAATTTCACATGGTTAGTTTCTATGTTTAACATAAAAAAAACACTATTTAATTAAACACTGTTAAAATTATTATTTAATGGAGGTAACTGGACCTACCCGGTTATTCAATATTCACGACAGCCCCAGTTATATGGCCGAAATACTCATTTAAATTTTAGAATCATTTCCAATAAATTAACAGGAAAGAAATGATTCCTAATAGGCATAAGTCTTTTGCGTATTTCTCGGCTTCATATTCATAACACCTTTCTTTATTAAAAAACCTTCATCCTTGTTCTGAGTACATGAATGGGAAAGAAATGCATATTTAAAAAATCTTTTCAGCCATGAAACTAACTGTATTAATAACTGCATGTTGGCAGTTTTGTAGGTCGTTCGGCGTTGCTATCCTTGCAAAATCTGTTGCCATCAGATTCGTTAGGTTTTCAATAATTGCAGTGATTCTATGAAAGAGAATTTGATAAATCCTGCAGAACCATTCTTTTTATCTCCAACATTTTTACTTGGGATCACTTTTAGCACTGATCGTGTGTATATTATTGGATATAAGAGTTTATAGCTTTTATTTTAAGTATAGCTCAAGTAAAACAAAGCATTTATTAACTTTTATAGAAGTGGTACAGGAATATGGATGCCATGACACCGAACTAAGACTTACGTGTGGCAATTTGGACTCCAAATTGGCAATATTAGAAGCAACATTTACACCAAATTGTACACATGATGAATGTCTACGATTAGACATGAAAAGGTAGATAGGTAACTCAATATAGTTTAAATTATTTAATACAATTTTGTTTTTTAGACTTGTTAGAACATTTGCATCGGAAGAAATAGAAGAATCTAAGAATGCAGAAAAAGAAGCAGGTCAAAAGTTCCTCGAAACACTGCGACAAAGTCATTCCGATAATGAGACAGACACAGATGTGGAAATATTAGAAGATGGTGATTTTACGGATGAGAAACCTAATCGCAGCAATAGTACTAATGGTAAATACATGCCTACCTAACATAAAGCATCCCCATCATGAACAAAGTCAACAAGAATAAACTACCCTTGTTATTTATTAGGCCAAAATAAAAATCGAACGTCGCTCCGGTTGGTATTGGAGCGACTTATAATACGTTACTTGCGTAGAATATCACCCGAAGATGAACTAGAAGGGGGTCGTTTTTCACGTTCTCTGCATAATGCTACGCCAGAAAATAATAATAAACCTCCTTCAGGTAGTAGATAGTAGTCTACAAAATTTTATGAAATATTAAACATATTTCATCCCCCTTGTGTCTAGTTCTTCTCAATGAAACTATTGAAACTGCCGAGGACGAGGATACTATCCGTACACAATCAGCTACACCTCATTGTGAGGAACAAGGAAGACAGATCTCTTCTCTCAATGGTTTGGATCTGGAAAAATCCTATAGGAATCACTCAGCAAACGAATACAATATCCGTAGAGTACTGAATAAAAGGTAAGATAATAATCTTTTTGCTTTCATACCTACATATATAGTACTTTAAAGATTATCCTAGTCGAATCGAGCCATGTAGGTATATTTTAATACATAAAGCTATCCAATTTTTACGCTTATTGATTTTTATGCAATTTGTATCCTCTTAAATTCCATCACGCACGTACATCATATTGTGTACTTGTAATTTACACCCTCAATGTTTTGGATCACGTGTAGAAAAAAAGAAGTGCTTCAACCACTCTAGAAGTGTTTTGGTATTTTTCGCCTTTAAAAACCAGAAACAAAAAAATGGGGGGAATCTGGCTTTCAACTTGGCAAAACAATGTAATCAAAGAACACTGAAGGGTTGAAATCATTAGAAGGACCTACGGGTATACACTGCACTCGCATTGACTATGTATTTGCAGTGCTTTTAAAGAGAATCTAACAACTTAGCCGTTGAATGACAAAGGCAGAAAGGACACATTATTCAAAAACATGACTGTATCGTGCAGTTAAAGTTTACATTTGTTTGTTTCTTTATTTTTTTAATTATTTGATACGCGATGAAATGGCTAAATGTTTTCACATCACGCACTGTTTAACCTTTTACCAATAATTTTATTTAATTACGCTGGCCTAGTTTAGTTTTTTTTTTTTTAAACCTGACATTTTAGAGTTAAATTCCTATTTATCGTTTCAGATGTTCTGGCAAAAATCACTGCAGCTTTATTTTTGCCATTGACCACCCCTTTGCCAAAGTCTGGCAGGGTGGTGTGGTTCGAGTTAAATACATTTGTATGGAAGGTGAGTTCATTTTAATTGTACTTTTTATATGTATGCATACTCGTATACACGAATATTTATGTCAACAAACGAAAAAGCCATCCCCACTGGGAACTTTATGTCACGGTCTACAAAAATAGAGATTCCACATACTCAATTACAACACATCCCCTTTTAACATTATGACTTCAGAATTTAGATTAAGTTTAGTTGTGTAGAAGAAAACCTAAAGTTTGTTAAAACAATTTTGTGATTCACATAACAGGCGAAAACTTTTGCAAACAAAAATGCTGAACGGCTTAAAATCATTATCGACACGAGAGTTCAAGTTCGAGGTTTTTTGTTTTTGCCACTCATACATTGTGCATAATTATAATCAAAGATAATATTGTATCTGTTTTCAAAGTTTTTTTTTTTAAGATAAATGGGTGGATATGTCCTTTTTTAGGAATCATATTTCAAGGTTCAAACAATTTCTCATATTTATAACTCTTAGTTATTTAAGAAAAAGAAAACGTTTTTTTAATACAGCCTTAAACTTTTTGGCGTTAGCATTCAACAAATGAAATAAATATTTCTTATTGTACATATACTCGTATGTACATAGGTACTAAAAACAGTCATGATTGCTAAGACTACGATGATAGAAAATACGAAAAAAGTGTGTCCTGCCTTTCCGTCTGTCTATCTGTATGTCTTTACCTCGATCTACAGCCTAGACTTCTGAAGCTTAAGGTTTTTATGTAATTTCCTTGAGGAGAAATTTAAATTTTCTTTAGTTCTAAAAATAACGGTAATTGCTGTTTATAACCGTTTATATCTCGCAAATGGCTCTAACGATCTTAATAAAATAGGTATGTTCTAAAAACAAAATTTTTACAAAAAAAAATATGATTAATGCCATCTGTCATCATACAACCACTTTTTGATTTTCGACATTCTTATTGAGGACAACAAATTATGCAGCAGCTTTTGATAAGTTAATGAGGTCATTTTAAAGAGATACCTGGAAAGGTCTTCACATTCAAGTCAATCGATACCGTAATGACTGAAGATGAACTGGTCAATTATCCCACAGAATTTTTGAATTTATTGGATTTGGGACCAGAATCATAAAAACTGTTATAACTAGAAACAAAATTTAAAGAAAATTATATTTTTTTGAAAATGTTGATATTCAATTTGATTTACTTTCGAGAAGCTTCTGTATAAATTTATCGATCAAAACTGGCTAAACAACAATCGCGAAAGTCAAAAAAAAAAAAACAATTCTAAAATGTTAATTTGTTTAAAAAAAATGAATGAAAATAGCCTGTAGTGAATTGAAAAAATATAAAGAAAAGTCCGTGATTACAAACGATATAAGCCAAATTTTAATTTCTTTTCTAAGAAACTATGTAATTAAAAACTTTCTGAATTTCTTGTTTTCCTTTTAAAACGTATTTAAACTTTCTTTATAATGATTTTTTTAAATTTATAACACTATTTTAAATAGACTTTCGAATAAATCGTTATTGCGGAGAACATTTAACGATAGGCTATGAAATAGATCCAAATATCCAAATTCTCGATGTTGGTAAAGGTGATCCAAAAGCTGAGGCAAGACTTCAGCCACGTGAAACTGCCCTCCACTCACTTAAAATTATTAAGGCTGATAAAATAAATGGTGCGGAGAGTCTGAAAAACTTTAGTACGAGTGGATCTAGAAAATTAAAAACATCCTCTCTACCCTCTGTGAAATATGATGAAATCCCAACAGAAGGCCAAAAAAATAAAGTTTATTCTCAAGTAAGGAAAAATTTTGAGTTAATATTTTCTTCAAAAATGTATTAGATATTCAATTAATTTTCATTTAGATATTTAGATATTTAAGATATTTTATTCAGTTAAATTAAATCTCTTATAAATAGACTGTAAAATCTTTTTAATTGCTCGAGTGTTTTAAAGGATTTTCGTGTTCTAAAAATTCTTCCAAGTAATATTGATGACTTCAATGATATAGAAACAATAGGAAATGAAATTTTCTTTAAAAACGAAGAAACTTCAACGGAACATATAAAGAGTGTAAATGAACCAAGTTCGACTACTTCAAATTTTGAACCAGAAGTTACAACTCCTAGAGATAAAACTGATATATTAGATGAAACACTTATAATAAACGACTTAGACAATAAACCAAAAACTGAAAAAGTAAATGAAAGTGAAATCGAAAACCTAGAAAATGTGACCATGGTAATACGCAAAGGAGCTCACTATATAGTATGGTCGAATGCAACACTTCAAAATTTTTCGGTTAACCTTGCGGCTAATGAAATAAACCATGGTAATGAATCCAATACTACTCAAAATGATTCCTCTGCTGATGTTGCCCAAAAAGACGGTATTTAAAGGATTTTACCAATGACTGACATTTTTACATAATTTGTTCTACAGATAAATTTGAGGAAGTTTATGAAACGCATGAAGATATTTCCGATGAAGAAGAAAACAGCTCCCGTGTTACATATAACAGCGTCCAAAGAACATCCTATAGATCGCCATTGCTTCACGGTTTTGCAATGACACCCGGGTATCCGAAATTTTATATAGGAGAATTCGATTGCCATTGGGACATACTTGCTCCGGAGGGTATACGCATATGGGTTACCATCATAGACAACTCTCTTCGATGTAAGATTAATAATCTTTTATAAATTTAATATGCGTAACATATTTTTGTCTTTAAAGTTGATGACATTTGTAAGGATTTTCTTCAAATAGACGATTTCGGTACGAATACAACATTATTCAATAGCTGCACTGAAGCTGTGCAACCAATTGGGGTAATGAGCGCATCAAATTGGGTTAAAATTATCATCAAAACAACTTCTAAATTCGCATTCCCTAAAAGAGGAGTCTTGTTACACTACACAGGTGAGTGGAATTATTATTTTTCCGTGAATTGTTTCCAGGAACGATGTGAGCAAATGTGCAAATATTAGTGTTGAGCAAGTTTTCAAAATACAGTTCAAATAAACTTGAACTTTTTGATTTACTTTGCATTCTGGACAATAATTCGTATTGACTGTATTCAGTGACGTAATAACAGATTTCAGAAGTCCCTGGTACTCAAATTTGATATTTTTTTATGCAAAAGCTTATAAAAAAAAATAAAAATTAAGAATCATTTTTCCAAACTTAAAAAAAATATTTGTTTCGAAAGTCGGTATCTCAAAACCGGGTCGTTTATTTTTTTGAAATTACATTTTTTGTTTTTGCCATTTAAAAAATGAATTTTAATTCTCTAATAACATAACAAATTAAAGATAAGAGCGAATTCGTGCGATCCAATCGTGCATTTTATCCTCATTCTCGATTTAAAAATCTTATATATTAACAGGATCGCACATAAAAAAAAATAAGTTTTGAGAAAACAACATTAATGAGATCTCAGAAATGTGAAATAGTGGAACATGCCAACGTTTAACCGGATTTTTGAAAATATCAAAAGGCCCGCACTAATGGCATTTGAAAAGGATTTTCTGTAAGAGTAAGTAGCGAGAATAGTATTTGGTTGTAGTGCCCTTTAGCATTAATGGGTCAATACGTTCGCTCTCTAACCGACGTCATATAAAAGAAAAAAATCCTTTAAGAGTATCTTTTAGGCTAGGCGGGCACATTCAATTTTTAGTTTCGCAACTGCTTAGTTCGATCAACTAAAAAGTTTGTGTTTTGACACAAACTAAACGATTGCCTAAAATGAGTTCGCTATTTTGTGTAACATATAATTACGAGTATATGCACTTGCGTGGACATTCTATCAAATAGTTCATCTGTTTTCTATAAGTAACCAAACAGTTGTGCAACTAAAAATCGAATGTGCGCGCCTAGCCTTATCATAAAAATTTTTGTTATCTTAGGTGACAGAAAATGTAGGTATTTATTTTTCTTTTGGTATTTAGCAGTATATTGAAGCGTTTAAGTGAGAAATACTCGTCACTTACATTATATTTAAATACTTCATATTAAACAAAAATTGCATTTCTAGTTTTTAACTAAAAATGCAGTGTTAACGATTGTTTCAACAAACAAAAAAAGACGTTAACTTTAACAATTTTTTAATTTCCATTATTTTTAATAAACGACCATATGAGAATTCACCTCATAATTTGTCTCAACAACAACCCTGTTTCAATTTTAGCTGACAGCTGCGTGAATCCACCACTTCCAACTCATGTAAAACTTGTTGAACGAACTTCAACGACAGCATTCTATGAATGTCATCCGTCGTTTGTATTCCCCGATTCTGGTTCGAGTACTCGTAAATTAACCTGCAATAATATACACGTTTGGGATAAATTATTACCCGATTGTACTGGTAAGATATAAAAAAAAATATCATTTTATTTTATAAAATAGTACATAACTACATATATGTATGTACATACATAGTAAATCAGTCATATTCATTATTTTTCATTCAAGTTTTATTTTGTTTCTCAACAAAAAAATTAATCAATCTTTGTTTGTATCTCTTATTTTTGTTTGCTTTAATTAAAACAAATTTTCCATGAAATGCAAATGAAGGTATACCTATACCTTGTCTTATTGGACTCAGATCGCTCTACAAGCTGCTATATAGCCATACCAGTTCGTACAGCGAAAACAAAAGAATTTTATTGATTAGTTAAGCTTTATCAGCTAAAGCTAACTATTGTGTATAGACAGTGTTGTTTTATTTTAAATTTTAAACTAAATAAGTATGTATAATTTTAATAAATGTACGATTGTATTTAAGAATTATGCTCTCGCGCTAGTGCATATAAACGTACATATATTTTTATATAATATTTGAACTTTGCAGAGCAAGAAAACCTCACACGGAGTGAAGAAAAATTAACTTTAATTAGCAAGAAACCAGATTTGTCTGTTGTCACAAAAATGCCCTCTAAAAACGAAGCTGATATGATTACTGGTACGAAATGGTTACCCATATTTTATTTTATTTGTTTTAATAGTTGTTATGGTTTATTCATTTTTTAATTTAAATACTTATCATTCTTATTTTTTATTTCCATAAAGATATTATCATTCCATGTGTTTTAATTGCCGGCCTATTTATAATCAATGGAGCGATTTTTGCCGTTATCATGAAATACCGAAACAGGTTTGTTAAAAAAACTGCTTTTTCTAACGAGTATTGATATTGAACCGAAAAGAAGAATGCACCAGGAGATGAAAAATATAAAAACAAAAATATGTGCAATTTTTTTTTCAAACAAAAAAAAACTATTCACACATATTTTGTGCTTTCCAGTCAGGTTCAATGAAGCAATGAGATAAAAAAAATTGCTTATAGATGGTGATACATTTTTATTTTCAAATCGAATTGAAATTTTAAATGCATTACCAACTTAATAAGTGAAATACTTTATTCTCGACGCAAGATTTCATCGTTAATCAATGACTGACAAAATACTTATATTTTTCCATACATATATATTTCAAACAGAAGTAAGATCTTAGAAGAGAGGGGAGTGGAACTTGCCGAGCTGTGAAATTTCTTATCATAAATGACTACTGTAGAATTGAAAATAAAACAAAAAACAAAATTAAACTACCGGAGGCCGTACCTGCTAACCATCCAACAAAAATTATTCATTTTTATATTTTATGTGAATAATGAGATCCAATAGCAAAACATCAATACAACAAGAAATAAAACAAAAACTCAAGGAAAGACACTAACGTACATTTTTAGGATAAGAAAAATTTGAAGCCTTCAATCGAACGATATTATGTAGTAAATATGATTGCTATTGTTAGACCAAAGAATTTTTATACTTTTTAAAAAAAATAATAATAACTGCGCAAATAGTGCTTTATTCTTCAATTTTGCAACAAAAAAGAAAATCTAAAACTTGGTTTTTGTCCACGAAATTAAAAATGTTCAAAAGCATGTGAAACGAAAACGAAGTAATAAAGCATCTATGAATTTAGTTTTGTATTTAATATGATTTTGGTTTTATTAATTTTTATATACATACGTATTTTTTACATTACACACAAAATATTAAAAAAAGAGTTTCATAGCATCCTAAAAAAACTCAGCCGTGTCAAAAAAAAACCATCACCTACCCACCAATTTTCATTATGAGTTTTTTGCATTCTCATATAAAAACAAAAATATATAAGTCAAATTGTGCCTTATGTGTTCAAAAGAAATATAGCAACATTAAATATTTTTTCAATTAATTTGCTTTTCAGCTGCCTAGGCTTTTAACACTGTGAACATTTTTAAGCTTCGTTCCTTGTTAAATTGCTATATACATCTTCTCTCTATAACTCTTCGAATAAATAGAAAAATTGAACATTAAACATTGTTAATGCACAAGCTTTGGAATTACAACAAAATAACAATAAATATGGTAGTGGCTTAATACATTATTTTGTTTTACTGTTGTTCTTGAAGTGAATTTATTTATTTGTAAGTATGTATAGGTTAGCATGTAACTTGTAAAAGTTACCATAGATCCATTTATTTATGATATTTTTATGCAGGTAAGTATATAGAAAATGAATAAACCTTTAAGCATGAAGTGTATTAAGTGATAGATTTTAGGGTCAACTGCACGAAACAAAAGCATTAATATTGCACAGACGAAAAAACTAAAGTAACGGATAAGAATGTTATTTTGAGAATTAACAACATTCGAAAAATTAAGCCAACATAAAATATACAATATTAAACGCGTTTTAAGTTTTTAAGGGTACATGTAGATCGAAAAAAATAGAGGTAGTTTCCCTGAACAAATATTTTTCTCTTGTTGTAGTTTTAGATCTTACCCAGACCCATTATGTCAAGTCTTGCAAAATTTGCCTTTTAGTAAAGCCACCATATTAGCCAACACTAATACCGGATATACAAGAGCTCAAATTTTACATATTTTCGGCCAACTTAATGGATAATGCCGCAATTACACTAGTGAGAAAATAAAATAATATCTTCCATTTTTTTGCCATTATTCTACATGATCTAAAATCAGAAAGCAGATGAACTAGTTGGTTGACTGTCCGCGCAGGTGCATATAATTATATGTTACACAAAATAGCAAACTCATTTTAGGCAATCGTTTAGTTTGTGTCAAAATACAAACTTTTTAGTTGCTCGAACCAAGCAGTTGCGCAACTAAAAATTGAATGTGCGCGCCTAGCCTTAGACACGCATTGTGTAAATTTGTGCTGTAATCGTTTTTTTTTTGATTTTGTGTAAATGTATGTCATGAAAACATTAATAAATAATTCATCATTTTTTCCAGTTTTGACAGAAATTATGACAATCTGCCACTTCTGTAAATGCAGCATAAAATCAGTACCTTATGTCATTTTCCATTGAACGTCAGTAAGCGTCCAGAAGTGTTCTCAAACCATTCCATTGCACAAAAAATAATCTTCTGAAGACCTTTTTTGACGTTTGTAAATGTCAGTCATATGAAGTAATCACGATGCTAAAAAAGTAAAATGGTATTCATTGATTTTAACTTTAATAAAAGGGTAGAGGAAGTATGATTATATATTCGATTAAAATTTGCAAAATTGTCGTTTTAACCAAGTTTCATACTATAACAGCTTTAACATCGCACTAATTGAACTAAAATTTTGCGCCAATGTCGCTTATTTTGAGAATATTTTGAGAATAAGAACTGCACTCTTCAAATAAGATCTTTGTGCTCTTTTGTCTTCTTAAAACTGAAAGCTGCCACAATCAATTGTCTAGTGTGAGGGCTCAGAATTTATACTTATGTATATTATAATATTCGTATCTAAAAAAATGTCAAGCATGCTATACTCTTTTTTAAATAGAAAAACCTATTATGTGATTGTGTAACCGTTTCTGTGCGATTCTGAAATTCCGATCGCTATTAAAAAAATTAAATCTCTCCCCGTGTAAATCTATACATTCACCTTTAAAATTTCGAAGACACGTTTATGAATAAACAAACAAACATCCGTGGACACAGAGCATGCCAAACATTTCCACCATTTTTTTTTTTGCTGTAATGTAAATAATCCGATTTTTAGCCATTAGTAAGAACAAGTAGGCTACATTGCAATCCTCTGCTCGACTCATTCTAACTGCATTGCATTATGACGTCATTGTGATTGTCAAAAATACTTT
This sequence comes from Chrysotoxum bicinctum, assembly GCA_911387755.1. Lineage (NCBI taxonomy): Eukaryota > Metazoa > Arthropoda > Insecta > Diptera > Syrphidae > Chrysotoxum > Chrysotoxum bicinctum. The sequence continues at coordinate 346,008 of OU426988.1, read as the reverse complement.
TTGACATTTTCCTTTCAACTTAACTACTTTTCGTACGTTCTACGACTCTGTCTGTCAAGTAGAAAACAAAAACAGTGAAAGAACGGAGGAACGGTGGTGGTGAAGAAAACTCTCAGAAGTCAGAATCACGAATTTTTGTAGAAGAGGTTGACAAATTTACATAACTATTTTTAAAAGTAAAGTCGAAAAAGGGTCATTCTTAAAAACGCATCCAAAATATCTATTTTCTAGTCTAGTGTTGATCAAATGCGGTTTTTCAACGATTCGATTAGCATACTGCGGACATTCTTTGACTCACGAAAAACGTCGAGTTTTATTTTTTATTTTGTGTAAGCTCCAACTTTTTCAATGTATTTTCTTTTAATTATTTTAATAAGCAGCCCAAGAAAGGCAATTATTAGAAGAAGAATAACAAGAACGATTTTTTTATTTGTTGTTTTGTGTTAACAATGTGATTGAAACTCGAAAGATCTATCGATAATTTCCTACCTAAGAATGAAATAAGGGTTGATTTAAGAAAAAGTGAAAATTTATCTACCAACGAAATGCATGGATATTTTTTTTGAAGCAATTGCAAACCTTTGCTTTAAATCAATTGCAGTTTTTTTTTGTTCATTCTTGCTTTGCTTTGATCGGTGCTTCTTGTGTCATACTTTCGTTGTCATCTTCGGAGATAATTCTAACTAAAGAGCTACGTTGGCATTCTACTACTCTACCTTGTTCTAAAAGTCGATTGCACAAACTGGGCCACTTATGTCAAAAAAGCAAAATAAACTTTTTTTTCTTCATACCTGGCCGACTTGATAGGTTTTTATACAATTTCGGGAAGGCTATATAGTTTGGTCACACAAGTTTCATTATCAACAGCAGAGTGGCAAAGTGAGCATTTATAATGAAGTGTTATTTTATATGTACTCGAGTTGTTCCATACAACAAAAGCTTCCGCAAAACCATTCGCGTTTTTTTTTTTCATCGTCTTCTACAGAACCGGTCAGAAGAGAAAAATCTTGCTTTTGAGAAAAAAAAATAAAAAATCAGAGATGTAGTTTATCTTATTTTCTCTTGAATATTTGTTTCTCAAGTGGCAAATTAAAAACTATAATTTTATTTGTTTTTCTTTTAAGGTGCTTTTTTTGTGAAATTATAAACATTGTGCTGGAAGTATTGCGGGTTATTCAGTATTGTGGTTTCTTGCCTACGCAATTTGACAAACAAACACAATTTGTCTGCTACTACTCATCATCAACAGGAACACCAACAGAAAATCAACAATCAGCTAAGAAAACATAATAGGGTCTGGAGGAAGAGTCAGTTGACTGTTCCCTGTTGCAGCAATACCAGCAATTTCAGGACAAATAACCCACCACTACGGCAGTGTCGTCGGCGTCGGAGAAGAAACAAAAGGTCCATCAAAACAAAAACAAACTATACCAGCTTGGAAGATTGTCCTGGTTGTGCCAACATGGCCTGGACGGAGGTTAACACAAATGTAAGCTTAATTGGCTTTCTCTCGATATCGAATGACATAATTTTGCTTGATTTTATTCATCGCATTTTATAGGCGAAATCCATTACAATATTTTATTAACACAATGATAACAAAATTTATATCTCAATTACTTTCCACAAGTGTATTATGCAGTTCTTTAGATAATATTAATAACTATAAAAATATGACCGTCGATTGTGCCTGGCAAGGCTTCAACTTAACGTCATTCAACATCATCTCACTTTACTTAGACTTTTGAAAACCACTTCAGAAGACGCTTTAAAATGTACTCTTCTGAGAGTCTATGCTCTTTAAAGAAAATTAAATAAAAAAATACTAGTTGTTATTAACTTTATCTGCGATAAGACCAGGTCCGTTGAAAGATAACTCCGGCCTAGGACAGAAAAAAACCACTGATTCAACAATTTATAATCTGTAGGAAAAATTAATATCAATTTCGAGCCGTTATTCTATAAAACTCGAAAACTTAGTTGGGGTAAATTTTATTTAAATAAGGAAATATTTTTAGCGCAGTTAATCGGAAACAATAAATTAGTATAGCCCGTAAGTTTCTTAAACGCCGTTAATTTTATCTCTAAAACTAAAAGTTTATGTCGTTATTGTGTGTGTTTTTCTTTTGTCTTATTCATTTTTTAAGTAAGACCAATGTAGCAAAACTACTTATAGTCGTCGTCCTCTAAATTAAGAAAATTTGAGGTTCGATTTCTAGTTTCTGTCACAAAAAAAAAGAAGTAATATTGAAATTTATTATGAATTTATGAGAAATTTCTGGAAACAGAAGCACTGGTCATGAAACTTTTGAGACCCAAGTCTGTAAGTACGGGATTAAAATGTTTGACAAAAAAAAAATACGCTTGTTTTATTCGAAATCTTAACATCAGAATACTCTTGAATTTCTTAAGACTTCCGTTTTGCTACATTTTACTAGGAGCAGTTGAAATAACTTCGTTTATAATATTGTTATTCTTTCTCAAAATCATTTGAGATTGTTTACAAAATGTTCCTCAGTTTCCATAGTCATCCACCTCGTGTCTGAAAAAATATGTGAATGTGTATAACGATGCATACTCGTAGAATTTTCTAAGTTGTACATCACTCGTACACTTCTGGCCATATTACATACAAACAACAAAATTATTTATTTTTTTTCGGATGTCCGGCCCTTGAAAAAACTTGGGCCCAACGGGATTTATTTATTGCCCCTCCCTCTTGGCTGTCCTGGAGAAGATTACATCTTTTAATCATTCATCAAAAAAATAATATTTGTTTTATTTCCCTCTTTACTTCACTTTTACTCTATTGTATATTTCCCCTCTCAATACCATTGTATCTAGTATTTTGAAACTCTGTTGGTTGCACAAACAAAACTTGATCGAGGTATAAAATAGAGAATAGAGCTGAGCTCTTTTAGCGAGCTAACTAACTGCTGATCATATGCGCTCACCTGTGCTATGAGTCAAACACAAATTATGTCTTATCTACTACGGTAGGTACGACGACGACGACAACAACGTTATAAGACTCTTAAAGTGAAAAACCTATGTCAGCGCGAAAAAATTCAGCTTCATGTTTGGTCGTTGTTGTTTTTGTCGTACTTTTTATAACAAATATTTAGCTGTTGTTGCTCATTTTCTATGGTTGGCTCTTGATTTGAGTCGAAAACAAAATCTCAAGACTTAGTTTGTATCTATGCTTACAACGCGTCGGATGAAGAGTTTAGTTTTGTTTTTTACGAAATATCGCATTGTTTAAAGTACCTACCTACATGTTCAAGAAATCTAATTATGATACACACCTGAAAGATAGGTTTCCGCGCCAGCGTCTGTATGTGTGTGAGAGAGTGTCTGTGCTGTGAGGTGTAATTTTTTGATCGTTTTGTTTGTATGCGCGACTGGGCTTTGGATAAAATATCAAAAAGAATTTGTGTCGCCTGAATTTTCTGCCGCACCCAGAAAAATTTCCAACTTTCCTCAAAAAAAGTAATTCGAGTGATTTATTTTTCAATTTGAATAACAAATTTAATATCGATCGTGAAAATACTGCTCAAGTGACTTAGTTGCAATCGGGAATACGTCGTTTCAGCTCTTCAAGCTCTGACTACGTAGCAAAATTGCCTTTAAAGTGTATGTAGGTGCGCTGAATGCGATATGTTGTGATGAAAATGTGGCGTAATGAAAGGAACGTAAGCACTATCCCATCTCTAGGAGCACCCACATCAGGTGGTATTTGGAATGGTGATAAGCAGAACTCATCTGTGCAACAGCGAAGTGCATATTCCCTGCCTCATCCAGGGATTGCAGCAAGCAATATGCGTTATAGAAACACTGAAAGCCCCCCTTCTAGAGGCGGGGGATATATATCGCATGCGTCATCTATGCTTAATATTCCGGAAAACAACGATAACTTAGTGATAAGCTATCGCCAAGCAGCTTTACCCCCTAATCGCCAAATAGGGAATGTGGTGGCACCTTCTTATGTAGACAGGAAAAGACCTATGTCCATGTATGATGTTCCGCCAATCAATGGTGGGCCTTTTCCTGACTTTTTTCCACCTGGCAACAGAAACAAAAATGATAGAAATTTACCTGCAAAAGCTGTTCCTTCGAGGAACTTACGCCAAAGTCCTAGTGAATTGGTACGTACATACAAAAATAAGTTGTTTAAATATATTTGCATACAAATTTGTTTGTATACCTACACTTGTTCATTAATTTATACGAAACCATACAAAATTATGTCACTTGCTATTGGAATGTTATTGAAAAATGTTTCCATTCGATTGGAGGGAGTTTATTAACGAATGATAAATCAAAATTTTGTTTTTTTTTAAATCAGAAAGTGGATCCGGAACTTATTTTCACCAAACAAGAACGAATCGGCAAAGGTTCGTTTGGTGAAGTCTTTAAAGGAATCGACAATAGAACACAACAGGTACGTAATTAGACCAACACTTTATGCCACATCATTTTTTTGTTGATCACGTTCAAGTCATAAAAAAACTTACTTAAGTTGTTAATTGTTATAATATTTCGTTTTTCAAACAGGTCGTTGCAATAAAAATAATTGATTTGGAGGAAGCTGAAGACGAGATAGAAGATATTCAGCAAGAAATTATGGTCTTGTCGCAATGCGACTCTCCGTATGTTACAAAATATTATGGATCGTATTTAAAGGTTTTATAGCAAAGAAATCATGTGTTTTGTTGTTTTTTAAACAATTTCGAATTTTGTGTAGGGCACGAAGTTATGGATTATAATGGAATACTTAGGCGGTGGATCCGCTTTGGATCTAATGAAAGCTGGATCATTTGAAGAAATGCATATTGCGATTATTTTACGAGAAGTTCTGAAGGGCTTAGATTATTTGCATTCGGAACGAAAGCTCCATCGAGATATCAAAGCTGCGAACGTGTTGCTTAGTGAAATGGGAGATGTTAAACTAGCAGATTTTGGTGTTGCTGGTCAACTCACGAACACAACATCCAAGCGAAACACATTTGTTGGTACACCATTTTGGATGGCCCCAGAAGTTATTAAACAGTCTATGTACGACTCAAAAGCTGATATATGGTCATTGGGTATTACAGCTATCGAATTGGCTAAAGGAGAACCTCCAAATTCTGAGCTACACCCAATGAGAGTTTTATTTTTGATTCCGAAAAATAATCCACCTCAACTAACTGGTAACTATACCAAGTCATTCAAAGATTTTGTTGAGGCATGTCTAAACAAAGACCCAGAGAACGTAAGAAATCATAATGCACACTATTTTATTAATTAGTTTATTATATTCGAGATATTTGTTCATTTTTTTGCAATTTAGCGACCGACGGCAAAGGAGCTACTAAAATACCAATTTATCAAAAAAGCAAAAAAAAACTCATATCTTATCGACCTTATAGATCGATACAAAAAATGGAAGACACAGAAGGGTGAAGAGAGTGAAACTGAGTCGGAAAACTCTGATTCGTAAGTATTATTTATTATTATTATTATACATTTATTGAGCAGGTAATAAAATTACAAGTTAATATATTAACAATTGAGCTAGAAGCTACTATGGCCTTAATCAAACTGTTTTGTCAGGGGGCAAAATCTTATAATAAATTCAAAAAGTTCCACTGTACTTAATAAAGAATAGTCATATGACTGCCGGAATAAGGGTGACTATTCGGGGATATGGAAAAATTTGCTTTAGAAAATCCTTCAAAAACGGCCAGATTTAAGAAAAAGAATTTTGGGGTAATTGATTAGCGACATTGCAATCAAAAAAATAAAACCAAAAATACAAAAAATCTATAAAATCTCTAATAAGCAAATTGAAGAAGGAGTTCAAGGCAAAAACGGGAATCGGTTGTGAAATGTTTTTCGAAGATTATAAAAATCTCTCACATATATGTATGCATGTGTGTTGTAACTAATGGAATTTTCTTTGAAAGTAACCAAATAAATGTTAACTAATAGAAAGCACTACGTTTTAAGATAACCGACGGAACTCGACTCCAACTCAGCGACCTCCATGTACTTAAATTTACATATATGCTATGTTCACGCCCCACCATATATTTGTTTAACGATACATACATTATGTACATTATTAGCTATTTTGTATAAGTAAAGTAAGTAGTATTGTTTGAGCCACCAACCGATAAGGTTGAACCAGCAACATGGTAATAAATCCATTTATAATAAATCGAGTGTTTTAATTTAAAAACGCGGAATTTAAGTTTTCGGCGTTTTCATGGTCCTTCGTTCCAAATAGTAGTAATTTTTAATAAATGGCTCGTTCAATACTCAACGCAAAACATTTATTAAAAAGTGTTACTAGTTTTATAAATTTATTCGCAAACGATATTTTCTCCGAAAATCGTATTTCCCCGCAAAAGCATATCGCACTCATATATACGAGTTAATTACACAAACAACGCAAATACTTGGTGTTCTCAAACAAAAAGTGCTGTATTAAAAAAAAATCTACCGCAAACGCATCACGCTACATACAACCCGAATACACACATCTCCCGCAAACACCATACCTATACAATTTATATACAAAAACAAAAAAATATGCATATGTATTCATATCTACTCATGTGTATATATATAATCTACTGAAACATTGTTCCGTAATCATAAAACTATTTGTCTCTTTCGCTCCTGATTGCATACCAAAACATAACTCAAAAATTAACAGTTACTTCAAATCGAACCATTTGGTAATAAAACTGCAAACGGTTTCTTAACATTCTTGAAAGTTCCTTCGGCGTGGCGTGACTTATAAAACGTACAGACTGGATTATTAACAAAAATACTTAAAGTTTTCAAACAATTATTTCTAAAATAATACGAGTATCATAGTTTTTTCGAGTTTTTTAATTAACAATGGCTGGTAAAAATGTTATAAAGCGCGATTCGTCTCGTAATGCTATTAAAAGATGCCTCACTGCAAGCAAAAAAGCAGAATCCTTCGATCAAGCCGAGTTGGATTCATATTTCACTCTCTTGGCAGATCATTGGAGCAGTTTCTTGCTAGCACAAGAAGCGGTGGAACTCTCCTGCGGCGAGGATACTATCCAGGATCAGGAAGCAGAGAGGGAGCAAGGTGAACAGTGGTATCGCGAAGCGCTCGCCAATTTCAACCGAGCTAGTTTCAAAATAAAAGCAAATATTTCAATGAATAATGAAATTGTGCCCGCACCAACACGCGCTAATATCAAACTCCCGCCTCTTGGCCTTCCAAGATTTTCTGGAGAGCCAAAAGACTGGAGGCCCTTTCATGATGCATTTGTTTCTGTTGTACACAATGCAGGTACATTGTCCGGTGCGCAGAAACTCCAATATCTACGATGTTCTCTGGCAGATAGTCCACGTGCCTTACAAATTGTGAATGGATTTCCAATAACCGACAATAATTATCAAGAAGCGTGGACTTTGCTCAAAAAGCGATACGACGTCCAAAGAGTGCTCATCGATTCACATTTTCGTGCCATTTTCTCATTGAAGAAACTTAACAATGAGTCATCAACCGCTCTGAGGAATTTAGTCGACGCAACCCAAGAACATTTCCAGAGTCTCAAGGCTTTAGGTAGACCTGTGACCAACTGGGACGATTGGTTAGTGCATTTGACCGTTAGCAAACTTGACCTCGAAACCCATAGGCAATGGGAGTTATCTTTGACTGAAGACACCGTCCCTAAGTTTGATGTTCTCGTGGCTTTCTTAGAGAAAAGATGTCGTTCCTTAGATGCCATTGACTCGCACATAAAACCCACAACATCGAAAGAAGCATCGCAAAAAGGTAAGTCAAAAACAGCCTTTTCTTCTCTTATCGCATCCGTGCCCACACAACAACAAGAGCACCAACGTTCTCTTAAAAAGTCATCCGTTGATTTATGTCCGGTCTGCTCCGACAATCACAAGATTTTCAGCTGTGACAAATTTCGAGCATTCCACGCAAAAAGAAGAATTGCATTTGTCAAGGACAATAAACTCTGCACAAACTGCCTTGGTTCTGGACATTTGGATGAGAAATGTCGTAGTTCAAATACCTGTCGCACATGCCACATACGTCATCACACGTTTTTGCACGAAGCACTGGTTCCAAGCTCCAATGAACCATCTTCGGTTAACTACGTGCAATCATATTCGACAACTACAAGACATCACGTACTCTTAGGAACCGCTCTGGTCAACGTCATCGACGAATCTGGACGATACCAACCAGCTCGTGTTTTGTTCGATAATGGATCTCATCTGACATTCGTAAGCGAAAATTGTGTGCAAAGACTTAAGTTAAGGAGATATCCAAAAACAACAGTGATTCAAGGCATTGGTGCTACAGCAGCTGGAAGCTCTAAGGGAGAAGTTCAGCTCAAACTTGTATCATCAGACAACAGTTATTCTACAACTATAAACGCCCAAGTCCTACCAAAGCTCACAAGCATGCTACCCCCGGTTCATCTCTATCGACACAACTGGTCACATCTTAACTCGCTGAAGCTGGCAGACCCACATTTCAACGCCCCAGCAGCCATCGACATTTTAGTCGGAGCCGACGAAATGGGCCAATTCCTTTGTGCTGGCTTAATCAAAGGGCCTATTGGCACGCCCATCGCACAGCAATCTACCCTCGGATGGATTCTTTTTGGAAAGGTAATTGATAACGCATCATTCGCTTTAAACGCATCACCCTCTTCGAACGCTATAAACGCTGTACCCGCAACATACGCTCAAACCGCATCGCCAGCAGCAATCGCTTCACCAGCTGCACCCGCAACGTTCGCTCAAACCGCATCGCCCACAACTATCGCTACAATAGCAACATACGCTCAAACCGCATCGCCAGCATCAATCGCTTCACCAGCTGCACCCGCAACGTTCGCTCAAACCGCATCGCCCGCAAATATCGCTACAATAGCAGCATCCGCAACAAATACTATAACCGCATCGCCCGCAACAATCGCTTCACCAGCTGCACCCGCAACGTTCGCTCAAACCGCATCGCCCACAAATATCGCTTCAATAGCAGCATCCGCAACAAATACTGTAGCCGCAGCAACCGCAACAAATGCTACAACCGAATTAGCTACTACCGCATCCGCAACAAACACAACTGCCTTAACGTCGACAATCTCAAATGGTCTTAATTCAGCCGTATGCTTGTTTTGCAACACTGCACTTACCAAAGCTGTTGCCAAATTTTGGCAAATTGAGGCATTACCTGATATTAAACATTTGTCAATTGAAGAGAAAAGCTGCGAAAAGATATTCGAAAATACTCACTACCGCGAAGAAGACGGGCGATACGTTGTCAGTCTTCCGTTCAAACCTGACTGTACACTCGGCAATTCCCGTCATGCTGCTATTCGATCTCTTCATCGCATGGAATCCCTTTTTCTAAAGGATGAATGTCTAAGAGATCAATACAAGAACTTCATTCAAGAGTTTATTGACCTTGGCCACATGGAAAAGGTAAGTGAGCCCCCCGTTCCTGGAAAGCATTACTATATGCCTCACCGAGCTGTTCTGAAAGACACGAGTACTACAACTAAGTTGAGGGTTGTTTTCAATGCGTCTTGCCGCTCTACGTCTGGATTTTCTCTCAATGACACGCAAATGATTGGTCCACAGCTGCAACCTGATCTCTACCTGGCGCTCATACGAATGCGAACGTACCGATTTGCTTTGAGTGCTGACGTAACCAAAATGTACCGTCAAGTGAGAATCAACAAAAAACACATCGACTACCAACGCATCGTATGGCGTAATTCCCCCGAAGATGATATCGAGGACTACCGCATTTTGACCGTCACATATGGTGTTGCTTCATCATCTTATCTTGCTGTCAAAACAGTTCAACAAATCGCTTTAGACGAAGGCAAAAACTACCCTGAAGCATCAAACGTCATAAGGAACCATTTTTACATGGATGACCTGCTTACTGGTTGCTACAATGAAGAAGATTTGCAACGTATTCAAACAGACGTGTCCTCTTTACTCAAAAAAGGAGGTTTCTGTTTGCGTAAATGGTCTTCAAACTCATCGCTAGTCATCAGTTCTGTGCCAGAAGACCAACGTGAAATTCTCCAGCCATTGGACTTTTCAGACACAGATGGAGTTCGAACTCTTGGACTTCAATGGGACCCATGCTTGGATCAATTATCTTTTTCGGTCAAGACTTTAGAGGTAAGACCAACAAAGTTAACAAAGCGCTTACTTCTTTCAGAGGCTTCAAAATTGTTTGACCCACTGGGCCTTCTCGCTCCAACCACCATTATCCCTAAAATGCTATTCCAACGTCTTTGGCAACCAAAGGTTGATTGGGATGAAGCAGTGCCCGATGACGTCAGTGAAAAATGGCTTCACTATATGCAACACATAGTGGAACTCGCTGAAATTAAAGTTCCTCGATGGATTGTTTTCGGAATCCCAAATGTAACATGCGACATTCATGGTTTCGCTGACGCTTCACAAAGCGCATACGCTGCCGCCGTATATATCCGCACGATCTCCCCAACCGGCGAAATCACAGTTAAGCTGCTTACAGCTAAAACAAGAGTGGCACCCTTGAAAGCTACAACGATGTCTTTGCCTCGACTCGAACTATGCGCAGCCGCTCTCCTAGCCCAATTAGTAAAGACGATAAAACCAACTTTAGAAAACAACATTCAGCATGTCTTTGGTTGGACAGATTCAAGCATAGCTCTCGCATGGATTCGACAATTTCCTGGTAAGTGGTGTACCTTTGTGGCTAATCGTGTTTCACAAATTCAGGAAACTATACCACCTGAAAATTGGTACCATGTGCCATCTGCCGATAACCCAGCTGATTGTGCCACCAGAGGCATACTACCAGAAAACTTGGCCGAGCATTCTCTTTGGTGGAATGGCCCGGTTTGGCTACAACAACCAAAGTCCTTTTGGCCTCCACAGCAACTATTTTCTACCAATTTAGACCAGCGTTCTGGATCTGTCAACATTGCAACTACGTCCTTCAAACCATTACCGATGTGGGAACTAATCGATCGCTACTCATCACTCAGAAAACTGAAACGTATTACTGCATACGTTCTGAGATTCATCTTCAACATCCAACAAAATGTAAAACTCCGCAAACAACGAGAAGCTAATCCTTTTCGAAATCATCAACATCTTCAACTTTTCGAATTGGAAGAAGCTCTACTCTTCTGGGTTAAGCAAACGCAAAGTTGTTTCTTCAATGACGACATCAAACGCCTCGCATCTAACAAACCCGTAACAAATTACAGCAAGTTGTTGAAACTCCACCCCTTTTTGGATAATAAAGGAATGCTAAGAGTAGGTGGAAGATTAAAAAATGCAGCGCTAGGCCATGACAAGAAGTATCCACTCCTGCTACCCAAGATATCAAAGCTCACTATACTTATATGCAACGACCTTCATCGTATAACGCTGCACGCTGGATCGCAATTTATGCAAGCAATGCTACAAAATCGCTTTTGGGTCATCGGCGCTCGGGGTGTCTTGAGAAAAATATCTTTATCCTGCCTTAAATGTCGCAAGCAGACTCACCAACTTCGACAACAACTCATGGGTGATTTGCCAAGACCCCGTGTAACGTCAAGTCGACCTTTTCTCAGCAGTGGTGTCGATTTCGCTGGACCAGTCAAGCTCCGCTTGTCAAGAGGTCGAGGATCGAAAGCTATAAAAGGGTACATTGCCGTATTCATATGCATGGCAACTGGTGCTATGCATCTAGAGCTCGCTAGCGACCTTTCATCCGCAACATTCATATCAGTCTTCAAGCGCTTTGTTTCCCGTCGAGGTCATTGTAAAGATCTTTATAGTGACAACGGAACAAACTTTGTCGGCGCAGAAAAAGAACTTAAAATAATGCTGTCTGAAGCTTGCAAAAACGAAGTACTGGCTAACTACCTCTCAGATGACGGAACAACTTGGCATTTTAATCCCCCAGTATCTCCTCACATGGGCGGCTATTGGGAGACCGCAGTGAAACGCGTTAAGTTTCACTTACGTCGCACACTTGGTGAAAATCTCTTGATTTACGAGGAATTTGCAACGCTCTTGGCTGAAATCGAAGCCTGCGTGAACTCTAGGCCACTCTGTTCCATTTCATCAGATGCGAATGATCTCTCAGTTCTTACACCTGGACATTTTCTGATTGGGGAACCGCTCAAAACTATTCCTGAACCCGAAACAGAAGATTATCAAGGACATCTAGTGAATCGATGGCACCGCATTTCAAATCTACGTCAGCACTTTTGGAGACGATGGAGTTCTGAGTACCTCGTCCAACTTCAGCAACGTTCAAAGTGGACTCGGTCTTGCCCTAATCTAAAAATGGGTGACCTGGTCGCTATCCGTGACGAAAACTTACCTCCTACTAAGTGGAAACTTGGAAGAATCACCAACGTTCATCCTGGAGCCGACGGCAAGGTACGTGTCGTAACAATTCAGACGTCCGCTGGTCTACTTACTCGACCGATTGTCAAAGTTTCACCGCTTTTATCTTTCGATGATTAATAATCAAATATTATACATGTATATGTATATCCTATCTCAATGCAACTACAATTCAAATAATTTATAATTGACTTTTTTCACCGCATTCTTTGATCTTAAATTAAAAAAAAAAAAATGAATTTTGAATTACCTATGTACCTAAGTGTTTTTGAAATAGTAATCTATATTTTATTTTTTTTTTTTCAATGTACATTATAAACTTTAAATCTATCTTGTATTTATTTAATAACTTAAGATATTTTTGAACTAATTTCTCAATTTGCTCAAGGCGGGCGGAATGTTCACGCCCCACCATATATTTGTTTAACGATACATACATTATGTACATTATTAGCTATTTTGTATAAGTAAAGTAAGTAGTATTGTTTGAGCCACCAACCGATAAGGTTGAACCAGCAACATGGTAATAAATCCATTTATAATAAATCGAGTGTTTTAATTTAAAAACGCGGAATTTAAGTTTTCGGCGTTTTCATGCTATGAATAACTACTATACCCAATTAAATTACATAAATTGTCCACCTATAAAAGGCACACTTTATACCGCATATAATTTAATAAAATAATAAGTTTCCGCGTACTGCACTTTGTTTGCGTGCTGTATTACATTTTTTAATAATTGTGGGACAGTGTCATTGATTTATAATGTGATGGTCAAAATTCGCATTTTGAAATGACGAAATAGAAATGATACGCTTTTCATTCAATCGCAAACAGAAAAGCACAAATTAAATCTGTGTAAGCAGTTAGATTTGCGTTCATAAGAGAACTATTCGCAAAACTCATTTATGTGATATACTCGTGAAAGAACAGCAAGTCCCAAGTTGTGGACACAATAATCATAATATTATCAAGGCACCAGTTGTGCAAGTAAAGAGGCAACAAACTGGTGCAGTAGTAGACACTTCCAAACAACATTGTGTAAGCACTGCTTACTTATATTCAATTTTGTTCACCCCGGGAAGTGAAGGATTCTTTACCAAAACAAAAACCAATAGATCAGTAGATATCACCTAAAAAGTTCAATCATGAAGTTCAATGGAAGACATAAATATGAGCAATATTTGAATAAAAACTCTATAAATCGCATTTTGATTTATTTTTTTTCTTGAACTTAGTCTTTCGATACGAAAAGAGTCTAAGATTGTATGCTGCATATACATATTTCATAGTTTTCAAACTCTTAATTCAATGTTGAAATATACATATGTACAATCAAAATCTACAATTCATTTTGTTTTCTATAACAGGGAAGATTCAAAACAAGACAGTGATATGGATGAACCTTGGATAATGACTGTCAAAGGATTACATTTTAACAACGTATCTAGCAAATCCTCATCAGCCAGTGCTGCATCAGGTAATGCACAGCTGGAGGAAAGTGAGAAAGTTATGATGGGCATGTCCAATAAACATCATAATGGGTCAAGTATTCTTCAGCCATCACAACATTTAATAGCGAGTAGCGGACAATCTACTCGTGATGCCAATTTAAATCATTATAAAGTTTCTTCGATCCCGCAAAGTAAAAGTAGTGCATCAAATATATCTGCACCAATGCATCATAGTCAGCAAAGTTCTCTGGGTAATAAACATCAGGATTCCTCACCCACAAGTGCCGGTAGTGGCAGTATGGATGCAAACATGAAAATGGGTATTGATGTAAGCAAAGAAACCGAACGAATACAACAAAGAATGAATGAAGAGAAAGATCAAGATAGACGAACATCGAAAGAGGTTAGCGATAAACAAAACCCATTTAAATTAAGTAGAAATATGTACATATATATTTAATCGATATATAATTTTAGCAAACGCAATTAGAACACTGTGAAGATTCGATGGCGGCACCTTCCAATCAACGACGGAGTCACAAGGAACACCATTCGACTTCCAATAGTCAGACAACATCCAGTTCTTCGTCCGGTAATAACAACAGCAGTTATAATGGCAATTCTAAAGTCAATGTCAACGCGGAGAGGTCTTCCGCGACAGGAACAAGCACATCATTGAATCCTAACAGCAAAAACGTCAACAGAGTAATTCAAACAAATAGTCCGTGCCTAAACAATTTTTTGTTTCCACTTTTATCTGAGGTACAAAATATCCTCTTTTTAATTGATTGTATAGATAATATCTTTTTGTTTCTCATTTCTAGCTGCAACGTAAACATTCACATTCAAGTAGAAACTCAAATGTATCTGACATAGTGGAATTAAGATCAGCATTCGAAATGGCAGAGCGCACTAGCCCGGGTATCAGTGATTTGTTTTTGAAAGAAGTTATACATAAACTAGTTCCTGGTTACTCTGAAACCCGAATAAATAACCTGATGGAAAAAGTTGTTCGGTAATGAAAAATACCAAGGAAATATATGCCTGAATAAAAAAAATTTCTTTTCTTTCAGAACCAAGAAGTGAATGTGTAAAAGTGTTATGGTTTAAGTTAACAAAATTGTGCAGCGTTTACGTATATATTTAAATAACTACATTTATTAGAATTATTTCAACTATATTATTATTATGAATTAAATTGTTTGTTTTGTTTGGCAATTAATCCCGTTTATTGTTGTGTTCGGTGAACATTTTTACTTTCTTAAACACACACTTAAAATATTTAATGAATAATAATATAACGATAAAATAATTATTGAATTAAAAAAAAAATTAATCTATTGTAAACAAAAATGATCAAACTATGTGAAGTTGTAAATTTTGTTTAAAGAAATATTAAAAAAAAAACCACCACCTTGACAAATTTAAACTAATCTATAAGAATTAATATTAATTTGTTTTCCCTTTTTTTTGCTTTTTTGTTGTATTATCCATTATATTTTATATAATTTGTCTATCCACTATTATTATTGAATTATGTATAATATAGAAGATTTGAATGAAATATATGTAAATAAATATATTTAAAAAGAATAAACATAAATATATAGATTAATTTAAAATTATAAAATTGTGTTTTTGATGTCGATATCTGAATAACTTCTGGCTATACATATCAAGAGTTAGCAACCTAGATACACTAAATATGAAATCAAACGTTTGACCGTATTTGCTTTCTGATCTCTGTGGTGGAGTGTTAATTTATAAAGGACAGTATCCGCATATAATGGGGCCTAGCGTGAATAAAATTTCCCTGGGAATTGTTCCCAACTTTCAAAATTTTCATCTCGAATAATGTAGAAAGTTTCAAATGGAATTTATTGATATTGGAAATTAAGTTTCATAGTGACTTTGGCTCTCATTTAAAAAGACCAGTCGTCAGCTTAAAAAGAACAGTGCAGAAGTATTGACCTTTCCAATTTTCGAAGATGGGGAAAATTCCGAGGGAAATTTTGTTCACGATAGCCCCCAATAATTCTAAGACCTATCTCTATTAAAACGTAGTTGAAAAACAAAAACCACTCACCGCTTCTTTAATCATCTTTATAATATAATAACAGGTGTCTTCAAAATGGTTTGGGATAGTTCCAGCTTTTTCGTTTATTTTCTGAAAAAGAACACCAATTATTAAATACAAACACCCACTAGTTATTGTAATTATATTTTTATTTATTTTTTTTTTTTTCAATTTAAAAATATGTATAAGTTTAATTTAGTCAAATGACAATTTTTGTGTTGATTAACGAGATCTTCAGGGGCCTGTAACACAATAGGAGAACTTTACAAATTTTAATTTCAAATTTTTAGCATGACGATTGACCTGTCCCCTCAAGTATTGCAACCTTTCTTTGTTCTGAAACAGAAAAGGACAAGATCACGTTGATTTGCTCGACAAATTTCGGAATAATTTTGGCAAGTAATGATTTTCGTCATTTTTATGTATGTAACTTTTTGGTATGTCATACAACTATCCGAATACAAGTGCAACC
This sequence comes from Chrysotoxum bicinctum, assembly GCA_911387755.1. Taxonomy (NCBI): domain Eukaryota; kingdom Metazoa; phylum Arthropoda; class Insecta; order Diptera; family Syrphidae; genus Chrysotoxum; species Chrysotoxum bicinctum. Next base: position 329,594 of record OU426988.1, on the reverse strand, counting down.
AAAAGACTTTGCATTTGTACATTTGTATCGTGATCTGTTAATCATTCATAGACATGTCGCTTTATATTACAGAAGTCAATCCGTCCGACAAGTGCCTATTTGCGAAAGAAGCAGTTTTTAGAAGTCGAGATTTTATTCTTTTATACATCAATGTTTATTCCAAGACCAGTGAAACGCCGGTATTGTAGCATTCTATGAAGCAAATTTGAAGTCAATCTGGCTAGAGATGTTTAGATAGGTAGGGGCACAGACCAAAGGACATAAACATTTCGATCTCTCAAGTAAATCAAATTGTCGGGTCTAAGGTTAAACTAAATAATTACTTTTTTTAGTTCAACTTCCTAGCTTCGTTTAAAAAAAAATATTAATTTTGTAATTTACCCACATATCAATTTTGCAATTTACTCACATTTCAATAAAATTAAAGTCACGTTTCGCACATACATACATAACATACTGCGAGTTTCTCGAGTTTAACATTTAAAACAAAAAACTCTGGCTCGCGGTGTTCGAATCAGACCCAGAGATGAAAATCTGGCCAAGGGCGACGAGTGAAAGTGAACCTCAACCAACTTTTAGAAGGAAAAAAAGAAGAAGAAAGAAAGCAAGTAAAATAAAGGGCAGTGTTTGTTACGGCCCAGATTCATCCTAAGCTGTAGCGCCATCTAAGCAAGTGTATTTTTTTAATATTCAGCAGGTTTTGTTATAAGTAAATTGAATTGGTTATTGTCCAAGATTTTTATCAGAGCCACTGTTCAACCAGTTTGAAGAGAGTAAAAATGTTTACATGACTTATAATAATACCTACCTCGGAAAGTTTCATTATGCTTTGGTGTCTTCATCTTCAGCCAAGAAATTCTTTAAAATATCGACACTTAAAAAACAAAAAAATACTAAAATACCTAAGAACGATTTCAACAGATAACTGTGACCGCGGAACAGACGCAAAATAATAATTAATAGAACACTATCGAAGAGATACTAAGCCGCAATTTGATCAAAATTTAAATTTACTCTTTTATGTACATACTTTATAAAATTAGTTAATTAGGTCTATTATTATAAAATAAATGCTAATGCACGATGCATTTCTAATTAATATTCACCACAAGAAACAAGAATAAACTTGAATTTAGAAAACGGTAATCCTCTGCTATTGATGGGCAATAACACAATGTGGTTTGACAGAAAATTGTACTAGATCTTGAATAGTAATTGGTTAAAGGATAGGCCTGTTTAAAATCTTGAAAATTCTTACAATTTTAAGAATTTTCAATTACCAAACAGACATATTGTAGGCAGTTGAGGGGTCAGGGCTGTTGTGAGGCATGAATAAAACATAAAAGCATTTTTGTTGTTTCAATGTAAAAAACATTGAAGTTGTGAATCAATATGTTATGAATGTTGGCTACAATCGCATATGTATGTCGCAACTTGTACATGGATTTGTGTGCGTCCCTTGGTAGGATTTTTTTAAAAGCATATCAATAATCGGAGTCGTTGGAATGGAGTCTCAAATGTGTTAAAGAGTCGCGCGGAAGTAAAGAAATTTTTCTTTTAAGAAGAGGGTAAATGTAGCTTGTGACTGGGATTAAGCAAATGACAGGTGCGTCAGGCGGACGTCCACTCCGCTGTGTTGATTATTTTATAAACTATTGGGCGCATTCACTAATTTAGTCACTACGTAATCAACTCGTTCTGATAGGCTAAGGACAACTAAAAATTGAGTTGAATTTTCCCCTCCGACGTAGTGTAAAAATTTCTGCTTCATAGCTAGTGGATAATGATTTTGACATTTCACATTCTTCTGTTCGTTGAAAATACAAATTTAATTTTTTGTGGAAGATATTTTCGAAGTGAAATTATGAAACAAATTAATATTATATCTTATATTTGATGTTATCATATAATAAAACGACAAACATGTTTTTTGTGGTACACTTTTCTCCAAAAGTATTTAACCGATTTCGATAAATTTTATATGGTTGGAAAGCCACAGTTACGGAGATGTGCAGAATATACTTGAGACACGCATTTACACACTGTGGGTCATTTTTGTTTTTGCACTGTCGAACACTTTGCATATTACATAAAATAAAATTTAATTTAATAAATTTGCTTGAAAACACTGCCAAATATGTATATAAATAATAAATTGGCACTCGAATTTCGAGAGCTGGGTCGGCTAGTTTAATTTAAACTGTAAAAAAAGTTTAGTTAAAGTTCTCAAAACACAATTTTTCTTATTTTATATGTTTACATCTATCATTAATATGACAGTTTAGGATTGATTATCTTTGTAGTGTATTTTGTATTCACAAAGCTAGTTGAATTTTGACTACGTAGTAGTGACTACATTAGTGAATGCGCCCATTGTAAATGCTACGAACCTTCTGTTAATTAATACATATATAAGGGTATTTTTATTTTTTACTTATTTGATTTGATTTGTTGTCAACAAACAAATATTTTTTTGTTTCTCTATCTAAATGGCGATTTTCTTAAGATTGCATTGAAAAATATCGTCCCATACCATTGACCCTTGATTACTCGCATACTATTAAAAAGTGCCGTTTTGGCTACCTTAATACCTCGCCACGATCCGATTAAGCCCAGATTTTCATAGCTCCAAACTGTGTACTTGTGTTTAAACACTATCCTACAAGCTTAATAGGATGTTTATTTGACCTGAAACATATATTGAACGCATTTGTGTTTAAGTCAATTAATTGTTAATGATTTTATTTTCATAGATATACTATTTATGTACAAAAAATATTTACATACAAAAATTATTTCCTTTCACATCATTATACATTATAATAATTTTAAATTAACTACATAATATATTCGCTTCATAATTTTTTGTTGTTGTCAGTTATTTTTGTTTGTCAGTAAAATTCGTCTAATTGGGTATTACATACACACATTAACAAAAGTTTTTATAATTAACAAAATAAATTATAATAATCATTGATTTATAACCTAACATTTTTTTTTATTTCCCATAGAAATATATTTTCTGTGTTGGTCGTTTCATTCAGAAGATTAATATCACAAAAAATTAACAATTAATATGTTTGGGGACAAGACACGCCTTTCTTCTCCTCGCTGTTAATGTCGTTTGTTTGACAATTTTTCTGGAATTTTAAAGCTTTTATCTTCTCTGCAGTACACTCGAGCGCTGATTTGAGATCATTGAAAACGGGAACGCCTTGTCTTTTAGCCAAATCAATCAGGTATGACCTGCCTCTGTTATAGTCCTTTATTGCGGTTGGAGTCAACTGAAAACAGAATACAATGTAAATATTTATTTTCCATATTTTCTTTGAAAAAAAGAACTACTTTTTCTTGTCCTAATACGCAATTTTCGGGAAGCATTTGCACGCATAGTACTACATTATACATGAGACCGATGCAATGAGCTGCAAGTGTCATAGGTGCAAGTGACCTTGTCTCGTTTGTTATAACGAACAAAAGTACTCGGCTGGAATCCATCAATGACGGATTATAGAGATTCGGGCGTATATTAAGCGGCCAGTTTGTTGATTCTACGAGGGTTTGGTCGTCGTTTGCATTATTCTGCGCTTTTTTTCGTTCCATTTTATGCAGCAATGTGCAGTGTGCAGTAATTGGATGTTCCTCTGCTTTTGCTCCCTGGGAATTTGAATCCTCAAATGATTTTTCCGGTAAATCAAGTTGGGACGGTTGAATACTCTCGTGTAAGGCAGGTAAATGGAACGTTATTTTCTTGGATTTTAAATAAGGAATAGCATAATTTTGTCGCCATTTGGTCCGCAAAAAGCAACTTCCTCCCAGATACACATCTCGTATTTCAAAACTTGAAAATGCAGAATCTCCACTACAATGGACCGAATTTATTGAGCTGTCACTGCTTGAGAAAACCGAATCATTTGAATCACTTTCTTCTTCTGTTGTATTGTTTTCACTACAACAATTGTTAATGGACATCATAAGCTCGACGTTAACGAGCATTTTTGAGCATTGACCTATTTGTGATGAGCGGGATTTAGCTATCACCCCCATTGAGTCTGAAGGTTGAGGAGAAGACGTTCCACTGTCTCTATTACGGCTGCCGATATCGCTATGGCGCTCTTCGCCGCCAGGTACACTTGTACTACTACTTGTTTTAAAAATGTGTTTTGTGAAAAAGTTTATTGTTATGTTATCATCTCCTGGACGGCAATGAAATCCTATAGAAAAATAAACAGAGAAATACACAAACTAAATTAGTTTTAAGAAGAACAGGTAGTAACTTAAAACGCACCTTGCAAATTCGCCAAATAGACTGGAGGTGGTGGTACATTAGTTCCTTTAATTGGCGATATGCACCCACTTTCATGTATCTCTTGTTGCAATACTGACAGATAAGCTGCCAAAATACAAAATTGATCAAAATCAATTTGAAAGTCATTTCTTTTTGAATTAACAGTAGGCATTGTCGGCGTTGTTTTTTCTTTTTTCAAGATGTTTTTGTTTCGTGTTGTAATTGTTCTCGTCATTGATGGCTTGGGTGATTCTACCTCCGTGTACGATGATGGAGACATATCTAAGGACTCACGCTGTGATATAATAACACTCTTTAAGTTTTCCATTGTTAAAAGACTCTGTGCATAGCCCAAAATCGAAAGAGCCCGTTGACATTGATCCAATGAGATATGGTCCTTCATTGCGTTTACCCTATCAAAAGCTCCGCGTACTACTCTGTAGATATGAGATAAAATTTATTTTTTATTAGATAACCAATAGGCAACTTACATTAAAATTGAGGCAATATTCGATGGTGGGTCACGGATTCCGGCTAAAATTTCTTTAGTTCTTTGCAAGCCCGAAGGGATGTTATCTAAGACGGGTAGTCCTCTTGGAGTCACTAACTCTCGCAGCATTTGCTGATTCCTCGTCAGGTCAATGTATTCTCTAACAAAAGGAAGAATTATTTTTGTACTATCATCCTCAATATGAATAAACATTTTTCTTACTGGTGCGATAAAGTTTCATTGAGTATAAATTGATCTGGCTTGTATGGATGCAGTACCAGAACTAGTTGCTGACAATTCTGACCCGCAATATGAGCTGCTTCGATGGCACCAGCAGATGCCCTTGTTTCTGAATCCATCACAAAGAATAGTACTCTAGCTTTTTCCTTGGCTCTATGTTCCAGTTCAATTAAATCTGGTGTCCAATCAGATACTTGCTGTTTTACAAATTCCTTATTTATGAGAAAATTAAAATATGCGCTGCATACTTACTGGATTATAAAAGGATATTCCAAGTGATTCCAGGGCTGGTATTGCGACATCTTTTCTCCAAGTTGTTGGATTACAAGAACCTCCTAAGAAAACCTCAACTGGTGTTCCGGTATCATTCGAAGCAGGCACAGATGATGCAGAGGTCTTTTCCAGAACGGGTGTTTTATTTCGATCGCCATTTTTTGTGCTTTTATGACGTGATCTTTGAGTTCTCTTTCCTGAAGTTAAAGTCAGAGGATCACTATCCGTATCATCATTACTATCTCGAGCATTAAGAATATGTATTTTCTCATTTATTGGCGTAAAACTTGATGTTCTAAAATAAAATAGCATCACAAATTTTATTTCCGAATTGTTTATTGATCAATGAATGAAAAAACCTGAAACGTTTTAAATCAGCTGCCAGAACACAAAATTCTCCAAATGTCAATCCATGCCATTGACGGCTGCCTTTACGGGCAAACATTTTTGCCGTTTGTAACATTTCACTTACTAGAATCAGAACATAAACATTATTCAATTTTAATTTATCAATCTATGTATTTACTTTGTCTTTCGCTCGGATTGAATTGAAGCTCGTGGAATAACTCTTGTACACGTTCGGCTGGCACTACATTGCATCTTGCCTTAGCTCGCCATGCATTTAATGCTTCACTGCGGGAAAAATAAAACAAAATCTTCATCTATTAGTTAAGTTTTTTTTGTTATTAGTGTAAGACTGTAAAATGATGGTCTTATAATTTATTTAAGTAAAGTACTCAATTTAATTAATTGTAAGTGTTCTGTCTAATAAAACTTGATTATAGACTTAAATGAAACACTTAAGAATGACATTTATTGTCATCACAAACATAAAAACGCTGCCCATTTGCCATGGAATAGACTGCTAACTTAATGAGCGATAAACTAGTCAGTTATGTTTTTTTTAAAGTGGGTGAATGTGTTGAAAAATGTATGACGTTCAATATTAAGACGTTTCAAAAAAAAAGATTAATAAAAGTTAAAAGGTACAGGACATGAGCGTTTAAAAAAGAAATAGCCGTTTTTCGATTGCTCTGTAACATTTTTTTATCTGAAAACCATTCAAAAACAAATCTGGCTTTCATTATTTATTTTAGGGGTTAAATAAAAAACAAAAATAAAGAAGAATGCCACTATTTTTGTTTAAATTTGTAACATTAAAGTATTGCTAAAATGTTAAAACACAGTATTATTATTTATTATAATATGAATAAATTTTCATTATAATACAATAACTTTCAATAAATTCCATTCATGGATTTACTTTTTGCTGTCATTGCAACTTAAGAAAAGTAAAAGATTGAATGGATTACCGAGCGATGTTAAATGACTTTTTTATAATTTTTCTCGCACTATGAAAAAATATTTAAGCGCAATTCGAGCGTTTAGGAAAGTTGGAGAGGATTTAAGAGAAGAAACTGATGCACATTGGTTTTGAATGTCTGAATATCGTTATGAGAGGGAAATATTGACCAAGATAAAACATTCCACATTCTTGTAGTGCGTGTGAATTTTTAACTTGAACATTGTTTGTAAATATAACGGTAAAATAATGAAAGACAAGAAACATTGCGGTGGTGCTCTAGAGATTCAAATTTGTCTGTTATACTTCTATCACCAATCAATTTTAAAGCTTTTTTTTTGAAGCTAACTAAGAGACCCTGCCTGGATCACCTGTCCAAATATGTACTTGAGCTTTTTTCCTGAGATTAATGCTATGGAAACGTCACTGTTTCCTTTCAGCAGGACGGCGTCACATGCCACATAGCTCGTGAAACAAAACATTATTGTGTTGCAATCTCATTCGAAGAGTTAATAAGATTTTTTCTTTAGGGTTATGTCAAAGATACAGTCTACTGACAAATATCCGCGGCGAATCTTGTCTTTTTATTTTTCCCTTGAGATTGATTCTCCATTCAGGCAAAAATTAGAGTTGATTGCGAATATTTCCTTGGCTTGCTGAATAAGGGAACAACTTAATATTATTATTGTTGTTATTTTTAAAAAATCTATAATTTAAAAATGGTAAAAAACATTTCATCTGATTTCTTTTGTTTTTTTTTTTTAAAAGGATGGAGTCATTTTTTGATTGTGTCTTGTTAAGTGAACCGCACTGTTTTATGTTTCAGATTGCTGTCCATACACTATCGATCCGTATTTGAATCACCACAAGCGTATAATGGTTATTTATAAGTAAAATGAAGGAAAAAAGTAATGTTTGACGTTGTTGTTTTTGCATCAAGTAATAATGAAGTTGTCGCATCGACCAAACACGAAATGAGATGAACAAATAAAGAGAGCATTCAAAAAGCTTTCTCTTAAATAATGCACTCTTACATGGCTGTGGAGTTCAATGTTTTTGCCAAATATATTTCCGCGCGTTTGGTTAAAATCTTATAATGAATGAAAAGTTTACGATGAAATCATTTTCGCATAATTACTATTAAGCAGAACAGTTTAATCCTGTACTCTCTTACTCTCTTTCAGTATGTTTGTTGTTAGCTGGATATTTTTTTCATTTACAATACACAATTTTAAATACGTACATTTCTAAAAATTAACATCAAAATCGAAAATCTGATAATCTTGCAAAACATGGTAACTCGATTACAACAAAGAACTAGTGCCTACTTCTTTTCATCAATTTTTTTAACTAGCAGGTAGGCGATGAAAACCATTAGACAAGTTTCTAAAAATCGTGGGCATCAAACACTCAAATTACTGCTGTTGTAACCCATTTTTATTTAAAAATGTTTTTCTTTGCCGATTGCCGAAGAATGTTTTCATAAATAAAATATCATATACAAACTTAATCTAAAAATATCTACATGGCAGCAGTTCAAAATGCGATACGAAAGAGGCTGCGTCTATAATATTGTGATGTCATGTTCAAACCAAATTGGGAAACGCATTTATAATTCAAAAATAGTGATGATGAGTAGTGTTAATGGGGCGGCTATAACAGGTTGTTTCTATTTTTTTTTTTTTTTTGTGGATTGGAAGTTTTGGTTGTTGATTTGATAAATTGCGTTTAAGCTTATATTGGTGACACAACTCTTTGACAAAAAAAATAATTAAGGTGAATTAGTTTAAATTAGATTATTAGATTTAGAAGACGGTCAAGGTTTAGCATTACACCATTTTATATGAGGCGAGCTTTGCTAATTGGTATTTGTAAACTATTTGTTTTTTCAATGTGCCATTTAGATTTTAGATCAAAGCTCTGTGAAAAATTGAGCAAGATCAAACAAAACTGAGAATTTTTGATTTTTTAAATATTTTTGAGGATGCGGATATCTCGGAGATTTCAGGCTACCAAATTTGCAGCTTTCATTTATGACATTTACGAAATAAAAACTAAGTCGGCAAAGTAAGAGTGAGTGTTTATTATTTTAGCCATGAGTCTAATGGCGTTTTCGATTGCCCGTCCAGGCGTTACATTATTTCCATTCTAAGAGAAAAGGCTCTTCCTCACTTCCTCACTTTCGAACACTATCGGATAAGTTGATGAAAAAATAGCTGCATTTGGGTTTGGTTATTTTTGGAAGCTGAAAAACCAAAAATAAATGCCTTTTTTTTCTTTAAATGTTGGTTAAAGTGTAGAATTGTAGCTGCTACTGTTAATAACTAAGCCAGAAATAATTAAAATGGAAATTTGGGAGAATTGATTGAGATTCAATTACAAAAACAAAGATATGTATGTGTTAATACAATTCTTATATGTATTCCAGTAAATGAAAATAGCGTTTTATTCCGAAATTCATAGAGCTGCTTAAGCAAAACTCTTAAATTTTCCTGTGAAGGAATATTTTATTTAAATTAAGTTTTATATTTTTTTGTAGGTATAGACTTACGTTTAGTTTTTTAGTATTCAGCCCTATCACGAATTCCATCGTAATCGGAAATTTGTTACGAATCTCGAAACAAACTATCACAGAATCCATCGTAGTGGAAAATCTCATACAAATTGGTGTTACGAACGGATTTGATGATAGCTTTTTGTCGGGATTCGTAAAAGTTCCGATTACGATGGAATTTGTGATAGGGCTGATTAACTTTTATTTTACAACTTCAATATTTAATTCGTTTGCTGGAAGTTTACTCAGCTTTGTTTGTTAGATTAATTGTTTAATAAATTTTAATTTTACTCGGCTAAGTACAAATGTTCTTTGATGTAAGTTCAGAGCAGAATTGATGCAAGTAAAGTTCTAAGATATAAGAAACGGCGCGAGAAAATTAGATTAGTAGGTATATTAATTTTTACATTATTTCTTTCACTATTAAGTGAAGCCAAGTTCGTTTGCAGTATGTATGTATTTGATAAAAAATAAAAACGCTTATATTGGTCTACTCATTTAACTCTTGGAGACATGATTCAATGAACACCATAAAGAGTATTGTAGAACACAAACGATTATCTTTAAATGATTAGAAAAATGAAGAACAGATATAACACTTAACTTTATGTTTTATTCAACAACCAGTTGGTGTTTAAAGAGCCCCTGTAAGTTTTTCGTCAGATTTACCCTTTCCTCTTCTTATACAAAAACAATTTTCAGCTATCAGTTTAGAAATGTTTTTTTTTGGTTTGTTTGATTTATATCAATTGTGGAAATTCTGTCCAAAACATGTAGGAAATTATCTGAAAGCAGTTTAAAATGAATAGGTAAATTCAACAAACTGATATCGGTCAAGTGAAAGCCATTTTTTATGAAACTTACAGGTGCAAAATGGCAGAGCAAAAATAAGATTCGACTTTTTAATTTTCAAGTAGTGTTCATGAGTCAAAATCTTGCTCTGCGTTTCATTAAATATTGTATTTGGATTTTAAGAAATAAAATATACAGCTATCTATCTATAAGTCCTCTTATCCAACTCAAACGTTGGACCCTGCATATAAATGAGGAATATAATGGTTCTTGTTTTTAAATAAACATGGATAACTTGACAATTTGGACATCTTTCCGCAAAAAGGACATGATTCATACTTTAATATTGTTGTAACTTCCTCTGAAAAAAACCAATCAAACTTGTTAAACCTCATCAAAATGTTTTTTAGACTTTTTTCCGCTCTGCATTAGAATTTATCGTAACGGCATCTATAAGAACTTTTTTTTATATCTTGAATTTTGAAAATGGGAAACTTAAGTTGTTAGTCTTCTTTAGTCCTACTTAATTCACTATTATGGTAAACTCATTAATTCCAAAAGATTTTGAAGGAGGGAGTAGTAATTTTAGATTCTGTAAGAAGCTTTGAAGGTTATGTCTCAAAAGGTTTAAACTTTATTTAATCAGCAAATTTAGGGGAGAAGGTCTTTTTATGACTCAGAACTTATTTGTACATACATACATAAGTAAATACATGTCTGTGAGAACATTGCAAGGTAAAATCTTAACAGCTAAAGAAAAAGAATTAAAAACAGTTAAGTAGTATTTTTTTCCAACCTTTCAATTAATCAAAATTGACATCTTTAAGTTTTTCCTTAATATTTGAATCAGTTATTTACAAATAAGATATTTAAACATTTATATAATATATATTAAATTTCACATATTGTGAATCATTGTTTAGGTTAAGCTTAACTTAAGAAAAACCGGTTTTTATTTAATACTCAAAACAAAAAAACATTGTTAGCATTCTAAATACACAACTTCGTGAGTATACACTTTTTAACTAAGTCTAATATAATCGATAATATTCTTTGTTATATATTACAAAATTAAATAATTCTGTAATGAATTTAAATAAATTTGCTAAAATAACGGTGACAACATCTTAACCATTTTGACCACCAACAAAAAGAAAGTTTAAAAAAGAAACGTTTGTTTTTTCGTTCACAATACCCAAACATCCATTAGATACACAGAAGAAAACCATCGGTGGCATAGACTAATTTATTCCAACAAGAGCCAACAACCAACCGCTAAATCGAATCCAAGATGAGGTCATAACTAATAATAAAACTGACTTGATGGTAGTGGGCTAAGAGAGAAACAGCTGGCTCGAAATTGAGTACACTTTTATTGGTTCGGGTAGCTCTCTTTTTTTGGTATTTTAGAATCCAAACGAAAAGAGATTGATCGACGATGACGATGGTGGTGGTGAAAGAAACAAATAAACAGCACCAGCCAGTCAGTTTCATTTACAAACCAAAACGTAGACGTTGGTAAAGGCAGTAGATGAGAAAGACTTTAAAGTTTGCAGATGAAATGCGCCCTCTCTTCCCGGAATATGAATTAACAACTACACGAACTCCATTATTAATCTCGTGCAGTGTTTATCCAACATTTGAATTGGCAGCTGTAGCTCTAGAAAAGGCGATAAGCTGCCTATGAATAAATAAGTATGCACATAGATTACGAGTATAATGTAGGTTTAGCAAGACTTGTAGCTGTATAGATGTTTGCTATTTATATATAGCTCTAGCGAGATATCGATTAAAAGCGAATAAATATACCATCACTAAAAATACACAATGCATAATGGGTGGCAAGGGGGGCTCGTTTGTTGGTTCGTTCACTCAACAAACTTGCCCAAGTACTTCAAAGTCTATCTGCGCTACCAACAATCCGCTGTCGTCGCCACACCGTCAAGCGATCCAACAGTATGCAGGAACTGAGCAATGTAAAAACATCATTTAATGATGTCATTGACAAAAGTAGACTTCTTATTATAAGCCAATCTAATATGCATTTCTTTTTAGTCTCTCAATAGGTTGATTTAGAACCGGCGCGCAGCAACGGTGACAACCATAATTCCAGAGGTTGAATTTAAAATGACCTGATGCCTTACTAGTCTCTCTTATGTGGCATTATAAAATAATCTAAAGGTTATCAAGCGGATTTCAACAATAAATGCGTACATATTTATATAGAGAAGATATAAAAATAAACTATTTGTAATTTGTCATGTCGCTATTTTTATTTTCTTAAAGGGAGGTGAAGTGAAATATAAAAGAAAAAATAAAACAAATTTTCATTTTCAGAGACAAAGAACAATCGAAATATACTGCACATCTTATATGTACATGCCCCGCCGAAAATGGGACATACAAAAGTAACAATTTCCGATGAACAAGGAAAACATCTTTTGTTAGTAAACAAAAATAAAAAAAAAAAAAATACGACGACGAACAACAACATTCACCGCAATGTCATGAGAAATAAAATGCATTCCACCGCACTTCCGTCTTGCATTGCATTAAGTTCATTGCAGACGCAATGTCGACTGCGGGGTGTTATGTGAAAAATATAATATTGTTGCGTATCGGCATACAGCAGCATTTAATTTGTGTTTATGGAATTATTTTTTTTGTTTTTTATTTAAATGAATGCATGTTTTTCAAAACTACTCAATAAAACCGATTGTCAATAGTTTTTTTCATAAGAAATCAAGGTCGTTCGTCAAGAAATCAAGGTTTTTTTCATTTTTGTTATGACGTTTTAATACTTTTAAGAGTGTTATAAAATATAAAAAAAATAGTAGTTAATGCAGACCATCGAATTATAGACGTTGTTTTGATAAAGATGATTGAGAATTTTTGTTCATACGAAAATTCGTTTTTGTAGCACTAATTTTCGATGATGTAAATTAATCGATAGTATCGCTTACAATTATGTATGTCTGTCTGTTGTAGTTCAGAAGGCAACCATCGATCATTGATAATTACAAAAAGTTATTATAAAACTCATTTCAACCCCGAAACCCACAAAAAATTAACGGTATGATGAAAACAGTGTTTTCTTCTAACTCATTGCAATGTTAAGTTTTATTAAAAAGAGATTGTCTAGATATATTTTGCCTATTTTTACTTGCGACTTATAGGTATAAGGCAAGTTATGCATTCGTAAAAAAAATCGAACTCGAGATTTTGATCAAAGTTGACATTACGATGATAGCGAAGACCAAAAAAGTGGGTCTGGCAATTCTGTCTGTCTGTCGGTTCGACTACCTACAGCTTAAACGGCTCGGCCGATTTTCTTCAAACTTGGTAGATATGGGTTTTAATTTTTCCCCCCACACGTTTTTTTTTTTAAGACCAAAAATAACGGTACCTGCCATACGATTTTTTTCGAAATTTTATAAATATTTTTTTTTCTCAAAAACTGTCCCACAGTATTTAAAAAAAAAATTGAAAAATTTGATTTAGTTAAAACTAGGCAATGGTTGAAAAAAAATTTCCAAAAATTTGTTATTTTTGGTAGCCCCCCTGGGTCCATTTTTTTTTGTTTTTAATTTTCTCGAAAACCGTACAACGGATTTAAATCATTTATTTATTCTAAGGCTCCTCCAAAGTTTGAATATTTTAACATATTCAAATTTTCAATTTTTTATTTTTTGGATTTTTAAAAAAATTTTCAAATTTTTTTTTTGGAAACTCAATATTTCGAAAACCCCATGCTCGATTTTTTTAAAACTTGCCAAATAAAAGTTTCTTAACATAATCTACAAGATTTGAGAAAAAAAAATTTGTTTTATCTAAAACTAACGGTACCTTCGATACAAAAGTTAAAAAATGGTTTTCGAAAATCGTATTTTTCTCGAAAACGGTTCCGAGAATTTTGCTAAAATTTTTTTTCTTTTGATTAATTTTTACGATCTATAATTTAATAAAAACAAATTTGAAATCTAGATATTACTGACTGTACCTACCATACAACGATTTTTTCGAATTTTGAATTTCTCATTATCGGCATAACGGACTTTAATGAAATTTTTTATAAAGAAGCTCCTAAAAAGTTTAAGAAACATTGTATTTCAAAACTTAAAAAAAAAATATATTTTTCAATTTTTGGAAAAGTCATTTTTTTTGTTGGAAAATTCGATATCTCAAGAACGGCTTAATATTTTTCTTGGAAATTTAACTCTCATTCGTACAATAACAAAAACTTAAAGTTGGTGTACCAATTTTTTTTGAATGTTTTAAAATTTTTTTGGATTATTATTTTTTTAAGGAACCACTACAATGACTTATAATTTTTGTTCTTGCATAAATTCATATTTGCATAGCATTCTGTCTTTATCTCTTATGTACTACTAAAAGAATTTAAAAAATTCATTTTATCCTTATGAACAGTTTTCTTTAATAACATTCGTTTTTTAATATTCCTAGTCTATTACATAGGAGCAAGTTCGTGCGACCCAGTCGTGCATTTTTTTTTTCGGATATTATCTGGATGTTTGTTTCGATTGTTATAAATAAGGGACCAGTATAACAATAGAAAAAAGAATGAAATCAATAAGGCCCGTCAAGGGCAAGGAAAAATAATAATTCATAATTATAAATATAAACTGATAAATAAAAAACAAATAAAAAATTGTTAAAATTAAATAAATTAAGAATAAAATAATACAAAGAAAAGAACCTACCCAATAAAATATCTTGCTTCAACTGTTGGTGCTTCTCGTGGGTTGTTAACATTTAAAGTTTGAGGCCGCACCGATGCCATAATAGCCGAAGTGGAACTGCTGCGGTATGTTGCTGTGGTCGTTGTTAGTATGCTGCACTCAGTAGTCGATCGAACAAGAGTATCGGAAGACTTGGTTTTTTTCGTCGATCCCATGACTTCTGTACTGAATTCAATTTAAAATTTATCACGATTTAAATTTTCAAATAATTAGCTCTGAAGGTGTTTACTATGTTCGTTGCAATGTTGAGTTCGAGTTTAAAAATTTAAATGCAATACTTTACGTGCAATAGCAGCAACAACAAGATTGCCTTGATTTAGGACTTTTCATATTTTGTATATGATTTTTTGTTCACTGTCTTCGAAGAAGATTAAAAATAAACATCAAATCACAGAATCACACTTCATCTTTTCAAAACAAAACGAAAACAATACTTCTTTCCCCGATGAAAATCTGTTGTATAAAAAAAAAAGAATACAAAATAAACATGTTTTTGTTCCGTCCACATATACGCAAAAGTAAATAAATTGCTTATTTGCCCGGTAGATAATTTAATTTTATATTTTTAGAAATGATCCACACGTTTCGGAAACACACTGTTCCAAGGTACAAAACACAGTCTCTCAGTTAGCGGCGCGTCAGTATAAATTTTATTGGGAGATTTTGTATATACGTGCTTTAAGCGTTAAAGCTACTTCTTTCTCTACCCTTCTTTCAATGATATAATATAAATGAATATGAGCTCAAGTCATTAAACACAAAACAAAATATATAAATAAATAACCTTTACAGAACAAAAACTAATAAAATAGGTTAATTCTTTTATTTGTAAATCCACCCAAATAAAGTTTATGAGCATAAAAAGAAATTAGAGTCGTAGAGTAGATACGTAGAAATTTAATTTCTGATTCGCCTGCCTTCATTTAATTTCACTCTAGACTGCAGTCAAATACGTCAGCACGTGTAATAATCCAAAATATCTTTTGAATTCCACTCACTCATACACTGGGGGTTAACATTAGAATTTCAGTCTATTTTGTTTATTAATATTTACACACAAGAAAAAATAAAAAACCTTCGCTTAAATATTTCCGATTAGTTGGGATGGTTTGTTTATAGACCGACGATTGTTCCACACACATAGAAGGTGCGCAGTAATAATAATAATTTTGGAAATTTTTTCTTGCTTTCTAAGAAATATAGAAACATAGGAGTTCATTCACGCGCGGAGATTCACGAAAGACTAACTTGTTCTGAATTTCTTAAAAGAGGAGAATTATGAACTCGTGTGTCGTGTCTAGTTGTCATTCTCGTTGTCGGCGTCGGATTCAAAAATCGACACTCTCTTAAAAAGCACAGTCTCAGCAAATAGTAGGTACAAGTCAACTAAGTGAGTAAAAAAGCTTAACGATTGGTTTGTGCTTTGTTATTATTAATTTCTTTACTTAAACGCACATAGATGTTCTGAAGTTATAAGTGGATAATCTGTATATCACAGTGATTGTAGATATGTTTATTCTTCTGTGTCTCTTATGTATGGGTTCAATGAAGTCTATTTGTTATGATTTCCGTTACGAATTTTATTGTGCTGAAACGAAACTCTTTAAATTTTTATGAATCATAAAAATACAAAAGTAAACAGTGCGTTTGGATTTAATTTAATATTAGTAAGACATTGAGTTTCTGTAGTTATTATATTACTTTTCTTTTGCGACCATATCAATGTTCCGGCTAGGGTTAACATTGCCAAGATACTACAGCTTGTTGCTGTACGTTCACTAATAATATTAATAATTTGAACCATAGACATGCTGGGTTTTCGAATGTAACCTGGACGATATGATGCAACATTTAGAAGCAGTTGGAAGACAGATAATACATAATTTCACAAGCCGCATCCAGTTATACTTGTGGGTATATAGAAAATAATGTGGCCTTAAGTGGGACCCACACTTCTAGGTGATCAACCTATAAATCTCAAAAAAATTTGACTGATCACGACGTTGGTCGTTATTGTTATTGTTTTTCTCGTTTTAAAATTAATTGTTTACCTTAAAACTTTCTCTCTCTGTTCTTTGGTGCAATTACCTAACTTAAGGCAAGGTTTCTACTAGTCCTTTTGCCATAATTGAAGAATTACCTATTTTTGCGTCCATCCTTAATATGGCAAGTGGAAAAGGTATACAAAATAGTTCTTTTTTAATTGACATACAGCTTTTACCAATTAAGAAAAAGTGATTTGCAAGAATTGTTAAGTTAATTTGTTTAGCAGTTTAGCTCAACATCGTTCTACATAAAAAAAAATCAATTTTAGTTAAAGTTAAATTGAAAATGAGTAATAAACGAACCAGGAGCGATTTCTTCCCTGATAGTTTAACTAACGAAAAATCTAATAAAACAAATCACAAGTAGACTAAAATAAAATAATAATTGAATTAAAAACTTGTATTCATTTATTAGGCAGACATATAAAACAGCAACTAAAAATTTGGGTATTCGACTCTTAAGAACAATTAATTTCATCGACATATAACTCGAAAATATTTCGACGTAAGATCTGTAAATGAATTTACAAACATAATTATCATGCCGTTTACGATTTCTTCTTCTGAATAGAATAGAAAAAATACTTCTGGATTTAAATTCAGAATTGAAACCAGAAGCACTATCACGCTCATATTTGGTTTCTTTGAGTTGTTCTTTTTTGGTTTTGTTAAATTCATTTACATAATAACAAACTACTTATTTAATAAAATTAAAACAAAAAACAGGGCAAATTAAGTGCTTGTACCTTTTTAGTGGTTGTGATAAAATTGCAAAAAACAAACACGAATAAAGCTATGTATATTACACTGCTGATCCGAATCAAAAAATATAAGCCCTTTTGGCTTATAGATAAAATTTATGACATAATCGTAGATAGTGTAAGTTATGACATTCGTTTTAATTAATCAGACGTGACTGTTGCACCCGCTTAAACAAATTGTTTAACTGGCTTTAAAAACGTTTACTTATGAGAGATTCATTAATAAAACAATAATGCTTTGATGTCATCGCTTGTTTAGTATTACAGCAAAGAACTCATACAATTAGATGACAAAAGAATCAATTTCAGGAAATTAGAAACAAATGAATCACATCGATGTTTATTTTTATTACAGGAGCATTTTTTCATTGGACCAACTATTTATTTGAATCGATGGGAGAAATCTACTTTAACATCTTCTACACTTAAGTTTCATTAAAATGATCTAATCTACCTATTTTTATGGCTCTAACCTCTAACTTTCACATTTTCTTTCTTTTGGGTGAAAGACTTGAGCGGATGCAGTCAGTGAGCCAATCATTGTTAAACAGAAGAGAAGAGTATTCATGAATGCACTATCAGACGAAAAAGTTAAAGTTCAACGACCAGGAACAAGTAAACTGTTAGTAATCAGGAGTAATTAAATGTTATTTCTTTTTAAACCTTTTTTGTTTGTAAATGACAAACAATTACAATAATAGATTTTCAATGTTTGAATATTCAAATTCAATCGTAGTTCCTACTAGCTGGTGACTAATCGATCGATGGTATCTTGAGTTCATGTTTTCTCTGATTTTGTGTTGAGTTCTCGATGAAGCACAAATACAAAATATTAAGCAAGCTGTTTTGGAAGATCAGGTCTAGTGTCTAGCTCTAACAAACAATAGCTGCTGGGTAGCATTCAACGAAATTACGTCATTCACTTAAAATAAACCTATGGTTCTTTTACGCAGAGTTCCCTCAACCAAGCAAAATAAAGAAAGAAAAAACCAAGAGCCCCTTACATACCTTAGAAATTGTTTTACCATTCTCATTTCATTTTTCACATTGCTCTCTATAATGAATAATCATACACAATTTGAACACTTTTTTTAAACAGACGATTATTATAGAGCAACACGACACAACACTTTAAAGCTAATTTACAATCATTGTTTTATTTTCAAAAATAATTTATGTATTTTAATAACGAAAAACACGAAAACAAATCAAGTATCTACCACAAACATCTGCGTACTGACTGACATTTAAAATGACAACTGGTTAAAGGAATGCGGTGTTTTCTATGTTATTTTTTATTTGTAGGTTGATCAACATGAGCCAGTGGTTCAGAGATGTAAGAGAGAAGCAAACCTGATATATTCATGCTTATCAGCAATCTGCTGAATAAAAAAAATCATTTAGGTTCGTATTCACCGAGCGCTCCTAAACGGCTCTTAACTTTACGAGGCTCTTAACTTGAAATTTCTGTGCGGTATTCACCAACCACTCGCAAGTGTTTTTCGAAGTTCGAAAATGAGAGCCACTCTCTCTTGTTCAGGCATACCCAAACTGTGAAATGTTGTGTAATGTTGGTCTTGACAGCAAATGGATACTCTTCTACTTGGCATTGCTCACATGGATTCGAGTCAAATGCGTGCGTGGCACACGCACAAGCGAACAAATTTTCGAAGAGAGCGCTCGTAAGTTAGGAGTGGTCGGAACCACTCCTAACTTTTAAGAGCGCTCGTAGATCTTCACTAATATTGCTTGGTGAATACGTTTATGAGCTTCTTAAGTTATGAGCGCTCGGTGAATACCGGCCTTAGTATTCCTCCAATTGTGAAACCTGCAATAACCTTAAGCAATATCGGTGTTTTTTTCCATCAACAATGTATTTTGTTTGTTGCGTTCGCCCTTTTAAAATAAATAAAATTTACATTTTTTCTATATATTTGGTGAGTTAAAACTTACACTATTGCTTTGAATTTCAATAACTGACTGACATTTTCCCGATCAAAACAATTAGGCCTATGAATTATAAAAGATTTCCACCTTAAAAGATCTGTTTTGATTGGTATTCAGAGGTTCGAACTTTTAAAAGTCTGTTATGCTGCTTCGAAAACAAGATCTGTTATGAAACTGAACTAATAGGCTTTTCACACCGAATTAAAATCTCGGATTTCAGCAACAAGATTACGAAATCTCATTGAAGCGTTCGCACTGAACAGAACCAGGATTTCATTTGACGTTTCTGTCCATTTATCCTGCTTTCTCGGATATAATTTATCTTCTCTCCTTCTCTCCCCACAATTCAAATTTCAAATAGTCACTCGAGCCTCGACTCCATTATCTGCTTTTTATCTACCTCTTCTCTTGCTGACAATTTGCTGACAAAGCAGAACATTTCTAAAGGTTTGTTTGTTTTGACAATCTTGTGTTTGAAAGTAGATTTTGTCGTAATCTAGTAGATTTGGAAATCTGAAAATGTATGGGAAATCTAGTAGATTTGGATGAGATTCTGAGAATTTTGCTCGAAATCTAGATTTTGATTTGGTGTGAAAAGCGTATAAATCTGTTATCATAATCAGCTGTGATTATGTAAAATATTTCATTTGACATAATTAAAATGGATGACGAACAAAAAAGAAAACTCTTATGCTAGGTGCGCACATTCAATTTTAAGTTGCACAACTGTTTGGTTGCTTATAGAAAACAGATGAACTATTTGATTGAATGTCTGCGCAGGTACATATAATTATATGTTACACAAAATAGAACTCATTTTGGGCAAATGTGTCAAAACACAAACTTTATAGTTGCTCGAACCAAGCAGTTGCGCAACTAAACATTGACAGCCTTATTTACTAACTCGTTTTAGCGACGGAGTAAAGTTACTTCAACTTTACAATGGCTCTGTTCCTGAAAACCTTATTTATAATGAAAATGCACGAGAAATAGCGGTAGAATAAGCTACAACTGGTTCATAGGAGGCTTAAGGGCGTTTTAGTATCTAAATGTCATTTTGAGATGACATCTTGTGAAATTTACAAAAAGGAGTGTAAGCAATTTTTTTTTCGTTTCTTACTAAGACAAAAAGGATAGATATTTTGCATTAATAAATTATTTATATTTTCCAAACGCTCTAAGGCTAGCCGCGCACTAGCAACTTTTAGTTGCCAAACTGTTTGGTTACTTATAGAAAACAGATGAACTGTTTGGTTGAATGTCCGTGAATTTGCAGATAATTATATGTTCAATAAAACGGCGAACTTATTTAAGGCAATCGTTTAGTTTGTGTCAAAACACAAACTTTTTAGTTGCTCGAACCAAGCAGTTTCGCAACTAAAAGTTGCTAGTGCGCGGCTAGCCTAACAGTTGTACGGTATTGGGGACGCAATGTGGTTGGTACATTCATTTATTGGATTCGAACTTTATACAATCCAATTTTAAATGTATCCAATTTTCAATATGCATACAATGATAATAAAATGAATAATAATAGAAATCAGCTGGGGTTTGCTTACGTGTATAATAACCAGAGTTTTAGGTTGGTGACTTTTTTTGGTAGTATATTTGACATAAGGAAGGCGTAGCTAAAACGGCTAAGAAATTATATTATAAATAAGGATTTGTTTGACGTGGCGTAAACCAGAAGTAAGTGCTTCGGCTCGGTTTAACTATTTCGAGATTGAACCCAGTATTAGTGAAAAATAATAAATAAGGCTGTGAATGTGCGCGCCTAGCCCTACACACTATTGGTATCCATACCATGGTACACGATTTTACCTCATATTTTTCTGGGAATACCATATGGTCATATTCTACTTATTTGTTTATATGATATGTGTTTTAATATATTTTCTTTCATTTGTTTTCCTTTAAGAACATTTCGTTGACGAAATAGAAGATAAATATTCATTTTTATTTGATGCACCTGTGTACTTATTGAAATCTTTTATGATAAAAGTTACAGAAGTTTGTCTTTTATTCTTTTATGATTTTTAACAGATTGCTGAATATCAAAAATGCGATTCGTAAAAGATTTTTTCTAGGTTCGAACGTTTGACAGTTCATAAAAGTTTTATTAGCAGATTTTATAACAGATTTTAGCATGCCGAATACCAAAATTATAATTCATGAAAGATTTGTTGACAGCTCAAACTTTTGTATGGAAATTCATAACAGAATAATAGAATAAAAGATCTCGCCGAATAGGCCTAAATGGCAGTAATAGTTCATGGGAAAAAGTTAATTCCCGATGAAAATGTTGGTATGGAAATTTTTTCTATCGAAAAAGCATTGCAGGTTTTAATCTTTCGAACAAGAGAAATAATTCCAGTCAAACTGATTTGCCGATAAGACTGATTAAATGATTGACTTTTTACTACGCCATGTTGTAGCATGCAGATGAAGAGCTCTTTTCTCCTCACCGACAGCGATTTCACCTATAAAAACGTCGCATTGAAAATTCAAATTCTAAGCAGATTGACGAGTAAAGCCAGATATACATTGTTCAAATGCATGACATGCACATGCAAATGTATTAGTGAAAAGTCCAGGTCTAGATTGGGCGTATGCTAGAAGCAAAATCAAAACCTTTGCATTTTATTTCATTCAAGCGTACTGCACTGAAATAGTGTATATGCAAGATTGATGATTGATCATGCATTTATTGGTTCATTTGCGTATAGTAAGTTGAAGAGATGAGAACACAGTGCAACATAAGGACAGATGCAATAATTAAATAGAACGTCCTCTCACCACACCGTTGATGTAATAATAAAAGATTGAAGACTCATGCTTGACATGTGTATAATGCAACTTTAATCACTTTAATTACTAATACACTTGCACGTGCATGTCATGCATTTGAACAATGAATATCTGGCTTAAGGCATAGAAATTAACTCAGTTATGTCAAATGTAAAACATATGATTTTAAGGGTATTCATGTAACGAGATAATTTTCCGCTTTGTAGAAAGATGTAACTTTCCGCAGCATGTTTTCATGAACACCTAAGAAATACTTGCGTAAATGTGGGAAATATTTTGTGAAATGTCAAATTAAAAGTTAGAATCCATACTTCTTTAGTTTATGAGATTTATTTCTGCACTTTCCGCAGCAAATTTGTAAGATAATTTTATGAGATTTGCAGAAACATTTTCCCATACAAATTTTGACAGCTCGTTTCTGTGTAGATAAAATTATCTGGTTTACGAGGGTTTTCCGCACTTACATGAATACCCTTTTTATTCATTCAATTAGGAATTTTACGATATTTTGTTTAATAAATTGCTTTTGACAATACCTAAAACAATGAAAATCCACCCAAAAAATTTAATCATTTCAATTATTGCTTGTACTTTAAAATTAATGAAGTTTTTATATTTTGTACATGCCGAAGTAAGCAATGGGTGAAATGACCTGCTACTATCGTCAAGGCACAAGAGGAGATATCGGGTGACTTACATTTGTTTATGGTTACTTTACTGAAAGTACAATGGTGTTTTCAATATTTTCCATACCTCTGCTATTTTTCAAAATTTTGCTTGCATTTGAGCAATATCTGTGCTTTACCAGTCAATTTTAGAATGTGAACTAATCCGGGATGAACTGGAGATGAGAGTTCAATTGAGAAACTATGGTTTTGGAATAATTAATTTCTGAAACAGATGTGCAGCATTTTGTATGCAGCGAAATTGAATTACACAGGTTCTTATGTGAGCTAATTCAGCTCATCGCTGCACGATGTCTAAAATCTAAAATAATTTATATCTGGCATTATCAAAAATGGCAGCATACTTTTGAAAAAAAATCATAAAATATTGACTGTTGACGTTTTCACATGTATTCTGGGTGCAGCGCCGTATGCATCGATGTGCGCAGACATGATGCACACTAGTAGAGCTATTTTCTTATTATACGAGGATGTTTTATTTTCCATTTATTTGCTCAGCAAACTTCGCATAAACTAAGTAGAGTAAAAAGTTTGGAAGAATGAATGCTTTTCACATGAACAAAGTTAACTTTTATCAAAAATCGCCGTTTAAAAGCAGCCATGCAGGAAAAAGGAATCGAAAAGACAAAGATTAAAAATTGTTTTCGTGTTAAAGCAGACTGCACACAAAAAGATCTATCCAATATTTTTCAAAATTAAATAAATAACCACATTTGGAATCTGGGGAGTAAATTCTCTATTTATCATTTTCTGCGCCTTTGTAAATACAAAATACCGTTATATCACATCCCTGCTCTACACTCTCTTACAAACATTCTGATATCCAACTCACTGAAAATGCGTTTCTTGCCATTGTGTTCGCCTGTCAAATTATTTCTTATTGGTGCGACAAAGAAAAGAAACTTCTTTTGATGATAACGAACTCGGAATCGGAAAAGATCGCTGGCGATCTTTTAATTCAATGTTCGAGTTCTGCTTAAGAAAAAAATATACATCAAAAATACAAACAATATATTTTATATAATAAAAAAAAAACACTAAATAATGATTGTAGTAAATCCCGAAAGGATTAATAAATAAATAAACATCGCGAATAAGTTAATTAATGTAAATTAATCGCATTAAAAAAAGTATATAAAAAAATACACTTTCTTGAACGTATTTGTGCTTACGTAGTATTAATAAAAAAAAGAACTAGGTGTAGTGAATAGAGTGATACTGATTTATTTACCCTTATCTCCATGTAGTAGTAAAATGGCTTAAATGGATATTATGAAAAAACCGATGACCCAACAAAATAAATATTAATAAATTCAAATTGTTAGCTAAAAAAATTCTTGTCAAGCATTCGATGATTTAAACTAATCAAATAAAAAGCCCTACCTTCTGTACTCGTATTCAACAGTTGGTCGATCTTCGTAGTAGTGCAACAATATTGCATGCATGGGACGACCACGGCGATGCTAGCTATTCCAATGTGTAAGTTTATAAATTTTTATTTATTTTTTTTTTTGTTATTGTACACGAAATCGCCACTCAATTGAAAGTGTTAGCGGGAAGACATCGCACAAACAGTGATATTGGAAGGTGAAAGGGGCGGGCGCGCATTGGAATGCCATGTTTATTTTATTAAAAATTATGAATACATTTTTTTTATTAATACACGTTATTTTGTTTGAGAGCTCGGGTATACTCGTACATTAAATAATCTTTTTTCGAAGTAAACTTGTACATTATTTGATTGTAATTTTTGTTCAACATTTTTTATACCGTTTTTTTTTTTTTAATTTAATTTAAATATATCGCTTGAGGAGCGAGAAGTGAGTATTCTTCCTTAATTGATGTGCATAATAATGATAAGGTTCGGTTGAAATGTTTTGAATCGCATAATAGATTCGGATAAATTACATACGTATTTTTAGAGAAGGTTTATCACATTAACCCTTCTAATATTTAATTATGTAGTTCTATATACAATTTGATTGAATCGTGGTGTTTTTAGTTTAATTAGATTTAGAAACTATGATTAGATTTAGGAAAAAGGTATCATGCCTTCATTAATAACATACATAAAAAGGTAGTTGCTACTTAATATTTGTTTAGGTAGGTGGCTATATACATATGAATGTATATATGTAGATATGTATGTACCTATATTTTGAAAATTGTTATCAAAGATCGTGAGTGTGTAGATAGGGATTTTTTCTGGAAAAAAATAAATAAAACGTCGTATGTTTTTGATCGGATGTATGACATTCATACGATATTGTGAGGCTTTTACTTTCAATAAGCAGATAAGCGTATGTATAATGGAAGAATTAACAAGATAAGTTTATTCTTATCAAACTTATGATGAATGATAGTGCTTCTACCTGCTTTTTTCGGAAAAAGAAACAAGATTTATCGTTCGATATAATCCTTGTATTTGTGTATGTTCAAAAATAAAACTTGAAATTATAAGAAAAGTTATTTCCTTATAACCAGAATTTTTTATAGCAAAATAAATTTAAAAAATATAATATTTTAATATAAATAATGAAAAGTCGATTAAAAATACTTTTTTAATAAAGCCCGATTCTAATAAAGTAGGGTTGTTACATACCTGTCCCCTATGGTTTTAAAAGCGGATTTTGTTGCTAACATATTTTAAGAATAGATAGGTACAAGAACATTGGATACACTGGTGTGATTTTTTAAATTTGTATTTAAATATTTAGTGTTCAACAAACACAATTTTTTCAAAATTATATAGGTATATAAATATGATTGTAAGTAAAGTAGGTACATAAATGTAAATATATTCATATGTAGGTAGCTCTAAATAAAAATGTTTTTTTTTTATATAAAAGTAATATAGGTATACAGAAATTTATAACTTAAAAAAACATTACACATCAAAACTTTCGAGAATAATTTGATTAATTTGATTTCAAAAAAGAGTTGCTGAAACTTTTTTAAATAATTTTTTTATTTACGCGGTAATATTAATTTAAACTTGGCGTACCAACAATTTTTCTTAAACATGGTTTAAAAATCGTATGCATATTTAAAAAAACCTGCTCCAATGGCCTTTTACGTCGACGTTATTATCAATTTCTTTTTATAAGTTTTATCTCTAGTTTTTGATAAAATTGAGAAATACATAAAAATGATTAATAAGGGTTTTCGATAAAATCAAAATAATCTTAATTAATATATACAAATTAGGATCTAGTCTGTTAAAACTTTGTTTTTGCAATTGATATTTTTGTAGTTTTAAAATTAGAAAAAATTGGAATAGATTCTTATTAAAAACAAAAAAAAATTTCATTTCATTATAGTACTATTTAAACCATTCTAAAATGAATTAAAATGAAGGACTCACAAGACAACCTCCCAAAGAATTTATGTGATCAAGATCAGAAACCAGATGTTATTCCAGAAATTGATTTAAAATATAAAGGTAAGTTTAGTAATTTTCATTTCTGCCATTTTCAATTCTTTCCTTTAATTTATATCAAACCAAAAACATAAATGTTTAAAGAAGAGCCAAGTTCTTACATATATGTATACCAAAACCTTTGTGTAACAAGTCAGACGTGAAAAGTACTAAGATCTAAAAGTACGCCAAGTTCTTACTTCATGAAGGTTTAATACCGAATATTTAAAGTAGAATAATATTGAAACAGCTACAATGTAATAGAGAAATTTTATTATTTAATGATTACTGACTATAATTGGATGGGTTCATTGGTCAAGTTTTTAAAACCTTTCGAAAAACTTGCCAAGTAAGCCCATCAAATTTTAGTCAGTAATCATTAAATAATAAAATTTCTTCTTATCCTGGCAAGATATCTAACACTAACACTAACATACCTACCTTAATTACAGCAATCGGAAGTGCTCCATATAAATTAAACATTTTCTCAGAAAGTGGGCGGATATCACGCCCCCAGAATGGAAAACCTCAATTTTTATTTTTGGTCCTTTATATCGTCGTCGTTCTATGAAAACTCCCTAAGTCCATTTTAAAAAAAAATGTGATTCTATTCTTATTTAATTCATTTCGGATAAACCATTTGCGAAAAAATTTATTGCACAATGGCTACGCCAAACCCATTTTATAATTGAAGCCTGAGATCGTGTTATTCTGATAATTTTTGGATTTTTTTATATTAATTTCCAAGTTTAAATGCAAATATCTCAAAACACAAAAAATGGACTTAGGGAGTTTTCATAGAACGACGACGATATGCAATTTGAGTCCTACCGTTCTACCAAATTTCATTGTTCTACTGCAATCGGAAGTGTGCCATATAATTTACATCATTTCTGAGGAAGTTGGCGGATACCACGCCCCTGAATGGAAAACCTCAATTTTTATTTTTGGTCCTTTATATGCAATTTGAGTCCTACCGTTCTACCAAATTTCATTGTTCTACTGCAATCGGAAGTGTGCCATATAATTTACATCAGTTCTGAGGAAGTGGGCGGATACCACGCCCCTGAATGGAAAACCTACATTTTTATTTTTGGTCCTTTATATGCAATTTGAGCCCTACCGTTTTACCAAATTTCATTGTTCTACTGCAATCGGAAGTGTGCATTATTTAATTTACTTCAGTTCTGAGAAAGTGGGTGGATACCACGCCCCTGAATGGAAAATCTCAAATTTTATATTTTTTTCTTTGTATGCAATTTAAGCCCTGCCACTTTACCAAATTTCATTGTTTTACAGCAGTCGGAAGTGCTCCATTCAACCAACACCAATTCGGAGAAAGTGGGCGGATACCACGCCCCCTGAATGGAAAACCTCAGTGTTTATTTTTGGTCCTTTATATGCAATTTAAGCCCTACCGGTTCACCAAATTTCATCGTTTTACAGCAGTCGGGAGTG
The DNA here is from genome assembly GCA_911387755.1 of Chrysotoxum bicinctum. Classification (NCBI taxonomy): domain Eukaryota; kingdom Metazoa; phylum Arthropoda; class Insecta; order Diptera; family Syrphidae; genus Chrysotoxum; species Chrysotoxum bicinctum. The sequence goes on along the minus strand of OU426988.1, from coordinate 301,771 downwards.
CTCCATTCAACCAACACCAATTCGGAGAAAGTGGGCGGATACCACGCCCTCTGAATGGAAAACTTCAAATTTTCGATTTTTTCCTCTGCTTGCATGACAAGACCTACCGCTGTGCAAAATTACAAGACTGTCGGGAATTGCTCCATAATTTTGATGATCTGTCAGTCAGACAGTGAGTCAGTCAGTTACGGTTTTTGTGAATTTTGAGGCCTTATATCTCAGGAACCGCTTATGCTAGAAAACTGAAATTTGGTGAGGCGCCTGTGCCTGACTAGCTTAGCAAATATTCGGAATTTTAAGTTTCTGACTTCATTGGTACTGAAGATAGGGAGGGGTCAAAAATCACCTGAGTTTGTTCCTGTAAAAATGGTGTAGTGCCAGAACTTGGTTGGGCACTACCGTGCCCTTTGATAAATACAAAATAATCACATGTGAACGACTCGACCGATTTGGCTATTTTGTGGCTGTGTTCGTTACTGTCAGGATAAGGTTTGTAGGGAAATTTTGTTTTGAAAATTAATCGGAAAAGTCGGAAGTTTCGATGTTTAAAAAATCTCAATAAAAATATATTATTTTCAATTTTCCTTTTAATGTTTGACTGACTGAATGACTGACTTGATGTTATTTATTTTACTTCCTATACAAACAAACTTTTAAACTCTGTTGTTTATTTTTGCACAAAATGCTATCCATGGAAAACATATCGCAATCAAGAACTGAAATTTATTTTCCTTCTCATTAAATAAAAGCTAAAAGTTAAGTTCAAAGACTTACGTGTTTATAAAGTTGACAAATTTTATTTTTAAGTTTTATAAGCGTTCTTTTATTTGTGTATATCTGAGAATTGTCATAATTTGGTTGAATTATTAAAAAAAAACTGAGCTAAAAGTAACCCCGTAAGTATAGTTGAATAGATATTGTATATATAGAACATGCTTACTCCTTAACAGATGTATGAACCCTTCGCTTACTAATCAACGCAGGTCGAGTTCGTCTGATAACCTATGCAGAATTTTCCATATTTATTCTTCAATTTTGTTTTTCATTTCTATATTTGTTTTTGTTTTATTTTCTGTTTTGCTATTCACATAACCTACACTTTGATAGTACCACCCCTGCAATAAAACGAAAAACAAAAATAAATTGCCTTCATTATTGTGGAGGCGGAATTATAGAAGATAGTGAAGTGAGCGTCAGCCTATTACGAATTCAAGTTTCGGTTAAGTTCGATGAGGCATTTAAGTCGTATTGACTGGATTGTTGATCCACTCTTTAAATCTTGGATGTCTTTAATACGTTGTTGGACTGCAAGAAGTAATTTCAAAAATTGTCTGTTAGGATTTAATTTTATTTTTATTCAGAATAAACAGTTTTTAGAGGCTCTGAAAAGAAGATATAGCCTGACAAATTCATATTCATACAACTGGTATTTTCAAAAATTGCCAACGAAAGCAAAAGATTTCCCCCCAAAAAAAGTAAAAGGCATTGAACATTTTTCTTACTGCAGATGAGCTGTTAATGGTTTGGCAAAAATCAAATACTTTTTTTAAATATCCAATTTATTCAATGAAGCTTGGACCAAACTCGGCAAAGGGTTAGGGTAGTGATATTATTGAGCGAATTTCAGACCACAGAAAATAAATCGCACCTGTGAAGCAGAATTCGGAACAAAAGCAGAGCCGTCCACATTCATCCAATGCTACGTCGAGGAAGTCTATATTTTCAAAATATCTCGTGTATTGTCGAACTTTTTTTTCACAGTTTTATAGCTATTATACAGGGTGATTGGCATAAGGTGTGACAAAAAGCTAGGGCGTGTAGGTTGGACTTAGACAAGAAAAAAATCGTATGGGAAGGGGGGGTCTATTTCCCCCCGTTTAGGCGGGAGGGGCCTTAAAACAGAAAAAAAATTATTAGAAAATAACGGTGATACCTACAGAGTAATGCTATGGTATTTTGAAAAGCCAGAAATACATTCTTTAATTTTGTTTTCAAATAAAGTTGTTCGAGTGAATAGTTTTTGAAAAATTAATTTTCAAAATCAAAATTTTGAAAAAAAAAAAATGAAAAATTTTTTTTTTAAACAATTTTTTTTCAAAATTTTACGTAATTAAGTATTATTTTTTTATTCAATATTCAATGCTCATATTAATTTTTGATCAAACACAAAAAACCGGATGTCAAAATGTTTTGTAGTTTTTGAGAAAATCAAAAATAAGAAAAACTACTTTTGTTCTAAGAAAAGCTTTTTATTTTAGTTTTTATACGTTTTTGGATTCTTAGGTGAATTTACGATTGAAAGGATTAACTTTCTTTTTACTATTTTTTTAATTATCGTCTTATAAACATACAATAATGTGACAAAGTACTGGATTAACCATATTTCACACATTTTTTCATTGAGAACACCTGCGTGAGAGCATTGGTTTAAAATTGACCTGCCACTTTTTTATTATGGTGGGGTCGGCTTGGCGTAGGTGCATTTACGAAAGAAAGGATTAACTTTTTTTTTTAATTTTTTTATTATCAGTCTTATAAGCATACAATAAAGTGACAAAGTACTGGATTAACACATTTTTTCATTGAGAACACCTGCGTGAGAGCATTGGATTAATATTAACCTGCGAATGTTTTTCAAATAATTTTTTGTAATAAGCTTTAGTTAAAAAATTGTTAAAAATTTAAATAAACAATAATTATGTATTTTATTTAAATATGCATGTATTTCTTATTGATTTCTAATTGATTTCAAGATTCAGGAACATTCTTGTTCTTATTTCGCAATTGCACTTTTCTGTCACTAGTTAGGGCGTGTAACGTTGCATTACTTAAAAAACATTCGCAGGTCAATATTAATCCAATGCTCTCAGGCAGGTGTTCTCAATGAAAAAAATGTGTGAAATATGGTTAATCCAGTACTTTGTCACATTATTGTATGTTTATAAGACGATAATTAAAAAAATAGTAAAAAGAAAGTTAATCTTTTCAATCGTAAATTCACCTAAGAATCCAAAAACGTATAAAAACTAAAATAAAAGGCTTTTCTTAGAACAAAAGTAGTTTTTCTTATTTTTGATTTTCTCAAAAACTACAAAACATTTTGACATCCGGTTTTTTGTGTTTGATCAAAAATTAATATGAGCATTGAATATTGAATAAAAAAATAATACTTAATTACGTAAAATTTTGAAAAAAATTTGTTTAAAAAAAAATTTTTTCATTTTTTTTTCAAAATTTTGATTTTGAAAATTAATTTTTCAAAAACTATTCACTCGAACAACTTTATTTGAAAACAAAATTAAAGAATGTATTTCTGGCTTTTCAAAATACCATAGCATTACTCTGTAGGTATCACCGTTATTTTCTAATAATTTTTTTTCTGTTTTAAGTGATTTTTTTCTTAAATTGCCCCTCCCGCCTAAACGGGGGGAAATAGACCCCCCCCCCTCCCATACGATTTTTTTCTTGTCTAAGTCCAACCTACACGCCCTAGCTTTTTGTCACACCTTATGCCAATCACCCTGTATACACTGCCGGTCATAAGGTTAGAAGCAGGCATTTTTGAGAAGTAAAATCGACATTTCTCCGTTACATGATGGATTAGAAGAAAACAACTATGGTAAATGAGAGACTAACAACAAAATATAAAATTTGGGTATAAGAGAGATTTAGCTAACGGAACTTTTATGACAAATTGTAAAGTGAGTCAAGAATATGCGAAAATAAATCGGGTCATTAGATTAGGAGCATTGAACAAATCAACGTTGTTTTGTGAAGTGAATAAATTTATGTTCGGCTTAAACGGTACATTTTATAAATTAATTGTTCTTGATTGAGTGTTAATTAAAATGGGCAAGAAAAAATGTTTGACAGTGGAGGAAAGGGCAAGAATTGATGTTTATTGCTCTGAAGGTCTTTTATGCCGTGCTATAGCCCGAAAAATAAATCGAAGTGATCATTGTGTCAGCAATTATTTAAAAAATCCATCGTCTTACTCAAAAAATTATAAAGGAAACACTTCCTCTGCCTTAACACTTCGCGGAACGCGAAGTATCCTTAGAATAGCGTCAAATTCAGCTTTATCGGCAGCTAAAATAAGGGAGAAAGCTAATGTTAAGGCCAGCTTGTCCACTGTTAAACGCACGATTCGCCATGCTTAGCACTTAAAGCGCCTGAAGCTTAAAAAAAAACCACCACTTAATGACGCAAGGAAGAAGCAACGCTTGTGTTTCGCGAAAGATCACATGAGCTGGGATGTGCAAAATGGAATGACCACAAATGATTGGCGGAAGGTTATTTTTTCCGACGAAAAAAAAATTTAACCTAGATGGGCCAGATGGTTATAATTATTATTTCCATGACCTGAGGAAAGAGGAGCGGTTTTTAAACCGTCACCATAGCAGAGAAGGAGGCGTTATGGTCTGGGGCTCAATTTCATTTTATGGCGCTATAGACTTGGTAGTCCAAGATACCAAAATGACTGGGAAAACCTACAAAGCCTTGCTTGAATCAGTATTCCCCAAAATTAGCGAGGTGTTTGGACCAATTCCATGGATTTTTCAGCAGGACAGCGCTCCAATACACGCAGCCCGAGAGGTAAAATCCTTCATTGCGAACCAAAACGTCCACTTGCTGCCTTGGCCACCATATTCCCCGGACCTAAACATAATTGAAAATGTGTGGGGCTGGCTTACACGTAAGGTATATGAGGGAGGGAAGCAATACGATGACAAGGAAGCGCTAATTCATGGTATCAAATTGGCCTGGAGTGAGATTTCACTGGACTACTTGGAATCTCTTTATAAATCCTTAAAAGATAGAATTTTTGAAGTTATTTTGAAGGCTGGTGGCAGCACACATTATTAAAAATCTAATAAAAGCTAAAATAAATAACAAATTATAAATAACTGCATTTTATTTTCATTTATTTGATGTGCTTCTAATCTAATGACCCGATTTATTTTCGCATATTATTGACTCACTTTACAATTTGTCATAAAAGCTCCGTTAGCTTAATCTTTCCTATACCCAAATTTTATATTTTGTTCTTAACAAAATAGTCTTTCGTTTACCATAGTTGTTTTTTTCTAATCCATCATGTAACGGGAGAAATGTCGATTTTACTTCTCAAAAATGCCTGCTTCTAACCTTTTGACCGGCAGTGTACGTCCTAAAAATACCGATCTTCAGCTAAACAATGAGCCTTCTAGTGTTTCTTATAAACATCTTGATACATTTTTGCGAAAGTTATGAATGGTCTCTTTCTAGATCCTGTAGAAGACAAGTTGGGGCCTCTTACTGCAAACGTTAATTTATTGCTTGAAAACGCTTTAGTTTAATATAAATAATTGTTCTATTACAAAAATGTCTTCTGGTTTTGCCTGGAAAGCTAAGGGCAATCAAATGTGTTAAAATTCTGGGGACATGTCCACGTTTGTTCTCCAGCTCCTCAATTAAGGTTTAAAAAAAAAATCAAACTTCTGCAAAGATTACAAGAGGTGCGCTTCGAGAGCCTAAAAATATAAATGTAAAATATCCACCGTCAAGGTAGACATGCCCGCTTTTGTTCTCCAGCTCCTCAATTAAGGTTTCAAAAAAATGTATCTTTCTACCAAAAAAATGACACAAAGCATATTAATTAAATCAGTGACTTTAGGAAGTGACCATTACAAATGCAAATTTTAAATAAGAAGTTGTTGGAATGAGGCAAAATTAAAAGAAAAAGGAGAAAGAATTTTCAAAATGTTTGGTAAATAGAATACAAAATGGCAATAAGGTTTTGTATAACAATGAGTTTTTCGAAAATTAGGTAGTCAGCGAAAAAAAAAATAAATAAATAACGATTTACTCGAAGAAGTCAGAAACGGTTGGAAAGATTCAAAACATTGCTTTAAGTTATTTTAAATGTATATTTAAAAAAATCAGGTTTTTAGCCAGATTGTGCTCAACATAATTTAAATTATAAAGTACTTCTTTTCATTAAGCCTCCCCAAAAAAATTCATGTGGTTTATATTAAGTTTGAACTATATATGAATCACACACAGATTGGAATCCCATATTTTAACACCTTAAAACATATGTAAGTACTCCTCAAATGACAATCCTCCAAGTGTATTGCTTGTCATGAAAAAGTTGTTCTCCTCTATGACATTCGGATTCGTCAGAAAATTGCAGGTCCTCTTCGTTCACCTCGACACACAGGCAGGAATGGTTCAGAGTTGAAAGTTACTGTGCCCCGATTCGTCGCCAGTTGCCACCACATTTATGTGTTTTTTTTTTACTTTCGCCTATCGTCTTTAAAACAAGTTCTAAATTTGAACTATCTTTGGTTGATTTGACCCAAAAATCCCTAATATTTCAAAGAAAATCGGTCGTGTCAACTGTGCTTCTCTTCACAATTATTCAAATCGATAAAGTAATAAACAACATACAACATTTTAATCTATACAAGTTTTTTAGATTGCAAATGCGTATTAATTAATTGGCTATCGATAATTGCCACTTGTAATTGTTGTAAATTGTGACTATGTTATAAATTAATGCATATGGCTTAAAACAAACAAAAAATAAGAAAACAACTTTTTTTTATTGTTATCCAATCAAGTCAAGCAATCCAATTTACAACTTTTCAATATAAGCTCTAATTGCAACGTGTCCCAATTAGATATTATTTTTTTATGAATGTAACTGGATTTTTTAACAATAGGTAAAGATAGATTTTTCAAATAAATGATATGCACTAAATTAGAAGAATTTCGTATTCTAGGTTGCTCTAATAGCTCCAGTGACTTGAATTGTGAAATATTTAAATATTTCAATATAATACGAGAATGGAAGAAGTATAAAATTGTTTAATACAAAGTTATAATTTTCAAAGAATTATTTCGAGGTAAAGATAAGATATAACTACACAATCTGATTTTTTCTATTAATGTAATTACATACATCGCAATCATATATACATATATACATATATTCAGTTCGCTTACTTAAATCTTATAAATTAATTTTGAAGAAAATTTATGATCAAGCTTATTGTAAGAGCAGAATCAATGAGTGATACAAATTGGATCTTCCATATTAATGCAGTTTTTCATTGGTAAATTCAGATTCCAATTCCAAAATTGTTTTTTTTTGCCGTTGTATTCGTGTGATTTCTGTCTGTCATTATTTTAAAGAAATCTTCATTTGTGTTTATGTACTTTCAGTAGCGAAATATGAGTTTGATGAATCAACCAAATATTTTAAACTGCTTTCACTTCTTATTTCAAATAATTTCCTTCTTACTTTAAACATATAATTTTCACAATATTGAAATAAAATAAACAAACCTAAACTAGATGACAGTTGAAAAAAGTTTTAGTTTTAGTACGCGGAGGGATAAATCGGCCAAGGAATTAAATTTTCAAAAATTAATCGACAGATCCAAATACAAAATAAATTGATTTATTTAACCAATGTGATATGTTTGACATTTCTCCTCTCCACTTTTCACTTGCAGCCAAAACTTCTTCTTTATTCTTTTGTAGCAAGTCTTTAAACCTTCACTTATTTTTTTTAAGAATAAGTTGCCCTTATACAATAATATTTTTATGATAAATCAGAATTATATCGCAACAGAATTTTACAAGTGGTTTCTAAATAGCCTTATATTTTCTAATTCTAGACAAGATCCTTTGATAACGTTTATAACAAAAATTCTGAGTAATCACAAGGATATATATAAACGATTATATTTTATGGTGTTGCTCGTTAGAGAACAAAGTTCATATTGAACAATGTCGTCATTCCTCGAAATGCTATACAAATCTAAATTATATTGATCTTTGCAGCGCGCGTCACAGTTTGCGTTAACATCTTCAACTTCACAATTGAGTTACCTAGAATCAGGAATTACTATATTTTTTTATTAATTGTTAATCAATAATGACAATTGTTTTTATGTATGTATGTATATACCTTTTTGGGTCGAAACTTTTCTCTCAGTCTCGGTTATGCATGGCAGCCTGACTCTTTGATAAGCAAGTTTGATACCGAGAGGGCTATGAATGTACGTATATATAGAGAACTAAGCAAGGCAAGAGCGAAGAATAATATTAAATAAAATCAAAATCAAATACACTCGCGTTCGGCTCGGCGTTGTGTTGTAGATAGATTAGGTGCGACAAATATTATGTCTACACAATCTTCCGCTCCGGCATAGGGGCTGAGGCAGTACTTGATCAATACAAACGCATTATACTGTGCCGTGCTTGATATAGCTATAGTCACCTTTATCTCAGCGTAACTATGCTGAGTGTAGATCATTACAGTCGTCAACGTCGTCTTTGAGTACCTTTAGCTCTATAACTAAATAATCATTACTTAGCAAATGGTGATAACAGTGGTTTTAACGATTTATTGGCTCTTATACTCTTTCTAATGTGACATTGTTGTTGTATAAAGCATACAATTTTAATTTTTGTATTTCCATTTTTGCTTGATTTTCCCTCATTCAGCTCTCTCGGTTTTACTTACGAAAATTCTAAGACAGTTAGTCCAGAGATATTTGTTTAGTCGGTTCGATATTAAAGCTACTAAGTCTTTATAGTAACACTATCGATCTTTTAGCCGCTTTTTATGGATATACGGGCAAATGACAAAGTTTGATATGATATTATATCAGTAGTATTGCAGTTCTTTAGTGATGACAGTAAAATACGGAAAATATTATATTTTCTTTATTTATTTTAGCATTATCAGTGTATCAGGGGTTTTAACACATTTTAAGACGTTTCAATTGACCACCTGAGTGAATTTTTTTTTTAATTTATGTGCTATTTGTAAATAAAGAAACACCTATTGTATAAATATATCTATTTTATATACTGAAATATCTATTTATAATGCTCAGAATGAAAAGTGAAATTATGCCGCCAAGTGGTTTTGACGATTCCTATAGCATATTGTCGAATCATTTGGATGAGAATTTTTTTAGTATGATTGGAGGTAAGTTATTTTTTTTTTGTATTGTGTATCTTTTATTTATATTTACTAGAATGTCGAAATAAAATGACTGATATAAATTTGATTATGATGACATTTAGGCAGAGCAACACCTTTATATAGAAATGATGTTTTGTTCAATTATTAGTAAATAAATATTGGCTAATTTTGGTTTATAACTTCTCCATTCAGTGCAATAAGAATACTTCGCAAATAAAGAAAACATTTTTGTTCTTGTCAATGAGGCTTAGAATATTTTAACGATCATGTACGAACAACATCTAAGCAAATTAAATAAATACTAAAAACTTGAAAATAACTTCAAAAAATTAATTAAGATGAAAGTAGAAGGTCTTTTTTTTAACCGAAATTTGAGTTCTAGAGAAGTTTATGATAAGCCTGGTGAAGCAGTCTTCTTTTCCCTGAGTAATAAATCGATTATAGACATGCATTTGAAATCGAGATAACTTTATTAATTTCTATCCGAAACATTATTCACAATTTTAAATCCAAGGTTTAGTCAATATCGTTTATTATTTTTAGCGTTTTTTTTTTTAATATTTCAGTTGGAAATACATTTTTCCTTGAGTAACAGTGTTGTAGCTATTTTAAATTTGTTTTTCATGAAAAGCATCCGTATTTTTGTTTTTTAGAAGGCAATATCCAAAATTGTTCATTTTGATTTGTGATTGCGCTACACAAAAAATAATATTTTATCAACCAGAAGTCAATCCTATTGTTCAAATACGTAATTAGTTATAATTCGTTGAAAATTTAAAATAAAAAACATCATTATATTAAAATGTTCTTGTCAAAGACGAAAAATTTGGGTTATACATATTCGCAAAAAAATAAAATGATTAAATCTTTAATTAAAAAATAAAAACTATAAACTGTGCTCAAACGATGACAAAAAATTATCGTAACTAATAAATTGCACTTAATCCTATACTAATCTAACTAGCTGAAGTATGCATTTATTCAGTTCTATTTAGCTTATTAAACTCGTATATATCAAGTACAATAACTTATGATTCATCAAAATAATTGGCCTTAAGGCGGTTATTATTGAGCGTTAATAAAGATAGGAGGATCATATAGAGCGTATAAGATTTATGAGTGTAAGGATCATTCTCATGATAGAGATCTTTCGAGAAATTTGTTCAAAAATTTTCGAAATTAACGCAAACATTTTCGCATGCTTTAATTTAAAATATGTAACCAACGGAAACACTTATTTTAAAATTCTTGTTTTATATTAAAAAACTGTATTCGTCAACTTCTCGTTACAAATAAGTTCTTAAAACTAGAACTTAAAGTTATTATTGACAAATAATAAATTATATATATGTACATATGTATATACATATGTACATACATATATTATTATATGTATAAATCATTCTCGAATATTTGAGTTTGCATTCAAATTGAAAAATTTCATTTTCTTTTAAAATAATAATAATATGCTCATACAAAATAAGGATATACCGACTTTACCAAGGATAAACACATTCACAAAAAGGGAGAACAAATTCTTATACATTCTTGTATCATACCTCCGCGAAACGAAACAACGTTGGGAAATGTTGAAAACTTATTTCCAAAGTGAGTCCTGTGTAGCCCAAATAGTGGATTATTTGAAAAGAAGTTTTGGCCGAAATGAAGCACCCATCGCGCCTGCTTTAAGAAAGTTTGTGCAAAAAGTTCCTGACGCTGTTATGCTAGTGGACAACACTCATGGACACCGTCGTCGTACAGTGCGCATAGACGAGAATATGGGTGCTGTAGCCGAGAGTGTGAGACACAATTCACGAACATCAACTCGCCATCGATCTCAACAGCTTAACCTGAGGAGAATTCTGCGTTGATTTCCGCTTGAACGACTTGTTCCATAATTAATGGGAATGTTTGCTCTAATAAAGCCATAATACATGGAAAAATTTGATTTTGTTTATTTTATTGCATTTAAAAAAACTTGTGGCTTACCCTCTATGTACGTATGTTTGCGCTGCCATAAATTTGTAAAACGTTTCTACAATATTTCGTGAACGGTTCATCGCCCAAAAAAAAATGATTATGATCTTTTTTTAAAGCAAATTTAATTGTCTTTCTTATCTATAATATGTTTTCTTTGGGTTTATAATCAAACTCGGTGTAATAGATAATAATAAATTTGAGTCGCAAAAGCTCGTCAAAGACCAGACTCGAAACCGTTACTGTTTGTGTGTCGTCGGCAGGTATGGAGGGAGCACACAATGAGAAGCACTTTTTTATGACCAGAGATATTTTAGGAAGATTTGTCACTTCCTTGCAAAAGCAGTAACTCTGAAAAAAACCCTTTTGTTTTTACGTCGTCGCAGCGTGACAGTCTAACGCACTTCCCTTAAATCAAACGGTATTTCATACAAAATTAAAAAAAAAAAACATAGGTACCTACTGTTCGTTATCCTTTTAATAAGATTAAAAATTGAATTATTTTTCATAAATCGCAAAAAAGAATTATTATTAATACATAATGTATGAACATAAACGGTATTGTTTATCTAATGCCCTTGTGTATTTTATTGAATATAAATTGTGTAGGTACTCTATAGCGGTTGGATTTACAGTCTTCTGATTACTTATCTTTCATTAAAAAAAAAATGTTATTTCTCATAATCTCGGTTCGATAAGCTTTCCTTTTTTGAATTTTTAATAATTTATTAAAAAAAAAGATAAATAATATAAAAATGTTTTTGATCAATGTAAATCGCTATTTTAAAGTATCCAGTCATATACATAAAAAAAATACATGCATACAATATATAAGAGACAATTTAATGAGCGGTAGTTAGATGATAATGACCATTTGAATATAAAAAACAACAGCCACACTGGTCTGGGGCATGCAAATGACAAAAAGTAGTCGTCGAGAGCAAAACAACAAAAAAAAAACACGAAATAAGTGCAGTTGAACTTTTTTGCCATGAAGCTATTTGAAATTAAAATATAATTGTTGACTTAATATACCTATTTGCCAGTTAAAATGTACATAGATATGAAGAGACGTCTGAGACCCGCAAAATATAAATGTATAGGAACGCATATACAATTCACCATAAGTAAGTGTTTTGTGTCGATTTGAGCTATTCCCTTGAACTGGCCTAGTGTTAAACGCCAGTTTTTTTTTTAATTCAATGTTTTTTCTTAAATTATCTCTTTAATGTAGAATAATGTTTTTGTACAATAATTTCAAGAAATTTATTCCAAACATAGGGAAATCTTATTTATATTTTTATGTACATACATACATATGTATTTTTTTTGTTCTGCTTGACATCAAATCAGTTCAATACGACTAATAAAAATGCAAACAATAAAAAATGTAATCTTGTAGACTATAATTATTATACCAAGAGAGTACATATAGAGGTATGGCTTTTGAAGTCAGCAATTTCATTGCTGTAATTTTGATCTTTGACACGCATTCCCTCCTCGCTATTGTTTGTCTAAAAAAAATTGAGTCATTTGATTCGTATACAACTTCTCCACTCTGCGTGATATTCCTTTCTTACAGCATTATTATGATAAGGGTAAACAATTGTTTTGTCTACAAATGTCAAACTCAACAAAAACAAAAACTGGTCTAGACTCAGCGAATTTTGTATGTCTTTGCGAGTATTCCCGATGGCTTTATCAAATATTATTGTGATTAAATATTCATATGTATGTACAGTGTAGTGTGTGCGTTATGGAGGCCAAACTTCAATTTATGATTCTTTTTAGATCAGCAAAAAGGAGGAATTACTCAAATACACAAATGTGGATTAAAGTGTGTTGATGGAAATGCAATGTAAATCTTTTGAGTGATTAACACTGATGTGACTCATAAACCTTTAATTATTTATTCTCATATGTATGTATGTAGGTAGTGACTCAAGTCACACAGTCTGAGCGCTTGGAAAATGGGTAATAACTGAAGACACCGATGCACATTAGTTTTGCAATTCAAAATATTATAAATGTTAAGGAAAAATATTTCAGTTAGGAATTCTACATTCATGTTCTTGCGTTATCCATTTCTTTATCATATGTTCGAAATTGGACTCGCAAATGAACGGATTAGAACCTAGAAGCGCAAGTGGTTGTTTTTAAATTGGCAACACTGTTTTTGTGACAGACTATTTTCAGTTTTCGTTTGTTTGGCAATTATAATCCATCGCAATTGGAGCGGTGATTATCCACAATCCACTAGCCATTGTCGAAACATCATTACATATAGAAACAGTCACGGGTGTATAATTCGACATGCTTTTGAACACTTTTCTCTAATTACATACATCCATATGTTTATATATACAATATTCAATTCCAAATTTCGTGTACAACAAGTACGTGCGATCAAGTCGTAATATGAAGATTAGGAACATTTACGGGAAAATGGGGAACTTTTCGAAATATGTAAGGGGAGGCAAATTAATTTTGTTAAAAATGGAGAAATTTTTTTGAAAGCCTAGGGAAATTTGTTCTATTTATCTCTTCTAACTCTTCTGAATTTTGTCCAAAAGATCTTAGTGTGTGTTGAACGACTGAATAATGCTTTGGATTATATTTTAATTTGACGAGCTTATCATAAGCTACCGTATCTTAAGAAGATTTTTCGATAGAAAATACACGCATTTTTGATAAGAGAGCTTGATTTAATTTCGAATAGTTATTATGATTTTGAAAAATTGCAATTGATCACGGTATTAAACATTTGAGTACGGAAAAAAAATAAAACAAAATTAGCAGGTACATATATTTAAAAACAACGTGTCAAACAAACTAAACCAAGGCCATTGCACTACGAGTAGCTAAAGACATTAACCATGTTTTAAAGGGATTCCAATCAAACTTTAATTTATCTAAGAAAAAAAAATTATTTTGTTCACATGGAGGTGTGGCAAACAGCCAATTAAAACTAGACAAATAAATTATTTTTTTTGGAAATTAATTCTGATAAGCAACGTATACAATATAACCATTTTAAACTGTATCTATTTTATTGTAAATGCCAACTGATGAACTCGTCTGGGTCAGAGAATCAGGTTAAAGATCGTCGTCAACAAGACCTTAGGCGATAACATTATTTTTTGCACATGAACTGAGACTGAGACAATGTCAAGTCGCAAGTCATTCGAAAAGATAAGAAATTTGAAAAAAACAAGTTTTATTTATGCATTTTTAGAATAATTAAAAAAAATTAAAAATTTATTTTTAACCAAGAAAAGAAATAAAAGTATTCTACATTGTTCAGCTTTTGTTCGACTTTCGAATCTTTTATAATTTTTTTTGTCCATGCTTTTTTAAACTGTAATAATTTTCGTACCATAAAATCTCCGATTAGGGCTATTTGATTTTAGTATAAGGGGTTTTGATATAATTTATAAATTTGTTTTGACAACTTAATTGTAAAATCGAAATACACTTGGGCCCAGAAGGCTTGCAAACAAATTAAAAATAAACTATATACCCACAGATCTTAAATTCACATTAAGAAAAATAACGGATCAGAAAAGTATGGAAGTTGATTCAAGTTATAATATTATAATCTATAATAATAATCTTTTTTGCAAACAAGTAAAATTGGTAATTATGTATTTTAAATGCCATTAAAACCATACTAATTAGCTTTTCTACTACTACTAGAATAAACCCAGAAAAAACAAATGGAGCTATTATACCTACGAAATTAATGCTTAAAGAAAAACAATACTTTTATAAATTACCATAGTAAAACATAAATTCTAATATGGGTTTTTTAATAGTTAAAAATCAAGATAAATAATTATACCTAATACCTAAGTAAATACTACATACATAATGTACATACATATGTATAATTTGTGTCTTCTATGTTATTTTTATTTTCAGATGCAGAAAATCATATATTAAATAGTAGTAATGGCGGAGGAAGCAGTCAATCGGCACCTAGTCCAATTGATCAAAACCTAAGTCCAACACTTAGTCCTGGAAGCAGCAGTACTGTAGCAGGCAATAATAGTACTTTTTTGCAAAACAATTCACAAACCGCAACAGTTTGTGCGATATGTGGCGACCGAGCAACTGGCAAACATTATGGGGCGTCTAGCTGTGATGGTTGCAAAGGATTCTTCCGACGAAGTGTTCGAAAAAACCACCTTTACACATGCAGGTAAAATAATTTTCGAAATTTGATTATCTTCAAAAGACAGATTCCATCTGATTTATGTAAATAGATGAATAAAAAATTACATGCATTTCTTAAAAAAGTTCTGAATATATCAAGTAACTCTCAGTTTATAGTTAGTACCAATTACTTACTTATCTAGGTCTAACATCATTTTGAAGTTTTCAGACCAAGATCTCGTTTAAGTGAGGGCTGATTGCTGTTGTCGGTCAGCAATATCATTTGCTTCAAGCTCGCTTCAACACCTCATATAAACGTAGTAAATGTCAATATTTTTTGACTCCACATTTTTTCTCTCCAACAGGAAACGAAAATCATCGATTTCAACATTTAATTTTAAAATGGGGAAAAATAGAGAAAAGTGCTCCGAGAAACAAGAAACAACTATTTTCGTATCCGTTCGGACAAAATCTTCATTGGAACATTTATTTTATCGTAGCAGCAAACTAGACGTATACCGCCACATCTAGTTGACATGTGGGCTGTTTTCTTTATAATTTTCACGCACTAAAGGGAATAATGACTACCCTTAAAATGATTTAAAACAGTACGAGCGTTTTAAGAAAGTGAAAGTGGATTTAAGAGGAGATACCGATGCACATTGGTTTTTTTTCTAACAATAGTAAACTTTGGTTGTTGTGTAAAAAAAAATTGTTGGAGTTTCATTGTTAGGATTGTTACATTTCAGGATTCTTACATTTAGGAATGATAGTTCTTAGAAATATTATTATCTGTCAAACAAGTTTTGTTTTTTCATATACATATATGTATGTATGATTCTCAAAATGAATTACGAAGACTTAATTGTGGTTGCTCTTAGCATTATTTCTGCACAAAATCGTTCTTTTATGCAATGTATATTGTTCCTTATTGTTTACAATACGTAAAAATTACATTTTAACTTTAATTATGCGTCACAAAATGGTAATAACATTTTTGAATTTGTTTAGAAAACAAATCGCCTCATATGTTCACTTTAACAGATGAACACTTTAACTATTATAAACAATGGTTAAGAAAAAGAACGATCCAATCGGGATGTTATTACGTTTATGATTCCCGAAAAAGTCATCACAGAATCCATCGTAGTAAAAAATCGCATACAAATTGCCCCTACGAACGTCTGAGATAAAATTGGTGATAGGGCGGATCGTTATACATTATATCAAAAAAATAAATGAACAGTGAAAAACTCAAGATGACATTATGTTTAGCAACCGAAAGGTATGAGCAAAGAACTGCAAACAAATTCTTTAGGAATACATTAATAAAGTAGAATTCCCAGTTGCAGCGTAAATCAAATTAAAAGAATTCAAGATTTGAAATCATAATTTTCCATTATGCTTACAGTTTCCAAAAAATTTACTTACACTTCAATACTTTGGTCAACAGCCATTTTTTATTTTGTTAAACTTTTGAGGAAATCGTTTAACTTCTGTTTTGCTGCCATGATCAATCGGAACATAAAAATCATCTTGCACCGCATGCATTTGGAAGCTTTGGACATGTCGTGATTTTGAACCGTTACTTTGATTTTGACATTTTCAAGGCACATTAAAATTTTCTTAGGAGTAATTTCCTATTACTCGGATACGATAATAGGGAAAATGACCCCAATTAAAAATGTATTTTAATGCAATTTTTATCTTTCTGCTAGTCATCAGATGAACGTGAGGAATAGGGTCTTTTATAGTTTTACAATTTATTTTGGGTTTAGAACTTTTTTAAGGAACTGTAGACTATAAAACAAATTTCGCTTAAAACTAACCTTTAACTAAACTAGATTCTCTCGAAATTGTGTGGTTGATAAGGATAAAAGAAATCAATGTCGTTATTGTCGTCTTCGCAAATGCTTTAAGGCTGGCATGAAAAAGGAAGCAGTTCAAAATGAACGCGACAGAATTAGCTGTCGTCGAACATCAAACGAAGACCCAGATCCTGGTAATGGACTCTCTGTGATATCACTCCTTAAGGCTGAAAGGGAAAGCCGCCAGTCAAAAGCTGGTGCCGCAATGGAAACAACCCAAAATGAAGATTTATCCAGTAAACAATTTGCTAGCATAAATGATGTATGCGAATCGATGAAACAACAACTTTTAACATTAGTCGAATGGGCCAAGCAAATTCCTGCCTTCAATGATCTGCATTTAGACGACCAAGTTGCTTTGCTCCGGGCACATGCTGGTGAACACCTTTTATTGGGTTTATCTTGGCGATCAATGCATTTAAAAGATATTTTATTGTTAGGAAATAATTGCGTCATTACAAAACATTGTCCAGGTGTGGTTATTAAGATATTATAAATTTTGTTTAAGAACATAGAAATAAAAATATTTTTTTTAATCTTTTTAGATGCACGACTTTCACCAAATTTAGATATATCCCGTATTGGAGCAAGGATTATCGATGAATTGGTTTTTGCCATGAAAGATGTTAACATCGATGATACTGAACTGGCTTGTATAAAAGCGCTTGTCTTCTTTGACCCAAGTTAGTTTTTTTGTTGTTGACATAACCATAGCTAATATCTGTTACTTGCTCGTGTTTGTATTTAGATGCCAGAGGACTCAATGAACCCCAAAGGATAAAAAATCTTCGACATCAAGTACTGAATAACCTTGAGGACTACGTCTCAGACAGACAGTATGAGTCACGAGGTAGATTTGGGGAAATACTGCTAATCTTACCAGTGCTTCAATCAATTACGTGGCAAATGATTGAACAAATTCAATTTGCAAAACTTTTTGGAGTCGCACGTATTGATTCTCTTTTACAAGAGATGCTACTTGGTGGTGAGTAACTTCTTTAATGATAAAAAGGAGACAAATTGATTTTAAACGTTTATATATACTTTTTTAGGTGAATTAGCGGACAATGCATCTCCACTATCACCGCCCATTGTGAATGCTTACAATCCAACTAATCCAATGGACCAAAGTCAGGTATCCTCAAGCCTAGATCCGCTTTCTCCAAGCAATTCTGATCAAATATCACAGGAATCAATGTCTAATTGCATGGATACCGGAATGGATGTCCCAATGATAACACCACTAATAGATTCAATGCCACCGACAAACAATTTCGATCACAGACAATCATCAAGGCCACAAATATTGTCGCCCCTGCGCAACAATTCACCAAACTCACCAATGGATCCCACAGATGTTTATAACAATCATCAACACAGGACCCAGCAGAATAATGCTCATAATCATCCTCCTCAGCAACACCACGATCAACATCAGCGAATTTCTTCATACCGCCAAGAAATGATGGCACCGAACAGCAGCTCGAATAGCAATCATTTGGATCGTGTTGATGTTCGTAGCCCAACTGAGATGACATTAAATGAGTACAATCGCACACCGACAGATGAAATAATGAGACAGCCACCAAATAAAATAAGTCGCTCCGATGGAATGGCAAGCCCATCTTCGTCAAGCTTCTTACTTGGTGTTCAAGATAATGATAGTTATAGAATGACCCTAAAACAGGAACCGGAAACTGGCTACTAAGTAGTGTTGGAATAATGAAATTACATTTTGGTACTGGGCTTGCTACTTGTGCAATAGCTAAGAGATTTTTTATATTAATTTTGTATACATACAAATGTATGTATGTAGTTATTTTTAACATAAAAATATATTTTTCCAAAAGTGGGAAACGGCAAAAACAAAATCAAAATGTTATTTAATCAGCAATATAATATACGTATTTTAGGGAATAATAAAATTTCTTATCAATAGTAACTAAGTTAGAAATGAGGTACTTTTAACGGTAGGTAGATATATCAATACAATATGGATTAAAATGATACCACTTTTTACCAGTTTTTTTTTAAGTAGAATGTGTAGGTAGTATAAAATTTTTGTTAAAGGAGATTTTGATATTTTGTTGTAAATATGAATATTAATGTGGAAATATACATTGTTTATACATATTGTTATAACTCAAAGTTTTGTTTGTTCTTTTATTAGTAAACTGTCCTTGAAAGGCAATTTACATAGGTATTTTGGGGTATGACGATTCATATCCCTTACCTCTTATTTAACCTTTTTTGCTTGTATCTGTGGACTTTATACCTATATACTTCTTCCGAAATACTTAAATACTTAATAAATTGTATTTTAGGCAAACGTTAACTGTTGAATTTTGATTATGCTAGAGGCTGGTTAAGACAAGGTTGGAAAAGATGATGAAGGAATAAAGTCCACAGATACAAGCAAAAAAGGTTAAATAAGAGGTAAGGGATATGAATCGTCATACCCCAAAATAGTCGAAACCTCGTAGAGATGCATAGCCTAGTAACAAAAAACTCTCATGGTTGGGATCATTTTATTTCTGTGTGTATATTGTTGGCAGGAATTGGGGAAACCTATAATTTCCTGTCGAGTTCAAACAAGTGAATGACTTCTATGACAATAGTATTCGCCATCGTCGCTTTTTTTGCAGGAGGCAAGGGCCCGCAAAAACATTTTAGGTGGCAGCGGCATTTGTGATATAATGTAAATACAGAGGTATAAAAAGATAATTGATTTAAACTTACTAATTTCGATGAGGGAAAATGAGATCCTTACACTAACGATTTCCAAAGAAATTTATTGCACAGAAACAGAATATGTCATATAAAGCGCGGAACAGATTGAACCAGCAACAGCACCGTCAACAGCAACAGCGGCCGCCATTAATTTAGAGCCAATGTATTTCAATTGTTCAACACACATTAGAACAGCAACAGCAACGCCAACAGCGTCGTTAGGCCAAAGTCCTAAATTTGCTGTTGCTGGTGCAGTGTTGTCAGCTTTCTCACTGCAATATTCAGTGGCACCACAATGAAAAGCTTTTTTTCCATATGAAATGTCAAGCAGATGAAATGACGTTGCTGGTGGCAATGTGTTTGAGAAATGTTTGCTGGTCAGCGTGCTGTTTGCTGTTGACGATGCTGGTGCTGTTGCTGGTTTAATCTGTTTCGCGCATAAGTGGGCAATTTGACGACTTAAAAAGAGTACCGAGTTCTATGAACTACGATTATTTTTAGTAGGCACAAGAATGGATTTGCATCGATGTTTTTTTATAACGAAAGAGAAACGAGACTATAATTTTAATAAATCTTTACATACCGGTTTCATTTGGGCACCACCGACAAATAAACAACTTAACTTTAAACAAACAGATTGAGCTCTGCATCTAAATTGGTAGATTGGTATAATAGCCGTGTTTTTTTGGAAGAGTTATACGTAGTACAGTAGGATTTTATGTGAATAACAAATACAACATCCGCAGTAGGATCACTGCCGATAAAAGATTTGAGATTTGACGTTTATTCGAGTATCGGCAGTGATCCTACTGCGGATGTTGTATTTGTTATTCATATAAAATCCTACTGTACTACGGATAACTTTTCCAAAAAAACACGGCTAATGTATATTAGACTTCGACAGCCGTATTAATAAAAAACGCTTATTCCACCTATATTCCATGGTTTTGCTAAACCATGGAATAGGAGTTAAGCCATGGCTTAAATATTTACATTAATAAAAACAAAATGTTCCCGGAATAGTGAAATGACATTTATCAAAAATCCTTTTAAGAAAATCTTGTACAAAAGTAAGCAATCTCTTTTTTATATTCTGTGGCTACCTAAATTGATTGTCAATTGCTTGTGTCTGACTGTGGACATTTCTATTTCTTATTCCTTCGCTAAACCACCTACTTCGGTGGTTTAACTTTATCATAATTAGTAAACGTCACTTAACAGAAAATTTGTTTTATTAATGAAATTTCGCACTTAGTCCAGGACTTAACGATAAACCTCCACTAAACCATCTTTATTAATATGGGTGCGAGTGTTTTAGACATTTTGCAATTACATATGTACATACATATGAATATTCGGGTTTGTCAGTTGTAAATTCAGAGTTCGATCTGAAATTTTATTTTCTGGTGACAAATGGATAACAATTTCAGATTGATTTTTTTTTTCGTACAGTTGGTGTCGTGACAGTTCTTGAAAGAAGATGCTGCCGGATTTTGATTTCAGAATAGAAAACTGAAGCCCTCGCACACCCGTATCGAATCGTTCTCCCAAATCAACAATCGAATAGGCCACACCACAAGTAACAATCACTTTTAAAGTTCGTTAATTTTAAAAAAAGATGCTGCACAAACACAAAAATTCGTAGAATTGAAGTTCGAAAATTACTAGACCTATTCTGCCACATCTGTTATTTTGCCATAAATTGTCTGTTAAAGTGGATTTAATGAATCATAAAAGATTTCCACCTTAAAAGAACTTTTAACATTGGTATTCAGAGGTTAACTTTTATAAAAGTCTGTTAGGCTAGCCGCGCACTAGCAACTGTAATCGAAATCAAATAGTTTAATCACCAGTTGATAGAGTACCGCGCACTGGCAACTCGCTCACACTCTTTTCTCTCTTGCGCTTATAGAAAACAGCTCAACTGTTGCGAATTAATTTTAGGCAATCGTTTAGTTTGTGTCAAAACACAAACTTTTTAGTTGCTCGAACCAAGCAGTTGCAAAACTAAAAATTGAATGTGCGTGCCTAGCCTAACTCCTCCTCTACACAAAAAGTTTTGTTTTCACAATCATATTTTGCCCAAAACTGCCAATTATACACAATTCTAGTTTTTATATGAATTTTAATAAACTTAGGGCTAAAATTTGAGAAAGTAATAAGTTTGGGCAAGTAAAAAGGAATGGCATATTATTTACAAACATGTCACCGTGTTCGAAGTCTCTAAATAGGAAAAAATGACTGGGTCAAAATTATTTTCACTTTAATTTCTTCTTAAAGCAATAAGGGTATTCATGTAACGAGATAATTTTCCGCTTTGTAGAAAGATATAACTTTCCGCAGCATGTTTCATGAACACCCCCTAAGAAATATACTCGCGTAAATGTGGGAAATATTTTATGAAATGTCAAATTAAAAGTCAGAATCCATACTTCTCTAGTTTACGAGGTTTATTTCTGCACTTTCCGCAGCAAATTTGTGAGATAATTTTATGAGATTTGCAGAAACTTTTTCCCATACAAATTTTGACAGCTCGTTTATGCGGAGATAAAATTATTATTATTATATTAGGGGTATTCATGTAAGCGCGGAAAACCCTCGTAAACCTCGGAAACCAGATAATTTTATCTCAACAGAAACGAGCTGTCAAAATTTGTATGGGAAAAAGTTTCTGCAAATCGCATACAAATTTGCTGCGGAAAGTGCATAAATAAACCTCGTAAACTAAAGAAGTATGGATTCTGACTTTTAATTTGACATTTCACAAAATATTTCCCACATTTACGCAAGTATTTCTTAGGGGGTGTTCATGAAAACATGCTGCGGAAAGTTATATCTTTCTACAAAGCGAAAAATTATCTCGTTACATGAATACCCTTATTATAATTATTATTACCCCTATTAAGGGTATTCATGTAAGCGCGGAAAACCCTCGTAAACCTCGTAAACCAGATAATTTTATCTCCGCAGAAACGAGCTGTCAAAATTTATATGGGAAAAAGTTTCTGCAAATCGCATAAAATTATCTCACAAATTTGCTGCGGAAAGTGAAGAAATAAACCTCGTAAACTAAAGAAGTATGGATTCTGACTTTTAATTTGACATTTCACAAAATATTTCCCACATTTACGCAAGTATTTCTTGGGGGGTGTTCATGAAAACATGCTGCGGAAAGTTATATCTTTCTACAAAGCGGAAAATTATCTCGTTAAATGAATACCCTTAATATAAAAAAATTATTTCTAGAGAAGTTATATTTACGAACGTACAATCTTCCTGCAAAAACATCAAAAATTCAAAACAAACACACCTAAAACTTGTTTAACTTAGCCACTAGCCGAGCCAAATTTTACTACTCACTCTATCTTTTTAGTTGAACAGTTACACAAGTGAGATAGAAGTTTTAAATAAAATCGGCGCGGCGGTTGAATTTCGCATTTTGTTTCCCTGTCAAAAAACAAGAACTTAAATCTTGAAAATATACGGTTGCAAAGCGTTGTTTTTATATCTTTTGTTTAACTTTTGTTTCTTGTTCTGAATATACTTGAAACTAGTAAATTATTTTAATTAATTAATAAAGAAACGAATCACATACGAATACAGCTTTGATTGAACGCATAAAATTCTGTTTATTAAATAAATTGCCTTGTTATTTTGTTTTGCTCAATATACAATTAATATAAAAAACATCTGTCGCTTTTGCCTGATCCTTACAAATAAGCTAGACGCCCATCGAAGATGAATCCAAAGGAAATCTATTATTCAGATAAATACTATGACGAAGAATTTGAGTACAGGTAAATTGAGGTTTTTCAATTTATTTGAAATTGTTCACTAAAAAAAAACTTTATACTAGACACGTTGTCCTGCCAAAGGAACTGGTTAAACTTGTGCCAAAGACGCATTTAATGTCTGAGAATGAATGGAGAGCGATTGGTGTGCAACAATCCCGTGGATGGGTGCACTATATGATACATAAACCCGAACCCCATATTCTACTATTCCGTAGGCCAATTGAAACAAAGTAATGCATATGCATTCAAGCCATCGAATGTTCGGAGAAAGGAAGAAGCTAGTTTAGCAAGGAACGAAGTAGTCTCCGAATTGTAAATATACAAACCATCGGCTATCTATTAAAGGAAACACTCAACTTATGTGCAGAAGGACAAGTCGTGTTGTCTTTTTTTTTATTATTATTGATTAAAGATCAGTTACATTTATATTAATTTAAACAACTTAAGTATATGTAACTTAAAAATGCCTTTGGAATTCTCTAGTAGTTTGCTTTTAAGGTGCCATAGATTTATTTAGTTGTGTTTTGCCTTATTACAAAAAAAAAATTAAAAAATACTACTTTCTTTAAAAAAAAAAGCATGAATTGTCGACGTTGATTTGTGTCGAATCGATTTTTTTTTGTACTGGATTGTTTGATTTACTTTGCATGTGATTTTATTGTTACCTTCAAACAAAATACTGTAATTTTAAGATGAACAAAAAAAAAATAAAGAAACTTAAGAAAATGTTAAAAGATTTTTATTTTTACGGGTGCTATTAAAGTTACATTTGTTTGCTTATTCATGAATAGAAAATTAGTTTGATACGATATACATGTAGGTCCAGCAAAGAACTTCACTATGTATTTGATAAATACACAATCCTTTTTCTACAATCATAATGAAAATAGATAGAAGAACACTTGTGTCATTTGACTTCGCTGATGAATAAATGGTGAAAGATTTGCAAAGTAAAATACAAAAAAACTACATAAATGCAAATAAATTATGAATGCCTCCATTTGCATAAGAAAATTGCATCGATTGAAATTTACCCATTTGTGTGCATACAGAATTTATAGAATTTATGCTAACACTATTAGTGGATCTTTGACAATCCTTAATATAAACGAAGACATGAGTTTTTATAACTAGTGAACTTATGGTTTTGTTATTACGAACAGAATGTGTTAGCTTCAAGAAAAGGATTGTCCTTAAGCGTTCCACTTTCGACAATGACAA
The DNA here is from genome assembly GCA_911387755.1 of Chrysotoxum bicinctum. NCBI lineage: Eukaryota > Metazoa > Arthropoda > Insecta > Diptera > Syrphidae > Chrysotoxum > Chrysotoxum bicinctum. The sequence goes on along the minus strand of OU426988.1, from coordinate 277,040 downwards.
TTATATAAGAAATAATATAGTGGCCAAAGGCTCTCACAGAGCCTAAACTTAGTGACTTACACATCTCATGTTAAGAGGTTATTAGTGAGGTAGTAAAAACGGAGACCTACAATTTTCTACCGGGTCCGAACAACACGGAATCGATACCCAACCTTCTACATGTAACTCGCTAACTGTAATGCCAAAGGGTACTCCTAGACAACTTTAATAAATTAGTTTTATTTTTTGACTCAGGTACCTACATATGTATGTTAGTACGGCAAAATCTCCATTCTTTTCGTTCCCCAACAAAGTTATTGCATTCTTTAACCTTTAAATTTATTCCGTGTAAATTGCGGTACAATATCAGTCACATGCAGTTTTAGATTAGATTAGATTAGATAAATGTTTATTTAGCATTGAAAAAAAAGCTATTTTTATATTTTAAATACATTTAAATAGATTCTTAAAAATAAAATAAGTTAGAAGGTAGTTTTAACAAACTGTAATATTTCATTTTTAAACTTTCTTAAATTGTTTTTGGTTTTCACATTATTTGGCAAACTATTAAAAATTTGTATTCCTTTATAGAATAACATATTTTGCGATCTATTGTTAGAGAAAAATTGTTAATTAAAAGGTTAAGATAAATATTTATTAAAACAAAATATTCTCTGTTAAATGAATTATTTTCCTTAGATTTGTTACGAATTTTGAATTAACAAGAATTTGATCATATTAATGAAATTTTATTTATTACCAGCAATGTTCTACACATTTATGTTTAGAACAACGAATTAAATAAAATGATTTAAAAGTAGTTTCTTGACTTACATGAGTCCATATATTGACAAAGCTCATTTAATGTTGAAATCGCTCTCGATATTGGCTCATTTTGATCGTAATTTGTTCTATGTAAGGGCTGGAAAAGGGACTGTCTAGTCTAGACAAAGTCGAAAATCAAAATAATAGTTCTAAAATTGATGGTATTTTTTCTACTCAGAAGGTAGATTATTATTTCTTTAGTAAACAGATTTTGCTTGTATCAAACTCTTGAAAACTGTTGAGATATAAGCTTTTCCTTAATGGTTACATGGCAGATAGAGTTATTTTCAGAGTTAAAACTCGAGTTCGATCTTTTCATGATTTTCATCCTTTTTGATATATTTCTCGTTTCTAAATTCTGAACAACTTTAACTATAAGAACAAGTTCGTGCGATCCAATCGTGAATCGTATTATTTTAGAGTTTATATTTAGATGTATTTTTATCTATCATGAAAGTACATGAAACTGATAAACTTAAATTAAGTACAGGTAAAAGTTTGTTTTGTTTTATACAATTAAATAAATGTATCTGGAAATACAGATGAGGGCAGATCAAAATCTTAAGAATATGAGATCCATCTTGTTCCTTCATTAGTTTTATTTTGTATTCCCATTGAATTTTTTATCAAGGTCGACCATATAAAGCTTATCTGGTTGAACCGTTGATTCAAATAATAAAAAAATTAATGCAACATTAGGCTATTTGGAACTTTTCTCTATCCTCTTATTGCTACTGGGATTTTCAATAACAAGAATATGGGTCAAATTCATTGAACGCGGACCTCTCAGCATAAGTGATATTTTAGGCTTAATGATGAAATTAAATAAATACATTTTACGACATAAGAATGAACAAATATTATATTAACTGACATTCATAATTTAGGTAATTTTGACCTAGTTGATACACTTATATACATTAAAGCATCAGCATTAAAACGTATGAATTAGGTGTCAGAACGTTTAAGTGAAATGACATAAAAAGTGGGTAAAAAAAATGTTGGGAAAGACCGTTTTACATTTATCAATATTTATCAATATTTACAGTTTTTCTTTTTTTATACCAATTTTAAAATCTGTGCTGACTTCCAAAATAGGAACTTCTCTCTGCAAAAGCGCAAATGTAATATATTCGAAAAGAAGTACACAAAAGAAAATGATTTTCAAATGATTCAAAAATTATAAAAAAGTAATCTAAATTAATACATGTTGCTTTAACAAAATTGCAAGAAAGAGTTTAGTTAAATGAATTTACAAGCATATTTTTAATATTGATTTTTTTGTGTATTTACATTTAAACACACATATACATATGTACATGAACATATATTTAGCAATAGATATTTTGAATTTTGTAATCTTTTAATAAAAGCTTTTACTCAAATGTAGTATTCCAGTAGAATCTTATTATTTGAAATGGAACGTAAAAGAAAAAGATTTGATTCTTTTTTATTAATATTATACTCAAACTTAAATCTGTAACTTGATTATCACAGATAATGCTTAATCTATATTTATGAATGTGTGATAATTAAAGAATGTTTGATCACTTTTTAGTTTTACTTGGAAATAAAGGTTAAATATCAAAGCTTTTCGTTTCATTTTCAGTTTCCAAACTTAATCCATAATTAAGTGTTGTTTTTATTTGCGACTTAAACAAAAATATAAGTTATATAAACAAGTTTAAGATTAATTCTGCATTAGTTGCCTTTTCAGAAACAGGCCACAAGTTTGCAGAAAGAGTGGTGAACGAGAGACCAGATTGAAATAGTTCCCAACTCTCTTAACTTAATTATTGCAAATGTCTATTCTCAACATTTATACTTATATATATGTATATCTCTGGATATAATTGCACTGCATCAAACAAATATAAAAGTATGTGGAGGTTGACTTTGACCGGACCTTTCAAAATCCTAAAGGTGTTTGTATTTTTTGTCCTGAAATGTGAGATAGAAAGTTTCATACCCCTAGTAAGCTCAATTTGCCAAACTACGAGTATTTGATCCTTTAAAGATTTAACAGATTAAAGATTTGATTTTAAGCATTATATTGGGACATTGGAATGTATGTCGAATATTTTGTATAGGTAAAATAGATGTAAGCTATAAGGAAGACAGGTATTTGAAAACGTTGTTCACTAAATTTATGAATATAATTAAATATCATTGTATACCAATGATATTCATTGGCTTTATTTCGCTTTGTTGAACGCTGATTATTCTAAATATGTAAAAGTTTTAAGAAGACTTAAAAAAGACAATTGTAATTGTTAAATATTAAAAAACTTTAGATATTCTGTTGTTTAACTAAATTTCACGACGGGATATTATATCAATCAGAATGCTAAAACAACCAAGTTTACCACACAAAGAAACTTTTTATACACTTAAAAAAAATAACTACCTACATACATATTTATGTATAATCCAACAGATGACCCATAAGCGGACGCCACCTGACACATTCTCATGCGAATAAGGCCGGATCTGTCCATCTCAATTAAATCGAAAATAACGTTAAGTATATCGCGCTCATATGCTAAGTTCAAATTTACTTTCAAATAACATTAAAGAATTTTTTCGAGAGTCTTCACTCAAATTTATTATGCCATATCATCACACAATATGTATTTCTATGTATGTAAGTACATAAATCATACATACATATCATGGACTTTAATATTTCAATTTTATATGCACGAGGGGTAGCTTGAAAAAATTACAATTGTAAAATTCTGGGAAGAGTGCCACCCTTTGCTTACATACCATGTATGTATTCGTATGTACAACCTGTGCTATTTATTTTACTTATTTTTATTAATATGTCAGCAAAATATTAAAGTAAATATGTATGCATGTACTACATAAACAGAAGGCTTTTATATTCAAAGTAATGTAGTTAAAATACATTTAATTACAAATTACATTTAAAATATGCATAATGCAATAATATGGCACTAAGCCAATAATATCACATTCAAATAACAAGTTCTCATATATTGGAATAATACCAAGCAACTGGTTCAGAAATTGCTCACAAATCACTATGTAAATCTATCAATGTCAAATATTATATTTTAACTTCTACTCCCTAAGTGGTTAAAAACAACTTATCAATAACGAAACAATTGTAACGACAAGGTCATTTGAAAAAAATAAAAACACTTTTAGCCTAAAGACTTCGATCGATGTAAAACAGATTTAGTCCACGCCCTGCCTTAATGTAATTCCTATTGTCAACCATCACTTCTTCAAACGTTTTCTTTTTCAAATTTGGCTATATACTCTCGTTAAATAAAAAAGAATAACTTTTGATTACACTATCTATCCGTGAAGGAGGCATTAAGAGACCTACCCCCATAAGAATTTAAGCCAGTGTGAGGGCGATAAAGTTGCGGTCATTAGGACTGATGTACCTAGAGTTTACTGAATGAATATCAACAACACACAAACACAAATGAGATGCAAGAGGCTGCGACGCGAATGAGACGAAGGAGGAAACCCATTGATTTGGAGTGGGTCGCGCGTTTTTTTCTAGCGAAAAAGCAATGCTATGCTTTGCTCGCGCGCTGAGTTATATTTTGTTCAAAAAGCTTAAACGAATCGCAATAATTGTAAACAATCAACCAAGAGCAGCATGAGAGCACCCTCAAAAAGCCAGACGATACCCGACCGTGATACGTTCTGATTGTGATTTTCGCTGTTTAGTACAAACTGATGTCTCGTTGAGCGAGCTCGTCTTTAACTTACTACTAAGTCGCCACTGGTTAGTAGTCTTTTAATATAATGTATATTAGAGCTAAAAAAAATATCAAACATAAATTTGAAACAAAATATTTAACCGTTTTTTCGCATCTTGCATTGATGTTTACTTCGAGGGTGATTTTAAGATTCTTAAACAAAAATTTACTCAAAAAAAAACGTTTCTATTGTGAATAAATGGCATCACATTAAATGACTATGTAATTTGAAAGTAACGTTTGAATTAAATAATGTAGACCTTTGAATATTACCCACAAAAATAAAGTTAATTGACGTTTCCTACAAAATTTAGTGTAAAAAGTGCTCACGACATCAAAATTAACAAAAGACTTATGTCTTTATATACTAACACAGTAATAATACGATGAATTGACTTAATTAATTGACTTTAATTCCGATTGAGTGCTTCTTAGAGTAACATAAGCCCAAAGTACATTTTATTTAATTAAGTACTACGCCTAAAAAACAAACTTATCACCCCCTTGAGATGTTTTCTTATACTCAAGATACAACGAGTGATCCCAGTCACTTTTTGTAATTTACAAAATGAATGCAGCAAATGCATTGCAAATTTATTTGATAAGACTAGATGTTTGTTATTTGTTTACAATACCGCCTTAGAATGAAAAGCTGCCGGGAAAATCAAATAATTCCTTTTAAAATATATTTAAGGTTGTCAATCTGTAGAAAACTTAAAAAAGCACATCGTGGAATATTTTCTATTTTTACCTTTTGACAAAATTATATTGTGTAATAAATAATAATTTGCTGTAAAAACTGACTAGTTCCATATCAAATTTTACGATAGCATGAAAATACCTACATCCATAAAATATTATTATTTAGTTAATAATTCTTTTGTAAGGAATAAACAACGGAAATAATTACAAAACTTTACAACTTATTTGGATACAAGCGTTAATAACACGTGCAATTAATTATTGAGCTTACTCTTAGACATGTTGAAATCAACTGCGCGACAGTTTCATTTACTTTCGCATCCAAAAAGTTATAAATAAACAAAAATTAAAACTCTCATCTCAGAAAACTTGGGTGCATAAAGTGTAAAAGTCTCAAAGCTTTAGTAGAATTAGCCGATATATGTGATGAGTGATGCGTTCATTCAAAGATCTTAAGCAAAATCTCTAGTCCACATAAATAGCCCCAGAAAAGACACCTGTTTCACAATCCTTTAGTCTCTAAGAATTCTGTTTAGTTTATTTTTTTTGTCGATGGAAAATATTAACATTAGATTATGGAACTGCATCGGTATGATAAGTGTAACACATGAAAATATTAAATTAAATCGAATTTGTTGTAATCTATACGTAAGTATACTAGAATAGTTATTATTAGCATAGTGATTATTGCCAAATTGAATTTCACACCCAGTTTTTCTTAAATCAAGGCAAAAAAAACCACGTTCTCTCGTGTAATTATGACATAATAATATCAAGTACGATTGAACAACTTCTATAAGCATTTTTAAATGATTAATCTGTTAAAATGCCATATACGAGTGAGTATACTATAGTACTTACATTGTTTTCATTAACACTACTTAGAGTAAGTTCTATTAATGTACTCTGGCAGTACATAGAGAACTTAACTCAGAAATTATGGAACTAATTTTGTGATGCTGTTAGGAACTTAATTTAAGAAATTCCTTAATTATACGCAAGAGAGAGTATACTCTTAGCAAGAAAGGACAAAAATGAGCTATGTAAGAAAAAGAAATAGAAGAATATGATAAAATCATCTCAATAGCAAAGCCATCTCTCTGATTATGAGTGCATCTTGAGAGAAAAGTGTGCTTATAAAGACGTACACTTAATCCATCCTCTTATTCGCAAAGTATGGTATTTGCTATTAGGGTTTCTTATAAAATCGACCTAAATTTAGTCGGTACAATTGTAGCTAAATGATCACTATTCGTTTTCTTTTTTTTAACTTCAAAAAGATTACAAACCTAGTAAGACGTTTTGTACATCTTCATCGTACCGCTGCCAATATTTGTAGATGGTAAAGAGTGTAAAACTGGTTGTTATTTGTATAAATACTCAATTATTTTCATTTTTAGTTACTATGTTTGAATATTTACACCTACGAGTATCTAGCATTGCAATTGAGATATAAATTAAGTATCAATAGTGTGTTAATAAGAGATTCATATATTTATATAAATGATAACCAGTAAAATTATGTTATTCTTTCTTAATTCGAAGTGATGGTGTTAATGTTTTTCTTTTATTATTTTATTGTTGTTTGACATGTGTATAGTATGTTGATTTCAACAAGTTGGTATTGATTGGCTTTTGTGCACTGGGCAAATGATATTTTTATTCTTAGTTTTAAAATTTAAAATTTTAATTTGAGTTACAAAAGGAGATTACTATTTTTATTTGCATTACCATTTACTTTTTTAAACACGTTCAAATGAATTTACTGAATATGACTTACATAGTATTACCATTCTTGTTTTCTTAATTTTCATTTTTGAAACATTTAAAATTTTCATATTTTGCAACACTGTAATTTTATAAATATTTTTTTGTTCGTCTTTGTGGGCAATTAGTTCATTTATAGAGTTGTTAATACATTTTAGGTTCTACTTTGTAACTATTCTTGTAACGGAGGTAAGAGGGAGTATACCCTGTTTTCATGTGGTAGCGACTATAAATCAAACCATTACCTCCGACAAGAAAGTCGTTCATTTCGTAAATGCTTTCCTGCGATTTTTTCTTGAAGCTATGATTTCTTGCTTCGATAGAAATTATTTTTGTTAACTATTGATTCACGTTTTGTTGCTCCACCATTTTTGTAATCGGCTAAAGGAGTTTAAATTTATTTCAATTAATCTATCGTCGAAACTTTTTCTTCCAGGAGAAGAACTGATATAATTTTATTTTCAAAACTCAATTTAATTTTCATCAATTAAAAAAATCTTTTTTCTGAAACTCATAATTTATTAAAGTTTAATTGTCTAAAGATAAGAAGCTGCAAATTTTTAATTTAATTTGTCAGCGGGTCAAGAAGTGGTCTATTTAACTTTGATAAATAAAAACAATAAAATATTTTCTTATCATGTCTGCTGTATTTTGTATGCCCTCATTTAATTGAGCGGATTTTAAAATCAAGCTCATTGTCTTATGCGTGTAAAAAATGAATACAACTTACCTATATTTTTATGTAAATTATGTACATATAAGATTCTATTTTTTCTACTATCTGACTTTTATAAATAAATTTATTTATAACTCCATTTACAAATCAATGGGCATTATTTAATTTGAAACTTATAGCTTTGATTAGTTGGTTCAGACTATAGTCGAAACAGAATAATGACATCATTCAAATATTATTATTATTTTTACATTTTACATACGTGTGTACATACTATGTACATACATTTTGTTAAAGGTTTTTGATCTTGTTCTTGAAACGTTTGTAATTTTACACATACATACATTATACAAAATATAATTCTATTATCGTCAATATACAAATAAAGGTTTGTCGAGGATTACGTGATTTGTATTTTAAATATGTTTAATCCATAGACAAGAAAACCTGAGCGATCAATACAAAACGGATAACTTATACAGATTGTGTATTGTTCTTTTGCTCTACAACAACAATTTTAAACAAAATAGAACGATTTGAAAGAGTACGTACAAGTTGACTGGCATCGAAAGTACATACATATATTATAAAGAAACTTAGAATTAATAATGAAGGTAAAGTACAGATATTGGTTGTATCTAATAGGATGTATGATTTAATGTTGTACGTATGCCAGATCATGTTGTGTAAATTTTAAATTTTAAAGATGTTTTAGAATTAAGCCATAAATGTTCTCCTTTGGCTGTTTGGGTCGTAATAGTATGTACATTAAAAATTACAAATGTAGTGAAAATTAGCATTGGGGTCCAAATTTAAGATTATCATAAGGCAAAGAAAATAAAGAAACGATATTTGTTTAGTTTAAAACACTTTAGAATGAAGTTAAGTGGGATTCATATAGTTATTAATCATGTCGCCCCAAAACAGATTAAATGTTCTGTTGTTTTCGTTATTAATAATGTGAAGTGTTTCCAACGCATACCGCAAATAAACATGGTTCCCTGGTAACAGGATTCCTTCTCCTTCAAAATATGGTATATATCTACTTTCTATGAAGCTGGTGCTGTCTTTCCAGTTCATTTTGGATTCATGTCGGGCTTGTGGCTTGGAATCTTCTTCGACATTGCCAAGACAATGTCAATGATTTTCAATTTTTTCGAAAATGTCTATAAGGATTTCGATTAAACATCGTACTTTGAGTACCCAAAGTGATTTTTCAAAATTCTGTATCAGGTTTTTGGCAAAAATTCGGGACATATAGTTAGTGCTTTGGTTTTTTTTTAATGAAGACATATTTAGTTTGATCCTGACGCTTAGTTGTATTATTGTGGGAACTTGTTTTCTATATATGCAAACAAAATAGGTCTTATAGTTTAATATAGTCTATATTAATATACATACATATGTATCAAGATATGTATGTATAATATAATATTTATAGATTTAATAAAGGAATGCTATGTATTTAAAGGTTTGATGCTCCGGGCGATAGTCAGTCTATATTACACCTATTTACAAAGGTGTCAAAATAAACAAAACACAAAAAACATCTTTTAAAAACAAGATTTTGAAATTTAAGCTCAAAAGTATACATTTAATAATTAAAACTTATCAACTTCTTTTAAAGTCATACTTCTTTTCTCTATATGTACATACATATGTAACTCAAATCACACTACATTTATGTCGATAAAACAAGCCATAACTAGAATTATTTGCTCAAAGAATACGAATGACTCAATATTGTATAAATAGTAAGTGTATTTGCTTAGTAAGTACAATCTATTCGAAAATATGTATGCAAAATAAATTTAAAATGTAAAAACAATTATTTGAATCCGTTAGACAATATCTTTTTAATCATTTAATTTATAATGCACATGCGACCCAATTAATATGATCTTTACTATTAAGCGAAGTTTCATTGAATGTAGCACACAAACTCATAATTATTGTGTACACTATTATTTATTGAGCAACACTCCCAAGCGCGTCTATTACAAATTTTTGATACAAACAAATTAATTGTTCATTTGAATATTAATGAATTGAACTATATAATATTGAGAGAATATGCAAACGCAAATTTTTATCAAGAAGATAATTTTAATTCAAATATAATCGAAAAACTTGGTGCACTTTGCAGTTAGGAGATCATTAATGTACTATCATATTCCTCCCTAAGTTGTATCATTGTAAAGAATAATAGTGATAGACAAAAAAGTGCTATGGCTAGAACAGTACAAATTCCGTAATTCATTATGCGATTGTTGCATGGGACGCAAACTTACACCCACCTCAGACCTCACCCTTTTATAGATGAGGATAATACGGCAGCTGTTATCATCCGGCTTAATAATAATGGATAATGAGTTATATGATATGATCCAAGTACTCACTACCCAGATACGATGAATTGCACCCAAACACACGTAGAGATGTATCCATCTGCATATGTATGTATACATCATGTGAATCGTAGTTGTACAATTTATTTGATTATAATGACAGTGATGATATGATGCTGTCAAGTGAACTTTGTTTTGGTAATACATCTGGACTGGTATGTATGTAGATTAGATATGTATATTAATACAAAATAGCAAGTTAGTTTTAGGATTTGAGTTTTAGATTCATTCAGTAATACCGTTTCGCAGACTCTAGATCGGTCGTGTCTATCTCTCGAGATCGAAAAATAAAACAAAGTACTATACCGACTAAACCAATCGGGCTTAAGTTTTAAATAATATTCTCTTTTCACTAATAAAATAAAATATGTTCTACAATAAAATTAAAGTGTGGTTTTAATGTAAAATAAATGTAGAAATCAGTTTGAATTTCAGATAAGATTTGTAAGTTTATCGCATAAACCAACCATCGAAAAGCTTAAGAACCGTTAAGTGTATTCTAAGGAAGGACAGCAATAATTGATCGCACAAGCAATATGACTCGACCAAAAAACAGTTCCAAGTTTAAAGGGTTCATGCAAGAGAACTCTTTAACTATTCTAACCATAATTGGTGTTGCGGTTGGAATCATTGTAGGACTGATACTAAAAAACAGCACGGGACCATGGACAAAACGTGAGATTATGTACATCGCGTTCCCGGGAGAGCTGTTTTTAAGGTAACTTTCTACAAAGAATTCTTCTTCTTACCAAATAAAAAAAGAATGCTCAATAACAAAATCTACCGCTGGAAATATTACAGGATGCTCAAGTGTTTAATTGTTCCATTGTTAGTATCTTCGATTACAAGTGCCATTGGTTCATTAGATTTAAGTATGTCCGGTCGAATTGCAACAAGGTTGGTTACATGTTTTTGTTTCTTTTCTTTTTCAAATGTTTTTTATTTTTTTTATTTGCATCTTTTTAAAATAGAGCTATCGTGTATTATTTCTTAACGACAGTCTCTGCAGTTATATTGGGTATAGTGCTTGTAACATCTATTCGTCCAGGACAAGTGGGACAGGTAGATGAGTTTATGACTGACGATGTAGAAAAGAACTCAAAAGTTCTTACACCTGATACTTTAATGGATCTCGTAAGGTTGATATACACTTTGAAAATTATAAAACAAAATCAATATTAATATCAAGTATTAATTACTTAACAGGAATATGTTCTCGGATAATATAGTTCAAGCAACAATGTTTCAGGTAAGAAAACATTTGTATATTTGTATATTCTTTTTTACAAAAGGAAGTGATATGTATAATATTAAATATTAAATTCGTCACCCATTATGCAAATGGAGTCTCAATTAGTTAAAACATAAATACACTTATCCAATTATTCAATAAAAAAAATTCGCGGTTCGAAGTTCAACAGCATCAATTTCAATTGGATTTAGCTCCACACTAGAACTGTTCTCCCACCATATTTAAATCAGCACCATTCACTACAGAGTATAACAAACTTAAAGTATGTACTAAAATGTGTTGTATATACTCATTTTACCCCCGGGCCTTGTCACAGAATGATGCACAATAAAATTTGCTTCCATGTATCAAATAAGCGGGATCTTTTTTTTGTTTTTAAGATACCTCTTTCAACGACATATTCGCATATAAATATAAGTTTAAATTAAAGTATAGAAACCTCTTTTATTTGTGTGGATTATTATACTAGTTTACTTGGATACCAATCCGGAATGTACCAAAGTACATTTAACGATGCTATTTACGCAATCGACTGATATTCCCACACAGAAAGTATAGTACATAATTATTGTTCATTACAAACCCCTAAAGATGTGCTTCTATGAAGAAAAATTTCCTCAATGTATTCGTAAATATTTAGTTTCAACAAAAATTTAAAGTTAAAAATTAAAGCTTATCTAATTCTACACACAAATTATTGTAATACTTTTTTTTCATAAAATCAATAGAATTTAAATTTTGTTTCTTTAGATTACATAAGCGTGGCTGGCATAAGCGAACTTTGGCCTGCAATAACTTAAGGACGAATCAATATACGTAAATACGTAAATTTTAGATAATCTCATTTTCTAAAAGTGTTTTTTAGATCATTTTATTCTAAACTTTAATTCGAACGGGTTTTTAAATGAAAATGAAAATCACCTTTTCCAAAAAGCGGCCTTTCTCTAACCCCTACCACCCTAAAGGATTTTTTTGAATGACATACCAACGAAAAATTAGATTTTATTACAATTTTTCGACTAACTTCACTCAAATTCTATTTATTCTTTGAAAAAGTATTAAAATTTTTGTTTGTGTAGAACTGATTAGACATAATTTTTACCTTCAATTTTTTTTTTAATAAAACGAATGTTTTCGAAGAATTTTCAAAAAACTGATTTCTACCCACACCCGTAAAAAATAGCAAGAAGAAATTTCCGATGGGACTACCACTTAATACGCCTTTTCATTCAAAATTCATTCAAGACGAAATTCAATTCATTTAACAAAATTATATCTTGTCAAACATGCTTGATAGACGCATTATTATTTCAATGTTTACAAGGGTATAGTAAAAATTTATAGACGTTATTGAGAAATACCTTGATATTAGAATCAATCATACATCAATTAATTAGTGTAAGAGTATTGCAGTTCCTAATAAGGTACCTACGATTTATGCAAATTAATTTAGCCAGCGCATTATTAGTAGTAAACGCATCTACGTACAACTTGATAATAAAATTTGCATTATTCATATAGTTGTTCCAAGCAAGTTACAAAACTAATTAGAGAACTCAAGTGCATATTTATTTTTTTATTCTAATGCAGTTCTTCGTAAAAAAAAGAAAACGTTTCAAAAAGAAATCTGTTTGTCTAATTACAGTACCGGACGGAAATAAGTGCTCCTAAAAATATTTCACAAAAAGACTGTGAGTTTTTATTTAAGGAACATATGATTTGATATGATCTTTGATTTTCTTGTTCGATTCATTTTAGTGCCAATGGAACTATGGGAATTCAGCGGAAAATATAAAGATGGCTCTAACGTTTTAGGGTTGGTTATGTTTAGCATTGTACTAGGAACTACAATTGGCAGAATGAGAGAACAGGGAAAACTCTTGCAGGAATTCTTCACAACCCTCAGTGAAGCTATGATGATTATCACTTCATGGGTTATTTGGTATGATATATTTTGTATTTGATGGTCTTTATCCATGTTGGTGTGGAAAAATGATTTTGTCTTATAGGATTTCTCCTCTTGGGGTAGCTTTCTTGATCACAGCCAAAATTATTGAAATGCACTCTTTAATTCTTGTAGTTCAACAACTTGGATGGTATTTCCTTACAGTTATGTTAGGTTTGATTCTTCACGGATTTGGTAATTATTATAACAACACTATCGAACTTAAGTGGAGATTTTTTTCATTTGTGCATGTGTAGGTACAATCCCGCTTTTGTTTTTCTTGGGAAGTGGGTCTCTACCTTACAAGTACATTGGAAAGCTGAGTCAAGTTTTGGCTACAGCTTTCGGGACTGGATCGAGCTCTGCTACAATGCCGTGTACCATTAAATGTCTTGATGGGATGGGTATGGATCCACGTGTAACTAGATTTGTCATTCCAGTTGGGGCTACTATTAATATGGATGGTACTGCTCTTTATGAGGCTGTTGCTGCACTTTTTATCGCTCAGTACAGACAAGTTAGCTATTCTTTTGGTACTGTAATAGCTGTGAGGTAAAAGAATACAATTTTTGAATTTTCTTAACATTTTCAGCACACTATATTTTATTAACATTAGTATTACTGCAACTGCGGCCTCAATTGGTGCAGCTGGTATTCCACAAGCCGGTCTGGTAACCATGGTCATGGTTTTGGATACCGTGGGTCTGCCAGCAAAGGATGTTTCTCTTATTATTGCTGTTGATTGGCTTTTGTAAGTGATAAAGTGGTTGCTTTCGCAAGATTGTTTGTGCTATCTATCTTTTCTTAAGGGATCGTTTCCGTACAACAATCAACGTCATGTGCGATGCAATTGGAACAATTCTTGTTAACAAATTATCAGTGAAAGATCTGGAAATTGCTGACCGAGTAATATTTTATTAATATTGAATATTGCAAATATAATCTCTTAAAATTAAAATCTTTATATAATTAGAGCGCTGCGGATCCACATGAACTGGTCGAACTTAGCAATGGACACGAGCTTAAGGATTAATAACTGCGATTTGTCTTATTATAAACATTCATATAGCCACAAAATATAAGTTAATATTTAGCGAACTTTCCCTCAAAACGAATTGATATGAGATGTAAATATTATAATCAGAATACAAAAACTAGTTGTTATCTCCTTAAATGAAAAGGAATCGTCAAAAAATCGTAAAAAACTTATTGCTATAGTTTGTAAAATATACGTTTATGGACAAATCTATATCGTGTATGCATATATATCATAGAAATACATATTTTTTTTTAATATTTTTTATTAATAACAAATGTTATTATTTTCATGGATGTGTTCGCATTATTTAATTTTACGCATTATTATACTTTTTTTGTTATATAAGTAATTATTTTTATGTACAAAAAAATAATTTACACCGTGTCATCAAAATTAATTTTTTGAAAACAAACCATATTAAGAGTTCTATTTGAACTTGTACATATACTTAATAGTATAAGAAGTTAAAAATGACAATAAAATAAAATTATTTATAAAGCAATTTTGAACATTATGGCTCGTGGGAATAAAAACTGAGTATCCTTGTTTCGGTATTAACCTAGATATAAATTGAATTTTACCAATAATCATGACGTTTTCATTGCTTATTCATAAATACCTTAAGTCTCAAAATGTTTTTCCAAAAAATCAAATTTTTCAAGTATAAGAATCTTAAAAAATAAGCGCATTTAAATAACCGGTATAATATACTTTGTTTATGTTTTCCTTTTTATTTATAAAACTAACACTGGTATAAACTGAATTTAATTTTTTATAAATAAAAACTGTGCATGAATTAACAGAGCCATTCCAAACAATCGAAACTAATAGGTAGATGTTTCCTGAAAATAATATTGAAAATGTTCTGAATAGTGTTCTTTTTTATCAAGTATCTCTCTTTACATCTGTATGTTTTCAGACCAAAACTATGTTCTTAGAAATAATATGTGTTCGTAGTTTATAAGCATATTAGCCAATATTTTGTTTCGCACATTTTAAAGTGCTAATAAGTTCAGTCAATATGATATAAAAGTTGGATAAGTGTTAAAAATATAAGTGCATAAAGTAGTAGATATAAAATATTAATTTGGTAAAAATGTTAAATTTTAAAAATGTGAAACAAAATTGAGAATGTTGAAATTCTTTTTATTACTAGATTTGAATATATTATTGAAAATTCGTTTTTAGCCCAGAAATTTAATTTCAAAATACATCTAGTAATGTCAGTGGAAATAATTTAATTACATTATTCGCTGTGTGTTAGATCGGTTTTTATTATCTAACTCTGTAGTTAAATAAATAATAATATTAGGATATTTTTTAGTATGTTCCTCTAATAATCTAATTTTCTTTATGTCACTATTTCAACGTGCAAATAGTCAAATACAATATATTTTCTAAAAACTGTTCCTCCACTAACTATCTGCTAAATGAAATAAATAACTCTTTATGATAACTTACTTCCAATAAACCTTGGATCCGTTTTATATGTACATACCTACTAACCATCAAGATTTCTGTGCTCTAAAGCGCAACTAATTGCGGTAGTATGTTTGAGCGCTCACTTTTATAGATTATAGATTATTTCTCACAGTAATAATATACATTGCAAAACCAAGCCAAAAGTGAATGTCTTATTTAAACTTATATGTTCTACGAACGGACGTAGGCTTATCCCTAAGTTTCATATGTAAACAAAATATCCATTTTCTGTCTTACCTACATCAAAAAATTTTATTTCCACTAATCTTACCGTTTGTTTAGAATTTAGATAAAAGACAAAACTCGTTTCGCAAATCTCACTCCGATGAAGCGAAAATTTGTTAGCTGCTCTTAACCTTTCGGCAGTTTTATATTTCATCATTTTAGTACATAACATTTTTTCGTTAGCAAAAAATTCTGCCGTTTCATTTCCCCACATCTAAAGTTTTATATATGATTTTAAATAAGAAAATAATATTTTAATCCTCAACAGAAAGAATTTAAACTCTTTTATGGATTAATTATGTTATACCTACTAAATGCAGAAAATACTCAATTTTTTTAAGTTTTTATTAATCTATAACAAAAATAAATTTCAATAAGATTTTATCTTTATTTCTTAAACCTAGTTTAAACATACAAGTGAAGTGATTTTCATATTAAAAATTACTTTCCCCCTAATTGTTAATGTTTCACTTCACATTGATATAAAAACTAGACTTTAAAAAGAACAAACTAGAAATAAAAAGTGTAGAATACTACGTGGCACGTGGATTTTTATTGTACTGAGAATTCTTGTTCTTCTTCGGCAGTCATCGAAAAAAAGCATCAGGTGGTGCTGTCAACTTCAACTCTTTGTTTCAAATTTTCTGAGAGTTCATTGTAAACCTTGATAGGCACGCGCGCTGTGTAAGAAAAAAATATTTATGTTAACTAAACTTCATACAATATAAAGGAATAAATACATACAATTGCATTTGTATGCCAAATCCGACCAAATAATCATCTCTTGAGAGAAACAAAAAACGCCTAAACGACCACCTTTAAGAGTGGAATCGTAAATATTTTTTGAATCTGTAACCAATTCATCACCAGCAAAAATTCTAAAAATAGAATTACTTTTAATTTTAACAGAACTTAAAATCACAACAAATAATTTTATCAACCTTAGTCGTATTAGACCAATATCAGGACGGTGCATCAAGGCCCACCGATATGCAGTTTTTTCTTTCCATCCTTCATTTGCGGGATCTTTCCATAGTAGTTTGACTTGATCCCTGGTATCGCCTGTATGCCAAAGGCTGTTTCTAAGCATTGAACCTGGTCCTGTGGCACTATCAACCAATTTGATTTGAATTCCTGGCTCTGCAGATGCTCTAAATGGTGTTGAATGCCAATAAGTTTGAGTAAGCTTCTTCCACATGATCACATAGAATTTTCGATTGCTCTGATAACTGAAAACAAAACCCACATAATCATCATCGGTATCGGTGTCAACATAAAATGTGCCTTCGAAATCAACTCCTCCAAAAGCAGGATGACCAATGGCTAATCCAGGATCGCTGTTTAGCGTTTGAACTATCTCTGAGCCGTTAGCATGCACTTCCCAGTTGGGATCTTTTTGTGAGTCACCTTCTGGGTCCAATATAACTGTTTGAAATGATCTAAAGTCAGTTGAATATATTTTTGAATTGTTTGGGCAATTATCAAGGAAGTTTGGTATTTTGTCTTGGTCCTCATCTTTCTCACAAATATCACCTTTGCCGTTTTCTAGATTCAATGATAAATAAAGTCTATAAAGCGATTAAGGGATTATAACACCAAAGTTACTGTCTATGTCCAATTGATCTGGATTGTAGGCCAGTGGGCAATTGTCTTTGTAATTTGGTATTCCATCATCATCAATATCATCATCGCAGGCATCTCCTCTGAAAATGTAAGATTGTATATAAGTTGGAGAAAATCGTGCAATTTTAAAAATTTGTGTGCATACTTGCCATCTCCATCTGTGTCCAACTGATCAGGGTTACTAACCATAGGACAATTATCTTCGCTGTCCTGTCTTCCATCATCGTCTCCATCAATATCACTATCACAAGCATCGCCCACTAAGTCACTGTCTCTGTCTTCTTGAGAAGGATTTGGAATAGTTGGACAGTTATCACATGCATCACCAATCCCATCGTTATCAATATCCGATTGATTGGGATTAAGAACTGTAGGGCAATTGTCATATTTATTAAGTACACCATCTTTATCAACATCGTCGTCGCAATCATCCCCATTCCCATCTCCATCGGAATCGGTTTGACGACGATTAGGAACATATGGGCAATTGTCACATGCATCACCCAAACCATCATGATCTGAATCTCTTTGATCAGGATTATACTTAATGGGACAGTTGTCTTTGTCATTCTCTTCTAAATCTCCGTCTGCGTCGTCATCGCAAGCATCTCCAACGCCGTCTTTGTCAGCATCTTCTTGGCCAGAATTCGGTATATTGGGACAATTGTCGGATTTGCATTTAAAATGATAGCAACTTAACTGGAAATCTGGCCAACCATCGAGATCTCTGTCCCTTCCGCAATTATAACCATCGCCCGCCCAGCCAACATTACACTTACATCCATACTGGAAGCTGCCAGTGTATTTGCACTCAGCATTCTTATGGCAGATAGTTCCGTCCGGGCACATATCGGTTATGGGAAAACATCCAAATGTACTGTTTGCTATGAAACCCTCCTTGCATTTGCATTGGTATGAACCCTTAATTGAAATATACAAGAGCAACATTGAGTTAAACAAAAATCAACTTTTAAAAAGTGGATTTAACGTTACGACTGTGTTTATGCATTCCGAGTTTTTGTCACAAAGTGAAAGTCCTACTTCGCATTCATCTGTATCGCGACATATTTGTCGCTTATAGCTTGGAGAATGATATGTTGTAGAGTAACCTTAAGATAAAACACATAATAAAAAAGGGTAGTATAAAATTAGTTAAAATGAACAACTTGGGGTTCTATTACCATTAGCATGATTGCCATGGAACCCGGGAGGACATCGTTCGCATCTGAAACCTGGACTTAGGTTAATACAAATTGCCTTTGGATCGCATGGCTCGTAAAGATCGCATTCATCAATATCATGGCATTTACTCCCATTTCCAAAGAATCCTCGTGGACACGATACACATTGATAGAAAGGTCTTGAACTCGTTTGCACACATTCGACTCCTGATGCAAATTGGAAAAATCGTTATTACAAAAAAATATATTTTCCAGTTGCCAAAAGAGAAGTAAATTAATAAACAACACACGTTGAAAATATGAATGTATGTATTTGTATATGTATATAACATATATGGGTCATTTTTGAATATTGAATGCATCAAATAAAGTCAAACATGGCTTTCAATAATTATTTTACCTACAATACTTAGGGTAAAGTTCGCAATTTTATAACGACCCTATTTGAAATAATTTTAGGAGATAAAACCCAGATCTAGAAAAACAGATTTCTATGTTGGTGAAGTCATTTTTGTCATGTATTTCGTATTTTAGATATTAAAGGCGCATTAGAAATCAATTAGTGCTAGGATCAAGCATCAAAATTATTTAGGGAGTAGGAACCAAAGCTCATCAGTATAACTTAATACCAGAAAATGAAAATATTGTATCAAACAAAGCTGAATAAACCAAAAAGTCACCAAAAATTAATTTTTTGTTCATATACCGTTAAATAAAACACAAGACATTGATAATATTTTTTTTTAAATTTTGTTTTTTTTTATTTTATAAAATAACTTGGCTTACTTTTTATTCTTACAAAATTATACAAATTTATTTTTCCGTATTCATTAGAAACATTTTCTGGCATTAAATATTGTTAAAATTAAAACTATATTAACCTTAATTATTATTTTAAAACTCCATTTACATCAGAAATATAATATAACAATGTTTTATAAATTTTAACAAAATATTTTTAGTTTAAAAATGGCTCCATAATACTTTCACTAGGTTTTTATTTTCTTGATTTTGTTTCTTTTTTAGTAATATGTTAAAATTTTGGGAAACTATAACTTTACGATGTCATAACGGAATATTTTCTGGAGGAATACTGTCTTTGATAATGTTGAACATTATGCGATGGCACAATAATAGCTCCTATTTAAAAAAAAAATGGTTTAAATTAGTTTGGTTTCGAATAATAGTTATATATGTATGTATGTACAAATAAATAAATATATAATAATAAACAAGATGTTGAGAGTTGCGTTTTATGTTGCATGCAATTGTTAATTGTAAAAAATGTATGAAGTATAATAACTTATGTATGTAAATACATAGGTACATACATATGTACATACATATACATACAACATAATAATTTTCTAATTTAATCAACAAAAATAGTTTAATATCACAATAAACATATTATGATACTAATAAATGTTTGTCTAATAGAAATAAAGAATGTTGGCCAATCCAATCAATATTAATTACGTTCAAAAGGAACATGTCGCTTGCAGCTTTTGATTTGACCTCAATTATATACATAGGTATTAATTCATGATGGATTTTATTAATTAATGGTAGAGTAATTCCTTGACGACTTGAATGGAGATGATTTATTTTCTGGTTCGTCATACATATGTATATAAATGACATAAAGATATTACTACACATTGCAGTTGCATCCAATATTATACTTTCATTTAGACAAAATATTACTTTGAACCTTATGGCATGTGACAATTTGTACTTACCGGAAGGACAAGGTCCATCTAAGCATGCATTTCTAATCGTACAGGTTTTTCCGTCACCCTCATAGCCAATAGGACATGAGTCGCACTGCGCACCATTTATTGTGTCATGACATTGGACGCCACTGTAAAAAAATTCAAAATTACAATCAACAAGAAAATCAAAATAAAAGGTCTTTAGTCTAAAAACCGATATAATGCTCATAAAAAAACAAATGCGCAAAAGGCTCAATAGGGCAGGTAATTTCCTAAGTTCTCTTCCCCATTCCATGACGATTCTTTTCTTGCAAAGACATAGGCGATGGCGATGAGTAAATAAAAAAATAAAAACAAGTTTGATATACGCTTATGCTGACACTAAAGACAAAAACAAAACAAAAACTAAGACTCCATCACTTTGTGGAGGGTCGAGGGGGTTCAAAATAGTCTTACACACTTTCCCACAGATACGTTTCAGTAGTGATGAGTGTAGAAGACGCCAACGTGAACATGGAGCAGAGCGCAAACACATCGCAACCGGAGTGGTCGCATAACTTAAATCGAGTTCGCCTACGCAACAAAATACTAAAGCGCCTTTGCGTCGTCGTCGTCAACATCACACAAACTTTTACCAATTCGCCATGAATCTTTTCATGTTTATACATACTTTTGTACTACAAGGCAAAAGGAGTTCCAAATGAAATAAAAAACGAACTCCAACCAGGCTAACAATACCGTGAAGATCTCGAGTCGGCTTGCGCATATACTTATCTTGAAATACCATCAGTTTAATAATTGAATAATTTTTATTTGGTTTCACCACTTCAACAGTGTGAGAAGAGAACATGCGTCCGAATTAAATCCTCATTTATCTTTTCCTTGTTATTGTTGCTTGATAATGTTTATCAAACAAATAATAAAAAATAGGTTCCGAATACCTGCCTACCAACATATACATATACATACGATGACTACTTCGAAAAACAATACCTGATAAGGTTCTTAAAGGCGCTACATGTATTTCCCCATAACTATTCACACAAAGATCTAATAAATTACAACCGCCCTGATCGTAGGTGTTAAGAATTAAAAAATGAAATCAATTGCTTGTGCCCAGCCCATTCGTGTAACGTGGGTACATCCGGCGCGCGGCGCACGTTCTTTATAAACTTAATGTAAAGATCTAATATCTAAAAAAGATTCTGAAAAAATCATATTGTCAACCGGTATGGGACACACACATTCCAATGGCATCGCAACCACAGGTGATGTGAAAGATAAAAACCATAACCTACCACTAAATCAATTTCTATAATGGGGTGGTCCATAAAAGTTATGTTCGTTTCAAACATTAGGATACAATTTAGATAAGCATAGACTGTCGGTTAATTGAATGTACATTTGACCATTTGACAGTTGCTTTTGATACATATTTTATTTTCATTTTTAATCAGGCCAAGCGAATGGGTGTCAATTGTTCTCTTTTGATAGACCACCAAAATTTACGACCACAGATCGATTACCAAAGGGTGGGAGTTTTTTTTATGAGTTTTGATTTGAATTCTAACAGAAAACTCAATATCTTTGGTTGGTTTTGTAAAACATTTTTGATCACAAGAAAAATAAATAAAATGCGTAGACGTGTACCTCTATTGATAGGTAATTTATGATTCTTTTTGTCATCTTCTTCTTCTATACCCCTGATATTTTTTTTAATTTTAAATAAAAGAATTAAAAAAATAGACCATGAGCACAACCCATAGGGATCCCATTTTAAATATTGACTACCAACATTATCTTATTCACTTTTTGTAAGCTCTTTGTCGGCATTATATTATGTGGTTTAATTTAGGATTTCAAGTTAGCTAATATAGGTACTTACGAAAAACATGGTCTATCCGCGCAAGATACTCCTGGCTTGCAGATTTTCCCATCGCCAACAAGACCATGAGGACAACGGCCACACCTCAAACCGGACGGCGTCTCATAGCATTCAGCACCTACGTTCATTATACACAAAACAAAACAAAAACAGATAAAAAAAATATATGTAGATATATGTATCTATCCAAACGAAACTTCAAATCAAGATAAAGAGAGATAAAAAGCGAAAGCTATAACTATGATACCGGCAAGATAATATGCCTCCAGCTATAAAAAAAGAACTCTTGTCTTTGATTCACATTAACAGTGACACTGACACACGATCGTTAAGTGCGGGTATAGCTAAACTTTTTTCACCTCAAACTTACCAGGATAGCAAGGATTTGCGGTGCGACATGATGCTGCTTTTAATTCATCTGGCTTACATCCCGCACAGTTCTCTATCAGAGTTCTTAAATATGCAATTTCCTTGCGTTGGTGTGATATATCCTCGCGGAGCAGTTTCACTAATGCCATTAAATCCGCTAGTGATTTTGTGAGGGCGTCTTCATGATAAAAAAGAAAAAAAGAAAAAAAAAAAAACATTTAAACATAAAAAAGCATAATGATTTAAACTTCAGCGCTCCTTATTATTTGGGATATCCATGTATGTGTGTATGCGAATTTCAGAATATGTGGGCAGTTGTTTGACGAGATCAACTCACATATAATACTAGAGCTTGTGCTTCATATCGCATTGAAGTACTCGTAGTAGTGGATACTCGTATTATGGCAAATATAGTAAATTGGCAAAAGGAACCTACGCAGTTTTCACAAATACGGAACGGAATAGTGCTTCTGAAAAGCAATCGCGTTTAAAGGTGAAAACTTGTATGCAGATTGATTAGTTTCAAGTTTTAGCAACTAAATAGTATAAAGTACATCTATTTACAAACAATAGTATATACTACATATACATACATACCTTCACAGTCACCGGGAATCACTGGAATATCTCCACGCCTTTGCACATCATTAATATTTTCAACTGTCGATAAGCCTTGTGTCTGTCGATAGGGTTCGTTATTTCCTGATGACTCTTGACTGAACCAATCTCGGACGTCGCGTTTTTTATTTTTCTCTGAAATCCAGGTGGAAATATTGAGTTCTTGGGAAAAAAATAAATGTATTTGCATGGGTATGATAACGAGAGATCAATGAGTTCTACATTTCATATATGAAAAATTTATTGTTATTATTTTTTTTCAAGATCTTTATCTTATGCCAATGCATCTAATTGATTGTAGTATGGTTCGGAAAATTAGTTGAGTATTTTTATAGTGTAGTGTAGGGTGTCTTTGGAATCTTTGAAAGTTGACGAGGTCAAAAATAGACTAAAAAATAATCCAGTCAAAAGTTATTGGCGATTGATTAAATATTACACATATTGAAAATCGAGTAATATACATATTTACAATTTTAATACATTTTCAAAATGTTTAACGTTTTTGCTGCTGACATTTTTACAAAAATAAACGAAAAATGAAAGAATAGGAACAGAATTTTAAAATTTTGAGAGTAATATCATCAATGTTATTTTTGATTTGATTTTATTCAGATTTTCAATTCAATTCAAATTTATTGAGACTTATTTTTTGTTCATTTTTTTGATTCAAATCAATCAAGTTAATTTGGCATTTTTAGAAACTATTTCTGTCCTTTTTTTTTTAATTTTGACATAATAGCAACAACAATATCAATAATATTCACAAAAACGTAATTTCGTATGTGTTTATATTCAGTAAACTTTCTGTTCAGTTAAATTTTTGAGGTTTTATACTGAAAATTAATAGGCAAAAGTCGTATTTAAATATCCACTTGGTTTTGGTCAGATCAATATTTAAAACACTTGATTTATTCTTTTGTAAGAGTACTTCGGAATTTAAAAATTGTTTATATGTAAATAAAAAAACCGGGTCTAGCTATAGAAAAATGGAATAGTTAAACAGGAACAAACTTTTAAATCAAATAAAATATTTATTCTTTTATTGATACGAGTATCTACAAATATAATATGTAAATCCATACAAACTCACCTTTCTCACTCGTTCGGTTTTTCAGCATTTTTCTGTTTCCACGGCGGTGTAATCCTTTCTGACAATTAGCGCGTGAGAGGGCTTCCTCAACAGTACCGTCAAAATGTAGTGGATATTTTCGTTCACGGAACTTAACAAAAAAATACAAAAATAAAAAATATAATGATAATAGTTTTAAAATATTTGTATGGAATTGTATGATTTATGATTTTAATATGTACATATATGTATGTTTGGAAAACATGATAAGTTTCTTAAGTTAAAGAATTTATAAATGAAAATTCAGTGGATTTCAAAATCTTGACTATCAAATTATTATATATATGAAATTAATAAAATGAAATAAAAAAAATTATTGTGGTCATGATAATTGTTAATATGTGGATGAGTAAATAACTCGTTTACAAAAAGTGAAACCTATAATTATGACGTCTCCTTACATATACATACATATGTACATGCATAGGCACATATATCTAAAGAATTAGATTCGTATTCAACTTACAAGTTTTATAACTGGATCTTCCATTTGAGTGTATAACTTAGAAAGACTGAGATCAATTTCGTGTTTTGAAACATCCTTACAATCAACAATTAATGATATTCTATCTTTATGAAAATAAAGGGCCAAAGAGCGAATAGTGCTGGTCTCATTTATATTTGGAATCTCAAAGTGTTTCGAAGTAGTTACTGAGTTGAAGCTTATATCAAGTGTTACTCGTTGCTGTTTTCGGTCCAAAAAAAACGACATTCTGTGTTTAAGGCTTGGGAAGTCAATCATAAATAGCGCTTCAATGGATATGTGAAGCTTCCGGCGAGGTCTGCATAATTAATATTCAAAAGGTATTATCATATTTACATGATACTTAAACACACACACACGTTTTTTTTAACAAAATTCTTACCTAATATGCCTCATAGATATAACACAGTCTCCTTTAATAAATTGTTCCAACTCACTCGATGCCGCTGGAATTAATAATATTTCATAAGTAAATTTCAAATTCAAATGATCTTCTGCAAACTTTGTGAATGTTAACGTATTGCTTTACTAATTAACACATTTTGTATATTTGATTATACACATAATTATGTTTGTGAGGAAAAAACAAAACTGGACAGTTAATAGCAATTGTAAATTATCTTCGAATACTAATTCTGATGATTACCTGGATCAAGTGATAGGGCTGATATGCTACTGCAAATTCCAATGAAACACAACAACACAACCAGCTTCATTTTGATGATATAATTTTAACCCAAAACACAATAATATACTTTCCTACTGCGTGATAGTCTGAAAAAAAAATAATATTTGAAAACTGTGAAAAATTTACAATGCATAGATTTTATCTATATTTTAAGTCAATGGTTAACAGATACTCCTATAGTACAGACGAAATGAGGGAAATGTTTGCTTACGGCAAATAAACATACTTTAATATTTAAACCTACCCAGGAAAGCACTTTTCAAAACAAACACAAATGGATCGTATAAGAAAGTGTAAGGCCTATATTGGCCTAAACGTGTTTGACATACATATATAGAACTTAAAATGCACTACCAATGTGAGTTCTTAGGTATACAAGTTCACAATAAATAATGGAATTAGATTCGATTCGATCATTCAATATAACAGCTTTGTGTACCTTTTATTCATTTAAAACAAATTAATCCGAAAAAAAACAATCAATTGAGAAATGCATAGATATGTGTATTAGAGGGCATTTTTTGTATATCATCTCAAAGATCCCTTCAATGTGGGCAATGAATTTAATCAGATTAAATCAAACTGAATGATATGTCAATTCACATCACCTCCACAGATAGTGACCCTAAACTACGAGTATGATAGGTGCATAATATACCTATACAGACATACTTCATACAGGTATAATAGCAACTATAATCTGGATTATGATGATTGTGATAAATTTTAAGCTGGAACACTTTAAAATCGCTCAAAGAACTTTGAAGTTAATAATATAGGTTCTCGTTATTCATATAGGTACATACATACATACCTATCTGGTAAGCTGAAATCGATCATACGGAATTTATCTTTTCGTTAAGTATCAGTTTGATGAAGAAAAAAAATGTTGATCGTTACAAGGTAATAGACAAAGATTCTTAACCATTTACAAAAAAGGGTATAAATCTCCAAGTCAAGGTCCCCTTGTCAAACACGGTAGTAGTACAGCCCATATTTGGCAAATTTTCTCTACTCGGAACTCAATCACATCATACGATAAAATTGTTGGTTTCGTGTTCACCACTTTTTACGCGTTCTAAAGTTGTATTTTAGACGTGCAAATTTATTTGAATTACCGTATTTAAAAGTCTTTCGCGAAGAATATATTCAATAAAAATAATTATATGAATTTGTTATAAAATCTGTTTCAAAAAAAATAATAATAATAGATAATAATACACAAACAATGAAGAATAATATACAAATTAAAAATAGATCAAGGTTGTATTATGGGCAATGATTCGGATGTTCTAAGTTTGAATTAAATTTATTGTTTAAGGATGTCATGTCATGAAGCTGTTTCTTTGCACAATTAAATCAGTTTTTATACATATTTCGACGTTTAATTCTAATATTGAATCATTAAATCATCCACTGAAAAGTTTATCAAATTTGATTTTTAAATGCAAATCATATTTATTTTCATTCACTCATTGGCAAATCAGACCATTTTTATGTTTTATAACGTCAAAATACCTTTCATTTAAACAATTCAAATATCATCTGTTACTTTTTCGTACAGTAGGTATTGGGTACCTGCGCTGTATAAACTTACACTATTATTTTTATTTAGAAACTAATGTTGGTATATATGTATATATCAAAATAATTTAAGAATACAAAACAACACTTACAAATTGTGGATCACAACACTTTAATCCTTTTTTCAAAAATAAAAGTTCAACTGAGCTATCAGAGCCATGTATAAAGATCAAATCTTCCAACGATTTCAGTCAATAAAAAACTAATTCAGATACAATCATATATATGTATATGTATGTAGATACACGATGGATATGTACCAAAACAACAACTAGTGCGCTACTATAACACAGATTTTAATATCTATTTGTCCCAAAGGTTAACTAACATAGAAGATAGAACGTCGCGTCGTCACGTCACACCAACCAACCACACTATGCCGAGAAGAGCCACGATCTCAAACGAAGCGAATACCACAAAGCACTAAACGAAGTAAATCTTAACTCAATATGCTTGAGGAATTGATGCTGTTGCGCTAACCAACAACGTTAAGGCAACGCAGTCCAACACGGAATAATCCAACAACTTTGTTATTTGTTGTGGCACTGTAGCACAGGAAAAAAGTGATGTGATTCTTTCTTTCAGAAAAGACTTGAGAGATCAAAAACAAAAAAAAACGAACAAATATATATCAACATTTTAACGCCTACGTACGATTAGCAGATGCCGATATATATCTGGTTTGTAAGTTCGTGTATCCGAAAGCGCCAGGTAAGTTGTATGTTGTTATTTTTTTAATATAACTTTAACTGCATATACATATATTTATAATAACATAATGAATGCCTTTTTTCATTTGAATTTATTTAATTTTTTACTTTTGATAGGGCAAGTTTTGCATTTGTAACAAATAGAACTTGAGATTTTAATTAAATATGACATTGCAATGATAGATATTCAGAATTTTGTGTGTCTAACAATACCTGCATCGTAAATACATACACAGCAGTAAAAATTTCGTTAAACTTTGTATACCTATTTATATACCTATGGGGTTTCACGGTATTCCCTTGAGGGGAATTTGAAACATTTTCCATAGCTCTAAAATTAAAAGTATATGAATCTTAAATTTTTGTTCAATTTTAGCTTAAGTACTTTTATTATTATTACTATTACTGTGCAGAAAACCTATGCAAAGAGCCATATGACAAACGGTAAGTTGGACCGTGTTCTATATACATCTACTTTTCGATGAACACGAAACCTTCTAGGTTAAAAAATATAAGATACAACGGATAAAGGGATTTTCTTAATTAAAGTTTCAAGTGTAAGTGACTCAACACTCAAAAAATTATTGTAATATTTATTGTATATACATATATATATGTATATATTTCAATTGTAATGATCTTAATATTACGAAGTAATCTCATAATTATCCAAATTGCTAAATTTAAATTTTAGTACTTTTTGATTTCTTTGGTATTATAAATTAAAAACAAAAATTGGTAAAGTTGGATTACGGCTGTGATCATAGAAAACTGGTGATTTCCGAATGCGATATCTAGTGTTGATGGGATGTGAAATATGGCATTAAGATTATGTCCAAAATTAACCAGAGAGTTGGTGTTCTGTCTCAGTCTATAAATAAGCAAAACTTAGAGAAAACTATCCAAAATTTTAGTTTTCAATTCATATCATATCATATCATTCATATCATATGCCATTTAACTTCGTAAAAAATCATTCTTTCTGACTTACAACACTTTTTATATTAAATATGAATTTTAAGTTATAACTACATACTACTGACTCATTGCCATTGCTGTGATCTGTAAAAGGAAACTTGCACATACTACGTGACGTTTCTCAAATTGTGTATATTGAAGCCTTTTTGTACTTAATTTTAGTTTGTCAAATAAATGTTTCATGATTTATTACTTTACACATTTAACAAGACAAAAATGTAGACAAAAATATTATAGTTTCCTGCTTCGATTCTAGTTTTTCTTACCACCACAATGCATTGCTGCAGGAAAGATCAAGAGAGAAATTTCAGTTTTTTTTTTAAATTTAAATCTTTTTTCCCATCAAAATGAATGAAATTCAGGTCATCTGATTGAATTGTTAACTTATAGCAGTTTAGAACAGAATATCATAAGAAGTTCCCGGTAGAGAGCTTCACCCACTGTCATTCGTGCAATAAAACATAATATAAAAATAAAGAAAACGGAGCGACATTTTACACATCACAATATACAATTCCGAATGAGTGTCTAAATTAAAATGATTTCCGAAAGATCTTGCCAAACTTTAATCGTCGAACCACAAGCGATGGAAATAACTCTGATCGAAAATACGGCGACACGAACTGTGGCAAGTTGTCCCGAAGACTTCCCACGCATCATGTGTTGTCAAACAGCTCAGGTATACCGCATATAAGCTGAAAGTAGTTGCGTGCGGCGGTAAAGTAAAATAATCCACTGGATAAAAACAAAAAAGTTCCTACATTCATTCATGTACGAGTAAAATGTATCTAAGCAGATTTTTATTTTCATAATGTTGATGATCGTCTTTTTGATTTTGTTTTATTCACACTCTCATTATTAGGTATTGAGTTTTTGTACATAGAGAGAAGCGGTGAAGGTCAATGGAACAAGTGTTTGTTGTTTTAGTTTTTGAAGCAGTGATTGCTCATTAAATAACTTGAGTAATTACTATTGAATAGTGTTTTCACGCGTTTGCAAATGTGATATTGTAATCGTACCGATTTATCTTTGATGTTCAAGATATCATGCTGTGCATATTAATTTGCTTTTGAATTTTTAACAAATCGTTTCTCTATGTAAATGGTGTGTTAGCTAAAATGTTTAAGGAATTCTAATATCAGTAGCGACTTCGTATAACTAAATTTATTATTTATTTAGTAGACAACATTAATTGCTTATTTGGAGATTGGGGTGTTTGATAGGTAATATCTAAGAGTCTACATGCGAACGAAAAGAACACTAGGACAAACGATATGATTTTAGCCATTATGATTAGTTTTTGTGCATTAGTGAAATATTATCATTATGTGATTTTCATCTTATAGAAAATACAACTTTTGACCAATCACAGATTTTTGAATCTTACAATTCAAAATATTTTTTTTTTTTGAATTTTTATACATACATATGTATATCATGTTAATCTTGTAGAGCGAAAGTAATACTTAAAAGTTTATATATATGCATAAACTTAAGGCACTAAATTAAGATTTTATTCCAACATAAATTAATAGGTAAAGTAAATAAAAGGTTCACTTGAATAAAGCAATAGAACAACTTCGAACTATTTTTTCTATGAATAAGTTTCCATATTTAATTTTAAAGTGCTTCATTCATCTGCATAATGCTTAAGCCTCATTGTAAAACTAAGAATATTTTCATGCGAAAATATTTCACATCTTTTTACAGTTTCGATTAAAGTATGCAGCAATTTTTTGTTTAAAAAGAGTAATTATTGTGGCGCTTATTTTTGAAAAGTTTGAATAACTTTATTCTCATTTTATTAAAAAGTATTCACCCAATTAAATACACCAACATGTATAATAATGATATTTGTTGTTATTTTCAACGTTTTCGTTTTTGGATAGTTTTACTTTCCAGTTTTATAAATAGAAGACATAAGTACTACTAATGAAAAACAAAAAACAGTAAGAAAATTATGTTTATAACTAAACTAAAAAAAATTCATACAAAAGTACGTATACGTCACAGTGTACCAGTGCTTCATAGAGTCGCCGCCGTCTTCTCATTGTTTTGATAAAAAAATATTTAAAAATTCTACAATACTAATATGTTTATGCGTACATTTTAATGTGAACTCTTATTTGAAATTAAAGTTATACAATATATATTATAACTTATAAGTTATAACTTAATTGAAATAATAAAATTGTTACGAAAAGACTTCATGTTTGTAACTTAAAAAATATGTTAATAAAAAAAATTTATTGTAAAATGGTTTGCTAGTAAAGTAAACCTGTCAACCGAGTTGTTTTAAGTTATGACGTTTTTATTCGAAGCTATTAACAGAATAAAGAAGATATATTATTTGGGAATAATACAAAATTACGGTTATTTTATCATAAACGTCAGAATCGGTGCAGCTGTGTTTGAGAAAACCTAGTTATGGTATAGATAAGTAAAAACAGAAAAAATTCGAACCTCTTTTCTACGAAATTAAATAAAAATACTCTTCAACAATATCTTTTGTTTTCATATTTGAATAATATTCTCTTCTGAGCAAGTAACAAAAAAAAATTCATCATTTTATAAAAGGTACTTTATTTTAATTGATAAATTAATTTAAATTCAATATAAGAAGGTTTTGTATTTACTCCATGGTACTTTGATGAATTATAAATTAAGACATTCAGTTAACTTAGTTCGCCAACTGTCTGTAAAAGTTAATTAAAATCTAAGATATACATATATATGTAGATACATTTCAAAATAAAAAATGCTCATTTTCGTATCCGAAACTATCATCTGATTACGAACAAATTTAACTTTTCGAAGGCTAATAACCATGTTTTTATTGCATTTGTATCATTATCATCGATACACAAATAAAAAGTATACATATATCGCATAGGTAAAAAGGACTATGAAAAGATGTTTTTGATTCGTAAAATAAATTAAACCACAGTCAGAACTTCTAGTTAGTCTGTCGTAACAGCTTGTCTTAACGTAATTTTAAGATCTTCATTTTTGATGAACTGGACATTTTCACATAATATGGCTCTAAAATATATGCGTATGTACGTATTTGTACAATAATTATTACTTCATATAATATATATGTATGTATAGAAATGAATGTATGTACATATGTATACATGTACATATCCTTGGAAACGTACAATAATTGAAATCTTATACTTAAATCAAATTCCTGAACTATAATCTATATAATATACAAAACCTAAACACACACATAAACTAGATTTTAGCTGACAGAGCTTTATTGAAGATCTTTACTTTGGTGATACGAGTTATTATGGCTTTGTAGATTAGGAAGTTCAATGGAGTCACCACAACTGAAAACGAAAGCTGATAAATTAAATCAGTAAATTAAAATAGCGCAAATTGTTAATACTTTATGCAAACGGTGAGTTTGGTTTCAGGTGATGATGTTGGTTCCAACGTTATTTGTGGCGGTGCTATAATTGTGGTCAGCGAATCGTCTATAGTCATACTATTTGAAGAAATACCTCTGCCATTTCTTAACTGATTTGTATCTTTAAATCGTTTGGAAAGTGTTGTTTGACGATTGTTGACTGACTAAAATGTAATTCACATGAAAATTAGTTTGTTAGAAAATTAAATTTTAAAATTTCATACTCTGTTGTAACTTTGCTCTCTTCCGCGGATATTAAAAGCACCATATACTAATGGATTCATGCAAGAGTTTGTCACCGCAAACAAAAATAATCCCTTCTGGATGCGTTGATCAACTTTAAGTGCAGATTCCTTATCCAACCAATACCACATGCACATGATATAATAAGGTGTCCAGCAGACAATAAAAACTATAACAATTATCACAGTCATTTTAAGTGTTCGACGCTTAGCTCGGCCTAAGACATCATCATTCGATCGACGAAATTTATCTGAAAATTCCCTGTCGTAATTTTATTTTGAAATAAGTATTTATTCCAATGTTGCATTAAACCTGTGCCTTTTATGAACCGCTTACTCTTCCGATAGATCTCCACATATATTGATATGTAACAAAACAATATCACAACTAATGGAAAAGCGTACATTACCAACATTCCCAAGATCTGATAACACATTTCATGAAATTCATCCTTGAAAGAATGAAATGTTACACATTGCTCATACCAGAGGATCTTTGGATGCTTTTCCAGGTGAAAGATGATAGCCTATATGTTAGTTAGTTGTATCAAAAAAAGTACAACACATAGAGGGGAAAATAAATATCAAAATTAAGGAATTGGTTGCTATTTTGTTTAATAAAATACTTGCGGAGCACTACAGATAATAGAACCCATCCACGCAAAGCTTAGCATAACTTTTCCTCTCGAGCTTGAAAGATTCAATGGCTTCAAAACAGCATAGTACCTAAAAAATTTCATATTCTCATTTACTTTCAAAATATATACATTGTCATTTATACCTATCGATTGATATGCAAACCAAAACAAAACTCGATAAATATAGCCCAAAAGTTCTGAAGAAACTCATCAAACGACACATAAAATCACCCGCATTCCAAGTCACAGTATATGCCCAGGCGATTTCCAAAGGCATGAGTAAAAGAGTTACCAAAAGATCGGCGATAGCCAAATGCATCAGCATGATATCAATTCTTGATGGCCCCCGCAGACGGCGCTTTGTTAACAAAACCAAAACTGTTGTATTTCCAATGGTCGATATTACCATTAGAACACTGAAACGGTTATATAGAAATGTGAAAGATTTGCATGCAGACAAAAGGTTTAGGTACATTTAAGCTCTTTTTGACTTACCTATAAACAATGATTGACAAACGATGGCCATCATTGAACACCATATTAATTGGCAAATTAATTTCTTTTGCAGTGTCGACCTCTGACCACTCAGTCAGGGTTCGGTGATCGTAAATATTTTCAATAGCTCCAGAGTTTGGCATCTTTTTCTTTGAGTATAACTATAGGGGTTAATAAATTCGAATGTTTTCATCGAAACACATGTCGTTGTTTAGTTTAAAAGGTTACCTTATTGTTTATTCATTTGTACAATAAGCTAATACAAATAGAGCTAATAGCAGGTTGCGGCGGGAATTTAAATATGTGTTGAAATGTAGATCGTTTGAGTATTATAGCATGAACGCACGGTAGAACAACTAAATTTTAATATTTACTATATTGTTGATTTGTGTTGAGATGTTTTCGCCATCAGTAGATTAAGATTAACTATAAAACTGCATACGATTAAATTTTTAAATATGCACACCAAATAATATTTATAAAATTCGCACTGTTCAAAAGAATCTTAATGTTTATTAGAGATGCTTCCGGTTTAGTTCGTATTGAAGAGGCAGTTTTGAAATTGCTATTTTTGTTCTGTACGAGTGTAATTATTTCACTATTCACAGTGCCCATGAAATTAAATTTTTATAATGTTTTTATATTTACAATAAATTCCGATAGATAGCATTTAACACTTTGTGCTTCTTTTTAAAACCCAAAATAAAAACAATTTCAATATTCCGCTGATGATCAACCGATCCAGCGGATTCTTTGACTAATATTGAGTTAAGTGTAGCACAAGATAATCGAATTCTTATGCTGTGTGCTGTTGTTTCTGTTTTTATTAAAAAACAGCAATATTCTCTATGAGATTATAGATGTAGGTACATTAGAGATAAGACAGCCGATAGTCGGACGACCTCACCACCCGCACCATATTAAAAAAAAAAACAATAATCGCTCAAAGTTCGAACTCGTACTCAGGATTGCAAGCTAATAATTGTTTTTTTTTTTTTTGTTAATATGGCTATTTATGTATACCTACATTAAAATTTAAATGTATTTGTTGGTATCATTGCACTCATTTAATTTAAAGGTGTGAAATTCAAGAATAAGTATTAAAAATTATTGGAATATTAGAAGGTATATGTAAGTATATATTTTTTAATTTATTTTTCAGTTAATTATTATTAGTGACTTTGTTTTAAGCGGTTCACTTTGAGCAACACTTGGATCGACATTGACAGTATTTATTAAGTAGAAAATGGTTTTATGAAATTTTTTCACTCGAGGTCTTTAGGATTTTAATATACACAAGCACATCAACATCAACAATTCAAAACAACATGTCATTATAAAAAAAAAAGATTTGTTCACAGTGATAACAATAAATGAACATGAACATAAAAGTAGAAAGGTTACTGTCGTAGGGTTAAATGTTTTATCAAGATAACAATGTGTCAAGCAAATAGTCCTTTAAGGACATTGTTGTGTCTGGTATATATGTAAGTATACCTCATTGTCCCTATATTCATCTACATATGTAGATGTGAATACATCTATGTACGTTTGTGCTTTTGAATAAATAAATGGAAATATAATTTTGCATTGTTGTCAAAACTACATTTAATCACGTGATATTTGTCACACAGGAGTTGACAGCAATTAAATATTCTAGATTCCTATAAATTTGACACATATACAAGGGGTATTTATTTGATAAGGAAAATAATAAATGTTATCAGTTGCAAATTATATTTTTACCTAAGAATGCTATTGAGACTCTAGATACGTATGATGCCTTCAATTTAATTAAGTCTTAATTAAAGGAGAGGAACATCTATTATAGTTGTTGGACGTTTCTTTTTAACTGAATAGACGTTAACTTACGTAGGCTGTAGGTAAATTTGACCAATTAAAAACATATTTGTTTTGTTTAAAAACGGTTTTTCTTTTGAATGAATTGTGATATCTAATCATTATTTACATACTCATATATGTATATAGTGAGTTAAGAAAATAAATGTATACGTGATAAATAGTTTTTTTTTATATATTTTATTTTATAAGTACATAAATACAAATCAATTTTTCAATGAATCGCCAATTCTGGTGGTCTTAAGGGCATTAAACGATGCTTTGCATAATGCTTATAATTTTTTGAAAAAAAGAAAATCTAATCGTTTTTAATTAATACCCCCTTTAAAATCGATCATACAAAAATTAAATTTCGGGTAACTTTACTTATCTGTTATACCAATATTAAAATTTATGAATTAATTTTGTGATCCTATAATTTATCGTGCTTGGTTATTGGCACTTACATATATTTATTTATTATATTCTATTAATAATGCAAGTGAAATTACTACTATAATGCTCCTTATATTTTTGCTTCTGAAGAAAATAAAAATTGTACGTTAATGGTACAATAAATCCTACAAAGGTTTTGGGAAGTAAATAAGCGGATCATAAATTAGCTCAGTGGGAGTTTTAATTCCTTGAAAAACACAGCTAAACAAACGTCCTCAAAAACCTAATCTAAGCAATAAAGAGCTGTCAAATTTTCAATAACCTTTCAAAACCAGTGAAATGAAAGAAAATTTCTAAAAAATGAAAAAAAATTGAAAATAAATAAATACTTAATTGTATTAAAACAATTTGTATAAAATTGTATAAATAAGTGAATCTACTTATAAAACTATTTTTTCATTTAATATGGATTAATGAAAAAATAGAAAAAAATTAATATATTATTTGTTTTATAGGCTTTTTTGATCATTTTTTTCTCTATGCGAATTAAAACAATTCCATATTTCCTCCCTACGTTTCGTTGAAAATTCTCAACATCCTCAGGGGCAACACTTTATTGAAACTTAGTAAACACAATTATTTAACATTTTGAAACATTGGCAAATTATTTTGTAAAACTTACTTGTTTTTAGTTTGACTTTACATTACAAATTTTTTCTCAAATTTTTAGTTTAAAATTTAAAAAATAAATAATTTAATAAATAAATAAATAAATACTCTATAACAATTTAATACAACAAACTCCAAACAGAAAAAAATTAAATTAAATAAACCATTCAATTACGAGTATAAACATCAGAATACTGTTTAACAGCTTCAAATCCACAACAAATCAGTAAAATGGAAAATACATACATATATATATGTACATTGAACTTTTTTTTTATTATTTAGCTATTTGGCAGTATTTTGCCATTTAAAATGAAATTAATTCCAAACCGAATCAACGAAAATTAAACAAAAGATAACCACAAAAAAAAGTTACTTTCTTGACTAAAGGAAAGATCACAGTTAACTATATTTAACTTTTTCAAAAAAAAAAGAACCCTGAAATTCAAAAGTTTTTCAATGGAGGGATATATTTTGTCCTTCTTCTGAAGCTTTTTCGAGCTAACAAACAGGAGTTTGTGACGATTTTTGAAAATTTAAATAAAATAATGTCTCAAGTCTCAAGTTATCAAGTACATAATGAAATAACTATTGTTCTATTACAACAAAAAGCCCTCCATGGCAACGCGAACCACACGTGGTTGACTTTCTAATTGTCACTTTGACGTTTGTTGACATGCTCATGTCGCCTGTGTTTAATTCTTTTTTTTGTAATCAACGCGAAAGAAATCCTCCCATTATTTATCCATATTTTTTTTTCTCGCTTTAAACTCGAATTTAAAAAATGTCTAAAAAATATAAAAATAAATCCCTATCGGAACAAGTATCAGAAAAGTTGAATAGACCTCTTAATGACTCCGACAGCTCCTCAGAGGACGAAGAAACACCCAAAGTAACACATTTCAATGAGGATGATTATGACTTTAAACACGAAGAAACTATTAAATCTTTAAGCGAAATTCGCAAAAGAAACATTAAATTATTATCTGAACAAAGCACTAAATATAGTGGTGTAATTGCGTCGCGAAGAAATTATGATACATCCGATGACTACGATGACGATACCGATAATCAGACAAGCGCGGTTAAGGATTCTGAAGTTTCCAAACGGGACCAAACTGACTCTAGCGAATATAATTCTGAAGATGGACCTGAGAACGACAGCGATGCAGATCATATAAGTAATGATAGTTTTAGCAGTAATGAAGATGAAGAAACCCCCGAGACCGAGTTATTTGCTGCTAAAAATAATAAACTCGAAGCCGAAAAAGGGATTTGTGTGCAAAATCAATTGGCTATCTGGGAGAAGTTTTTGGAAATTCGAATTCATTCACAAAAAATGCTGAACAAGGCCAATAGTTTACCAGATCCCGGTGAATTCAAAAAGCTTAGCTCAACCAAAGAATTTAAAGATACAGCGGAAGATGTTAAGAAAAATGCAGAAATCCTACTTGAAAAATTAATAGAAACTCAAGTTACTCTTGCGAGTCAATTTTCTGAAATAAAAAAAATTGGCCTTGCAGCCAGGAAAAGAAGTAATTCAAGATCGAACGAAGGCAATGGTTCTTCATCCAAAAAGTTTGCTCCAGCTATTGAAGAAAACTTTGAGAAGTTTCGAACTTATCGCAATACGGTTCTGCTCAAATGGGAAGACCGCACCAAACTATTGACTCCTTCATCAGGATCAAAAAGAAAACAACTTACTGATGAGTTCGATATTGTTAAAAAAGTTGATAACATTTTAATAAAACGTGATGAGCACATTGCAAAATCGCAAAAACTAAAAGGAACCTATAAACTTTTTAACCAGTGTAAAACTGAAGGTTCAGATGATAAAGCTGATGAAAAAGAAATATCCAGTCCACATATTTATGATGATACTGACTTTTATCACTCCCAGCTGCGAGAACTTATCGAATTCAAGTCAAATGTTTCGTCCAGCGCATATGATGTAACAAAGCAATTTGCCGAACTACAAAAACTAAGGCAGAAAATGAAAAAAAAGGTTGACACAAGAGCCAGCAAAGGTCGCAAAATAAGGTAAGCAAGTTATTATTATGTTTTAATATTAACTTAAAATTAATTTTGATATAGGTACGTTGTTCACAACAAACTGGTAAATTTTATGGCGCCAAATGATGCTACCGATTGGACAGAGGAATCTAAGAACGAACTTTACAGATCATTGTTTGTAACGTAGTTACACCTATGTTGGAATTAAATTAACATTAATGTAAATACATGTGTCCCTATTAAATTTAACTTTTAAATTAAGTATATTGTCTTTTTTCTTTATAACTTCGTCGTCGTTCTTGCAAGTCATTTCCTATTAATGTCAGTCGATCTATAGAGGAAAATCTTGCAATGATAGTTTTTACACTTTTTTGAATTTTTAATTTGCCTCTAAACTGGACATTTTTTAAGATTTTGAGCTGATCTTTTTTTAAGTATGAAAAAGGATTTCTTTTTGTTTCAGAAAATTTTTAAAATAAAAAAAAAAATGAGTGTAAATCCATATTACATTCAATTATTAATAATCCTTGCTACAATACGGATGCAATAGGTGGAAATTTATATCCGCAAGGAACCTGCAAAAGTCGTTGAGTATAATGAAATCTTAAGGATTTCCTGGCCCAACCATATCTCAAAGGGTGAAGTTTATATGAGAACGGCCCAAGAACCCACTTACGGTTACAATAAATTAGAAGTCAACGGCTCGTATAGGGCCTGGCCTGAAAATAAAACTCAAACGTTTTTGTGTTGTTGCCAGGAATGGAGGGGGCCAACCGTTTCCGGTTGAGCTCGAACGGCTAAGATGAGAACCAGTTTTCATGACTAGAAATACTCTTAGCTTTTTTCTTACTTCCTCGCAGAAGTCCCAGAAAATTATATTATTTTATTCTTAGATCGCAGCTGCTTCTAAGCTTTTATTATAAGATGTAAGTGGCATAAGTTTTTGGATTGGCCATACGCTTCGAAAATTTGAATAGCAAAAGAGTGTCAGTACAATTAGAGAAGAGTTGAAAAAGCCTGAAGTAGTTTAGAACCTTATATTTAAGCAACAAAAAGTTTAAAGTTAATTATTCGAACGGGATTTATTCTCCGATCAAGATTTTAACGAATTACGCGCATAAACTGAGGTTAAAGAGTTAAAGTTTATATGTATGGCATTGTCTATTAATTAATTTTTGATGCGAAATGTTTTTTCGTCGTACATGTTTTCACTCACTACACCCAATTTAAATCTTTATTCGAGGATGAATAACGATTGTTAAACTGGTACTTAGACTTGTAAAGAATCATCAATCTCTACTGAACGAAAAACTTATCAGTAACGAAATCAAATGAAAGAAGAAAGAACAAGTTTTATTTTTTTTTTATTTTTTTATTTAAATATTTTTATTTATTTCTTTTGAGTGGTACACATTTTTTTAAAGGTGTACATATTTTTGTAATTTATTGGATCATTGCATTTAACATGATTTTTCAAAGTATTTAATATAAATTTATGTAGTTATTATTTCACTCCATAGTATCGACTTAATAAACTCCCGTTTGTGAGCATTATTATTGGCATATCCTAATATTCCAAGAGAAAAATAAAAATCTATAAAAACACGTAGGAGGAGCAATTATTTCTTTCATAAATCATTTTAAATATACATAATAGGGTTTATCTAAAATGATTTGGTATTATTTTTTGTCGTCATTAATGTTTATGATTAGGATACAAAACTTTTTTAAATATATGTTTTATTATTGTTTCCAGATTTTACAAAAATTCTACTTGAAAATGCTCACACAATATTAAAAGTAGAAAAGAATATTTTTATGTTTTATATAATATTTTTAAATGTATCAATATTTAACTATCAAATTACATATATTGTGTTTATAATTTTTTTGCAGCAGTTATTTTTATTTTACTTAAACACAATGAATTATTCAAGATTACTACTTATTTTTTATTCGTCTGCAAATAAATTGTCATTAATTAAAACTTAACATTCGTAGGTAATATTTTGTGGTTGTAATAAATGTTTGTCAATTAAAAACTAGGCCTAGAATAAATAATTTATTAACTTATATAACTATGTTTTACACTTTAATTCGTTCCATTTTTTTCAACGCGTATTGCAGTTTTATTTGTGTTAATATTTTTTTTATATTCTAATACGGATTGCATTGTAGTCAGATTTGTATTTACAAAATGTTCTAGCATTTGACCTTTTATATTAGAGTTGAAGAAAACTCCACTGTTTCAGATTTCTTGCAAAAATTTTTAACGAAAAATTCTAGAAAGAAAGGTTAAGATAGTGTATAATTGAGCGATTTAACTTGAG
Organism: Chrysotoxum bicinctum; assembly: GCA_911387755.1. Classification (NCBI taxonomy): domain Eukaryota; kingdom Metazoa; phylum Arthropoda; class Insecta; order Diptera; family Syrphidae; genus Chrysotoxum; species Chrysotoxum bicinctum. The sequence continues at coordinate 235,993 of OU426988.1, read as the reverse complement.
AGAAATAACGTAAATAATTTTTTTATTGATAAATGCAGTTATTTTGTAGTCATAATTGTGTCAATGTCAATGTTTAAAAGTTGAGTTGACGTAATTTATGTAGTTTCACTAGATAATATAAATATTTTGTTGTCTATCAAGCAAAACAATTTCAAATTCTGGTACAAAAAATGTATTCTACTAGTTAATTGAGTTCTTTAACAACAGCGGAAGTCCTGTTTTAGTTTTCGACTTTGATACAAGTATTGTAGCCGTTTTAGCATTATTAAGTCCTGAAGTATTTGCCATATCTGATGCAACCTGACCAACTTCGCCTTGATCTTTAGTCATCTCCTTAGCATATTTTTTTGTTGCCATTAGAGGCGAAAGATTCTTTTTCAATTCAGATAACATCGTTTTTGTTTTTGTTTCCAATTCAGGATTTTGATTTTTCTGATGATATTGGGTCTCTAGAGTCATCTTAATATTATTTGAGCCGCCACCAACAGAGCCGTTGTTATCATCGAAGGATTTATTGAAATTAAGATGAGGAGGATTTGAATTCTCGTTTATATTACTTGCATGCATTTTCAAAAGTTTTTCTGTCGAACTGTTCATGTTAATATTTTTATAATTATTGTATTTGTAGCAATTTTTTGATGATTCATTGCAATCATATAACGATTGCAATTGAGATTGGATTGATGTTACATTCGAGAGTGTATTTTCAGTATCTATAGCTGGGAAGTTACCACCTCCTTTATGAATATTAATTTCCATTGATGCCATTTGATCAGATTCAGAAAACTTATAAGAAAAATAATTAGTGGTTAAAAAAAACTTTGATTGTTTGAATGTAAAGAATTAACTAACCTTATCAAGCAAATTTAAATGCATGTCTCAAGTACTCTTTGCTGGTACTATTAATCTATCCATATCCTTTTGAACATCGAGCAGATCTGATAGATGTTTAGCAAACAATTGATTAAGCTCTCCAAGTTTGGTCATCTGAATAAAAAAAAAGATAAAAAAAAAACAATTCCTCATGGTGAAATTAATATACAGTTTGATCGCTGCTTTTGTCAAGTAAACTTCGATTGGCTGCCTTAAGTTCGATTTCTTGATTCATTAACTCTTTTTCCAATGATTCTATTCGTCCTTTTAGCAGACCAATCTCTCTACGAAGGTCTTCGGCTATTTCGTTTCCACCTGGAACAGGTGCTGCACCTTGTCTAGTTGTTTCCATCTCTCGTTTAAGTCGGATATTTTCTTCTTTGTAAGTGTGAAGTTGTCGTTTCCACTCATCGACATTTGCTGTTGATTCCTTTTTAGAAAATGTACTTTTTATTGAAAAAAATGTACCAGAGCTAAATTTCAATAGTAACTTACTTGCAGTGCACTGGTTAAACGTATATTATTGTTTTTCAAAGTAGCCAGTTCAATTTCCCATTTTTTTGCATTTGCACAGCTTAAATCAAACAAACTATTTCGTATTTCTTCGTTTGATTAATTTTTTACCAACTCTTACCTTTGAGCCAAAGCCATTTTAAGTCTCTCGTTTTCATATTTCAGTTGCTGTTCACCTCCACCACCAGGACCACCGCTATGACCACCCACAATATCGCTCACAAGTTGGCTACTAGGTGGTTTGATATCATTAGTGGCAATATTGCTACTTTGAATTATTTTATGCGAAGGGCTGTCGGGATTGGCATTCTGGGTATTTGTATTCGATAGATTTGGCGGTTCCACCGTGTGCTCCATCATCGGAGCATTGTCATTTTGCATTATACCACTACGAGAGGTAACCGGCGAAGTATTTGCGGATGTTGTAGGAGTTGCTGCGGCACTTCCTAAAAGTAATCATTAATTTTTGAGTTCACCTAAGACGTAAGCTGATTTTTACATTACCGTTTGCAGATGATTTCGCCATTGCGTTCTTGGTAGCTTCTTTGACTTCTTGAAACTTTTCTACAAACTTCAATAATCATATAATGAAAGATTAACATTATTAATAGAAAATTATTGCCTAGCCTTACCTTTGTCAGCTCCGCTTCTGATGCAAAACCTAACCCATAGACTGTGTTAGCACGGACATCACTCCATTGACCAAACTTTTGAGAAGTTTGTGTAAATGTCATATTGGGGGTGATTGTAGAATTGATTACCGCTTTGCTTCCTTCTACACTTATTATTCGATACAGATTTCGAGAGGAATCATAGAAAAAACTCACTGCCACAGCCTTCATACTAGCCGTAATCCATGTTCTTTTCGTTTTTGGATCAATGTGAAAAACATGAGCTTGACATGTGAAAATTGGTTGTTCCCTGGAAGAGTTTACTTTTTAGTTATCGCAACCCTTTTTACGTTAACTTATTTCTTTAGATAAATTCTCAATAACAACGAACAAAAGAGAACATTTCTATTAATTAATATTCCCGATAGCGATTTTTTGTTTGTGTCTTTCAATCCTGTTTAGGATCTAATTGCTTATTACTTGGAAGCAAAATCAAAGTTACCTACATTTTTTTGAACAAAATTTAAGATGAATCTTTCATAATATTACTAATAGAAACACTATGATAGGAAATAGCAATACACAAGATGACAGATTTGCATATGAAATAAAACAATCGATTTATATCAGAAAGAGATAGAATTCAAGATGTTTCATCAACTCTATTTCACTCGAAAATAGTAAATTGAATATGTAGGTACCCAATTAAAATAAAAATAATATAAATTGAAGAGATTATTATTATTAAATAAATTATTAAACAAACGGGGCGGAACACTTTGTTGGTGTATTTCTAAATTGATTTTCTAAAAGCAGACATGTTCACATTCACAGTCATATTGCATATTATTTATTTACCCCATGTTTCCTCTATTTTGAAAAAGATTTATTAATATGAATGAACTGATAATCGAGTACTTTTATGAATTTTACAAATGCTAGCGATTTGTTTTTAGCTTTTACAAATTACAATTTTATTCCCAAAATCACACCACAGCCTTCAATATTCAATTTAGCAGAATCGAAGTTTTTGTTGGAATCTGAAAATTGAAGGAAACTGTGTTGGAAGATTTTTCGAGGTAAGTATTTTTTAATCAAAAGAAAAGCTATCTACCACTTAATGTTAGGGTCGCGTTGCACTTCATTGTCTAACAGGATTACAAGTTATAGTTACCTGTGGTTTAGACAAGACATAATAATAAATTAATGGTATAACATGAGCTAGTCCAGTAGAACCAGCCAAAATTATTAAACATATTGATTGTTCATGTGGCGGTCAGATTCATATATAGAAATATTTGTTTAGGTGGCGTTTTCAAGCGAAATGGGTAAATAAATCTAAAAAAACTTCCAGGCAACTTGCTCGTCAGGTGGCGTGCCTCGTACTACGCCGCAGCAAACATACACATAGGAATTTGACTATCACATGTCAAACCCGTGTCCTCTGGTTGGTTCAGACAATTATTAGTGCTTCTAATCTAATAGTTTCATCGAATAGGTCGAGGTAGCTGCCAGGGGAAACACTGACGCACTTGAGATATGGGGGCAATCGGGAATAAATTTTGTCAATAATAATAAATATATCTTCCGAAATAAAATTCGTTTCAAGCTTACCATAAATTGGTAAAATGATATTCAAATAACAAACATATTTTTTAGTTTCTTACTAAAACGCCAGTAAAACGACAAGGCCCTAGAAACGAAAATTGGAATTTTATTAAATCTACCATTATAATGCTTAGAAAAGTTTTCGTATTATTTAATCACCAAAATGTGGTCTCTGGAGCTTTTTCGTTTTATTAAAACGACTATCGGAATAAGCGTTATTGGGGCCTATCGTGAATAAAATTTCCCTGGGAATTGTTCCCATTTTTCAAAATTGTCATCTCGAATAATGTCGAAAGTTTCCCTTGGAATTAATTGATATCGGGAATTAAGTTTCCTAGTGACTTTGGCTCTCATTTAAAAAGGCCAGTCGCCAGTTTACAATGAACAGTTCAGAAGTATTGTCGTTTCGAATTTTTGAAGATGGGGAGAATTCCGAGGGAAATTTTGTTCACGATAGCCCCCATTAATCAAAATAATGATTTCGTAGAACCCAAAATAATCCACCCCTTATTTGAATTACTTACTCCACAAAAATGATCCTTGTAAATCTGTTACCTGTTCAAAAATGTTCTTTTCGTTTAAAAAAAGTCACCGAGTCAAATTATTTGTTCATAAATATATTTTTTATTATTCCATTTTTCACACTTGTTTTAATATTATTATAATAACCAAATCATCTGCACGTCGGTTTTCAGCAGCACATATGAAACTTCCATGACAACAGGAACTTTAGAGGCATTTCATCAAGAGAGGACATGACATGCAAGGGTTCATCAAAATCCTAATAAATAATTACAAAGGACATAAGTTTCGAATTGATGGAAAAATGTAAAAAAATAAATAAAACTATTGGCATCAGGCCTGTTGAGCTTGAATTATTATTCGTCATTATGCATACGAATTCTTATTTTCATCATGAACTAAATATACACACATATGTATGAACATGCGTGCATATATGTACGTACATATTTTAAATCGAAATTTAGAAATAAAACTCACGTTTAAATTTTCCAAAGCATTTGTCGAGTCGAGCGCCGTTGAAATCTATGCAAATATAAAAAAATCACATTTAAGCACGACTTCATTTAATAAAGGAACTAAATTATATATGATTATAGAGAAATGAAAATTATTTCTGTTTAAGTGGAGTGATTGAATTAAATTCAATTAAAAAGCTCAAGTGACCTCAACTCCAAGGTGCTTTTTAATTGAATTAAATTATATATGTATTTGCTTCAGGCCTGTTGAGCTTGAATAAACGTTCATTATTTTAACGATTCATATTTTCATCATGAACTCAAAATACATATTTTCAATGAACATTTACAATTATCTTACTTTTAAGGTTTCTATTTATGGTTAAGTTGACGCCAAACATTTATCCATCTCGTAAATGATTTATTTCATTATTGAAAGCCAATACATTTGCTCCTGGCGCTTGCTATTTTTTTAATCAAACCCTCAAGCTTTCATCCACTACCTGAAAATTGGAGTAACAAATACAACTTTGAGACAAATAAAGATGAAGGATAAATATCGAAATAAATGTCAAAGCTATCAGTGATTGTTTTCTGTCAAAATATTCAGTACAGGTCTGGGGAATCATCACACAAAGCTGTATTAATCGTGTAAATGTGTTTTAATTTACCTTTATTATTTTGCGAGTATTTGTCCAGATTCAAGATTTCGTGAAGCCCTTTCCTCGCGCTTTCATCAAACACCTGAAAATTGGAGGAACAAATACAACTTTGAGACAAATAAAGGTAATGCCATACAATTAATATTATGACAAAGCTATCAGTGATTGTTTTTCTGTCAAAATATTCAGTACAGGTCTGGGGAATCATCACACAAAGCTGTATTAATCGTGTAAATGTGTTTTAATTTACCTTTATTATTTTGCAAGCAATTGTTCAGATTCAAGATTCCGTGAAATTGTATATAAATGATTAGAAATCACATTATTGGTACTGAAAATTGAAATAGAAAAATGTTTTTAATATGATTTTAAGCAATAAATCTTATTTTTGTATACGCATGAATAAGCTTTAAAACTTTCAAATTTTGTCAGTGAGTTCTGGGTTAATCTTTTAGAGAACTTATATGAAATTCGTATGAAAGATACAAACGAATTTTTTTCCGTTCATATCAGTCTCGTCATCCAGTGTCATCATTTTGCTTTAACTCTCACATAAATTCGATTAAAATATATGTTTATAACTTACATGACTTGATGGCGTTTCATCTTTCCTCCTTAATGGTCTGCATTGATACAAGTCGAGCTCTCACAACAATTCAGTCCTTCTTTGGAGACTTCAATGTCCTTATGTTCATTTTTCTAGCCGAACTATCTCCAATATTCGGTATAAGAAAATATAAACTAGGCGCATTAATTTTTCCAGTAACTATAGTCTCGTTCCTAAAGCTTTTAATTTTAGTTTGAAAAAATTATTGATATGAAACTACCAAACTCGAACAATTTTTTTTGCCTTAAGTTTCCAGTTTATTTGTGAAAATATTATTAAGAAATCAAGAACTAATAAAAATCTTCAACAAAAAATAATTATGAAATTCGAGCAATTGCTCCTGCCAAAAAATGTTAACTAGAATTTTGGAAAAGAAACTAAATGAAAATAAATATTTAATACAAATTACATTTATTTTTATGTTGATACTGTTTTAAAAAATATTATCTTGATATAACCTCAAAACTTAAAGCCTTATAGGGGTATGCTCTGTGCCATTTTACAATTTGTCTAAGTATTGAGTAACATCTGGGAGACCTTCCTTAAGACCCTTACGTTTGCGTGTATCCTGCACAATTTGGTATGGCTTGGTACCGATGTCCATTGGATCACCAGGAAGTACTTGCCAATGGTCGAACACGCACTGTGGGAAGGCCTGTCCACCAGTATTTGAACGCAAATCAGCAGTGAATCCGAATGACTCGTTTACAGGCAAGTAAGCTTTGACAACGAACATAGGAGTACCGACGACCTGACTTTCTTCGAAAACGTGACCACGACGTCTGTTCAACACACCGTAGATACCACCAACAGCCACTTCTGGACATTGAATTTCACACAAATAGACTGGCTCCATGAGACGTGGAGAAGCTGTAATAGCTGAAGCGTACAAGACACGACGAGCAGTTGGAATGATCTGGCCACCACCACGATGGATAGCATCAGCGTGTAAGGTAACATCATAAATATTGAAACGAACACCTAAACAAATTTAATGTTAATAACATAAGGTATCGACCTACAAAAGTATATAACAAAATTTAATATCCACAATTTGGCATCAGGCCTGTTGAGCTTGAATAAATACTCGACATAAAATTTCCGAATTCTTTTTTCATCATGAAAGCCAAAATTAAAAAAAAAATATATATGAATGAAGTGTTTACATACCTCGCATGTTTTCATCAGCCAAAACACCTTCTTTTGTCGCCCATTGGAAACCAGCAACAACGGAATCCTTGATTTCGTTCAAGTACTGAACAGACTTGGTGCAATCCATGATGAAATTTGGACCTGTGCCGTCAGGACCGAAACACCAGATCTTACGGGCTTCTGTAATATCGTAATCGTATTTCTCAGCCAAGTAACGAGCGCGAACCTTGAAATCGTCCTTTGAACTGACTTCTCCACTGTCAATATCTTCTGGGAGACCATCAGGCATAGGAACAGCCCTCATAAGCAGACGGTTGTGCTTGTTTGGAGATTTTGACAAACACATTTGGTTAGACTCTTCGAAAACGGTTTCACGGTATGATACAACGGGGTCTGACTTTTTCAGAGGAATGCAAGCGTGATCTTCTTCAAGATCCTTCAAACAGATTTCCAAGTGCAATTCACCGGCACCAGCAATGATGTGCTCTCCAGACTCTTCAATAATGCATTGTACCATAGGATCGGATTTGGCTAAACGCTTAAGACCTTCAACAAGTTTTGGTAAATCGGCTGGGTTCTTAGGCTCGACCGCAACACGCACAACAGGTGACACAGAGAATTTCATGACCTAATAAATAAAAATACAAGACAGTTATTTAAATGAATATAACAAAGTGTTCACATTAGTGATAACTAAGATATCAGCGATTTCTTTTCTGTCAAACTTTTTCAGTACAGGTCTAGAAAAAATCATCATATTTTTAATACAAACAATTATTTTGCATAAGATACACATTTAATAAAACATACCTTCATGTTGTGAGCATCCTTGAAGGTACTAATAGTTCCAGTTTTAACCAAGAACTGATCAACACCGACAAGTCCGCAAATGTTTCCAGATGGAACATCTTCGATGGCTTCAACATAACGACCCATCATCAAGATGGTACGTTGGATGGCTTTTTCGTACAAATCATCCTTCTTTCCGGGAAGGTAATTGGGTCCCATAATACGTGCCTTCTGGCCAGTAGCAACTTTACCAGAGAAAACACGACCGAAAGCGTAGAAACGACCCTTATCGGTGGTGGGTACCATCTTGGAAATGTACATCATAAGTGGGCCATTTGGATCACAATTTTTCACAGCAATAGCAGCCTCATCATCAAGTGGACCCTCGTACAACATTTCCATACGGTATCTTTGGGCAATAACCGGTGATGGCAAATGGATGGCTATCATTTGCAACAGGGATTCTCCAGCTGGCAACCATGTGCGCATGACAGTCTTCAAGAGTTTCTTGCCGTCACTGTCCTTGTCTTCGTGCTTCAAGGTGACACCAATCTTTTCCAAAAGAGTTGGAATTTCTTCCTTCTTGTAGTTCATGATAGCATCGAAGACCTTGTAGATGGGATCCAAGATGTACATGCAGAAGGAACGCTTGTTGTCAGCTTCCTTTTGCTTGGACCACTTCTTGGTCTTGCCGTTAAAGAAGTTCTCACCCCAAAGACTAAAATGTTTACAAGAAAAATTATAAAACCAATCAGCAAAAAACATTAATTCAGTTTTAAATAAAAAAAATGGCATTTTCAATGTAGTATTGTCTCAACTAATGTTCAGCATGTTGAGACCAGACATTAAGAAAGAGGTCGCCCAATAGCGTTTCCAAAAGTTGAAGTAGTTCATTAAAGTATAAGAAAATATCTTAATACCAAAATAAACAAATTTTTATACTTCTATTTAAGATGCACTCGTCACACAGTCGTAGGAGAAATCCGTTTAAAAAACGTATCTATCCTATGTGAAACACATGATGTGCTAGAAGGATCTTCTACTCAAATCCAACAATTTGTTAGATAAATTAAAAAAAAAAAAAAAAAAAACTCACCGGTTCATTAGTTTTACGACATCAATCTTGAACTTCTCCGAGTACATTTCAGAAAACTGTTTCAAAGTGAAAGCCCATCCGTGAAGGCCGGAACCAAAACCTACTGAACCCTTTGAGGGGTCGACGCGAACTTCTCCCATTGGACCACCATCGTCGTTATAAGTAGCAATAATGACGTTAACGTTTTCGACAATCCTCTGGAAAGTTTGGTAAAGTTCTTCAGCATCCAGTTGCAATTCCAAAAGAGCACGGTCCATCTTGTTCATGAACAAAATTGGTTTAATACGTTCAGCGATGGCTTGACGCAACACAGTTTCGGTTTGTACACACACACCAGAAACGCAATCGACCACGACCAAAGCGCCATCAGTTACACGAAGAGCAGCAGTGACTTCAGATGAGAAATCAACGTGACCAGGTGAATCGATCAAATTGATCAAGAAACCCCTCTCGTCCTTTTCACGTTGATCGGGGTTGGTGATGAAAACGCAATCCTTCTCTTCAACTTCGAAGTACATAGATATGGCACTATAAATTGAAAATATTTGTTCTTGTATTATTCCTTAGTTTCTTTGTTCCAGCCAAACAATGGTAGGTATGTATTTCATCAGTGAGCTGCATTAATCTTTTTAAAAGAACTTATATAAAAATCGTATGAAAGATACACACGAATTTTATTCCGTTCCCATCAGTCTCGTCATCAAGTATCATCATTTTGATTTTATTAGACTTGGGCTAACATAAATATATAACTATAAATGCATTTTCACTTACGTCGATTTGATGGTGATGCATCTTTCCTGCTCGTCCTTACGGGTGTCTGTGAAACGAGTTTCACCAGCTTTGGCTCCGGCAATAATACCAGCCTTGGAGACCTAAATGTCCAAAACCAAGGGGGATATAATATATACTTCAGTACGTGGAGCGGTGTTGGTACTTACCAAAGAATCGGTCAGGGTAGATTTTCCATGATCGACATGAGCAATGACAGACATATTACGGATATTCCGTTTTTTGTCCATCAAGGCACGGATTTCATCTACGGTGAAGTTAACCTACCGAAAAATAAATTAGACCATTACTACCATATAAATTTTCAACTAAATAATTTTCAATTTCACAATCAAAAATAATTATAACATTGTGAAATAAGCACACGTCACTATCAAATATGGAGGAACATTTATGTGAAAAAAAAAGACACATTTTAGCCAAGCATTTTATAATATATTGCAAAGCAAAACTACACAAATAAAACATTTTTGTAATAACTCGTATACTTTTTTACATTTTGAGTAATAATGCTGAATTAAATTTTACCTACCATCTTGGATGTTTAGTGATTTTCTTGACCGAATTTGTAAAACACTACACGCCTGCAATGGCGTACTTTCAAAAAAGAAAGAAGTGAAATCAAGAATGGCCTCTCGTTGGAATAACCATTTTATTGGAAGTGGAACGAAAGCATTCGGCGCTCATGTGTATACACATTCTGAACCCTTCCTTATTCACTGAATCATTTGGGAAACTGATACTGAAAAAAATGTTTTCTGTACGGAGCCATCGTGGATCGTGGAAAAATAGACATAACGGTTCTGTTTAAAAATGCTACTCTTTGTCGTGTGGTTTGCCTTTGTGAAATAAAAATTTGCAAAAATATTTATTTAGTAGTTTTAAAGTTAGTTTTATCTTTTTTGAATATTTGAAAAAGTTGTTTCAATAATAATATGTTGTGCGTGCGGAAATCAAGTTTATTCGCTTAATAGTGTTTAAACCTCTCGAATGAGGAGTGAAAACTTAGTGCATTTTAATATAAGCCATAACGGTTCTCTTTGAAAAGTTTGTATCGGATGTATTAAAATTTTTTAAAAATAGTATTTAGCAGTTCTATAGCAGTTCTTTATCGGGAAAGGTGATTTAAATTCAATGTTGTGTCTTAACCTATCGACGGTGAAATAAAAACGAAGTCTTGTGTTTTTTCTGTCGACGCAGAAACCAGATGAAGTTTTGAATAAAAAGATTCCTCAACGATATGTATGTATGTAAGTAAATATCCGTAAAAACTTAATCAAAATTCTATTACATATTTATTAAGTAGAAGTAGAATCGCAAATACAGATATAAATGCCTAAATCTTTTGTTAGTAAAGTAACAAAGTTCAAGCTCAGTCATGTTTTTTCGTTGTTTGTTTTAAATTACGCTTCGTTTGAATAGAAAGGTGAATGTATTTAACGTTCCACAAAAAATACAAAGTCAAATTCAATTTATTAGGGGATTCATTTGAATGAAGTGAATACCCAGGAAGTCGACAGTTAAATAATAAGCGGTTTTTAACTAGAGTGCTTGGTAACTTGTGAGTCTCCATAATCTTCATCGTAAGGCACAAGCAACAAATTTAGTTGCAAGACGGTTTAATAATACAAACCGTGTCAACTCTTTGCATAGAAGTAAAAAAGTTGCAAGGAGAGTTTCAGCTTCCCCGAAGAATCATTCTGAGCTAGCCTGGGGTACTCTAACAAAAGTGAAATTGGCCAACTTCTGTCTCTTTCTACCTTCTTCCGGTTTGCACACGTCAGACGGACTGGTCTGCATTTGTTCATATGGATTTCCATTTGAGTTTTGACCCTTTAGGATTCCAGTCAAGACGGCCAGTCGACTCCTCCTTAGATTGAACAAATGTTTTTCTTAGAAATAATTACGGATAAACTTTTTCAACACATGAAAAATATCTACTATTGGCAACCTAAATTTAGAGGTTTTAGGTGCACATATATTCCAATTTTGCTCCACCGGTAGAGGATTTGGTTTGGCATAGGTGAAGTGACGGCAAAATTTTGTCATCTCGTTTCCATTTTTGTTTTGCTTTTGGAATTTATAGGTATTAAACTTTAAAGGGGATGTTAATCTGAAAAGATGCCTGACCTTATCTTAACATTTTTGTTATAAAACACACTGTTAAGGGTTATATGAGATTTCTGTTTCAGAGTTTATTTTTATATAAATACTTGTAATGCTGCTGTGTTAAAATCCTTGGGTTTTTAACCTCTTTTTCAATTAATACTCTATTTTAGCCCGAAAGACCTTTCTGTAGCCATTTGTTATGTTAAAAAATTGTGTTGATCCAGTGGTAAAAGCTTTTCAGGGTCTGCAATTGGTGTTGTATCAGAAGTCTTCGAATTTTGTTAAGGGTTCTAAAACTATGTACTTTTTTGGATACTTAAAATTTTGTATACATTTTTTGTCAAAATCAATAAGAATTTTAGATTTATGTGCAAGTTTTAAGTTACCTAGTTTTCTTCTGAATATGACTCAAATAATCCTGCGGTGTAATCTGCTTACAAATAATCAGTTTTAATAAATGTTTATTCATTTCTGAAAATCACTTATCAACCGATTTTTATTAAGTTTAGTTTAGTGAATATGTTTGCTGCCCCAATACATTTTGCGGGCTCACAAACTGCAAGCACTTCGGCGTACTTTACTTTGAACTGAACTTTTTGAAACTATACCCAACCAAGATGCAGTTCAGAAAGTCGACTTCATTGGCTGGGCCACATCAAGTGAATGGACAATAATGCTGCAGTCAAAAGTCTTTGATTTCAACATTGAAGGTTTAAAAAAAAAATTTAAGATAGCTACCAAAACGTTATATATGTAATGACTGAATTTCGCAGTTTTCTGAATTGTCCTGTCAAACAATAGATTCAATTAAGACGGTAGAGTGGAACATGAAAGTTTGGTTCGGAGACCAATATTTAAATATTTCCTTGACACGCCCACTTAAACGACAAATTTTCTAATTCTTGTCTTGTTTTCTATTTAGTGTGTTTGCTTTACTTTTGAAAAGCTATTTTGGTTCTTAGTATTTAGTATTATAGCCTAAAAGGTTTAATTCGAACGCTTAAATAAAGATGTTTTAATTTTTGGAAACTACTTTTTCCTTTGGCTTTAAAGACTAAAAAAAAAACTTGTAAGTGTTGCCATTAAATTAAATTGTGTAGGTATTCATTACGAGCCAATGTAATGAACTCGCGCCTTTTACTTAAACATGGGAATCATACTTTTTCTACCACAATGCCAATACATAAAACGAATATAGCTGTAATGTAGCAAGATCAAATATTACATATTACATAATATTTTGTTTTATTTGAAATTTAGTTTATCCCTTAAATTATTATATACACTTTATTTGTTTGAGACATAGTTTTCAGTGCGATATCATCTATGTTTCGTTATAATATTGTATATAAACACACAAGTCTTTTTGTTCTTTTCTGCCTGCACAATTTTATATTCTATTCTATACAACAGTCTTCTGTTGTTGTCTGTTATATTGTATACAAAAAAATTATTCTACTGTCATAATATTTTCTGTAAGCTTTCCTACATTTTCACTAAACGACAAAAAGACTCATCTAGGCATAATTTTTTTGCACAGAGCTTCCATGTCAGACTATATGTCTATGCATAAACCTTGTTGTTTTTTTCTGTTTTTCTATATTAGACTAACGAAAACATATTTATATATGTATGTATATTTATTTATTTAATGTCAAGATAGAATATAAAAACAAAGAACTGGATCAAACATTGTTTTCATATTGGTTATAGGTATCAAACCCAAACGTAAATTGGCTGCCGTAAAGCAATTTATTTATTATAAATTAAGGCTAACGTTTCAACCGACCAAACGCAAGCAGTTCAATGACAAAGTTTTCAAATAAAATAAAAAGAATGAGCCAAAAATAAAAAAAAAAAGGAAAATCTAAAAAATCTACAATTTTTTATATTTAAACTCATGAAGCACCAGGTTTTAATGAAAACGATAATTTAGGCCGAGAGTTATTTTTTCCCAATATAACTTTCTGTTCTTCCTTGACGCGTTTTTCCTGTTCTTTACGCATTTTCTGTCTTTCTTCGTCCATAAGTCGCTGTTCTTCAATTATTGCTAATCTTTCCTCGGCCTATTAAAGTTTAAAAAATAAATTAAGAATTTATTTCAACATTGTTTAAAATGATTTTCCAATTGACCAATACTCACCAATTTCCGCTGAGCTTCTTCGATTTTGCGATTGTTTTCGGCAAGTATTTGCTCTAATTCATCTCGCTTCTGCTTTTCTTCTTCCTATAATATATATTTATATTTTAGTTTATAATATAATAAATTAAGAGCCAAAAATTTCGCAAGTTTAATAAACATGAACCCAAACTTTGATGAAAAGTTTAACATTCCCCACTATCTTAATTTAATATTGAAAATAATCAAATATTTCTTATAACTCACCGCACCGTAAGAAGTCCGTTAATATTTTGTGATAAAATGACATTTTGTTATAAAAGGGGCTCATTAAAAATGTCACTGGTGTCCAGCATAACACATAATAAATTTTTCTATGGTCTTTCACGCTTCTCACATACTCTATATTATTTTGTAAAAGCAACTTAAACAAATTTTATATACATATGTACATCTCGTAGGTTCGGAAAAAACCGTCACAATTCAACAATTCTGATATTCTTAAAATATTCAAAAAATAATTCAATACAAAATTGATTCTATCAAAAACCACACAACAGGTTCCGTATACTTTTTATGCAAAAAAACTACAATTTTAAACTCAAATATATAATTTGATGAGTTATGTTGTTTTTTTTTTTCTTAGCCGTCGATGTATAAAAACCATAAATAAAGCAAACCATTCAAATATTTAATTTTAAAACAAAATTGAAAACTGTTAGTTTGTTTGAAAATAAAATTAAATCTTAAATAAAAAAAATAAATGAAAATGAAAATTCATGGAGAAACAGAATTTATGCTGATTAACATTTTCTTTTCTTCAAAATAACTAATAAGTACTTTAACCATTTGAAACAAAATACTTACATACATTCAAAATAATACGGATCAATTTAATATAAAATTTGTGAAATAAGCCAAATCCACATTTTTCTCATGCAAATTTAAATTCTAATGACCCGAGATGTAACATAGTCTGTCTTGCTTTTCTTTTCTACCATTTCCTAAAGAACAGTTGTTATTTAAAAAAAGATAATATTCTGGTTGCCTAACCAAAAATGTTTAGATGACTTCTCATAACAAAATTGCTTCTCTTCATTTTATTACTAAGTTACTTAATTTCATTGAAATTATAATGAAATATATAACAAATTCCATTTTGGAACACAATTTGTAGGAAGCCGAGTTAAGCTCAAACTAATCCTTAAACAAATGTATCTCAACATCCAAAATTTTTAAAATGAGGTTTTAATGTTTCTTTAATTCTAATGTTTGAATGTTTCTTTAATTCTAATATATTTTTTTTATTTATAACAAGCTAATGTTTTATCGAACATATAGGTCGGATCAAGACAAGAAAAAATCGCATGGGGCCATTCAACTCAGAAGGAAATTTTACAAAAAAAAAAATTTTGAACACAAATATTAAAACCACTTCATCTTATAATAAAAGAATAGACTTTTAGTTTTGAAAAAGCCAAAGCATAATAATATATATTTTTGTTTGTAGAAAAAAAAATTCCATTTCAAGCCAATTTGATAGAAAATTATACTCGTACCAACGATTTAGATTGTGCGTCGAATAGCTTTGGAAACAAGTTTCTAGTTCTGGCACCTTGAACTATCAATATTACATACAAATCTTCCCTTTTCTTTTTACTCTTTATAGGTATAGCTATTCATTGGGTTTCAGAAATAATTTTATTGGTAAAGTCTAATTTATACATCAATGCGAAGTGAAATCAAAATTATCCATGTTAAATTTCATCGTATTTCCTGGCGGAAAAACTAAACGAAAAATCAAATTTAATTTTAAATTTGTTATTTTATTTCTTCATGATTGTTCAACAAAAGTTATCATTTTATATGGAAATTTTACTTTCATTTATGTATGAACTAGGCTTATTTATTAACGATTCGATGTATGTTTGTATCATGACTACCAGGTCTGATACGATTACAAAAGTCAAAAGTATTTAAAATAAAAGTTTTTCTTTTGATTCAGGATTACATACCGTTATAAATTTGTACTGAACTTAATAAGCTTTACCTTACTCTATTTTCCTTAACACGAACAATTTACTATAATCATTTAAATGGTAAAGTGCTTTCCATAAGGGCGTAAACTCAATTTTAACTAATTCTATGCTATCAAAATTCTTTGCTACTATTATTAAAATATAAAATTACCAACTAGGATTACAAAATATGTATAACAATGAAAAAAACAGTCTTCAACAAATTGTTTGTATTCATACAAAAATAGCTAAACCCACCTCACGACGTTTTTCTTCTTCGCGAATCTGTTCTCTTCGCTTTTCCAGTTCAAGCATCATTTCATGTTCCATATCTTTTTTGGCCGCTTCAACCCGTCTTATAACTTCTCGTTCGATTTCATCTTTTCGCTTTTCTAACTCCTCCTCAACACGCTTTTTGACTAACAGTTCTATTCTCTTGGCTGCTTCTTCTTCTATTATCTAAATAAATTGTATTATGTTAAAAAATAGGAATTATGTTGTAAGACAGTTTTTATAAAACTATATAGGCAAAATACGGCGATGTTGGCTTGGTTTTTAAATGTTACGGAAATTATGAGCTTTTTCTTAAATATCATATTTTTCTCTAATCTCGACCCATGAAAAAAAGATCAAATTTATTGAGCGGATGTCATTATAATACAAGGGAAGAAAAATACAATTCGAGTATAAGTATTGAAGACAATGGTCATGGTTATTTCAACCAGGATAATTGCAGGTTTTATTTGCGTGTTTTTGACAATCTACTCATGCCGATGAGCAAATAATGTTGACTTTAATGTCAATACTCAAACTGGCCGCTTTAATTATGCGGAATTATGCGAATTTTTTTTCCATTTAAGAGTAATTGAAATTCGTAATTTGGATTGATTGGTTATGCAGAAACCAATGAACTAAATTTAAACAGATGCTTAACACCATGGGGTTATTTTCTGTGAAAAGAATCCATTCAACTATGACTTGATGCTAAGGATGTTTTTACAAACATTTTGTTTAAATTTTTTGTCTCTTCCATATTTTGCAAGATTTCTCTCAAAAAGACTTATGCTAATTCTGTTTTTTCGGTACCCTTTTAAGAGTCAAATGATTGATCGAATACAAATGTTCTTTTTGCTAAACTAGAAAGAAATAAATATTATTTTTAGGCATATATATTGGTTATTGCTAATAAAATGCAAACCTTTTGCTCAGCCTCTTTTTGCCTTCTCTGTCGCTCCATTTCAGCAAGTCTTTCCACCTCATCCAACTTCTTGGTGCGTCCCTTTTTTCTCTGACGACGTTTTTCGTCTGCACTGGATGCATAGCTTTCTGAAGAAGAAACCGACAAGGAGCGTTTTCTGCTAATTAAAAGGAAAATTCAGAGAAATTAGTACTCTTGTGTGATGGGTAAACAATTATATATTGATATTACTTTATTTTATTTGAATTTCTTTCACGGCTTCTATCTCGGTGCCGACTATGAGAATGCGAACTACGCTCGGATCTATCTCGAGATTTACTCTTACGTTTGTGTTTACTTTTGTGATGTCGCCGCTTCACTGGAGTTCGCGACCTAGATCTTGATTTGCCCATATTGATTTTTATGATTTTGTTGCTAATGTATTTAATATAATTTTTTCACTTAACAACCGACAAAATTTATTGAAAACATATTAAACAAATAAAAATGGCTACTAAAAGTTGATGTTGAACTGTCATTGAAGGTGTTGTCAAAAGCATCGGTTTTTCACGATGTAATGTTGGCTGCAGTGAGGTATATTTTTTTCCAGAATCGTAAATTCCCTTGGAAAAGATAGTGCTCATGGGGGAAGGGATTTTTTTTATTATATTTTGAATACATTTTCAGAAATCGAATTTTGAGTTTAAAACTTGTGTCTTATAAATCGTAGTTGTATTTGAATTTCTTTGTATACATTCGTTCTTTTCATTAATTCGTAAATTCTTTTTATTTAATAGATTAAAGTTCAAGATATAATGTAAAGCCTAGTAGGTAGGCAGATTGCGCTAAGTTCCATACAGAATTCTCTCCAAATTTAAGCCAAGCTTAAATTTGTACAAACATATTAGTTGGCAGCTACGCAGCTCCAGCTGTAAGATCAAATTTTTGTTAATAACTGCAGCACTTATCTCTCAATATTTAAGCCTAGTACGCAGATCGAGACAAGACAAATTTTATCTCTACAATTTTAATCTCTACAAAACGTTTCCAAATCTCGCGCAAAAGTTTGAGAGATAAAATCTAATTTAATTTGTTTTGTATTGTATCTCTGGAACGGGTTGTCTTACAAAAGTCTTTCATACCTTTTTGAAATCTCCCCTTGATGCTTTCAAGACAAGCATCAGCACCTTTTACAT
The DNA here is from genome assembly GCA_911387755.1 of Chrysotoxum bicinctum. NCBI lineage: Eukaryota > Metazoa > Arthropoda > Insecta > Diptera > Syrphidae > Chrysotoxum > Chrysotoxum bicinctum. The sequence goes on along the minus strand of OU426988.1, from coordinate 217,691 downwards.
AAAACCAGTTTTGACAAAAATCACTTTCGGAAATACGGTGGCTGTCAAAATTTGTCCCGCGAAATAATGCAAAATTAAGTGGAGACATTTTGTACAGCAATGCACGCAAAATTGAAGTTTGCGCGCGAACTGCTCGGAAAAATATCCAAGACAATATTTGTCCCAGGAAAAAAAAATTTATGGGAGACAAAATTTTTCCCGATCTGCGTACCAGGCTTTAGCGTACGAAATAATCATTCGGGACAATATGATCTTCGAAAAATGTTGTTATTCTTTTACTTTATGTGGGCTTCACTTTGTGAAAATGGAAATCGACAAGGAGAAATATTTGGGGACAATAGATTTATCACATTTTTTTTTAAACAAAAACAATGGTTCACTAACTCAAACATAGAGCTCAAACTGTCGGAGGGGAACTTAACCCCCTTATTACCGCTGGCGAGTCGAACAAATAAACATGTGGGTGTGAAAAATTAGTATTACGGTTGGCGAATCGAGAACCTTTGATTCGACTTAAATGTCATTCATCTGATATTTTTAATAAACAATCAAATCTCGAATTCGAATTGTAAAGTTCGCCAACCGTAGTATGTCGAATGTGTTCGCTAATAAAAAAATCTCACCTCGAACGTTCGATTCGCAAACCGTAATAGGGGGTAAGTGATCGTTCGATTATTTTCGAAGTCATATGACATGACGTGCCGATAATTGCGGTTTGTACCTATTCTAGTTTCGTTCGCTTTTACTTCGTAAGTGGACCGAGCGTCTATCTGTTCAGCTACGTTTTTTTTTAAATTTTTTGTTTAGGACTAAAAATAATAAATAAAGGCTATCTTTTGATAAAAATTATTTGATCCCATTTTGTTCACTGCCCATAGAATTTCTAAAACGGAATATTATTGATTTTGAAGTAATTTTTCAAGTAAAGTCCAAATATAAAATACCAAAATTTTCAAAAAACTCGTTTTTGAATTTAAAAAAAATCATAACATTTCAACACTATTCTATGCCGCTCGAACGAGCTGCTGCATATTTTTGTTATATCGATTAATTTCAATTCGAAATAAATTCGATGTATTCAATTTTTGTTTTCTTAACGCCAACTCACAATAGTGAGTGTCGAAAAAAATTGAAGGAGATAAAGTGTCATGATGTCCTGAATCATATTTGCATGTTTTGACCTAAACAATTGTTTTTTTTCCTCTGCCCAAGGGCAAAGGAAATTATATATGACAAAAACTCCGAAATTGAATAGTATTTTTAGTTATTATTTTCTCAAATAACTAAAACACAAATATAGACATGCCTGACTGATTAAGAACACATGTTGTATTAATCAAAATCATTTGTTGGTGGATGAGGTATTCCTCTTCCTTCGGCTTTTTTGGTCAAAATCGTTAAAACCGTTTTCGAGGAAAATAAAATGTTCCTTAAAGTGAACAAACACCACAAATTTTGTTGATATCAGAACTTTTTGACCGACCGACCGATATTTATGATCACAAATAAATAGAATACAATCAAAATCGGTTATAACGACCTTCAAGGGACTAGCGAATTTAGTCGTTATAAGCGATAGGTCGCTGTAACCGATATCAAGTAAATTAATTTCTTTTCAAGTAGAGAGCCTTTTTTTTTTAATTTATAATTCTTATTTATTGTTGAGGCATGTTGAGGTTCGTTTCTGACTCATTTTCCAATACTAGATACTTTATGCGAACCGAATAAAAAAAAACTTTACGATCTTTCGTCACGCAGACAAATTTGCACTAAGTAATTGTCCCACCTACTTGAACAAACTCAAAACAAATAATAAACGTAAAACAAATATGTATCCGAAATTCTTCATACAACGCATCTACAGATAAACAGATTACCGTTTAGAAAAATATGCAGTCGCATCAACAGCTGCGTCGGTTTAAGTCGTTATAACCAATATTTTAATTAAAAAAAAGGGGAAAATCCGGTCGTTATAACCGATACGTCGTTATAACCGATGTCGTTGTAACCGATTTTGACTGTAATATGAAGCTTAGCAGATTCAATTTTGTTTTCTCCTTTAAATCATTCGTCGTTAATAGTTTACTCATAAAAACAAAGAACATAGGTACAAAGATTTTGATGTCGTTATTGGTTTCTTAACTGAAAAAAGCTGATAATTTTTCGTTTCATTGGGAATACCTCTGAATGTGAAAACTAATGATTGAAATGTCAAACCCAATCTAGTACATAAATCGTTTGATTTATTATCATTTTCAAAATATTTTAATGAAAATAAAATGCAAGTTTTCTTTTCCATTAACTCGTTATTTGTAAGTTTTAAATATTTTGAATTAACTTGGTATTTTTTGAACGGTATTTTTTGATCGAACCGACGATAGATTTACATGTATTTTTATATTGGAAGGTGTGAGTCATCTGCTGGATTCTTTTTAAATCGATCTTAAAATTTAATTTTACTTTTTTATCATTCTACTCTAAATAAACTAGAGCATTAGTTTCTAAATACAAAACCAGGACATTTTCAGAGCATCCAAAAAAAATGTTTTAATTATTTTTTTCTTATATTTTTGGTCCGTACGGATCTTGACAATTGCATAACTACTTCAATAAAGTTATAGTATCCGTACAACCATCACTCATGTGTTGCTATTTTATGTCACAATATAATTACTCTCATAATGGGGGATCTCGAAGAATTCAGTCACATCAATTTCAAGATTTCTCTAAACCCCCTCCCTCTATGTCACATTCTGTCATATTTCCCTAATCTCGCAGAACAACCTGTTAACTTTTCTAACAAAATCTTACCTCTCTAACTTATGGCGTTATTTATTGATGGCCGCCCATCTTAATTTCCAAAGTTTAAGCAGGTGTGGCGTCAATTAGTGTGCTCCTCTTTTGCTAATAGATGTCATCTACTTACCATACGGTAAGATCCTTTGGATTCATTCACTCTAAAATTGTATATGGGAACGTTATTTTATGGTACAGTTAAGTTAAGCCCCTCAGAGCTGACAACTGAGTTGGCTCTTAAATGTAAAACGGTGAATGAAGGTGTTGTTTAAAAATCAAAAAAATATTTCCTCAGGATATGAGAGCGCTTATTGACTCAAGTTAAAATGCACCGTTTTTAGGAGGAGTCTATATCTCCCGATAAAATGGATTTTCCTCTAATATGGAAAAATCGGAATATCTAACTCCACTAGATGTCTCTGAGTGCATGATTTTGAGTTATGAAGGTAAAAAAAAAAAAAAAGCTATACATACCTACACAAAAAAAGAAAAAAGTTAAAATTTTGAAAAAGTTAGCTTAAATTAATAAAATAATTAAAATAAAAAAAGAAGAAAAAAGTTTAAAATTTTAAAAAAGTTAGCTTAAATTAATAAAATTAATTAAAATAAATTCATGTCTAATCAAAATCTACAGTTATTTAAAATATACATGTATGTACATACTTACATACATAGTATACTATATTAAAAAAATGTTTCCAATTAAACTTTCTAACTACGAATGTAAACTTTATTCTTATCTTTGTTAGGAACAAGATATGTTTTGAAGTAAATTTAACCTTTTTTGTAATAAAGATAGGTTCAAGAATAAGTGGCAAGTTTATGTAGATACATAATGTACACTCTGTTCCTTCCTGTAGCAGAAAAATAAAAAAACACGCTGTCGAAAAAAGGACTTTTTAAATCTCGTGTTCTTTTTGAGCCACCTTTCTCAATAAAGACTTGTCTCGTAGGTGTATACTACATGAATGTATGGATTTTTTCTATTTTTTTTTTTTAAAGAAATGATACTTAGGCAGTGCCAAACTATTTATAATTCAATATTTTCAGCTAAAATAGGTTCTAGAAATACCAACAACATTGCCTCAAGGCATTTCTAAGCTCATTAAGCAATTAAATGTCAATGATCTGATTAATTCAATCTAATGTTGTTATGTTCCTTATTGTGTATGCCTCTACTTTCACCATTTCGGATCAAATCCACTTGAAATTTTGAGAAACGAAAGCAAATCAAAGTTGTTCCGCATCAAAGCTTAATCGACGGGACCATTACAAGAAGACAAGACCATTTTTGGGCTTGTTGTGTTGGGTAGTCATATTTATTTGTTTTTTTTTTTTTCAAAAGATTTATGCCGCTGGAGACCATTTGCCTCCGAAGTCATATCATGTATTTACATATATGTATCTATTTGGGTAGGTAGTATAGTAAGTAGGTATACACACATTATAATCCATTCAACAAAGATCACTTTTCTGTGCAAATCTAAACGCGATTCGTATACAATAGATCCGTAGGTATCTACATAGTTATTTCGACACGGAATCAAGTTTTATACATACTTATATCTGGTCTGATACCGAATTGGTAATTGGGCACGGGCACACTTCATGTTAACCAAAGCCATTAAATTTTGAAATTAATGTTTGCTTATAAAAGAACCTATATGCCCTAAACGGATAGTATATTAAATTTAAGCCCTTCTTTCTAGTTTCTGGGGGCTAGTAATCGAAGACTTTGGGCTAAAGTATTGTCCATTCACTCAATTTGGCTGACCCAATGAAGACAACATTTTTTTCATTTTCTGGACTACATCCATATCTTGGTACAGTTCACAGATTTCGCAGTTGTGTTCTCGGTGCTGTATACTGTAATGCAGTACGAGTATAAGAAGTATTATGGTTTTGTAGAGCATGCACTTGGTCTTACGCGTAAGAAGTTTGGGATTTGTTTATTTCATCAAGGCAAAGAAGCTTTCTTAGAGTGATTATGAATTATTTTTAGGTTTGAAAATAAGCTAAATATCACCGCATTACGAGCTGCTGCAAAGTTTATTAACCGCAAGCTGTTATCTGTTGTCTCCAAAGATGCTTTCCTTTTCGACTTAAGCATTGAAGTCCCTAAGCACGACTTTAATATCGTTATTCAAACAGGCTCCATTGACTTCGCGCTATAGGTCAAACATAAACATCTCGTTGATATGTTCTTGCGCTTCTTTGGTAAGTGCGTTTGCAACGGGTTCAGGATGGTGGCATCTCTTTTTCAAATTTTCCAAATATGTGTGTCAGTCGTTCATCTTGATTCTATCTAACTACCGTATTTTCGAGAGCGTTTTTGTGGGGATACACTTTCTTTGCAGGGTATAATTAGTATTGTCATCCTACTCTACTTCTATGTGTCGACCGTGGGAGCCATTTTTGCAGAAACGACTTCCACTATGGTAGTTTTTATAGGATTTTTCTTCATTCCCACTCACTGAGTCAAAGCTTACCCTATAAGTTAGAAAGTATATGTTATCTGAGAGAATTAGTATACACATAACCTTCAACGTAGTTTCACACGTTTTTGTGTGTATAGTAACATGAGCCAACGTCCCAAAAGTAGTCAATTGTCCTCCTTGCTTTGATTATATTTAATTTAAGAATGCCCCCCACCGAGGCCCGAACAAATTTCTAAATACATATTCTGAAATACAAGTGTAAAAGTTGTGCTCAAAAGTTTTTCCATCAAACTATTGAAGCTTATTTTCACTAATGCACATATGTACCTCCGCTACAGAGTTAAATGATCAAATAAAATTACCTTAATATCCTAACACATCGAATACATATTTTAGCCCAGTTCGTACAAGTATAGGTACGATAACTAGGTATGTCTTATTATTGATTATGCAATATCCAACCCGTTTAAATTTGACATTGCTGAAACCCATTTCACAAAATCTGACATCGTCTCCTGTTCTCCTGATTTTAACAATTGATTAAAATAAACTTTGGTCCTCGTGGTTGTGCGCTGAATTTAGAAAATCCCCTTCTTCCACCATAAGGAATAAGGGTGCATAAATTTACGCTTCAAATAAAATACTATTGAAAAATGTAATAGAGAGGGCGGATTTGATTTAATATGTGATTTAATAGTACGTCAGCGACTGGGATTAAGCTATTATCTTACATCGACGACGACGTCGTTATTCACCATATTTGATTATTTTTTTCAATTTGATCGAAGGGAAGTCAAGTCAAAGGGGTATAGCCGAAGTTGTGTAAATACCCGAATATATACATAACTCCTGGTAGACACTTAGGTGCTTTAAGGTCCTGCATTCAATTTAACCTTTGTATGACATAAGAATTCTGTTCAAAAGGAATGTATAAAAATTAAATATAAGTAATTTAATCGTAAAGGTAATTGCTGCTTTGTGGTTAGAAATCCTCATCTAACTTGCTGGAATTCCAAGGGATTTTGCGGTTAATGATGGATGGAGACTAGCAAAATATAATGTTCGAGTAATATAACTCAGATTTCTTGGTCTCGTTTCGTTGTTTCTTTCTCCTGTTGATAGCAATTAAGTTAAATTGATCGAAAGTAAAGCATTATTTATTAACCACCTTTTTTGATGGTAGGTAGGAGTGTTTTTTCTAGATGATTGCATGTGAGTGTTCGGTTCACCACAGATTCTGAAAACGTCAGTTGGCAGAAGACTTAAGGGCGAATTCAAGTAAATGTGCCGCAATTATTGTGTATTACCTTTGTCTGTGGTTTTTTTTCAATGCCATACTTTTAGAAATAAAACATTTGGTTGTTTTTAAACAAATTTAAAAGATAGCCAAATTGTTACCCTATCTTTTTAATTCTTATCATTCATCATATTGAAAACATTGTACCCTCGCCACTTAAATGACCATGATTTGTTGCCATCACTATAGCAATATTCGCCCATCTATGGAAGTACTAATTTATCAGATCAATTGTGGCAATGCACATTTCCTTAAACAGGATGTTTAGTCTTTGAATACATGAATACTTAATAGAACTTAACGTCCTGGATTAACACATTCACACTGAAGTTTCAGGGGTAAATCGTCTGGAGTACACACCTCCTATTTATTAAGGCGGCGAAGTTTGGTGCTTAAACATAGTTTAATACAGAGACATCATAGAGACATATATGTATGTATACAATTAGTTGGAGATTGTAATTGAAGTTACTCCGGGTGAATTTATTGTGCATGCAATTTATTCGAATGTTACGTATAATTTTCATTTATCGATTGATCTACCAACAGGTACTCATTATCTTAATGGAAACAATTGCGAAAGTAAGATTGTATGTATAAGAAAATCATGAGAAATAATTGAAGGACTTTTATGGGGAAGTTTGTAGACAGAAATTCATGAAGTGGATTCCACTAATGGCTTAAAAGTGCTATTAGGTAATTAAAAAGAAATTTATGAATGTAAGATTTTTATTTTTGGATAAAGAAGTCGAAAAATGTTTAAATGTATAAAAAAAATTAAATTCGCCGCGCAACAGTTCGTAGTTTGTTTTGAGGTAGCAGTAGCTGAGAAACGATGCTATACCTTCAGCGTGACAGTCCAATGCACTAACCATTACGCAATGGGGAACTATCTATGATAAGGTACGCGAATAATCTTTTACACTGTTCTTTTTTGCTGGTTCTATGACATTATAATTTATATAAAACGTTATCATATACACCTAAGAAACTTAGCCATGTCCAAGCCCAAGGTCGTGCGATCTAGTCGTGGATTTTATTTCTTGTAGAATTTTTCTCAAGAAAATTTATTTGAAATAAAGAACAAACTTTAGACTTGTAAACAAATTTATATTTGTATGAGTGCCAGCGTTTGATTGTAATTATTTTTCCATTGGAAAGATTCCCTTAGGTATTAAAAGTTACATTTTCGATTAGACCTTCGATTAATCATTAAAAAAATGTTGCCTTAGAACACACTCACTCCAAACATAATTAAAAAAACATATTTTTCTCCTCCATCCTAAGAAATCACTCCATCGCATCGGTTAATGCACACTCATTCACGATTCACATCAAATCATCATCGGCATTGATTGAAGTACAGCGGTCCTTTTCAAAGTCGACGTAAAGTCTGTCCGTTCGTTCTCAAAATGAGTCATCAGATATCATAACTATCGATTTAAGAGTACAATTAGATCCACCCATCGTTTTGATTGCAACTCAATGCCAAGAAAACATTTGGGTAAGGCCAACGTCGGCCGGTCGAATTGAATATTTATATTTTCTTTTATTGCTCTTATGTGCTATGCTGAACTTGTTGTCCAAGCCCATGTGAAGTATGTTAAGCAAGGGCCGATCGCCGAACAAGACAAGAATTCGAAGCTTTTGTTATTAATCTGTTTTTATGTGTGTCTGTTACATGTTGTGATTTCGAAAAAATTATTTGAAAGTTTATCATAATTATATTTATGTATGTATGTAGCTTATATAGCGGCATGTGAAATCTTAATCTTGTGAAAGGTTTATTTTTAATGAAACCATGAAACACAAACACATTTTCGAAAGCTCCTCGAAATCTCATCCTCACCGTGGTGCGACATCTTATGTTGATAATCCTTGGATTCTTAATTTTGTCTTGCTATTTGTTCAAATAATTTTTATGCACATATTGCAGTTAATTATATTGGTTTTCTGCGTGTTTAATACAAATATTATGAGTTTTTAAAATTTCCTTTTAGTCCCAAAATTTATATTAATTTAAAATATTTGGTAAAAAGTCAATTAACAACATAATAAAATGACAATTGAAACGGGCGCATAATCTGTCTGCAGTTTCGATTACGATCAACTAAGATCAAGGCAAGAATACTTTTGGAAGATTTGTCGTTTTCCCGCAAGAGGCAGTATCTACTCCTGAGAAAAACATTTATGATTATAGGTTTCGAATGAAAATATTTATTAATGAAATTCGTTAATTTTTAAAAGCTTTCATAAAAATTATAAAGCCTCTTCAGAGGAGAAGAAAAAAAAAAGCTTTATTAAACAAGTAATATATATTATTTTACCAAAACAATTTCAAGAAGTGAAGCTAAAAAGCCTTACATATTATATAAGTGCGAATTAGTTAAAAATTAAATTAATTAATTGCTTTTAATTCAAAACAAGGTGTACCGATACCTCGACGCAATTTAAGCAAAACTATTCAAAACATTTCATAGATTTCCGTCTACCAGATTGATAAATAAATATATAACCAAATGAATATGTAATAAAGCAAATTTAAATTTTAACGAGTATTAGATAAGAAAAAATCCTGAATAAAAATTATCGATCATCGATTATCATGTCACGATACGCCAGTGCAACCTTGCAGTATTTTTTTTAAATGCGATAACATCTCATCCTTCGTTAGAATATTACAGCCTTCAACACCGGGCATAACATAACGGCGTGTTATCTCTATGTGGCACGTAATAAAGTAGATATTTGCTCTACACTGTTCTCATCACGAAAATAGTTTCTAAGGAGCAAATTGTGGCATAATGTTATTTATGTATATCGATATATGCACAGAAATGGTAGCTTCTTGTTTATATCCCTCCCGATATTTAAAGTCAACAGTCTCAATTAGTTTGACTAGAGAACATTTCCATTCATTGGGGTTTTCAAGCTCTAACTTTGGCTGAATCCCACACCCACACCACTGTAGTACTAGCTCTGCCAACTCAGCTTGCCAACTATTTCTCCCATTAATAACTTGAAGGGCCGCATTTCAAAAACAAATCAAACAAAACATTCCACATACGCCACAGTGATCCAAATCAATTTAAAAAGCTCAATTAATTAATTTTATGCCTAACTAATTAGCAACGAATTTCTATGCATTTCTTAGTACTATATATGTATTACTTTTTCTAAAAGTGGCGTTAAAAGCTTAAATCTTACTGCGGGTAGGATTTTCCATTTGTCAAAAAAATAAATCTTCTTCTTTTTTGCATAATATGCTCTTTTTTTAAGTTCGAAAAAAAAAATGCAAATGTTTAAAAAAAACACTGCATAAAGGAAAACACCCATACCTACGACGGCAAGTAAAAATGATACGATTACCCTATATAGCCTAAGCCTATATGACTTGAGTTCTTATTGTAGCATCTTCAATACTAAGCCCATGAAGATGAAACTAAAGACTTTATTTATTATATTGGTTAATTATAAGAATATTTATTTTTCAATTTGTTTATATACAATTTGACTTAAACTAATTTATTGCTAAATTAAATCATGTTGGCTCAACAATAGGGGCCAAACGTTCTTCTTTTGGCTTTGCTATTTTCTACAATATCATTTAATTTTCAATATTAGCAGTCTAATATTTTTTGATTAATTGGCTTCTTATTCCTTGTAGTACTAATTGTTGTTCTTCTTGTAAAGGGGTACGTCAAAGTTATAAATGATTTCTTCAAAATTGTCAAGTATTGTTCGGGCGTATATATACCTATCACTAGGCTCTAGTTCATGCTGGAGAAGTTGTGGCACTCCTGAGTTGGGACGATTTTTCAGGTTCCTGATGATTTTTCCAGAGAGATGGAGAAAATTCTGGTCTAGTGGTACTAATTTTGCTTCTTCGTACCGATTACATATTTCTTCGTCAGTCAAAAAAAAAAAAACTTGACGGATGTTTTTACTTTTATCAATTTAAAAACCATGTTTTTTTTTTGTTTTTTATTTTGTATGTTGTGACTTTTCGGGTGTGATTCAGACAACTTAACAAATACAAATATTTCTTATTGGTTTGTATGTTTTTGGTATCCGTGGTTTTTAAAAAATCTTTAAAAAGACGTTTCAAAATTTTGTCTTGTATGTGTCTTTATATCTTTGAATTCGTTTGAAAATTTATTTCAAACAAAGTGTCATGAACAAACATCATTTTTACAAAACAAAAGGTCACGAAGAAAGAAAACATGTATAGCAATTTAATGTTCACTTTTCAAGATGCAAACGTTTCTATAAAATTATGAAAAATATTAGCTATTCTGCAAATCTATTTAATAATAAAAACTAAAGTGGATAAGTAAAATAAATATTATATTTTACAAAAATAAGAGCATCTACAATATTTGTGATCAATATTTTCTTACTCTGTATTTAATTGCAATTCAAAATAGTATTGGTAAGGTAACGCTCCACTTTTTTGCCTTGAAAGCTATGTAATTTCTAATTACTAAAAATACTACAACTGCCTATCTAGATTATCTAACTATACTACCAGTATTACAAATTGTATCGGCTTACAAAAAAAATTTAATCTAAATACTAATGAATAAATAAATAAAAAATAAAAAAATAAATACTAATGTTTGAAAAAGTTGATGCATCGATACAATTTAAAATAATTATCAATAAAGCCAAAATTCAGACTTTAAATACCAGCAATAAAATGTTAACAGTATCAAAAAACAACAATTTTAACTGCCGATAAAAATCCAACTTGTATGGCAATAAAAATATTCAGGTTCTTCAAGAACAAATTAATAAATTAAACAGATTATTCTGTTCTCGCACAAACTGATTCAATTTTGGTTTGTTTTTATAGAAGGTACATTACAGGTTAATATGTTAACAGAATCAGCAGACCTTTAAATATAAACAGCATTAGAAATTCGTTTTGGATATATTTGATCGGAAGCTTTCCGTTTTAGGCTGATATACTGAATATTTTGGTTTAAGTAAAGATATGTGCTTTTAAACGGGTAGTTGTTTTACTTGGGAATTAATGTGTTAGGTTCCGTATACTCAATTCATATAGCCCACTTATCTTGTCACTGATCTCAAGCAAAAATTTCTTCTTTTCTGAAAGCGTGCGTGAAATTAGTAAAAGCTAACGACCAAGTGATGTTCTGATTGCAGCCAATTTTAGTTCATGACATTCAAAACGTTAAAAGGGCAGGTTGCGTGCGTTTAAAAAAGTATTATAATCGCTTATTTAAGGTAGTAGTCTTCCCTTCACCACGCATCACAAGTGACGGCCGCAAAAAATCACCTGCGATTTTATGAGGCAACAACTTTAAAGTGACGTCATGTCACAACGTAAAGAGAATACCTAACAGGTTCAAAACAATAAATGATAAAATATACCAACTTTATGATAATCATTCTGTCATCGGCATTATAGAAAGTTTCGACTACAATCATCACCATCACACCATAACGGGTGAATTGTAATCTCAACAAAAGTGTGCCAACTGTAATGGAATTTCTAGAAGTCTGAAGTCACGCGGTGGCTATTATCGTCATCGATACACCAAATGCCACTATCAATTCTCAATGATCCTTCAATAAGTCAATTTCTTTGAGATTCTTACTTTTTAAATTGATTTGCATACCATTCTACGAGCATCTTTCCAACGTTCTTCATTCCATTATCACAAGTGGACCTTGTTTTGTTCTTTTCCCTTTGGGTCGTCTTTTTTGGAGATCGATTCGATCTCGGCGTTGCGTTGGATGGTCTACAGCTTGTTCCATGGGTGTTTGTACCTCCGGGTAAACATATTTATTGACCGTGCGCTCGGGTCAATATGTCACTTTCAAAGTGATTTATTGGAGTATCATTAACAGTCGGAGTTTGCGCTATATAGGAATTCAACTATGTCTGATATTTGAAGTAAGCGGGTAGTTTTTCTACTGGGCATACATATCTTTGGTTTGAGATTAAGATAGAAGTAGAAATATGCGGCGAGCGTAAGAAAGAAAGAGTTATGGGTCCATGTTTGGACTTTCAAATGAGTTCGATGATATACGCATTTATAAACATGGAACTGCTCTTCGGCCTTAGCTTAGAGGGAACGATGCTATGCAAATAAACGGTATGCTGTGATATGGGGTTTATCTTCATTTCCTTTAATATATTTACATTTTTTTGAGAAATTAAGTTGTCACCTATCGCCCAGGTGTAGATTTACCCGTTAAGAGTTAATTTTTGGTTTATGTATGTACATACATATGTGTGTGGAGGCATATGGATTCGGTTGGTTTGGTTTGGATGTAGGTAATTTATTGAAAACACTTTGGGTGGAAATATGCTTTAACATAAAAAAGTAATTTGTTTTAACACTATAGTTAAGGTATAATTTTTAAGTTGATGGGTACATAACTCAACTCTCGAGGTTAGATATATTATGGTTTATTGGATGTAGATATGTTTTATGCGTTTTGTATATTTTTGAATTTGTTTAAAATTTAAAATGTTTACAGTTATAAACAAAAACGGGCAATACAGTTGGCAATACAAATACTAAATGGGTTATAATTATCTATGATATGGAATAACAAGATTAATACAAAGCAAATGAGAAGTGGAAACTTTTTTAAACTTCGTCGTTTGGCTTTGCAGCAACGTAAAACTTTTAACACATGCTTATAAATTGGCTGATTTATTGTTCCTGATAATTGTAATTTATAGGTTAAATAGAACGAGACAGAGGGTTCTTTGGGACACTTTTTTCTCGAAGTGTCATAACTTTTCATAAAATAACAATGCAACTGTGATAAAAATTCAAATATTTAATAGCTGAAGAATAAGAGTACCTTAAATCCACTAAGCTCAAGTGGTCCATCTTGCCCTAATAATTGATTTTTGTTTTATTATTTTTACGTCCATTTAAATAAAAAGTAAAACGTTATGTTTATTACGTATTTTCTGGAGAATATTGATCTCAAAGACCAAAATGAGCGTGGCTAAGAAAAAAAATAACAGGCTAAAGAATTGGATATCTGAATACCCCAACAAGATATCAAATATATTTAAATGCAGTTATAAAGTCCTACGTTTCAACCATTCGTATTACCAGAGCAAAAAGAGAAAAATGTTCGTAACCATACAATTTTAATTTTAAATGATTAAATCAACTTCTGTAGTAGTTTTTTTTTATTACTTTTTTTCAAAATTAAAAAAAAATTAGAAGCTTCTCTATAAAAAAAATTCATTGAAATCCGTTATGCTGATAATGAAAAATTGTATATAGTCGAAAAAAATGGTTCTATGGTACGTACAGCACTATAAGGCAAGTTATGCATTCGTAAAAAAAAATCGAACTCGAGATTTTGATCAAAGTTGACATTACGATGATAGCGAAGACCAAAAAAGTGGGTCTCGCAATTCTGTCTGTCTGTCTGTCTGTCTGTCTGTCTGTCTGTCTGTCTGTCTGTCTGTCTGTCTGTCTGTCTGTCTGTCGGTTCGACTACAGCCTTAACGGCTCGGCCGATTTTCTTCAAACTTGGTAGATATGGGTTTTAATTTTTTACCCCCGGACGTTTTTTTCTATTTTTTTTTAAGACCAAAAATAACGGTACCTGCCATACGATTTTTTTTCGAAATTTTATAAATATTTTTTTTCTCAAAAACTGTCCCACAGATTTTTTAAAAAAAAATTACAAAAATTTCATTTGGTTAAAACTAGCTAATGGTTGAAAAAAATTTTACAAAAAATTGTTATTTTCGGTAGCCCCCCTGGGTCCATTTTTTTTGTTTTTGATTTTCTCGAAAACGGTACAGCCGATTTTAATAATTTTTTTTATACCAAAGCTCCTCCAAAGTTATTTTAAAAAATGGTTTTCGAAAATCGCATTTTTCTCGAAAACGGTTCCGAGAATTTTGCTAAAATTTTTTTTCTTTTGATTAATCCTTACGATTTATAATTTAATAAAAAAAAATTTAAATCTAGATATTACTGACTGTACCTACCATAGAACGATTTTTTCGAATTTTGAATTTCTCATTATCGACTTAACGGATTTTAATGAAATTTTTTATAAAAAAGCTCCTAAAAAGTTTAAAAAACATTGCATTTAAAAACTTAAGAAAAAATATTTTTTTCAATTTTTAGAAAAAAAAGTAATTTTTTTTTTTTGAAAAATTCGATATCTCAAGAACGGCTTAGTATTTTTTTTTGGAAATTAGACTTTTAGTCGTACAATAATAAAAACTTAAGGTTGGCGTACCAAAATTTTTTCTTAAAAATGTTTTAAAAATTTTTTACATAAAAGCTTATTTTTTTAAGGAACCACTACAAAGACTTATAATTTTTGTTCCTGCATAAATTCATATTTGCATATCATTCTGTTTTTATCTCTTACTACTTAAAGAATTAAAATAAATTCATTTTATCCTTATGAACAGTTTTCTCTAATAACATTCGTTTTTAAAATTCCTAGTCTCTTACATAGGTGCAAGTTCGTGCGACCCAGTCGTGCATTTTATTTTTATTGAATTACCTATATCGATAAAAATAAAAGTCAAAATTCTCTGTGCCATTTTCGAGAAAAATATTTATTAACATTTAACATTAAAATGTGGTTCTCGCAATTCTATCTGTCTGTCTTTTCGACTACAGCCTAAACGGCTTGGCCGATTTTCTTTAAACTTGGTAGGTATCATTTTTAATTTTTCCCCCTACGCGTTTTTTTCTTTTTTTAAGACCAAAAATAACGGTACCTGCCATACGAATTTTTTCGAAATTTTATAAATATTTTTTTCTCAAAAACTGTTCCACAGATTTAAAAAATAAAAATACAAAGTAATTTCATTTAGTTAAACCTAGGTAATAGTTGAAAAAAATTTTCCGAAAAATGGTTATTGAGGGTACTTTCCATGGAACCATTTTTTTTTTGTTTTTGAGTTTCTCAAAAACGTTACAACCGATTTTGATCATTTTTTTTTTGCTAAAGCTAAACAAAAATTTAAATAGTATTGTGTATTCAAATTTCCAAAAATTTTTTTTGGACTTTTAAAAAAAATTAAAATTTTTTTTTAAACTCAATATTTCGAAAATCCCATGCTGGATTTTTTTTAAACTTGATAAATAAAAGTTTCTCAATATAATCTACAAGATGTGAGAAAAAAAAATTGTTTTACCTGAAAATAAAGGTACCCACCATACAAATGTTAAAAAATAGTTTTCAGAAAGATTTATAGAGTTTTTAGTATTATGGTGCAAGAAAAATAATAATCTTTTACTTTACATAGGAAAATGCAATGTCGTGTCGTTTTATAGAATCGCGGTGCCTATTAAATATAGTTACTCAATAGATTCAGTCCTTTTGAATAGGTTGGATAAAATTAAAGATCTTGGAGTAATTTTCGATCGTACTTTATCATTTAGTGATCATGTCGATTATATTACAACAAACGCAAATTCTATGGTAGGATTTGTCAAACGAAATACAGAAGAGTTTAGTCATCCACCTAAAGTTGGCGTACCAAATTGTTTTCTTAAAAATGTTTTTAAAATTTTGTATATAAAGCTAATTAATATTATAATTTTTGTTCTTCTCTTACTACTAAAAGAATTTAAAAAATTTATTTTATCCTTATGAACAGTTTTCTCTAATAACATTCGTTGTTAAAATTCCTAGTCTATTACATAAGAGCAAGTTCGTGCGACCCAGTCGTGCATTTTATTTTTTAAATCTGTGGAACAGTTTTTAGGTAAAAAAATATTTTATAAAATTTCGGAAAAAAATTCGGATGGCATGGGAACGCTTAGGCTGTATTCGAATAGACAGACAGACAGAATTGCGGGAATTGCGGAAGTCCAGTTTGATCAGTTCGATTTGTTTTACGAATCCATAACTTTTTGTCCCCTACCGCGGGATTATTTTATTCAGGGATAAAAGCGTCATTTGTTATAGTGAACTCAACTGCATATCCAGTTAACAATACAAAGCTTACTCTGCTCTTATATTCATCAAGGGTTCAACTAAAGAGTTTTCTGAACCTTGCCTTACGGAATTGTGCGTTATACTGGCATCTTTGCTTTACGATTAATAAAATGGACAAAGTGTTGTGTTTATTCTAACAAACTTCACCAATTACGAGCTTCATTTAAGTAAAAGCTAAGTTAGCTGAAACTATACAAACAAATAGTACATACTTATCAAATGAAGAGAAGATAGTTTGTGCTAGCTAAGCCCGCATAAACTAGCTTCTATTCACGTAATAAAAAATATAGAGTTAGACAAGTTCACGCATTCGATATTATTTTTAAAACACCTATATACTTTCACTAATTTAAATTCTTCCTTATGTGCGTTTTTTGTTATCCACTGATTCTGTCGCCCTATTCCAAGTGCCGCCCGAATTAAATCCCTTTTTATCTACAGGTAAGTTCGGCACCGTGTGTATCGAAGTTATTTCTTTTTTTTTTAATACGATGATAACTGCAACGTCTTCCAATCATTTCCTCTTTGAAAATCGAAAGTTTGTTGTACTTAATTTCCGAATATCCATTTGGAATGTGAATCTCAAAGATTTTAAATTATAATTGCGCCTTGCAAAAATTAAAATATCAAAAAGAGTTTTGTGTAGAAAAACCGAATTTAATAGTTTTCTCAAATCAACCACTGTGTTAAAAAAGAGACCCAAACAAATTACGCTACATTTTAAATGGTGCTATAACCAAAATGTGTGTAGGTAAATTGAATATTGGACCGTTGCAATATAATAGCTGCAATATAATTTACCTAATCAAAATAATAGGATTAATTTATATCTGTTTACCGCGTGTGATCAAGATAAAAATTTAAAGCAACGATAAATGAATCTCTTCTTGGAAATTCAATGTCAAACCAGGACGGCCGACGACGCACCGCATGCATTTACATTTTATATGATTATCTGCCCGTGCCCGCATGTGGGCAGCAAGTGTGCTACGCAATACGCAAATATGAATCAACCTGATGGCAATTCATTCTCAGGGATAAATCTTCAAGTGCTAACTACATGACAACAACAAAGTACTCATAAAACGACCAAATGGAAAACCTACACCACCGCCGTTGAATGAACCTCCGTGTCGTCGTCGGAAAGAACTTACTCCATGCCAACAACCAACCAGCAGAGAGCACTAACCAAACCAACATATAAGAATTTATTGCCAAAGGTTTACTCTGTAGACGTTTATATTGAACATTTTACGGTAGCCAAGCAATAACTACATCACGAAAGTATGATATTGAATATCTTGTGTTGGTATCTGATCCGCAGCGTTTCGCGCGCGGACGAAGTGATGATAAAGGACGCCTGCGATCTTACCTTTAATTTTGATTTGGTGCGAAAATTTATTGCTCAAATTAGTGTACAACGCGCTGCTGGTGGCTTTACGAAATGTGCTACCGGCTCCGTTCATATGTATGAATCGCAATTTCTAAAAAACATGCATGAAAAGTGTTATAGTTTTATTCCTCAATATAGATGATCTTTCTCTCTCGATCCTTTGGATTTGAGTTCGAGATCATGTGCATATATTCGAAACTAAAGCCGACGATAAAGTTGCTATAGGTGCGTATGTACGTTAATTAATTTGAGGAAAAAATATCTCGAAGTGTAATCGCAACCTTTGGTAGGATACCCTTAAAATGTTGACTTTAATGTGGCCGATTTATTTTCTTTGCGTTTCATGAAAGTGTGTGCATCGAGCTGGGGAGCGCTTATCATCAGATCATCAGATTTGATGATTGAAAGTTTGCCACGCATAATCAATACCCCAGCGACAATAATTCCGTTCGTATTATCGGAACTTAAGAGCTCGTATTCACCAACTCATAAATAAGAGACTTAAGTTATATTCATTCATGCGGCCACATACACATATGCGATATTTTTGGTTACGTCCGTGACTGTGACTAATATACTGGACTGAAAATATTACCTCTCGTTCCTTGCTTCATTTTTGCGAACTCGGCATGAAATTAACTTTTGGTGAGAGAGCATATATATCTACCTTTCTACATTAATTCATATATCTGCATTTTTCTCAAGACTTTAACCAGGGACATAATAATAACTTTAACCTTATTTCGGCACAGAGAGCAGTTTTAACTGCCGGCTAATAAATCGTTGCGAAGATACTAAATTAGTTGGGTTCGAGGAAGCATACGACTTCACATACAATTTAGGTCTTAATGCGCTAAAAAGGAAAACAAAATACTCTCGACACTCAGCATAGGTTTTCTGGTTTTATTTCACCCACGAACGCACGCAATGATCATCAAGGGGATACAAGTTGATCGTCAACGAACACAAAATTCTTCAGACTGAATAATGATCTCTTGGTAGACATAAAGGACGCGTGTTCACGCAGTTAAATGGTGAATTTGTCAAACCAAATCGTAAACATGAACGTAACGACAACGTGACTATTTTGCCCTGCACAACGATGATCTCGACTTATACTAAGGACAGTTAAAGAACAAAAACAGCTGATTTTACCTACATCGATGATCCTACCTATGCTCAAATGAGAATATGTCCCCTTTCCAACTGATTTTCTGCAGCAGCACAGCGCCCTGAATATAAGAGATTTTATCTTGCCGTTTAGTGAGTGATCACGTGCATGGAAAAATGGTAATTCGATTTAATTAACTGATTTATTGTCACATAGTTTCCGCTTTGGTTGCGTTCAAAAAAAAAAATACCTGTGTGGAATAGATGATTTTTATTTTAACCTGAAAACGTGACCAAATTTGACAGCCTATTGTACACATAAAAAACGCTTCCTAACAAAAAAATAATAATAAAAGTTATAGGTATAAAATTGGTCGTGTTAATTTCATGATAATTTTCAAAAAATTATTAAAAGCTTGGGGGTGGTGTTTATAAAAGTAGGTATGCGGATAACAAAACTTGTACTTACTAATCTGAATGACTCTAATCCTATGAACGAACAAAAAAAAATCACATGTAATGGTCATATGAAAAACTTGGAATTTCATAATTTAATAAATTTTTTATATTTACATTTTTTCCCTTTGATCAATTTTTTAAAATAACGATATATTTTTAATATTTACTTATTCTTAATAAAAAATCGTTATGTTCTACATTTATTTTTAATGAACGCTTTAAGAAATTAGAACCAATGGTGCAAACGAAAATCGCTTCACGGCTTAGGCTGTATGTCGAAGTTTTCTCGAGTTTGATTTTTTTTTTCAAAAAACAAATTTGCCCTATAGTACCTATATCACAAGTTTATATCCATAACTAGTCTAAGGCGTTCTTAGCTGGTGCAAAATTTTGTAAATTATTGATATTGTATGACTTTTAGGGTTTTCGCGGTTGTTAACACATGACATTTCTAAATTTTGGATTTGACGCGTTATATAAATATAAAAGATATTTAGCGAGTGCAATATTGTACATCTCGAACGTGTCGCTACAAATTTCATTGAGCGTGGTCACCGGAACGGTGTGATACTGTAATTTAATTATGTGTCAATAAAGTTTAATAATAATAATAATAATATCCATAAATAAGGATAACTATAGATATATTTTGTTTCATCATTACAAGTATACAACTTATATAAATTAAATGATACCCTGATTAATATTGAATCATTTTTCAAACGACTGTTTTTCTATATTCACTTCAAATATGATTGTTCGTCAGTGCCGAAGATTGCACGCTAAGAGAAAAATGGAGAATATCTTGAATTGATTTGATTTTATATTTTAAAAATCTATCAATTATTAAAAAAAAACAAGTCTTAAGGAATTTACAAACCTCACACAAACTTACCTTCTTTCATATTACTTAAAATTTGAGTTTCAAAAAATCTCTTATCCACAACTCCATAAAATTTTCTTTCATATTTTTGTTTACCTGCGAAATATCTAATAACTAAGCTGACATAGGCTATTGTTTTACCTTACCATTAAATTTTGTTTTAAGGGTGTAAACACGAAACACAGCTTACCTAATATTACATAATGTACAATGTACAAAGGCATTAAACTAACTGCTTTTTTAAAAAAGTTATTAAAATCGTTACTCAATTGAAAATAAAAAAATGGTTTTTGGAGGTTTGGTTAATAACGACACATGAAACAAAAAAAAAAGTTCACCATTTATCAATCTACATATATTTTTTTTTATCAAAGTTACCTTTATAACTTTTAAGGTTTTCGCGGTTGTTGGAAATAATAAATAAGTATTTTTCGGATTATCCGCGGTATTTGAAATTTAATATGAGTTACCTTTTTCGAAAAAAAATATTTGTTCTTAACATTTTGTTAGTGGTTGCGGCTACGTTAGTTTGGTTTAAAAACAATTTTTGCAGCGGGCAAACCCAGACCTCCGGACACTCTTAGCCTAACATTCTAATCTCAAACTGCAGCAATCTAGCTAGTTTTAGTTTTTGTGAAAGTCGTAATGGGTTAACCCAAACTGAAAAGCATATTTAAGAATGAGACGAGAAGTATGATGAACCATACTTTGCTACTTGATAAACTTAACAAAGATGCTCCATTTATAAATGGTTTTCTTCCTATTTATCGAATCGTTAACAAATTTGATTTGATAAAAATGGTTTCAGTCATTCTTATTAAATATGGGTGTACCTCAAGGATCAGTTTTGGGTCCAATCCTTTTCCTAATTTATGCTTACTCGTTATTTTTTCAACTAAAATTGAAACCCACCCTAAATCCCAGCTTCTTTCACTTAAACAGTATATTTAACTCGATGTGAGAACTTTACAAATGGCTTACTATCTAAGTCCTTGAGGTTTCTTAAATTTTTAAATAAATTAATATATTTTCAGCCAATTAACGATTTAACATTAAAACACAAAATAATGTTATTAACAATTAACTTAAATTATATATCTTCGTTGAAACGAAAAAGGATTAAATGAAAAATGAAAAATGAACCGTGTGACCATGATTTTTTGAAATAGGTTTCTTTTAACGAAGGATTAATCAACATAACTTTCAAGATGTGCACAGCACAGTGACTATTCAGTTTGCATGTCTAAATTCGTTGTGGTATAGTTGCCTACACCGACCGTCGCTGTTCACCGATAACATCAAACCTTTTTCATCCCTCAACCGAACGGTAAATACTGGTGTTCAGCAATTATTATTTATGATGATTCAACAAAACCCACACACCAAATTCAACAGGATGAATACATTGGTTTCCTTGCTATATAATTACAGGTGTGAAGATAGTTTTTTAAAGATAATTTCACAGACTGCGTCATTACATAAAAAATATTTTAATATTTCACGCGTGTCAATTAATGTCAGTAACAACCGCAGAAGGTATTGCTGTGTGTTGTTTTTCATTAACGAAATGTCCGGGAAAACGAGGGTACTTAGAAGTAATTTTTTTTTTTATTAAAGGGAATATACCTATGGGTATTGGGCAAGATAGTTCATTCATATAATTTCTTTATAAAATTCATATCAAAGCCAATAAAAAAGAGGCGTTGATTTCCAAGGCACATTTTATAATCTAGGCCCAACTTAGACACCGTTATATTTGTTTTGAGACAAATGCCTAACCACTGAGGCATTCGAAATCGTTTCCTGGTTTGCTAATTTGCCCGCGGGTCAGTCACATATTTAATTAAAATAAAATACAGACTCATTCTCAAAA
The DNA here is from genome assembly GCA_911387755.1 of Chrysotoxum bicinctum. Lineage (NCBI taxonomy): Eukaryota > Metazoa > Arthropoda > Insecta > Diptera > Syrphidae > Chrysotoxum > Chrysotoxum bicinctum. Next base: position 195,464 of record OU426988.1, on the reverse strand, counting down.
GCTGTTGTGTAATTAGATGCTAAAAAAATTCATTCCCGTTTTACTATCGAGCAGTTCGCTGTTCGGTCAGCAGCAATTTCAAGTGGCACAGAAAAAGACAAAAAGTTGAAGTCAATAATTCTACAACTGTCAGTGGTTTTGATGGGGTCATGCAGACGTGTTCCAAGCGTAACGAATGTTATACATGTTCTAAGCTCCGCAGAGCGGAGCGCAGTTAGCGCAGATAATACATCCGGTTCCGGTTAAGCCCACATTTTTTTTCACTATGTTATGCCATTACCCGAACGTTCGTTGCATTCAACCGGTTGTCGATTATCAGACTCGTTCACGTTATCCACCCTCTATGTTCGCAAATTCGCCATACATCTCCTAGAGTCATGGACGTATACTTTCAACAAGTCAAAATGTTCACTATGTATACTCTACAATTGTCATGCAATTAATAATTAGGTACTATTCGAAAGGGCAGAAAGACAAAGCTACAGCAGCTTCAGATGGCAAAAGTCGACCTAATGACAATTAGAATGAGCAATACATATTGAAGATGGGATTCGGCAGAAGCAACTTTCCATAATTACTGTGAAGTTGATGACGATGAAGATAATGGTCTACCGGTCGGACGTGTCGCCGCCGCTGTCATTATTATCAAGCTCGTTGTTTCCAGAGACCCAATATATGAAAGAAGCCATTAAAGGAAGAGAACATATCCCAAAGTGTGCATAAATCAATATTTCAGTGATGGTTTGGGCTTCACATAACCGTGATACCGGTTGCTAGCTCTCTGCCTGATGATTGGGGAAAAAGCGAGAAAGAGAGAGTGACCATGGTCGTCGTCTACTACACTTCAACGTGCTGAATTCGAGAAAACTCTGCCAGGGCGATATATTCAGATTACAACCTCAAAGTCGCTACTTGATCACGATTATTGTGTATGCAGATGGATTTTTTTATCTAGTTAATCTATATGGTAGTCACCCTCAGTTGGGGTGCTTTTGCTGCAGTGATGCACGTGTTGGCCACACACAGTTCCTATATACCTAAATATAGGTTATTGACTTTATTTTGTTTGCTCAACTGCTGAGCGTGAAACATGACGTATAGGTATCTACTATACATCTTCGATATTCAAAATTACATGCAAAAATATTTAATAACAATATTGTACGTAGGTAAAGGTGATGCATCCTCAGAGCTTGAAAAAAATACATTTTGTTTTGTTAACTTTTTCATGAGCAAGATTTAACTTTCCCCAACAAAAAAATATACGAATGACTTTACGGACTGCTGGCGTACGTTTAAATCATCTTATAGAATTTAATTATCTTGTTTTGCATTGTTTACCCAAATGGCTTGCAAATATTCAAAAGTACATTGACACAATTTTGAGTTCGGTGGGCATTAAATTTGGATTTTGAATCGTAGTAGGTAGTTTTATTTAAACATAACACGTTTTAAAATATTTTTAGGTAGGTACCTACTTCAATTTTTTGTTTTGTTTTTATGTTCTTATGTTTAACCAAGCATAAAACAAAAGTGGTACCTCCATGTAACTAGTCATGATAGAACTCCCATAAAAAAAAAAAAAAAATCAATCAAGAAGTAATATGTATTTAGTATTACGAGAAATAAAGACATTACCCATACAGACAGACGGAATGATACCAGAAGGATTATCTTCTCATTCCGAACTACGACTTGTTCTTAACGTTTTTCTAAGCTGCAAGCGTTCAGACGCATAGATTTCAAGTAATAGTAAACTAACGCCAACATGAATTTGGAAGATAAAACAAAGTTTGAAAATTTTACTCTTGGACTTAGGACATTAAATGCGGCACAAAATGACAGCTTGAATACTTAAAATCAGATGAAAATGCATGAGAGAAGTTTTAAAAAATGAATTATGTTTTTGTTTTTTTGGTGGAAATATTCAAAAGAAACTTGAAAATATCCGGTACCAAGTAGTGTTGTACTTTTAGCGCACAAAAACCACTTGGATCTGGACCAACCTATGAAAGGTCGACAAATGATTTTTCTTTCTTTCATTTTAAACCACGTTGTGCAAAGTTTAAACTTTTAATATTATCCCATTGTTTTAAGTTCTTCTAAGTCTCCGAACATTGTCTCGTACATTTAAGAAGGATTCCATTTCGGAGTTGGTATGACTCCGCAGCCGCTGATTGTGTCAGCCCCTTTTGTGACAATTTTAATTCACGATGTAGATCGCTATTTCTTATGCTTGAGTTTCAGTACTCTTTGCTTCCAGTCATTCCAAAGTATTTGGCAATATTGGTGTAAGGTAAAGCTTTACCGATGATACACATTTGAACATTGAACATTATTCAAATTTTTGTTTGCAAAGCTTATATGTGCCAATTTTATTTCTTTTGATTTGATGCGTCAAATCTTTAACTTTAGCCTTTGTAACGGATTTATCAAGCAATAATACATATTACACTTTCATCAGCAAAAAGGGCTATGATAGCGTTGCTGTCAACGGTATATCCCTAGTATACAACAAATACAGGGTTGGTCCCAAGACACTTCCTTGTGGTACTTCGGCTTCGTTTTTCTCAAGTTCAGAGTAAATAGAATTAAAGTGGAAACAAACTATTAATTTTTTTTAATATATGCATATATTTCTTAAAGCCAGTAATGCATATTTTTATTTTGAAACTCAAAATTTGCATCTAACAGACACACAAAAATACGATGAGAATTTCAAGACCCTTCAGCTTTCCGGACAGCAAAGACGAGAAATACAACAACAAGAATGTGCATACGTTTTAAAACAGAATAAACGATACTTTTTGGACGATTCTGAGTTAGTTTATTAACCTTCTATTTGCTTTGTATATTCTTTTCTTAGCGTTTGCTTCGGGACCCCTTCGGGATTGTAGCTTCCTTTGAACAAAAAACTGCTTTATATTTTTAGCATCAATAAAATACATCAACACAAATGGCTTTAATAAACGTAATAAAGATTAATCAAAGAAAAGAGTGTGGTTTTTCTAAAATTAAAAAAAATTTTTTTTTTTGATTTCGAAAGTAAACAATTTCTAAAACTAGAAACAACTTGATGAAGCCTTTGCCGTTGTTTTTTTATATTTTGTTGCCCTTTTAAGCCATTTTTCATTTGTTGTTGTTTTTGAAAATTTACTCATTTCTAAAAGGGGGTAGGGGTTGGGGTTGTCATACATTCATTTCAAAATTTTTTCTTCCCAAGCATAGCACAGCTACTATTTGATATGAAATTTTTAAAATGCTTATATTTGTTTTAAACCATCGATCCAAAACATTTTAACTCATTTACTCATGAATAGTTAACATGGCTCGCGGGTGACCGCAAAGAAATTAATTTGTTGTTATCAAGTTCCTTGAGACTTATGCAAAACTCGTAAAACCTCATAAAAAAATGTATTCCAATAAAGTATGTATAGTTGTACCAAGGATTGCCATTCACAACACAAGAACTTATCTAAACAAAAGTTCAAATTTTAGTACGTTTATAATCTCTTTTCGGTAGCCGTCTATAAATAGTTAACCGTGCATTCGAACGTTTTTGTGACAATTGCTGTCGTATACAATTAATAACGTTTCAATTACGCTTCTAAAATGCACTCAAACGTGAAAATTTCCCTGTGAGAACAATATGCAGTCATGCCAGCTCAGCATAAATACTTGTGAGTGTAATATCCTACGGTGTGGTTCAAGCGAAATTATCCCGCTGCTTACCTTTTCCCATGTTTATGCCTCACTCTGTTCAAAATACAAATAAACCTGAAATACTGTAGAGAAGGTACCTAAGGAGTTTTAATTTGTGTAGTCAATTCAAAAACTTTGCTCTTTGTTATCGTAGCTGTTATGTCTCCTTGAATTGCGGCGATAGGTTAAATGAAGCGTGTCCTATATTCCTGTCATATATATGACCCAATTGATTGCACTGCTTGATTGTGTAAAATGTACTGTTCTAGAGCTTTGTATACTTATTCGTCGATACTAAAATTTTGTATTAGTATAAGGTTCGGTCGCAAAAAACTTTCAATTGAATTTAATTCAATCACTCCGCTTAAAATTTAAATAAATTTTTTTATTTCATCATAATCTTCGTTGGTAAACCAAAATCAACGATTTTGTTTAATTCCTCATAATTTCTGCAGACTAATAAGACGAATACAGCACACAGGAATGGTTATGAGTTGTAAATCTCTAGGCTCTGTTCTCCACGAGCTTTCATGCGGTCAATTTTTTTTAATTTGTTTCGAATCTCCACGATAATCATTTTCATTATAATCTTATCTTTTCAATCAATCATATATCTTAAGACATAAATTCGACTAAATTCTCTTCGTAGCATCATCTCAACTAAATTCTGAAGTCTCATACTGAACAGCCACAATTAGGGAGGGCCACTCGATTTAACATCTCAAATCATTAAGTGTGTAACGTAGTACCTCTTGGCATAATGGTTAGTGCGTTGGAATGTCATACGAAGCCCTTGGGTCTTTTCTGAACCGCTGCAATAATTGTTCAGTGGTGTACTCTTTTGATGAAGTGACAGCCCTTCGGACTCGGCAAAAGATCACCTGAATTCCTGTTTATAACACAACACATGAATGTTTGAGATATTGTAGTTTGTAGGTCACTAGCCGTTCGAATCTTATTACCTATTTTATTAGTTTTTGTCAAGAATTAGGGTCTAAATTATTTTTTCCTCCAAAATCTAACTAACAGACTATTGACTGTGGCTCCGCTATGTATCGGGCCAGACCCATGGACATGGGTTTACACCTTCCTGGCCAGAAACCAACTTTAATCAGAGATTTAATATAAACATTTATTTTTCGACAGTGACGAAAAAACTAAGCTGTATGTTTGAAAATTCAAACGACCATTTTCAGTATTATAAAATAGTTTCTAGATATGGACAGTGCTTGTTTGAATTTGATTTGAAAATTTCAATGTGTCACAAAAGTAACTTTACTGGTTCCCAGTATACTTTCCTACATACAGTCGACGCCGCTTATAACGACCACCAAGGGACCAAGAAAAACTGGTCGCTATAGCCGGCGGTCGCTTTATCCGACGTAACACAAAAAATAAAAAAAAAATACAACAATATACGTACCTATGTACATATATATTTTTAAATTTGTATGAGTTAATTTTGTTTGTTTTGTTTTTATTTATTTCAAATATTATTTTTAAACTTTTTTCAAGACCAGAAAGATGGCTTATAATCGGCCCTAGCGAGGTATCCGTTCGGAGCGGATAATTCTCCGCAATGCATACTTTGTCGGAGGTTTAAATTGCTTTCAAGGTATCCTATCGGAAAGAATAATAATACACAAATGCGTTGGAGCAATTTGTTCCGCGATGAATTTGTGTCTGACTAAATCGAAAAAATAAATTACATTAAACTGTCAGAAATTTCACAAATAAAGCACTTGATCGCACTTCAATGCAGTTTGCGATGTGTGTTAAAATAATGTCGGAGAAAAATTCCGAACAGCTGTTCGGAAAAATACCTCGAAGCAAAAATCCCCCGAATCGTACAAAATGGGAGAATTTTCCGCTCGCTAGGGCCGAATATTTTCGTTGTAAGCATTGCAATATACAAAATTGCACAGTAATTCAATAGCTTTTATAGCTTCTATGTCCGAAGGGGGAATAACATTTATTTCTGGATCTTCATCATCTACTTCACTATCTTCGTCTTGATCATCTGGAGTTAATTGTTGCAGAATTTCTTCAACAGTTTGGATCTTTTTTTAACTTTTTGTAACATTGACGAATGTAATCAAAAATATCTGATGTCAGCCATAGGTATAGTTTTGTTCGCTTTTTAATAAAGGGACAAAGATTTGACATTCTTAAAGCAACGGAGTAATTTCGATTTTCCGATTACTAAAAGTTTTCTTTTTATAGAGCCCGTCATGTTGCATGTGACCAATAATGTTACCCTTTCTTTGGATAATTTCCCACCACTGCAGCGTTCTCCTCGAAAGCGATATGATTTTTGGTCGTTATAAGCGGCGACAGAAAAGTATTTTTTGTTATAAATTCGTCGTTATATCCAACGAGTCGTTATAGCCGGCGACGTTATATCCGACGTCGCACTAGTACAATTTGTACGAAAACCAACCAAATGAAGGAAAAGTGGTCGTTAAAAGCGGCTGGTCGTTATAAGCAACGTCGTTATAAGTGACGTCGACTGTACTTTGAAATAATTTTTTATGGTGAAATTAAAAAAAGACCCCTAGCGGCTGAAAAATGTAATGATTACATTTCCAAAAAAAATATACAGTAATTTTGAATTCAACCTTTGTTAAGTCATGTTTAAATTCTGTCAAATATTTTATTTGATTTGCATTTATGTCTAACTTTTTAATTACACTAATTTTAAACTAATGAATTTGTAGCTGACTTAGATTTCAGATAATTTGTTGCGCAAACCGAATTCGTAGCTGAAATGGTGTTTTCGGTCATTAAATTTCCGCGAAAAAAGTCTTAAGTTAGCCAAACAAAATGTATAGGTATATGTACGAGTATATACTGGTATTACGACTCTTTTATCTTATTTCGATTTGTAGTTCCCGCGATTTGTTTCCGCTAAAATAACCACTTAACAAAAGTAAACTCTGAAACGAGCTGCTAAACTTTTCACATATATATACATATATGAATTTTCAGTTTTTTTAATGTTAATTTTGTGTTCAAAATTAATTTTATATCTTTTATAAACCATTTTTTACTTAATCGGTGTATCAGGATTTGTACATACAAATTAGCATTCAATTAGCTACCTTATACACAATTCTCATCAGTTTAACCTGGATCCCAACTTCGATTGTCTTATGAAGAACAGACATTCTTTTTTCAGCCGCACTACACGAATGTGGAATTCTGTACCTAGCTCTATTTTTCCTTTCCATTTTAATATTTAGAAATTTAAAAGTAATGTGCATCGGTATCTCCTTTCAAAACATTCCCTGTTTCTAACAGTAGCAAAAAGTCAAAATAAGGATAGTTAATCCAAATTGTTAACACTGAAATTTGCAAAGTCATTTTTAGTGTCCTTTGTTTCGTCCTTAACTAAAATTTTATTTTGGTTATGGATTTTTTTTTTCAACGGCATACAAAATCGAATAACAAGAATATGTCAGAATAGACTTAGTTATGGGAAAAGTTTATAATAAATAGATATTATATATGTAGTTTTTGGTCGATGCAATTTATTTGTTTAAACTATTTGAGTACCAGATCCGTTCCATGTACATATGTATATACATTAATAATGAATACTCTAGCTGTATAGAGGTATCGTAAGCATTTAGAAATTACTCGTTCTCGAATATGACTGAGAGGTATCTCAACAGCTTCAGAAGTTCACACTGTTCCTTATTGCATATTACTCGTATTTTACTAAAGGGAATGAATTCTTACCCTTGCTGGTTTCTATTTAATAAGGGGTGCGTGTCCTGGAAAATTCAGTTGCCTGACTTATACACATGATTGGAGGAGTTACTGACGTCTGGAATTTTGTGTATGTTATAAACCACGGCGAGGTCTACCACAAAACGCAATTAATGATGGCATCTTGCACCTTCGTTACGTATTTATTTTATCTGGTTGAGTTTATTCGAAAGATCAATACTTCCCCTTTAATAATTTTGCACTAATTGTGGTCAAATTGATTGACATGTGTATGTCTGTCTAAAGGAAATAAACATTAGTTTTGGGGTGACAATATGGAAACATTGAAGATCTTCACACAAGATAGTGAATTTTATTTCACTGTTCGAACAAAGCCTAGCAAAGGTATACGCAATTACCTTAAAGGTGAACAACATACCTATCTTATTATAGATACTCCTTACTAATTTGAGAAGAAGTAGAATAGGTTAACTCTGTAAATGAATGTTTTAATGAGAAAAATAACTAACCTACATACTAATCTACATTTATGTGTGTAGGTACCTACATAAAGTGGTTAGTGGTTACTTGTCTTACGCGCAAGCAATCAATGTTCAAAATCGCGATCCAATCACATTCACGGTGGTTTAATGACCATCGCAATTCATCTTTAACACTTACCGTTCTTGATTCGTATACGAGGCATCAACTGCAGCATACCGCATCAATGGAACCCGCAAGAAGTCCATTATACATGTATTTGAGTATTTTAGATAGGTACGAAGAGAAAATGCTATATAACCGCACAAAAAAGCACCAACAAATCATCATCTTCGGCAGACCGCTTCTTGAGTTTCGAGATTAATTTGTATCTATACCGCAACTTTATTATTTACACCTGGTGTAATAACAGGCATGGACAGATATCGAGAATATCTTTACATGCGTTCAGCGTCGAGGCGTATGTGTAGTGTATGTATATTTATACCGGATTGATAACCAAACTGCCAAAGGCCTCGTCTTCACGTTTCAGGCTCTTGTATGGATACGCCGCGCGGCACCGCGGAACGCTCGCTTCAACTCATATATCATTTTCTGGTAGAGGAACGACGGCTTGACGAATGGCTTTTAGGCTTCACACTTATCTATAGACACCTCGCGGTTGATGCCGACTCGTAATTATGGATAGATTGAGGTGTAAGGAATGTGCCTGCGAACACGTTATAATGGACTCATCAGAAGTTTGAGTGTAGAGTGTGTGGTTGCGGGGTTCTCTGTTCTTCTAATTGATTGTTTCCAAGTCACTATATGAGTCAAATTGACAAATGTTTTTAAATTCCTTGCTGGTCATTATTTAAACCAAAGTTTATGTGCCTTTCAGTATCTCGCGAAGGTATGAACAGACCCTTGAAGAAGATTATTCAATTTTAACGTTTTTATGATGCTATATCGGGTGATAAATTGAGTGCAAACCATACTTAAGTTTTTTTTTTTTTAAATCGAAAAAATGACTTGGTACATTTTGAAAACTAACAGAAAAAATACCCAAACAACTGGGTGAATGAGTTGAACTTCACATTGTCATTTGTGCAAGATATTTGCACCGCAATTGTAATTCGATACAACTGGGAAGCAGTTTCCCCAGTACAACATACAAAAAAAAAAAAAAAAAAAAACAATTTAAATTTTACACTGGCATTGGAACTGCACTTAAACTAAAGGTTCATCACACTGCGCGGTAAATTGATACTTTAAAAGGGCTTTTCCTACGAGAGAAGGCATTTCTTTCAGTCTCACTTCGATTAATTCGACATTTGGTTTCGGAAACTGTGGTTTTTTAAGAGGATGTTGCGCGTAACGAATGAGAAGTATCTATATGAGTTCATAAAATCAGATCTTATATTTCCTTGCTACTTGAGTGATTAGGTGACTTTTTGTGAAACGTCGCCAATCGGTCATTCTTTCAATTGGATTTTTGTGTTGGGATAATTTGGAAGGTTTATACTGCGATTGTATGTGCCTATATCGCTTTCACGTTGCTTAGCACAAGCATTAAAAATTCAAACTTTCTCTGGCACTATAGTGTTATTTTCTTTTTTAAAGATTTAAGAAACTAATCAGTGGATTCAAACTTAAAAGCAAATTTGAAACTTGGTAGGTTTTTTTTTTGCAAAATATACAAGTTGAACATGCAGAACATGCATTTTAGTCCATGAATTATGACTCTAAGCTTCCAAAACCTAAATACTAAGGCATGCTCAACAATAACTGAATATGCGTTTACTTGTTAATAATAGGTTTGATGCAATTTACATTTTCCACTTTCTAGGAACGTTGAATAAAGAGAATACTCAAACATATTGAAAGAAGACTTGACAGTGGGCGCATTTAGTTGAGAATACTTCCTTAAATGTTCTTCAGTATATGAAAAACAACTTCGATAAGCCTCTTACGAGATACCAAGATATAAAACAACAGTTGTGGCAGTGGACAGATTTTACTACATCTATAAACAATACACTCAAAATTTTATCAAGATCGTTAAAAATGTTTCCAAGAAATCAATAACAAGAATTTGTTGCTTAAAGTAATAAGATTAGGAATTCTTTTTTTCTGATGACCCCGGGACTCTTGGCAAAATTTCGGTCATCGTTCGCATCGTCTAGGGTGCCTTGGTGCTGAATTTTGTTCTGTTCTAATGCTTTTAAACATTTTCAAGTTGTGTTTCCACACGGAATAAACACATCGAACTTAAAAACAGACTCTTATTTCAAATCATCTGAAAGTCCACAATTTACCTTTTTTTTTGAGAATTTACTGAAACTGTTTAATCTCCCTTAGGAGTTCAGCCTTCACATGTACATAACGACTTCATTGTTTTATCCTTATAAAACTAGGTACATAGCTATACATTCCAGATTCAGGCTTTTAAATATTTTTTTGAATTATTGAAAATAACTTAGGTTCAGTCCCATAAGGCCTTTTAAAGTATATTTTAGCCAATAATATCTGAGTACATTTAACTATCTACATATATCTATCTTTATTATTTCCAATTAAAATGCCACCATATGGTGACCGAAATAGGGTTCCTACTTTTTTTTAACTAGAACATAAAATTTTTGCACTGAATTGCTCATCATATGCATCAAAATGAAGTGATCCGTATATTCCCCACAGGAGCTGTATATGCACACCCAAGTCACTCATCGATTTATATTTCTTTTTTTACTGTAACGGTAGGTATCCTTTTTATTAACGCTTGTCCATAAATAATGGCTTTCAGCGGAGCTTACGCGCGAAAGATATAAAGTCCCCTGTAGAGCAAATATTCATCGCAATGATTTATTCGTGTTCATGTGCATTTGATCTTAATTATTTGATCTCCACATAAAACACAGTCTGAAGTTGTTTACTTTTTTTCTTTTTTGTTGTTGTTGAAGTGGGATTAAAGCATGTACTCTGAAGTTGAAGCACTTTAGTCTGCAGCTGTGTTTCTGTATTGCTAGGTCATTTTTTTCATGAATGTTAAGCTTTCAAAGCGTCTTAATCAAGTTCATACGAAAATATTACTGGGCTTATGCGTACTTCAGGTAGATAGGTAGATATCTTTCATATATGTGCATAGTACTTGCAAACTTAGGCGTAGAGGAAATAGGAATGCTCACATTCCTACCTAGTGAGATTATTATAATTTTCCTTGGAAGGAGCATGCATTTTAAGAGTCTTTAGGCCTTAAGCTATGAAATAATTACCTCTTCTTCCTGTGAATGGGAAGGTTAAAATATTCGATATAGCATTATTAAATGCTCTCTAGGGCACAAGAATACTTGCTTTATTTGCTACCTGGTCACCAAAATGCTCTCCAGTGTATGTGTATACTTACATTGTAAATTCCTTCATGCATTTTTACATGTGCAAAAGGATTTTCATCATGAAAATGTTTTTGACAATGCAATACCTAGCAGGGTGCAAAAGAGGAGCATACCTAAAAGTATAGGTAGCTTAGTGAAGGTACAGGTGTTCAAATTTGCAGGTGTTCAACATGTATTTGAATCCTTGAATTTGAAAACAGATGCGCTAAGCAGATAAAATAAAATTTAACGACACTTATAAAATTTCGCAAAATGTGTATTTTTGAAATATAAATCCTGCAAAAATATGCATAAAATAAAGTACTATGAGTTGCGAAAACTTCCACACCCACATAATAAATGATAGGAAAAACTACAAACACTAGTTCCAACTTGATGTCAGTGAACAACCATGAACCATCCCAATCCCAACCGAACCCATAGTAATTTTAATGTGAGTAGGTTGCGGAAGAGATAAAAACGTAGATGGGTATAGAATAGACCAAGTGAATTGCCGAACATCTGAGGGCGCCTCTACATGTCACATGAATAATATACATACTCGCAAATATGACACATGAGGCAGAAATACACATACGTTAGGATATGTGATGATATTCTACATCATCACCCCTAATATTCACCCACCCTTTTTTTGCTATTTTTTTCCACAGATTGAAAACACATTAGTACTCCATGGACCTATATAGATGGATGATGGCCGTTGGTCTGAAGTTAATGGTACATTAGACACCCCCACGTAATTTACTCGCTCTTTTCTCGTGGCATGCTATGAGGCATCGATAAAGATATGAAGGGGATGTGTTTCTCTGGTCTGCACATGTCTTCCTTCGATAGGAAGATGGACTTCCCGTTTCCGGTTTCCGTCAACATTTTATTATTCACTCTCCGATTACTTTTTGTGACAAGGTTTCGCATTATGATATTTTGCGATAAGTTAAGAGTTTTAAATATGTTGTATTACATATACATATGCCTCTGTATGTATGGTAACTCGTGCCAATGACATCCATCTTTAATCTTTAAAAAGGCAAATTACAATACAGATATTTCGCAAAAAGTAGCAAATCTAAGAAAAATGATTCAGTTTTTTCTGTCACCTTCAGCCATAGCACTTAGCAAAATATAATATTGTATAATAACACACATATCTACGCTGTTTGAAAACAAAGGCATATTTTTGACGTTTTGCCACCTTCAAGCAGGTTACGTGAATTGCTCACAAAATATCTTAAGTAAGAAATTAATTAGTATGCAGGTATCATATGTAAATTGTTTGAATTCCAAAAGACGCATGATTCGATCTCGACTCAAAGGTCCATCTGCTTTCAGTTGCGTTCCTACTACGACTTTAGCGAAGCCTGTGCCTATTGAAACAATATTCCGCGCAATGACACAGTTCGAATAGTAATAACAAAAAAGTGTTTTATGTTTATTTGTTTTTAATGGTCCCATAATACCGCATAAATCATTATTCTCATTAGTATTCTAAAAAGGTTTTACATGTCAACCCAAAAAATTAAAAATTATTTTAGGTATCGCGTATCGAGTCATCAGACTTTATATTAATATTCATATGTGTTGCTCAAATCTTCCAACAAGAGATTACTATAGTAACGAGTCGACAGAAAAAATATATTCATAATTTTTGTATACATATATAAAAAACATACCTACATAGGCAGGTGAAATATATAGGGATTAAGTATAGATACACATAAATTGAATTATATTAAAAAATGAACTCGTAAAATATCGACATTGAATTAAAACACTAAAATGGGTCTATCTTGCTTTCGAGAATGTGAAAGTCAGGCATCCGCTAAATTATTATTGGATACAAAAAGTTTAATTAATATTAGCGTGGCGCAATAGTAATTTCATGAGTAACTAGAAAACCATAATGATCATGATGTTGTCAGATAAATTTTCGGAATACATTCTTGCAATATTGCTTACAAGTTGAAGCCAGTCCTTAGCCTGCATAAGGTCGTAACACTTTAGAAGAAGCATTTTTTTCCATAAAAATAAAAATAGTAAGTCTAATCCCACTTTGTTGCAAGATTGATTTGATTCCTTTTGCAGCACAATGCAAAAAAACATTAACTTCTTTACATCCAAATAATCCTTAAGAACCTAACGCAATATTTTTGATGAAAATAAATAAAATTGCATGAAAATTTTGATTTTATCATTGTTAATTAATAGTGTGCTGGAAAAAAACTGACTGCACTTTTCCATCTACCTAGCACAGGAATATAGGTATCATAGAACTACATTCAGAAAAAAAGTGAGACCGCTAACATACGACCCACAAACTTGCCCGGTTAAAATAACACGAGACAACTCGGTTAATTATTTATATAAATCTAGTTGACCATACGGTTAGAGCAGAGAAGAAGATAAATTAGTTTTAAGATTTTAAGAAATTAAATAAATTCGGTTAATTGTTTTTTAACAAGATATTCGTTAAATTTAAACAAAAAAAAGATAATTAATAAATATTTTCGTATTAGCCGCGTTATTTGATTTTTAAGAGTGCAATTTAGAACTCATCCAAACGTTTCGCATCAAATTGCATTGAGCATATGGTCACCGGGAAAAAAAGGTATTAGTTTCATTTAACCAAGTTGTTAATACTAAATGAGAAATGTACTTGATTAATTATTAATTTTGTTATTTGTTTGAAGCAAACAATCTCTTAATTCGCTAATTATGGAATATTTTCTCGATTTATATGTAAACATTTTTTCGATTGAACTATTAGATATTCATTTAAAGGAACTACGTTGCTTTTAACACATTTTTTGTTAACCCATCAAAAAAAGCTCTCAATGAGATTATATTTTTCCGGCGTGTAAAAAAAATTGTATACAAAATGTGATTAATCGCTCCTAACCAGAGTCACTTAAGTATACGACTTAATTACAAGTTCCGTTCTATTGTTTTTGTAATTGAAAGCTCTAAGTTCCAGAACCACATAAGAAGTAACATTGATTCATATTAGTAAATTATTATTAGTATTTTCATACTCTTGAATAAAATTATTAAATAATTGCATAGAAAGTATAAGTCGTTAGAATAAGAATTATTTAAGGAATTAAAAAGTGTTTTTAAGTAAAATTCATAAGTACGATATTCAATACCAAACGGTTAAATACATTTGGAATCATAGATATTGATACTGGTATTAAATACTGGTACTGGTATTAATTTTTAAGTACAAGTGCTAGGGAATTGTGAGAAAATTAGAGTACAAAGTAATTTTACTTGAAATTGTACTTAACCCTTCATTATGTACTTCGTTATGAGTACCTAATTAGATTTTCGATGGAGAAAACATGGTTATGTGTTATTCTTTCTTCATTTATGAGAAATGAGAACGGAACATTCCAAAATATTTGCTATCTTTCAAAATTGGTCTCATTTTTCCAACTTTGTCATTTTTTTTAATGAAACCATCCAATTTTCGGTATATGGAAAGAAAATTCAAAGAGTATTTTTTTAACGATGGGCCGAAAAGTGACTAATATTTATTAATTATAAAAAAAATCGGCATCTGGGGCTCCGAAATTCCAAAAGTAATAGTAGAACAACCTCTCCATCCAAAACGACTGTAAATTTGGTACTGTTTTTTGCCTGGTGCTGTTATTTCTTCATAAGTGAGCGGTTCAGTGAACTTATTGTGTTACCGAAAAAAGTAAACAAACTGTTTTTTGACAGCAAAGTTTTTTTATCAGCAAAGTTTAATTTCAGAAGTTTTCACCACACACACTTTTTAATGACTTTTCAATGATTCAAAATTTTAAAATGAAAACTTCTTGTTGGATGACCTTATTATACAACAATAACAGAATTATATTTTTTTATCAAATTATATCAATGCTGTCAAATGTCAAAATTAAATTCACTTCCATATTTTTCAAATAAAAATAAAAATAGTTTTGTTCATGTTGCCAAAGTGAAAATAGCTAATTTCGAAATATTTTGGGTTACAACTCCAGGAATTTTCTTTCGGTAATTAATTTATGGTATCAAACAGAAACCGTAGGTAGAAATGGCGGACACGAGCATGTCTGGCTCAGTGACCCAATTAGCGCTCGTTTGGCCTGTGGATTTAACGAGATATGATTAGGGATTCATGAGCTGCCCTGTGCCAGAAGTTCGCTAGCTGGCAGTCTCGCTAGCAGATCGAGAAGTACTCGTTAGAGGCGTCAAGGTTCGTTTTAGAGCCACTTCGTCGTGTTAAAAAAAAGAGATCAACTATTTTTATCTTCAGTTCAGATAGTTCATTGAGTTCGTCGAAGAATAAGTTTCCGAATAGTTGGGCTCTCATTCAGCTTCGCTGCATATTCCCCTTTGCCCAGTGTACAGTACTTTTTGCAACTAGCATATAAGTTCATTTGTTCGGGACTTACTATAGGTACACCGCATCTTTTTAGATATAATGCATGTAAGAAAAATTGAAAAGACTTTGCCCTCGTAACACAAAGAGGAATGTTAACTTTTTTCTAAAGTGACCAATGAATGGCTGATCCTTGCCTGGCTAGCTCATCAGCCCGTTTATTTCCCTCTATTCCACCTGGAAATCAGATTACAGCGACATTGATTAACGTTGCGGCTCGGAAGTTCATCTCGCTTCGCTAGGCCAATTTAGAGGGTGAAAAAGCCGAATCATTGGCTTCAACAGCCGCCTGGCTGTCTGTAAAACTGGCTTTATTCCAGCTTTAATTCGGATATATATATCTTAAGATTGGAAAGCACTAGCAAAATTGAGAAGCCGAAAAGACATTTAAAGAAGATTCCCGAACCGTTATTGTATCAAAGTCTCTCATCATCAAATACTCGTATTGTTCAAAAATAGTAAAAAATTGTAGTTTTTTACCACTCATACCACCTTTTTCGGTTTCAAACCTACAAATTTTACCAGATCTCGATTCAAGAACAAATTTACTGTGGCACAGTGCGATTCGTTGATTTTATCCAAACAAATTATTTTACTTCTTCTTCAATAATGAAGACACCTTCTTTCTTCTATACATTCAAGTGAAGGACACGAAATACAAGTCTTGAAGAATTTCAAGTGGCATGTTTATGGCTGGTCTCCTTAAAATAACAACTACTCTAATGATTTGTTTTGGTGAAAATGAGAAAACATTCTCACTTCAGGCAATGCCTTTTTCATTTGTTTGTTTGAGTCATTGTGAAGTCATGTTGCATTATCATATTTCATAGAACAAATTTGTGGATGTTTTCGATCATCACATTTGACATAAATGATACAGCATACTTACGCGCCCCGAAACAAACATTTCGTACTTCCAGGTTAATAATTTCCTTCTTTTTTCATTTAGGTATAGATGTTTTTTTGGATTGGGTTTTCTTTGCAATAAATTTAAATTAAGCGTACGGTAGGTTATAACTGGACATCACTATGGGACAGACAGTGAAAGAGAAAGCATTAGATGCATACAAACGGGCTACTACTATAGGTAAATAAATAAAATTTTATGAACACCACACAATCTTTGCTAAGTCCAAAAGGCTTAGATGAGTTTATACGCTAAAATTGTTCAAAAAAAGAACACAACTAATTTACTGTAAAAAAGACTTGTCGGGCTACCAAATACCGAAAAATATTAATGTTCGCAAAATTAACTGTTCCCTTTTGAGTAATTCAAGAGTATTGTCCATTCACTAGACATGAATGCGTTACTGGCACCTGGCTTGTTTTTGTACTTACTTATTAAAGTCTTAATCCAATGTAAGCCTTATAAATAGAATAATAATATTTATATTAGCGGCAAATCGCCAAAATAACATCCTAATGAAATATTGAAAACATACGCTCAAATGAAACATCGTGTCTTTTAACACAACACGTATGTTACTTAGGGTTATCAAAATCTGACAAATAAAATGCGTGTGGGGTGTTTAGCTTTTTTTTAGAATATAATACCTGACTTGAGCATGGGAATAGATATGGGTATAATATTTTACTCGGGCTGCCGTCCGTCAATTTCGATGCAAATCGGCTTAATTGACGTCTAATGCCAGCTAATTATGACTGCGTGTTACTCAGAATGTAAATTGATATGAAAATATAATCTGTTTTGTGTAGGTATATTTATTCGTATAGCAGATTCCAAAGAGAGAACTCTTGCAAGGATAATGGTATTTATTTCCTTTTTTCGATCTATCCATTGTGTTGTCATATTCATTCATGCAACCTATCAATGTGGCGTGGTGTTACCCACAATGGTTGAACATATAAAAGGGAAGTAAACCTAATAGCAATTACGGCAGTTCGATAAAGAAATTATGTTACCTATATAGCGACTGAAGGTCGGTCAAAAAGTTAATTTTGTAGATTTGTAGATATAGAAAAACAAATATTTGCCTAATGTGTTCTAAGTGGCAATCTGAGACATTATACTATTAAAACTCATCATAATGGATTCAAAGAGTTAGATAGTAAACTAAAAACGTCATATTAAAAACCATATAAACACAAAACTAAATAATTTATGGAACTCAATCATTAGAAACAAAACGCAATCTTGTTTGTTTCCTTGGTTCTCCAAAAAATTATTATTGCCAGACAGCTTGTCTGCTTTGGTAACGAAGGTATATGAAGATACCTTTCAGAATGTGGACAAAATGTCTGCTTCAAAAAGTTGTAAATTTTTTCGGAATCTGCTTTTGTTGGTATCTTCTTAAAAGTGTTTATGATTTTACGATATTCTTCAATCTAGAATTTAATGTCCTTGGGATGCAGGAATTTAATTCTTAACTCCGTATGGTACCATAAATAATCTTGTCTTAAGTTGTCCCATAAAAGATATGACGTTTAACTGAAAAAGTCAATGAAAGTAAAATCTATACCAGCCATAACATGTCAGCCAGTGCATGTCTAATGGAGTACGATGCTAAGATCAATTTAAAAAAATAGATGTCCCGTGGTTATGGTTTCTAAAATGTTTCAAAAGATAGGCATACCAAGCCTCGTAAATATACATACACATATGAAAAATCCATCTACTGATTTTTCCGATCGTAAACACTCCTAGAGATAGAGAACCCAACACAAATGCGTAGGTAGCCGATAGCCGAAGGGCGAAGGTGCACAGTTTGAATGATCATCTTTGGTTTATCCACCGCAGCATGATGTAAGCAGAAATCTGTTGGAAACAATAGAAGGTGAAAATCGATTTTTTTCAAGGTATACTGATGTGCGTATAGACTTTCAAAGAGCGTAGGTACCTACGGCCCAGAGTTGGGATCAAAAAAGGTATCTAATTTTCGTTGTAGACAAATCGGCGCTCTTGCTTCATATCCAGCTGCCGAAGCTGTACCTTTGTCATCGGAATATATCAGGTTTGGCTCTGTTGGCCTGCAGGTTTCGGCATGTAAGAGCGAGGTGGGCGACTGAAAGTCTGCTTTAGATGTGTAGATATCGTTTTTGAGCACCAAAATTAAATCACGCACACTTACACAACATTTTTGAATCCTTACATATCAGTGTACTTATGTATATGGTTTACTGATATGTGCGCTATGGTTCATTTTAAAATCTAAAAAAGTTGATGAACCAAATGATATTTAATTATTTAAAACTTAAGTTGTGTCAGATGGTATACTTCCTTGATATTTTATTCATATCTTGATAAGAAAAAAATATAATGTACATTATGTACATACATACTTACCTATATATGACAAACTAAAATAAAGTTTTTGTAATTTAAGGAAGCTTAAATTATCTGTTGTCCCAAAATACTGGAAATTAGTTTTCGCGAGAGAATTTAATGAAAGGTTACGACCATCGCTTTAAGTAGAGGGTTTGATTGAAGGCTAAATACACCCTGCGAAATATTGCTCCCAGCATTAATCTCCCTGAAATAGTATATTTATAAATGAAACTGGTTTAAACATTGATTAACAATCCGTCTTAAAACAAATATTTTTCAAAACAAACAAAAAATGCCAAAGTCCCCGATAAGTCTACCTTCTGAAACATACATATATAGGTAATAAATAGTTCCTAGAAATGTTGTTAAGGACATACCTGGGACTTACAAACACACATCCGTTTTGTAAACGAAGGATCAACTACCAACCTACATACAAAAAAAAAAAAAGATTTATTATCCTCCTCAAGCCTTCATGGAATTGCACGTAAAATTCAACCAAAAAATACATATGTGTGTGTGTTCACGTGAACATCTAACGTTTTTAAGCAAAATTAATACTCACATGCTCTACCTTTTTTTTGCTCTGCATTTATGTGACAAAAATATTGTTTGCTGAAGAAGGATTTCGAATTAAATTGTACCTATTTCTTTTGTTAACCTGCAGGTGGGCAGTTTTCACCAGTGAATTTCCTTTAGAGAAGATTTAAACAGGATGTCCATTTTTAGATTTATTTGAAGTAGGTACCTAGCCTAGCTTAATATTTAGGTATGTTGTTTTCATTTGCAGATTTGGTAAAGGAATATTAATTAGGAATACCGGGAGAATGTGTGTGGTAGGTACTAAAACTTAATTATACTATGTTGCATATGTATGTACCCACAATAAAAGTTCAGGTGATTTATGGTAATAAACTAATAATATATCTATATAAAATATTTCATAACTTATCTGAAAAGAACACTTTAAATAACTATTTAATGCTTCTGAATAAACATATAAAACCGAAAGGCATGCAATGTGAGTCGGAGTTTATTTTTATCTAATTTTAATAGAATTATAATTTTAAACGGCTTCTCAAATCCAACAGAGCCTACTATAGTCTGTCAAAGCTCTTCAAATCCAGACATCTCACCATAACTTCAAAACTGCTGCTGTACAGGACCATGGTGCTGCCAGTACTCACATATGGATCCGAGACTTGGGTGCTTAGCAAAAGGCACTCCGACCTCTTAGCTGCGTTCGAGAGAAAAGTCTTAAGGAGAATTGTTGGCCCCGTATGTGAGGAAGGACGATTCCGGAGACGGTACAATCATGAACTGTACGCAATCTACCTTGAAGCAGATATCGTGACAAAAATTAAGCTCGGTAGACTCCGGTGGGCAGGGCACCTAGCTCGCATGAGCGAAGAGGAACCTGCTCGGAAAGTTCTTTGTGGTACATTCTATGGTAGACGACAGCGTGGTAGACCATGCTTGCGCTGGATAGCTGGCGTAGACCAGGACGCCCGAAGCCTTGGGGTGCGCAACTGGATGGCGTCGGCTAGAGACCGGGATAGGTGGAGAGACTTGTTGAAAGAGGCCAGGACCGGAACCCGGTTGTCGAGCCGATGATGATGATGATGATAATTTTAAACTCAAGATTCGCAATTTGTGAAATCGATATATTGGGTTTTATTTTTATTTTTTCATAATCTCACAAGGTATTATTATTTTAGCTGATCCAAGACTTTCCATAAAACCAATTTGTTTTATGGATTTGATTTGATATAACTGTATATAATAATTGCAATGAAAATGAGTTAGAGGTTTTTTGGCGCAAAATTAACATATTAGAGGGGCTTGTACAAAATTCCAAAATCCAAAATTCTGAAAATATATAATCCCGTGAAGTCGAAATTCAGAAAACAGTTTTTTACAGATATTTTACTTTCTTAAAAATTTTGCCTTCAAAAGGTTATTATTATTATACATACATGTATCCAACATTTTACCACGGTTCTCTTCTTCGTAGGATTAGTTCTATTGGACGTCTTCAAGGCTTATATTCATTTATTTATTTATTTATTTCGCCTAACAAATATGGTCGAATTGAAATCACCTGAGAATCGATCATATCAAAATGAGGAACATGGAATTCATTTCGAGTACAAGAAAATTTTTGAACCGGGCTGTATATCTCCAGTCTATTTCTCCGTTCGTCAAGACTATATCGTCCCCTTTCTGCGTTAACCTCGTAACTACATTTTTCGGCAAATTCGTTTTTTTGTATAAAAACACTGTCTAGGGCTCACAGAATAATAGAGCTAAGTATGAATGTTAAAATGATTCATCTAATCTATTTTACCGTTAATTCTTTTTCCTCGTAACTACGCTCATGTTGTTAAGTTTCGATGAGAACCTCGTATGTACTTGGTGAGGCCTTAGTTTCTTCATTGTTAATCTTTTTTACACTGTTAACGACAAGTCAAAAGTACCGTTATTCAGATTTAGCTTTGAGGCAGATAATATTATTATTAATTAGGTAGATACCTTTGGAGTGAATTTAAGCTTTGTATGTGGCGCAAGCTTTTTGAGCATCAGTTTTATTAATATTGGATTTGGCTTAGTATTAAGGTTATAAATTTAATAAAAATATAAAATAAAAAACACAATATGGATCGGTAAATAATATATGTATGTATGTAAATTAATCTCTTTTTTTTTCTATATGAATACTCTTCAAAATGTTCTCGTTATCGTGTTGAATTAAAAGTCTTAACAAAGAATTTTAAACTTTAAGGCATCTGTTGGATGGCGAATTTAACAACAATAATAATATTAATGAACCAGGCACTTCTAAACCAGCAATTTTAAATAAACATGTTTTGGTGTTAGATGAAGCAAAAGGTGAACTGAAGTTTATTGAATGTGAAATCGAAGACAATATTCCTACATTAGACTACGAACACGAAGGCTTCATCCTTGATGATCAGACCGGACTATTTATTGAAATAAACGATAATCAAGATCCCATTACTTCTGATTTATCAAGCCTCATCAAAATCTTCCTTTGTTGATTATAACAGGTCTTAACGCAGAAACCTTGATCTAGATGAAAATTTCGGTCTTATTTCTAAAAAAGAAGGAAGAAAGGACAGGGTAGACCGGAGAAATGGAAGAAGAATATAGTCGCGAAAAGGAAAGCAATACTAATGTTAAAAAGAGAAAAAGGAAAGATAGTCGGGAAACAAAAAAGACAAAAACGTGGGCTCAAGCCTCGTTGTGATTCCGCTAAGTGTAAAATGAGCAAGCATTTTAAATGTTATGAAATACCTGAATCGCAAAGAAAACAATTATTTAATTCTTTTTGGAAAAACATGTCTTGGAAAGAGCGAAAAGTGATGATTGGAGCTCTTGTAGAAAAGCAGTCCATAGCTCGCCGTACAGGTGGTGATAATTCAAGACGGAATTTAACTTTAAAATATAAGTTCAAAGTTGAAAATATTGCTTTACCAGTCTGCAAAAAAATGTTTTTAAATACATTTAAAAAATGGACGGTACGAAATTGGGTTTTAGAAACCAATGACTTTGGAATTCCTTTTCAAACAGAAAAGTCGAAAAAGAAAGAATCCGCTATCAACTTAAAAAAAAAGAACATGTCAAAGATTTTTTAGCGGGCCTACCTACGCTTGAATCTCACTATTGTAGGCAGAAAACTGACAAACAATATTTTGATTTCAGCTACACATCTTTTAAAGATGTTTACAGAATGAATGAACAGTTTACGAAGGATACAAATATTCCAAATAATGAAAGATCATCGTATTTATCCATTTTGAAGACAGCACATTCTTCTAACATTGGATTGTATAAGCCAAAAAATATCAATGTGATGTATGCTATAGTTTTAAGAACGGAAACATTGACCAAGACAGATATAGTAGTCAACATGTTAGCAACAAAAATAAAGCAAGGTTGGAAAAAGATAATGACAAAGAAAAAGCGTTAAAGAATGAAATAAATGCTTATACTTTAGACGTTCAAGCTGTCCAATTGGTACCTTTCATAGCTGCATCAGCTACATACTTTAAGCAAAAGCTTGCTGTGCATCAGTTTACTTTTTTTAATTTGAAAACATCAGAAGTTCATTGCTACGTATGGCACGAAGGAGAAGGTGGAATGGGTTCTAATGTTTTTGCTTCATGTGTTTTTCATGTTTTGGAAAATGTTTGTGATCTTGGTCTTCCGACAGTCCTGTTTAGCGATGGATGTAGCGCACAAAACCGAAACGTCAACTTAGCTAATCTTCTACAATTCGTGGCGATAAAACGTAATACGACGATTTATCAAAAGTATTTGACGGTTGGACATACCCAGATGGAATGTGATTCTGTCCATTCTGTGATCCGCACGTATGTATTATAAACTTGATTTCGACAATGATTGGATATTATCTCCGCAAAGGAAAGCGAAAATAGATATTTCAAAAACTATTTTAAAATCACTTTATGAAAATTCCAAACCTTTGGCGTTAAAAAAATATAACGACTTACAGAGTTTAAAGAAACTACTTCTGTTAAGTAATTGAACAAATTCAGTTTTTGTACCAATTTAAAATGTGGTCTGTACTGTATTCTCAGTAACTAAGACCAGAATAAATCCAACCTTTGCAACAAACGGTCGTATCTGCCTTTCAATAAAACGAAGTTTCAGGGAATCAACACCAAGGAAACTATCGATAAGGAATAAACATGAATTCCTAGGTGCTGGAAGCGTGAACAACTTCCAAAAGATTATCACGGATTTTATGATAACCTTAAATTTAATTCTAATAAAGAATAGAAAGATTTTGAGATTTAATTTTGTTCCCTTTTTAAGAATAAAATCTGTTACTTTTATTGAATATATTTTTTAGTTCATAAGTTACTTGTAAATACATGCTTATAAATTATGTACATAAATAACATGCATATGTATTTAAATAACATATCCTTTGAGTTGTATCTTAATATTTAATTTAACAAACCATTTCATCAAACATTGAATTCGCTTTTCAAATAATTTTAAAATTTAATATATTTTAGATATAAGATTTTATATGAATTAAAACAACAGTATTTCAGTTTAATCTGTGTATTTTTTTATGCTTCAGCTATTTTTCTAACGTTGAGTTTAAAATTTAAATTATTTTAATTTATTTTAAATAAGAAAAAGAACCTCGTATCTGCATTTCGGTAAATCAAAACATAAGAGACGGATACTCGTATGTAACAAAAACAGTTAAAACAAGTACTTTTGTGATGTCCTAGCAAAATTAAAACTAGGAAATACTTACAACTGTAAAATATAAATAGAAAACAAATAAAGTATCATTATTAGGTTCCATTGACGGAAACTACACGTTTTTTTCGTTTCCTGAAAAATTGTGTTTTTGTAGATACGAGGTTAACGCAGAAAGGGGACGATATGGTGTTTAGACTAAGAGTAAATTACAAAGTATCATTTTCTATTTTTATACAGTAAATTAAGTGGTTATTGACAATATCGTGAAAATTGTTGTTTTTAACACCCCAGCCCCACCAAAAGCCAACAAAATACTTGTTTAACATTTGTTTTCGAAATCCCGACTCGTACCTATAATTATTCGTTATAAAATAGGTTCATACATCTACTCCGAAAAATTTCAATTTTAAATAGTATTTCAAATTAAAAAATTAATACTTAAATAATGCGAACATATTCCAATTTTGGTAGTACTTTTATTCTTTTCATTACTTCATTCATAATTTTGGGATTCTCTATAAGAAAAAAATGTTTGAGGTTTTAATGAAATCCACTAAAAGTAGCGATCGCGTCGTGTGTAGATCTGTAGCCCCAGGTGTTCATGGTGCTAGAGCCTAAAAGGGTTGACAAATTTGCTCCAAATTTAATACACACAATTTGTCTCCAATACTTTAGACAAGAAATTTTAGTTTTTGTTGTAGTGCAGAACAAGAATTTGGATTTAACTGCGTTTCAGTCAAAATTTTGATATTCCTGTTTAGATTAGAATCGATTGGATTTTATTTGGTATTGACCAAAAATCAGATTGGCTTTTCCGCCATCTGCCTAGTTGACGAAACGTTATCGAAAGTTAATCGAATAACAGATCTTGTTATAATTAGTGCGGTAATTCTAAGTGCTCAACAAAAATATTGCATTTAAACTGTTACAATTTTTTATATATGATCCGAACAAAATCAAAGAAAATTGAATTTCTTAGTACTTCTGACTTTTTTCTCAGTTTGTCGTTAAGAATATCCTAATAATAATGTACAATTGCCATACGCCTTGAAAATCTAGCGAAGTTATAGCTTGGCACCACAAGAAGAAGTTCGCCCGATTCCCTCCCCGAATATATTAATTTAAGTCGGGAGGTACTTATATGTACATATTATATTTTATATAAAACTAGCGGCCCGGTACGTGCTTCGCTACGTATAAAGTGAAATAATAAAAAAAAATTAATTGCAACATCAAATTCATTTATTCAAACAAAAAAATATTTTATTAATTGCTAGCTATTTTAAAACTTAATCCAAAACACTTGGATAAACAATATTTTTTGTTTTTCCATTTTGAGCATGAATAAACAAACGGCTGGGGGTACCGACTCTGGAACAGGCAACATAAAGTTGGCCATGTGAAAAACATGATTCCTCCAAATTCACACCACAAAAGTGTTTGCCCTTGATCCTTGTTGATGGACATCGAAAATGATAAACGCACAGGAAATTGTAATCGTTTGAACTCAAATGGCATATCAGTTGGAATCATAGGGATACGTGGTATCAAACAAACTTCTCCTTTTGATTTAGCAGTTAAGATCGTAGCTTTAATCAAATTTGGCAATAACTTTTTCACTGCCAATCTGGTGCCATTACACAGTTTTTGTGGATTAATATTTCGCAATAATATAATCAAAGAACCAACTTTCCGATTCAAGCAATGCGTCGGCATACCAGCTAGTTCCAATGAATTTTAAAATTCAATTGGATAATTCATTGCCTCATCTTGATTCATAACACTGTTGATTACCACGTAAATCTTGCATTGTTCGATTAAATGCTTCTAGTGATTTTTTATTCGCCGTTGTACACTCATCCATTAAAATAATTGACGTTAATCGCTAATCTTTTGCCATAGCAGAATTTCTCAATTGCAATGTGGAGTTTCAATCACCTGTACATTCAATGGCAATTTTAGTGCAGAGTGTGCAGCCCGACCACCTTCTAATAATGTAGCAGCAATTCCCAAAGATGCAAGTTCCAATACAATTTTCGTTTCCGGTCGAATAGTTAGAATAGCTTAAATCAATGACATAGGTAACAAACGTTTTGCTTGTACCACCAGGCGCATCCAAGAAATATAATCCACCTGCATTATTGGAAACGGCTTGCATGATTGTGTCATATACGATGAAGTTCCGAAACATGTTGCAATTGCTCATTTCTGCTATGAAGTACAATATCACGGGATTGAAACTGATCACCAAGAATTACAATTGCAACCTCATCAATTGTCGATGTTCTATCAGCCCTTATTACGATTTTGTGATTATCAGATAGCATACGATCGAAAGCAATTTTGAACAATTTAACTAATGCGTTATGCTGATGGAAAAACCTTTGTAGCTCACGAATAATTTCTCGTCTTGTATTCGAGACAATTACACAACGTTGATCCAATTTACGATTTTCATCACTAATAAAATAAATTTGCTAAAATTGATGATCAGCGTCGGGGTATGGCAATAACGAACCAGCTTGATGATAAATCTGGCCCTAAATCTGTAACATGTATGCAATTTCAGGTAGATGTTGGATCAGAATTTTTAAAACTATCGAATACTTATAAAGTATAAAGTAAAGTAAGATTGATATAAACATGGAACAATCATGTTGAAGTATTTACCTTAAACGTCGGCGAATTGTGTTGTTGAATATGGATCAAAAAGTGTTTCTACGTTTGAGATGTCCCAAAAATAAATGAATACAATGGTTTGGGTGGAGTTTCTAATGCTGGAAATCTCGCTTTGCCATTAGCACAACACATGCCGGGCGTTTCACGTGGAAAGTTAGCCGCATCACAATGTGGACTGTTGTAATTAAAAGCAGCACGCATCATTTTAGTCAAAAGAGCAGCACGACGTATTCGTGATCGGCGTGCAAGGTTCAGTACAGGTACAGAGGGTCAACAGATCTACATATTTCGTGCATTACGTTTACTGCGATGCATTAGCTTGTGCGCGTTCATCTGCAGTCTGTGATCGACTTAGTAATGCCACATCATTTGCATTACGCGTTCGCCGACCTATATTTGCTCGCATGGCTTGTGGCATTATTCCTTCATATAAAAAAGAATAAATCAAATTAAAAATATAAGTTTCAATTTGACAGCAAAATCCCCACTAACAAAATGATCCGACATTTATTGAATTCATTTGTTACAAAAAATATGATAAATGAAGAACCACTCGACCGATTTTGTGAAAACTTCACATAAACCATCTACTAAATAGTCCAAACAAAGCCATAAAATTTGGTTTGGATAGGTAAGCCCGTTCTTGAGTTATAGAAACACAACGAAAAGTGGCATTGATTTTTATATATATAGATTTAATATCATGGATTTTGAGTATTTAAAGTCAGTGGAAAAAATATCCAGTCAGCAATGTATGGTGAACTTAAATATTGGGGATTATTACTGAGCTTATTTTCTAGTAGATCATGATCTTTGATAGCGATGTAGATAAGTTTTGGGAAAAAACCTGAATTAAACAGCGCTGTGAACTTATTTATTTTATTCAAATAGATCTATAACATAGACGTATGTATGTAGACGGTCCTCATTGCTGCGTAATAACGACGCGAAACTACGTTGTTAATTTCATCCCCTGAGAAATCGAGTTTTTTATGGACGTCTCGTTATGCTCTAGTAAAGCGATGAGATGTGTAATCTGTTCCAAACGAATAGTCTATATTATTGGTAAGGTAAAAATGTTTTTTATTTTTTTACTATTCGCGTGATTAGCTATCATTGTAGCAAAGGTAAAAATTACGTGGAATACCAACCCTCCTCACGTACTGTCTGGTTGTAGAACATTAAAACTTTACCACAGCAGATTTCAGCTTCCACAAACTGCTTTTATATGTTTCTTAAATCTTCAATAAAAAAAAAACTGTTCGTGGTTTTGGGAGGGTTCTCTTTATTTTCGCAGCTGCAACCCTGCAACAGAACTCTCACAACATAACAACTGTGAGTACTTTGCGGGTATCAATAGGTAAGCAAGGGGACGATTAATGTGAACGTCCTTAATATGCTATAGGGACATGATGGATGGAAATGATGGGCTGAATGTTTTTGCCATTTGCTCTGTAAATAAATATATACATAATTTCAATCATGACTAAATAGAAAATCAGAATTCGACACGATGACGTCATGGATTTCAATCAATTAGTTATCCTGAAAAACCACTAAGCAAAGAGAAACAAACATTCAGGATATTGTAGCACTGTCACCCTACATCAACCAAACCACTCACCCATTAAAGCATTCGGCCAAAGTGTATACGAATTGCAGGAGGTGTCGAGGGTGCATGCCAAATAATTTTGACAACCATAGATGTCACTTGTGAAAATTATAAATCTAGTAATTTATGAGAGATTTGTGAAAATGTTTTAGCAATATGCCGTAGCTATATTTCGGATTTTCAATAATAAAAGCGTAGGTTGTGTGAAGGTATACCTCTTATGAGGGGGAATATAAAGGGGATTATTTATTAATAAAATAGTTCAAACAGAAGTTTAAACTTTTAATCTATCGACCCCTTGTAGATAGAGTGGTCGTAAATGCTTTATGTGCTTTATATGAATAAAAAAGGGAAGCTTAGTGGTTAGCTATTAGAAACAGTGGCAATAATACCAATGTATAGATCTACGGTTGATGCAAAAAAAAAAAACAACACCTAGCCCTTAGCTGAATCTTTTCTTTATTGAAGTAAGAAGGTTGATGTTAGAAACAGAAAGTGGAATCCAACAGCTTTACATGAAACAAATTGTGTCCTTCTACAAAACTACGTTTGAAGTTTATAAAGAGATTTACATTTACTTCACTAAGAATGGGTTATTTTTTTACATATATCCATAAATATACGTTATCTAAGGCCAAAGGTTACAACGTAAAACTCGTGTAAAATTAAACAAGTAAAACTGTTAATATACAACCTACAAACTAATAAATAAATAGATAAAATAAATTTGGTGGTACAACAGCTCGAAGAGAACCAGGGCCTAGTGGCGGGTTACAACTCTCAACCATTCCTGTGTGCATGTTACCAGGAATAGAGGGGATCTACAATTTTGTGCCGATTCCGAACGGCTAATTAACAGCACTTTTCAGGACAAGATATAGTTACTCTTGGAGGGTTTGTACACCCCTGAAAAAAACTTTTTGCAGCGGCTGAGAATCGAACCCAAGACCTTCTGCATGACAGTCTAACGCACTAACCTACAAACTTACCCGGTTAATTATTTAAATAAATCTAAATGATTGTTCCAGTCATTTTAGCATTATACCATTGGGTTAAATCAATTTTTTTTTTTTTTTATAATCTACCCGCGCTAAAGGGATTATGATTACCCTTTAAATGTTTCAACACAGCGCGGGCGTGAAGTTAATGAAGAGAAAGAAGGATAGGAAGATTTTTAGCTTTAAGATATTAATCCACTTGCTATATAAAATAAATCAGGTTGATTGTTTTAACTAAGATACTCTTCTAATTTAAACAACATTATGCTAAATTAATTAAGTATGTACATATATTTATTTGATTTAAACATTTTTAAATAAACAATTTTTAAAATTGAGAATTGTAACCTACTTTGTCTATTAGATATTATTAGTTTTTTTTAGTTTTTTTTTTAGTTTTTTTTTTTTTTATTAAACTAATATTCTTAGTTATTTATTTTAAACAATTCCATTTAATCGAATTAACTACGTTGTTTTTAGCTTATAGTTTATACTTCAGACTACGTCAAACGTCTCTGTTAGGTTTGGATTTGCTGAAACTTCTTTTTACTAAATATAATAACCGCGACTTTCTTTCGATGTTACGAACTTTCAGTCTGTACTCAAATTTCTGAAAGCAATGGGACAATGCTTTTAATCGTAAAGCCGACGTGAAAATATGCTAGAAAAAATGCTAGTTTCATTTGACCACTATAGAACATAACGGGGTTCTAGAAGGGCAAGTTTTGGAATCTAAAAAAATGCAGTTCAAGTGATTTTGTTCAGACCTTACATTCCGCATGTATGCCTATATGCCTATTAATCAATCTTCATCCTAATCCACTGATGCTATTTCTGCAAAATTAGTAACATCACTTACCATAAAATCTTAAAAAAGGTTATTAATTTCGAAAACTGCTAAGAAAATTTGTGTTTTCTTCTGTAGGTTTTCTCTTCGTACATTTTGGCAAACAAAATAATTGGATTTGGACGATATCTTCTTGCCCTTGAACAACTTGTTGTGCTCATATCAAATTAACAGTTATCTAATAGAGCTGATTCGATTCGATGAAGACAGGGTCCATACAAATTTTTAGAGTTGCACGAATTTTGTAGAAATCTTTACATTTATGTTTGTCTATTTTGACTGGATTATAGGAAAAGTATTTCAAAGCCCTAATAAATACCGAGTTTTATCACCTACCACTAGCTGGGGGTAGAAGCAGACGGCCGCCATCCACCCAGTCAACTATTAAATTGTACCTAACCCCTTAATTGAAGCAAATGAATTTGCTTTTCCTATTGTCATTACGCTCATTCAATATAAATAAGTATAGAAGATGTATCGTGTGAAGGGGAACTCAGATATAAATGCGTTTATAAGTTTCTCAAACAGAGATTTTGGCCAATTGCCCAAGAACCAATTAACCGCATACATAAGCGTAAATTTACCATCTGCAATACCGGCACTGTGGCGTCTTTTACTTCAAATGCTTTGTTTTCCTATGGGACTCCAATAAAAACAATTCATTTCATCCCCTGGCTACAAAATATTATATGTAAGCAATCAACCCTAGAGTTAGTTCAGTAAAAACAAGTCGACAGCATTTAAAATAGATTCGCAAACGAAGGCGGTAACAATAATAGTTGTTAGCGACTACGTGTACTAATGCATTTCTGATTGCGTCAAAAAAAACAGGGGAATGTTTAGCCTGCTTTGCCACAGTTGATTGACAAGTCGTTGACTTTACTGGTATAGTGAATTTGAGCTACCAGACCGTGGTTTAGATAATTTTTTCGAAGTGGATTTGATTTAATTCACCTATCTGCTGCAATGGGAAACTTGCGTTAAGACAAGGGGTGATGGATAATTGTAGTGTTTGAATAAATTAAATTTTGACTCATTGAACAATATGCTTTAGACAAATAAAGTGTTCGGTATAAGAGATCTCCCGTTATTATGAGATGTACTTATGGTTTCACCTTTCGCATGATGTGATTTTTAAAATTCTCACACCAGATTTACTCAATTACAATTGACAGTGGTCGCTTTGGGGCACATAATAAGGTATACTTTTGAGTGTCAATTTTTGCGCTTTAGAGCGATAATTGCTTTCACTTTGAAAAAAGTGGAAACCACAACACGCAATGGGGTAATGGTTGAATGAGAAGGAAGCAAGGGAAGCCTACGGCAGCTCTTAAAGGGCGTGAGTGAAAATTTGATCTCAAAGAAGCTGTCAAACTTCCGTACACGTTCTGTCGCTTAAGTATAAAAATAACTATAAAGACCATCGTGGGATTATTTGAATGCGTTTAAGTTTAAGAGAGCTTGAGGATGGTTTTCTCATAAGCAATGGTAGTGTGGTATAGGTAATTGGACTCTTTCGACTGCTAAGTTTGTGTAGTTATCACTTCATAGCCCAAACATGGCTTATAACCCACAGTACGTGAGTTTAAAATTAATTCCTAGTCTGCGGTTTAATTTCTGTCAGACTGACAAATTTTCTGAAAGCGAAATTCCAACCAATTTACAACAAAAGTCGTGACTTGGCGCTACGTTTTTTAATAATTTTTTTTGCATTGCCAAACGCGAAAAAAAAACATAAAATACAAACAACAACTGCATCGCGCGACGACCACAGGCCGAAAAGGGTAGTTGGAAGAATTGTACGTAGTAAAATTTATTTTTAACCGCCTGCAGGCGGACAGCATCATTCGTCATTGAGCCTTAAGCCCTTCGAATGTAGGCATGCACAGTTTAGTTTTCTTGGCACTCTCCGTATCGTAGTGGTAAGAAAGTCTACACGAATTTGCATGCCAACAATATTTAAAAAGCCATATTTTACGAGATTATCATTAAAACCGGTGGGAGGACGAAATATGAATACATGAGGAAAGACGATACGTGTTCAGACACTAGGTCCTTACAGCTGGGCAAAGCGTTCCGTCTTGGACAAGAACGGTGGCAGTTGCAGCCAGAAAACACAATGGAATGAATCTTTCACAAAAAAAAAAAAATATTCGGGTTAACTCTTTTTCGCCAGGTCGACTGGCTGATTGTGATTTGACACAAAAATAAGGATTCATAAAATAGCCAATATCGGCGGATGAAACGTCTGCCGTCTGCCCTTGTTGTTATGAAACAAGGCCTGATTAAGTGTGATATTTGAATTTTTTGCTTTACCCAATTAAATCTAAACTCGTTCTGATCAGCAGGGAAGCTAATCACGAATTAATTAACAAATTACACTATGCATGGTTGTACAATTCGGAGCTCTACTGAAAATTATTGATGCTTGGAGCGAAATTCTCCTATGGGAGGATTTAAAAAAAAAATACGAGCACATATACATTAGGCAAGAAAGAAGAAAATCTTCTCAAAAACCTGGAGTATAGCTGCAGTAGGTATAGATTCTTTTGTGGGTGTTGAAGTGGAAGTAGATTGCTGGAAGAAGGGGGATGCGCTCCATGTTCGTCTGCAGCGACGTTAATTGAAAAGTCAGAAGAAAGAAGGAAAAAATTCAGATTTACGCTAAAAGTCAAATACAGTCAAAGCCTCCCGCATTTTACATCATCTTAACTGAGATTGGTGGTGCTGCTGCTGTCCTTAGCAGCAGTTTGGTATTATGCAGCCAACAACTTGTAATGAATTTAAATGTGGGGATGTGAATTTGCGAGTGCTATCTACATATAAAGTTCTACACTGGAAAGAGGATGTGGAAAGCATAGACGCCGAATGAAACGTATATAAAAATAAATACATACTTACAGAATATGGAAAAGAATTCGTAAAGCACGGATCGAATTTTGTTACCGATTTGAGCTTTTGCATTTGAAAAAGGTTTACAAGCACCTACAGTGTTATGATTTATTGTTTTCTAACGATTTATATTATTAAGGAGTTGTTACAAAAGATTGTCACGAGCCTTAAAAAATATGAACATTTTTTAAAATAATATTGTCTTAATATCTTGTGTGCGCATTACAAAAAAAAATCCTTCGACGTTGGGGTACACAAATACTTATAATTCTGAAAACCATTCGAGCGAAACTAGATTCACAAGTACAAGTTTGTGTAGAAACCATCATCACAACTGCATTCAAACGTGCAGAGAAGTATTTCATTTAATTAGATGCATGAAAACTCATTAAGATAAGTACCGAGAAGGAATTGCTCTTTTAAGAGCGTTGAATAATTATTCTGTATGACAGGCATAATTGACTGAAGGAGTTCTTCATTAACATCTTAAATGGGATAATGCAAACAGAGCTTAAGTTTTGTATCATAAGGTTGGAAGGCTGTGAATGTTAGGTACAAGATCGATTTATCTATTCTATTGTATCTATAACTTTGTTTAAATATTAGATATATGGACGGTGAATGAAAATAAGTTTTGTTTTCGATTAAAAGATATTAAAGTGAACAGAACCACCAAAATTGGCATTTGTTCCGAAAAAGAGAGAGAGAGTTACAAAATAAAGCTATTTTGCTAAGAAGGGATTTGAATCAAGTTGTTTTTCCTAGGATTAGTCTTTAAGGTTTCATGTCTATACGCGTCTTGTCAAAGGTGAAACTCACTAAGCAACAAAACTCAATCTTTTGAAGGTAAACCTGTTTTTCGCATCGGTCTTAGTTAAGTCGAGTTTTAGATTTATTAGTCAATGCGGAAGCTTTAATTGTTTCACTTTCAATATTATAACATTAAGTTTTTGAAATTTAAATCGAATAAGATAAAATTTAATTAGTCATACGCGCCTTATAGAAATGCTAAGGAAATATGATTTCAGAGTGATTTAATCCCCGAGAGGAACAAATGGAATTGTAATAAAAATCCCCATTTCTCAAGTTAATAAAATAAATATTTTTGTTGAAATTTAATTTTTTTTTTAAATATTTTAAACAGCAAAAGATAAACTAAATTCAACCAACCAAACTATTCGTTTATTTCTATAGTCAAAGTTAGTAAACAAAAATATAAAAAAATAATAAGTAGTCAATTTTGCACAAATTAGTGCGAAGTAGAGTGAATTTGCCAAAACGTTTAGTTATTGCCGTGTACTGTACATACGAGCTGTTGGTAAGAATGAAGGGGGTCTACAATTTTTTTTCGAGTCCGAACGGCTTACATATGGGGCACTTTGTTAATGACAAGAGATATACTTGTACGCTGGAAAAATGTGCGTTTATTTATGTGACGAAGCTGGGAATCTATCTCCAGAACTCCGATCCAATGCACTACTCAAAACTCTTGAACGATAGGTACGAAACCTTCTATTATTTTTTAATTCCTCAAACACTATGCTCTGAACCAGTTTTTGGTATTACTCCGTATAAAAGAATTTCTTTTTCCTCTATTAACATTGCTTGATATTAAACAAATTTGTTTGATGAAATATTTTATATTACCATCACCATTTTGCTAGAAATGAAAGGATAATGCCAACAACTTTTGGAGCAGCACCCATACGGGTTTCATCTTCACCTTCATCTCAAAACGAGTGTGCCATAAAAACTTTGCAATTAAAAACGAATTACTATTGGATTGGATTCTTTAATTTTTAATAATTTCGGGAACTTTTCTGCCTTCTACCAGAAGTTTTTAGAATTTGAAGCTGAACAACTATTATCCTCACACTTTTTGGCACCTTGTGCTAAAATAAAAATTAAAAAATTAATAGTTTTATGAAAAAGATTTTGGCTGCAGCTTTTGTGTTAAAAGTTCTGTTTTTCATAAAAGTCTTATTTATGGGGACGAGAGTTGTGTTCATGCAATTCTGAGTTACTAGAAAAATAGAACGAAACAGTAGTATTTTGTTAAATACGTTTAACTCTTTATTTATAATAATAAAATAAATAAAGTTGGTGACACAACAGCTCTTGCCTAATGACTTGCAACTCTCGACCGTTCCTGTGTATATGCTGTCTGCGAGAATGGAGGGGTATTGCGATTTTGTCGAATTGGAAGCACTTTCTATAGTATCTCTGAAAAAAAAATGGGAATTGATCGCCAGTCCTTCGGTGTGACACTCCAACGCATTATACCACTGGGTACTACATTTATTTGATATTTACTGTTATGATTACGACTAAGTCAAGGCTTCTCAACTCACCTGATTCCTTACGACAGGCACACATGTAGCCTATGCTTGTATTCTTAAAACAGTTTGATATAGTATGTTATTTCTAGGTTACGGTACGTTGACATTTTATTTTCTGTTTAGATTACTTTTAAACAACAAATCATATATAATCATATATTATTTTAAATGTAATATTTTGATGTAACTATAGATTTAATTTAAATTCGAAACGTTGTTCTACAAACGTTGGCGTCTATCTGCTAAAGATGCTTTTTAAAAATACTTGATCGATAAATAATTAACACTGGCACTGGTGGTAGTTATCCTTATTTGGACAAATAAAAAACACTTTTCGCTTTTACACCCAACGATCCAAATAAAACAACTTGATTATGTGAGAATCAACTACACTCCAACAACAACAAAAACGGTTAAGCAAAATTTAAAAAACACAAATTTGAGCTGTACTGCCGTCGGTCGGTCGTAAGAAGGAAGGGGTTATCTTTAAATTAAATGTTTCTGAAAAAAAACTATGTTAGTTTATCATTTTTAAAGTTATCTTGGTTATTTGTTAGAGAAAATGGACGTATGCCTTTTTAGCTTAGTAAAAACCTCTGCTTAGTTTTAAACATCTGCTTTAAATTTAATTAAGTAAATTGAAAACCGTTGTATATTTTTTTTTTGAAAACAAAAATAAAGAGATGAAAAAAGGTGCATAGCATAAGCAATACAAAAAATTTGAGATACTAAGCAAAAAAAGCGCATGAACCAATTAAATCCGACATTATGCAACAAAGGTACATAAGCAGAATATCGCACCTCCCGGTGCAATAATCACGTTTAAAGTTTTCTTGTTTATCAAAATACAATATACGTTTCAGATTTTGTGTCAAACAAAAAAGTGGTCTCTTTTGGGCTATAGCAAAGATACACTCCCGTCGATTTTACCACTTATAAAACTTGACATTTAGATCATTACATATGGCGTTCTTAACTCAATTTTAGAAATAATTGCACTTACGTCGATATTGTACCGGAGTAGGTTGGACCTGT
Source organism: Chrysotoxum bicinctum (assembly GCA_911387755.1). Classification (NCBI taxonomy): domain Eukaryota; kingdom Metazoa; phylum Arthropoda; class Insecta; order Diptera; family Syrphidae; genus Chrysotoxum; species Chrysotoxum bicinctum. The sequence goes on along the minus strand of OU426988.1, from coordinate 158,818 downwards.
TTTGCTTATTTTTATTCTTCATTTTGAGCCATTTTCCGTTGAAAATATAATGTTTTGTTTCCATATTTAAATAAGACACGGTTTACGATTCCAAATACGCATGAAACTCGTTTTTTTTTGATTTTGTGCGCTTTCGCCGACTATTAAGCTATGTATTTAGAACTTATGTATATTATTATCCAGAAAAGGACGAGAGAATGGTTAGATACAATGTGATTTTCAAATCAGTTACTTATAACTCCGAGGTGACTACTGTCAGAAAATTTTCGTGGAAGTGTTCTCTAACTTGTAGGTATAACTTGTCTATTTGCCTCAAGACCAATTAATATTCAAAGCTCACGTAAACATGAGAACGAATTATAAATATGCTGATTTTAAGTACCCGAAGAAGAAAAATGTATTTTATAATTATATTCTCATACTACAAAGCTATACATATCCGCCGCAATTTTAGAATCTTCCAAATAAAACAAATAAACTCTGCAGATTTTCTCCAGCAACTAATTTTTGCAGCTGTCTTTTTTTATCTTAAAATCTTTAATTAAAACAAAAAATCAGACGGTGGATTCACAGAATCAATACGGCCTCGTTATAAACCAATAGTCTAACAGCTAACTAAATGTATTGAATTTATCTCGGAGATTTAGGCTTTTGAAGTGCCGCCGCACTGTTTATTTGGCTAATTGTCTAATTTGCTTATATCAACCGAGTTCTTTTGTGTTAAATTTAATTCCCAGTTTTCATTTAGTCCGTCGGCTTAGCGTGGAAAGTAAGAGTACATACTATTTACTCATGGCCTCATGGGACTCTGTTAAGGACCATTCTGTACATTGATACAGGTACCCGTAGTCCTCCCAGTTTCTTAAAAATAAATCAAAGTGCATAACGGCCGAATAGCAATTTTCCAGGTGAATGATGCGAGACAAAATTACCACATCAATCATTATGGAATATTGAGGAGAGAGGCTGCCTTAATTGCTGACAACATTGTTCACCTGTTTATATATGATTGTGTTGCGCCCAAGGTCTCAAACTAATTAAATTTATATCCACAGAAAAAAGTAAAAGTTTTAATTTTTCGATCTGCTCAATATTGGAATTTTACTTAAAGGTGGGTGCGACACACACAATATATTTGAATTTCTAAAGAATGTCTCATGTGTTATTGTTTACCTACCAAATCGTTCCGATCATTAACGTATTTTTTAATTAAGTAAACCGACAGACTCTCAAATTAGATTTTATAATCTGATTTCGTTTCACTTGTTGACCTATTTGATGAGCTCACACCAGCTGGTGCTGGTATGAGAATCATTTAAAAATTGACACTGAAATGTATAACCAATAAAAAAGAAATTACATGACAAAACAACAACCAAGACTTCATTTTTTTTTTTTTCAAAATGTTTGATTTTATTCGTAAAATCTATGATCATTAATATATAAGTTCTTAAATATTTTCATTTATTTATTTTAATGCTTTTGTTTCGGTTTTGTTATATATTTATAAACTTGCTGCGTTTTCTTTTATTATTTAATAATTATTTTATACTTAAAATTTAAGAAAAAAATTATACTTACTACAACATAGAGCCCTTGAGGTTCCTAACAATTCTAAATACAATTTATGATACATTTTCTACAGTGAAATTTATATATAACTTCAATAATAATTCATAAAATAAGGTTAAATTTAATGTAAAAAATTAGTAAATTATGTTTATGTACAAAGTAATAGTACACACTGTTGGCTGCGTGCCAGTAGGTAATTTTATGAGGAGGGAAGACGGATTTCCACTTGTACTAATAAAAAGTATAAAATAACCTACGCATGCATATAAATTTAATTTCAGCATTTTGTTGAGAAACAAAAAGCTGCTTACAAAAGGACGAAGTATATATACAAAACGATGAATAAGAGAGATGAAAGAACATTAAAGTTTTTAAATAAAAGTAAAGAAATCTTTTTTCTTTAGTCATTAAAATCGAAACGATTTTCAAAAACATTGATTTTACCGCTGTGTACAAAATCAACTAACACACTGTTATTCGCACTTCTTTTGAATTTCTTAATATTTGCTTTCTCAAACAACTCGTCTTATATCACCTAAAATTTTAATTTAAGTGAGATTTGATATTTTGAATTATTACTCCAACAGTAGCAGGTAAACTGAAATCTGATACGAACCAAGTACCATCTAATAAGCTGTGTATTGTAAACCTATACATTGCTTGATAACAGCTATTCCTGAGTGATTGAGTGATGACTGTTGACTCTCAAGATAAATTTAAGGTTTAAGTAATGCGCATGTGATTTCTGATTCTGACAGAAAATTTTCAAAAACCCATATGAGGAGATAATCTTAAATCTACATTTTAAAATTTTCCGGTATGATGAGGTGATAAATATTTGAGATGCGCCACATTATAATTTATATTTATGCTAATTTGTATATGATGTTTCTCTCAGCTGACCTTATTTAAACAAAAAAACACCGCTTTCCTGCTATAAAAGAAAAATGACAAACTGTATATACATGTTATAACAATCCGATTTAACTGTTAAAAATGTGACGCTAAGATTGTTGATAGTAGGCCCTCCAAAAACCTATACTTTGATTCATTTTCAGCTACAAATTAATAAATTAATCTCCCTATTTTTCGAAACGAAAACATCACAGCTATAATAATTACCATAAATGTTTTAACAAAATCGTGAACGTTTATCATTATTTATAAGAATAAAAGATCTCTCATTATTTATTCCATTTGTTTTAACTGATGTATGGGTATAGACATCATAGAGGCAACATTATGTTCGAACTGCAAAATTGAAGTTTTCGTGGCGAGCGACGGGGCTTTAAATCGCTCCACATCACATTATTTAATAACAATCAAAAAATAAACGAAACGAGTTGTTAATTAATATGACCTCTTGTGATGTTATGGCTTCCAAATATGCTTAATAAATTTTTTTCTATCACCTATTAATTTAGCGACTAATGGTATGCATGACATATGTCATTTTGTAGCGCATGATGATTAAGATCTTTTTATCCGTAGATATTATTAAATGCAAAAGGGATTTCAGTTCCAAATGAAACCAATTAGCATAAAGTTTTTTTTTTTAAATCTCACGAATTAAGACATGGGACGCATAAAATGGAAATTTTGTTTTCAGAAGAAGAAGCGTGAAATGATAAATATGAAGAAAATGAATGCCAAATTTAAATTAGCTGCCGACGGCATTATCAAATTATTTTGGATAACTGTAAGTAACGGATCAAAAATATGACAATTTAGATTTCGAGAAAAATGGGAGGCTATTTTCAGTGATTAGAAATCGCCTTGTAGTATTTTTATTAAGATTCTCATGAAAAAAAACTAATATTTAAAGACGATACATATATGGAAATAATAAGTAAATCATTCCAACTCATTTTCTGATAAGACGCTTAAATATTTAAGTTTAACTTAAACGCTTTTCGTGTACTTGTTCCTCTGCATAAAATATCATACAAGATGCTTTGAATTTAAATGTTCGTATTTTGTTTCAGCAAATTGAAGCTTTATTAGTAAACTGAAGATAACAGTTTGAGTGTAACGCGTGGAACCACTTTTTTGAAGGCTTATTAATGTTTTCATAAAACTGATTCAAACTCTTCCGTTTTTGTTTTCGATGTCTTAAACTTTGCCTCAAATTCAATTTTAAAGTCTTCTATCCTTCGAGTAAAAAGCCTTACGGCTATTCATTTTACTCTCGCAAAAGTACCTGATGATTCTGGAACAACGACTCGTCATAATAAAAGCTTGAGAAAATTCCTATTGAGATTTGTTCTTCAATCAAATCGAAAGCATTACTTAAGATATTTATTACTTGAACCAATCTGTCATCTTTTGAATGGTGTTAACTAAAACATTGTTTTCGAAAATCTACGTTGAAAAACCTTTAAAGAATTTTGCAAACTGGGAAGCTTCGTTTGAGTATTTTGTGTAGAGAAATTTTGTATTGGTTTGTCAAGCCTTAATGTGAGAAAACTATTGAGAGCAACGTTACCAAATGTCGAAAAAAATCGAAACACCAACAGTTCGGAAGACAGACAACTTCTGCTGCGAGTATTATAAAAGAAATCGTGATTGTTGAGAAGTTTTTTAACCAAATATTTATAGGCGAACAGTAACCCAACATTCTCGTTCATAAAATATTTAATCGGTTCTCCTGTCATCTCTACAAGTCCTTGGAAATGAGGTTTTAATTTATAAACTTATTATGCACGTTCGCCGTTTGGACTTGTTCACATTTTAACCGATAAATATACATATTTTGGGTCGGTTCTGAATTTTAAAGAAACAAGAGTTATGAGTGTAAACAGTCATAACTTTCTTAATAGTGCGATAGACAGGTTTTATATTTTTTGTCAGTGATATTTTTAATCGTTGAAAATATTTTATTCAGTTTTATAGTGGTTCGTCAATCTAAGCAAACGCGTCGGCTAGAAATTCTTAGCGCATAGAACCAATTGAGAACAAAATCAAACGTCATAAGTAACTAGACAATCAAAATTTTAAAATTATCCAAAAGAATGAAAAATGAAAACATTTTGCGCAAATACATTTTTATATTATTTGTTCTTTTTTATTTGAAGTTTTTGTCATTCAATCATCTCTCTTTAACGAAAGATATTTCGAAAAGTGTATATGTATATATAATAAAATATAATCTATATAAGATATAACTTAAAAAAAATAATAATAATTAACTTAAAATTAATTTGAAGTAGGTGCGAGACACACCCCAATTTTATCCATGCCATTTATTTATTTTGTGCATAGTGATATTTTTTAGTTATAAATTTTACAAAACAAAATGATAGATAAATCAGAGATAAATAAAATTATATAAACATTTTTTATCACACGTTTCTTCACAGTTCGCTTTCCTAAGTTGATATTGCTTTCCTTTGCTTGGAGGTGCGTTTTCCGTTTGCTTTATATTCTTAGCAATTTTGTAAAAAGAATAATGCGTTCAAGAGAAAATAATATTTTTTATATAATATATAGATAATTTAAGAGGGTAACATTTATTTACAAGTATTTTTATAGCAAAGCAGGAAGGAAGGCAATACCAGTATTGGTGTGAAATCGGAGCGCGAAATCAATACTCTTTATAATTGTCTGTCTCTTTTTGCATGAACATAAAATTATTAAATCTACTACTTATGTGGGTAAAAATTAATTTAATTAAGGAATGTTTAATAGGGAATGAAAAGAATAACGAGAAGTTTGAGATTCAGAAGGTTGTGCTTAGATGAACTATATATCTTTCTATCTGTAGGTTTTTTTATAATACCTATGTGTTTAATAAAATCTTATTTTATAATATGTATATAAAATTGGAAATAATTTACAAAGTGGAAATATCCAAAAGTCCTGGTGAATCATGCAGTGCGGGAAGGCCATTGGACATAACAACGACAGAATTGCCGCCGCCATCAGGTGAGGATACGATGCCGACAGTGGAAGTAGTAGAGAGCGTACCAGGAGATGTCATATATCCATGGTGATGGGAGACAGAAACTGGCGAGCTTGCTGCGGAAAGCGAAGAACGACCGTTACCGTTGGGCACCAAGCTGTTAGGGCCGCCATTCACATAATTGATAAGGAGCGAATTGTGGCTACCTGGGCCGCTCATTTCACTAGGAATGCCACTGCTCAGTGAAGATACTGAAGACGCTGAAGATGATGTCGAAACAGACGTCTGATTCAGAAGGTGATGGTGATGATGGTGCTGGCTGTGACCGTGTTGATGAAGGAGCTGATGTTGGTGACTATTTTGGCTGTTATGTTGATGGAGTTGGTGGTGCTGATGCAGGTGATGGTGAAGGCTTGTGGCAGAATTGGCTGAGGGAGCTGAATTTGAATCCAAAGACGACGTCTGATCGAAGCATGTGGCTATTTCTCACATATGGGCGAGAGGCGCCATAGTTCTCATCGATTGCTGATGTTGATGTTGCTGCTGTAAATCGGGGGAGACGCTGCTTTGGTAGTGCATCAGGTTCCGTTGATGTTCTGCCGCTGCTGCTGCTGCCGCTGCCGTGGCCTGCATACCATCCTGCACATGGTACATGTTCATGAGGTGACTGAGATCGGATGGCTGTTGTGTTGAACCGTACTCTCGTTTCATTATAAGGTTATTATTGGTGCTCACAGACGACGAACCTTGTGATGAATTGTGCATAGGGCTGGGCGAAACAGGCTCTGATTTAATACTAGAATCGCTGGGACTATGACTTTGGCAGGATAATTGTGAACCAGGTTGCCCTGCAAGGCCGTATGGTGAGCCCGGCTGTTGTTGGACATTACTATAGGGGGAGCTGGGTTGTTGCAAGTTTCCGTAAGGGGAAGTCTGACCGCCTGAGACAGTGCCATACATACTATAACCAGTCGAAGCCGCCGCATTCATATATGAGTTCAGAGATCCGGCGGCAGCGGCTTGATGCATTTGGCCCATATCGTATCGATGATAGTTACCCATATATGCACTATGTTGAGTTTGGTAGGCTGCCGCTGATGGGTCATGCATCATATAGCCATTGGGCATATATCCGTTTGGCGCCGTCATTTGGTACATGTCCCTGTTAACTGCTGCAGCCTGTTGCACCGCTGATATGGAAGATGTATTGCGCATTGAATTCGATTCGGACGGTTGTAGCAGCGAACCTACTCCAAGTGGGTATTTCTCTTTATTTTTAGTTAGCGTTTTTGTTTTGCGTCTTGGTCGGTACTTGTAGTCAGGGTGTTCTTTCATATGAACTGCTCGTAATCTCTTGGCTTCATCTATAAACGGTCGTTTTTCGGCCTCAGAAAGATCCTTCCATTGGGCACCTAGCCGCTTCGAGATCTCCGAGTTGTGCATCTTAGGATTGTCAGAAGCCATTTTTCTGCGTTGGCCTCTAGACCAAACCATGAATGCATTCATTGGCCGTTTGACACGATCGGCATTTTGCTGGTTTTTGTTAGCAGTTACTGAATTATTGTTGTTAACATTACCAGAACCATTATTGCTTCCGTTACTACCCATTCCACCTTGAGACATTGAAGAAAGGTGGTGAGGATGATGGTGCGACTGACCGGAAGGTGAAGTCATATGATGACCTCCGCTATTGTGCGAAGATTGCGTTGGACTAAGGCCACTAGAACTATGAAGCGGGGAGCCATGCGAACTAACGTGTTGCTGGACGCCATTGTTTGAATTATTGTTTATTGAATTGCCTAAATTTGATTGAAGAGTATTAACTGATCCACTTCCATTACTCCCTGAGCTGCTTCCGGCGCTGCCACCACTTCCAGGTGTATTACTGCTTGACGAAATATGATGCGAGGTCATATGATGATGATGGTTTGTCAAATGCGATTGCGTCAACTGTGATTGCCCTAAGTTCATCATGCCGAGAGGCCCCAATGCACTGTAGGGTGAAGTTGAATGTCCATGCAGACTAGCGGACGCATGATGTGGGGGCATTGTGGCATGCAAAATGCCTCCTTTCATATCCGATTCCATGGTGAGCATGTTGCTAAACTGTATCCGAATTAAATTCCACTATTTGCGAATGTTTTCTGATTAAATAATTATTTTGTAATCCTTGGTTCCGCTCGTACAAGCTGAACTTGTACTTGATTGTCACACAACACCCGTTATATTAAATAAAGACACTTTACTATTTTTAGATTCTTTTCAAGGGCTTAAATCTACCTGAAACCATTCTATTTAATTTGCATAAAATGTATAGCTTTTGCGCACATATTTTTATAAGTATAAGTTTAATTTAAAACACTTTAAATTCTATGTTATGGCACTTTAAAGAGGGAATTCCGTAGGCCACTTCACAGTTATGTTACGCGATGAATTATTTCAAAAAATCATTGCCTGTAAGGTTTTATTGTTTATTTCCTTTTTTCTTTCAAAACACCGTTGTGCATAAAGCGATTTGCTACGAGGAATGATGCACGAGCATATTTTTTTGTTTCAATTGTTTTCGACAGACAATAATTTTTATTTATTTTTTATAATCTTAAGGTTTAAATAATAGCCCGTAATCTATTCCGAATAAAACAATGCGGATTCTGCACGATCATACGGCGGCGGGTACGCGAAACCTTAAACAAAAAACTCACAAAACTATTTAAATTGAAAATCCCTTATGCTGTGAGGCAGAACTATAAAAATCGGGAAGCGTCACGAAAATACCTCCACACCGTACTGAATTAAGCACCTTTCTGTTGTCAGTAAACGTTTTGTAAACCTGTTCGAACTGCCCAAAAACAATTCTTGCCGTGTATTTCGTTGTGGGCTTGTGTGAGTGCTTCTGAGTGACTTCTCCAATATTACCGTACTTCTTACTCCGGCATCCATTAGAATCGTGCGAAAGAGAAAAATCGACTATTTGTGCCCCCTCTATGGAAACCAGTATCGTTAACACACGAACACAATCATATTCCACCACTGGTTGGACAGGTTTTGCAAAGCCGCAGATGTGTACGTTGAAACGAATGTCACAACTAGGGGTGTTATTGACAGTGTGTGAATATGGTCTGGTGGCCTGGCCAGTGCCACTGCCATTGAAATAAATCAAACTGAGCACACACCAACACACCGCGTGTACTGAAGTGGGCTGGATTATGCGCGCCACTTGATGTTACTAAAATAAAAGTGACCAATTAGATTCCGACAATCACCAGCGAGTCAGCAATAAAGAGGGAGGTTCTTATCAGACCTTATGTACAAAAAAAAAATTACTGCGGATTATAAGAGGGGATGATCGACATCTATGACTCAAAGCCGAGTACAGAATAATATTTGGCAGACATTTTACACTGGGATAAATTTTGCACGTGAATCTCGTTACTTGTGTGTTAAATAAGGAGAGTGTGTTGGTGTAGACCTATAAGTTTCGTACTTCTCATTCTCATTGAGAAGACGTACCAGAATTTTTTATAGAAAACTATGTTGCCGTTTTGCATCGAGGAGTATCCTTTCAACACGTTATGGTAGAAAATATCTGCTTATAGGGGTGAAATTAAAATTGGTCTCATGTTTCGGAATGCGCGGTGTGTATTTTTTTTGAAGATATTAGGTAGTACCCAGATACATTTATATAGGTAAATACATAGTTGTTTTGAAGGTTTTACTTACTGCGTACTTTAAAGGCAATATAAATTATAAATAATTAAATTATAGATATGTATGTACCTACCTACCTAGCTACTTAAATAGTTTTCAGACTCAAGAGTAGGTAGGTAGGTACCTTTGCTACCCAGTTTTCAAATACTCCTACCTAGAATCTAGGTAGGAAAAGTAAAATTCAAAGTTTCGATCACCACAACTATTTGTAAGTACTTTTAGCACCTTACCATCCTAATAAATATTGTTCGAATTTACATGCTTTAAGAAAAAAAGGCTGTAGATAATATATCGATACACAATCTGACACTGACACTGATATTCAGCATGCCTTAGTAGAATGTGTTCACCATCATAAGCTTTGCTTTAGAATGCGGACATTCATTCAAATATCTAGGTAGGTAGGTAGGTACATATACGGAAAGAGGGCCGACAGTGATTCAGAACATTCAGACCGATTGTAAGTAGGTACTACTACCAGGACACTCGTCGGCCAACAAAAGGACCTACAATCGCCATTGTGTGCGAAACAAAAAGAATACTCGCCTTTTGATATAAAAAATGTAAAGTTCGATGACACATTTTCTGTCCCCTTCATGTTATTTGTATTATTGCGCTTGAATTTCGCTTAGACTCTTGTATCTGTGGTCGATGTGTATTTTACCTACATACTGCTGTCACTTTGCCTTCGCCCACAACCACTGCCAGCTACTATTATTATAACAATAACAGACTTTTCGTACATTCAGATTCACTGACTTTTGTTGGCCAACATCAATGAACGTACTACTTCGCCGCCGCCGCCAGTCTCCTGTGGCTGGATTTCTGAATAGAATAAAAAAGTTATATAGAGAAAAAAAAAACAAACAAAATATAAAAAAAGTAAAAATAATTATTACAATGTAGCGCCCTCTTCTCCTTTTTAATTCAATTCAATTCCATTCATTCAGTCTTTTCCTTTTTTATAACATTTTTCCATTCAAACAATTAAACTCTTCGCAATGACCTTGACTTTGTTTCTTTTCATTCGGGACTTCTGCGTCTGTGTTTACGTATTTTCTATTGTGGCGGTTTATGTTAAACAATTGAAGTATTATAACGGGCACATTGGTTATATATATGCTAACAATTTGCTTGCAGTTAACATAAGGGATCAGTAACTTTGCCTATTGTTGTGCTGTTAGACAGATAAAAGCGTTCACCTAACCTACCACACTTGTATTGTTGTCATATGCACATACCGGGATGTCATGTGTGCCAATAGAATTCAAAACCTTCACCTTCATTTGTGACGTTTTGTAGGTACCTACCTAACTACCTATTATATAGGAAATTCCAAGTGATAACTGATTTTATTTATATATTAAAGTTGATATGAGCAGTCGTGTCTTAAACCTTAGATTTTGAAATGTGTTGTCTATAGGAATGTAGGTGGCTATTCAAATAACTGTATCCGATTGTAACTTAATTTTTCAATTATTATGGTTGATTAGTGGTATGTGTGGACAGATTGATTGCGATCTTTGAGTAAGACACATAAATGCGGTGCAATGAGTTGACTTCAATACGACCGAAACAGCAAATGTAGAAAAAATGTTACCCAACTCGATCTTTTAGAATTGGCTCGCAAGCGCAAAATTTTATGCGAATTAGTTTGTATTGTATATGCATAAGGTATTATGATTATGATTAATATGCTTCCAGGTTTAAAGAAGGTCTTGCAAATTGTTTTTATGTTAAATTCATAGAATGTCTGTCTTTTCTTCTTAATTTCAAATAACTTCATAAATGATCTTGTGATTTGTTAAAACAAATGGTTTGTTTGCTCAGTATTTTACACGATCTGTCACTAGTTGATTAAAAATAAGCTTCAGCACGATACTATAGCTAAAAAAGTTATAAGAAAATAAGCAAACTGCTTTAAAATAGCAAATCGTTCTAAGCATCATATAACTACCGTAAAATTGACTTACTTAAAATGTTACTTCATTGTTTTAAGTTTTGAGTATAGATTTAAAATACACCCAGTGTTATATCTTAGAAGCTTTTTGTGAAAGCAGGCTTCTGAAAAACTCCGACCTGGACTTGTTTCGAGAGATCTAAAACACACTATAGATGACTCAATGTTGCCGACGGGTGTATGACGCTAATGACCTTGGTAATTACTTTACATAAATATTCATCACAATTAGCGAATCTATTAAATCCTTTTGTTTGTAATAAATACATAGATACACATACATACATTCATATATCCTGTGTTAGGCTTAATCAGTATCCCATTTGTATTTCGTGCCTTTTTTGTAATTAACATATACACTATACCGATGCAGTTCGAGGGGAAAATAAAGTTAGGTAGATGATCCCGAATTCATATTATTGTGGGAAGCAAAACGGAGACTGTGTTTTGAGAGAAATTAGTCAAAGTTCATCATCATGTACAATATTTTATCCACATGAACGGTTTAAAGTTGATTGCAGCAAAAATGCTTGATACTGTATTTGGACCTTCAAGTAAACTAGACATATCTGAGTTTTTCATTTTGTCAAAAACCAAAGAGCCGTTAGTTACTATAGAAGCTGAATTGCTGAACTTATATCCACACTTAAATCTTTATTTATTGCACATATCAGGTTAGTTCTTGAATATTGCTGTGCAGCATGGAATCCATTCTGTATAACTCATTTAGTAAGAATTGAGAAAATAAAAATTACAAGATTTGTTATATAAACTGAATTGGAATACCGATGCGACGTCAGTTAACTGTCATACAGGTCTTAGAGAACCGCCACAAAATGTTTTCTGAAATATTTATCAAGGATATACGAGTATAAGTACTATCAAATCATATAGACTGCGCAAGTCTACTCTCTTTAGTTGATTTATATGCTCCGACTCGAGTGCTAAGGAATCGTAGAAATCCATAAATCGCTATGGTAAGGAGATTAATGTTACGTATTTTAAATAGAATTGATTTTGACTTTCAATATAGCAGAGATAAATTCAAAACCATGTTAAGCTTATCCTTCTTAATGGATTAATCCTAAAATGATGCACAAATTGCTTATTAAATATGTCATTAGTCTGTAAGGCTAGCCGCGCACATTCAATTTTTAATTGCACAACTGTTTGGTGGCTTATAGAAAACAGATGACTATTCGCTTGAATGTCCGCGCAGGTGCATAAAATTATATGTTACACAAAATAGAGGACTCATTTTAGGCAATCGTTTAGTTTGTGTCAAAATAAAAACTTTTTACTTGCTGGAACCAAGCAGTTGCGAAACTAAAAATTGAATGTGCGCGCCTAGCCTAAGAGTGATATTGTAAACTCGATTGATGATAAAAACTAAACTAAATAAATAAAATAAAAGAATTTCATTAATTAAATATTCATTTTTTAAGATCTCCGAAATTAACTAGAAATAAAATTTGGAAATTTTGCTTGGAAAGATGTTCTAAATATTTTGAGTAAATCAACTCGCATTGTTTTCAACTGCTTGGCCAGGCCCGGATTAATAGGGGGGCTAGGGGGGACTGAAGCCCCGGGCCCCGCGGAAACGAGGGCCCCATCCCATTAAGAAATTTAAACCGTAAAACTGCGATATTCAAACTGCACAATCTAATAAACCCCAAAAATAAAAACCAAAATAAGCTGACCCCACAAAATCCAAACTCGAAAGCTATATACCCCAAAAACGTTAAACCCATATAGCCCAACTCACAATTAATCCCATAAACTTTAAACTCACATAGCATCTCAACTCGCTAATGGGGCCTATCGTGAATAAAATTTCCCTGGGAATTGTTCCCAACTTTCAAAATTGTCATCTTGAATAATTTCGAAAGTGTCCCTTGGAATTTATAGATATTGGGAATTAAGTTTCATATTGACTTTGGCTCTCATTTAAAAAGGTCAGTCGCTAGCTTACAATGAACAGTGCAGAAGTATTGAACTTTCCAATTTTCAAAGATGGGGAAAATTCCGAGGGAAATTTTGTTTACGATAGCCCCAATATCTCCAAAAAGTCAAACCCACATAGCCCAAGTCGCTGTTAACCCTAAACTGTAAACTCAAAAAAAAAATCCATGCAGCCTAACTCAGCAAAAATCAATCTCAAATCTAAAAAACTCGAAAGCTATACCTACCTATACCCCAAAAACGTTAAGCCCATATAGCCCAACTCGCAATTAATCCCACATAGCTCAACTCGCTAGTATCTCCAAAAAGTCAAACCCACATAGCCTATTAACCCAAAACTGTAAACTCAAAAAATTTTCAATCCATGCAGCCTAATTCAGCAAAGGGTTGCCAGATTGAAAAACAAATTCTATACCTCGTATCTTTTTTTGCGAAGTGTGGAAATATGCTGGACTAATTATCTCGAGTACCATATTTATTCTCGATTAAGATAGATGTGCGAATTGAGCGTAAGAGTACATTTCAATACTGGTGTGGTAAAATTTAGAATTGTTAACTTCCACGAGTCCGTTTTGAGTTTAACAAACGAAAAATGGGGACACAAATTTTGCCGCAGAAGTATTGAATCGTATTTTTCGACACAACGTAGGTAAAGTTGAATTTTCCGAAACGCTCCGTGTGCAAAATTCAACTTTACGCGTATCTTTTATTTATAATGTATACTTACTCATTCAATCTAATAAATCCTAATTAACATAATTGGTTACTTTTAATTTTTAGAGTTTTGAATAAATCAAAAAGAAAGAGTCTGACGGTTTTGAGTTCATGATTTTTGGATTAATTACGAATTGGGTTATGTGGGCTTAACGCTTTTGGGTTTGCGATTTTTTATTTGCGATTGCGAAATGAACACATTTAATTTTCGAAAAACGTTAAAAACAGGAGCCCCTGATAAATAATTAGCCCCGGGTATCAAAAATTCTTAATCTTATCGGGGGTTAGAGCACTTGGGGAATAGCTTCTTGGATTTTCGATGCGTCAACTCCTCGACGCATCGTCTCTGAGAGCGTGGACTCCTAGCGCCCCAGGTTATGAGGGTTTGGCTTGCTTGGGTTTTATATCTCTTTAGGGGGCCTCAAATTTGAAATAGCCCCGGGCCCCCATTTTCTTTAATCCGGGCCTGTGCTTGGCATGTGCACTTTAAACTTTAGGTTAGGTTAGGTTAAGGTGGCTGCTGACTTTGAAAAAGCCAATATTTGGTCCGTTGTGATACCACAGGATTTTAAAAATCACCTTTACTCGTTAAACCATTTTGAGCTAACAATGAAGCGTGTGACAGTGAATGTCGGATTTTTTTAGATCACTAGGATCGTTATAGTAGTAGTCTCCCAAGTGGATTCTACGTCTTTGTGCTAGGGCAGGACAAGAACATAGAAGGTGAGAAACTGACTCCTCCTCATCCATGTAGCTTCTACAAAAATCATTTGCAGGAACTCCAAGACGGAAGGCATGTCTTCCTATTCCTATTAGGCAGTGTCCAGTAAGGACACCTAGACCGGCAAGTTGGGGTGTTGGTCCATCTATGATTAGCTTTCTTTATATGGTATCATGCTTTAGCATAAGTTTACAAGTAGCTAGGGGTATACCGATGTTAGATTTGCTATCCAACAAAAGTAATATTGTTCCGTTTTTTGCAAGTTCGTCAGCTTTACTTTAAACTTTACTGTAAAGGAAGTAACCAAAGGGAGAGAGATGATTCGGAAAACAATTTTTTAAGAAGATTTCCAAAAATGAGATTAATTGTTTTGCGACCCTGCTTATAAATTAGGAATAATGATTTTTACAGGTAAAATGTCTAACCTTTAGACAGTAAAAATACACTATTAAAAAATTTGGTAGTAACGAATCTTTAAGTAAGTAGGTATTATTACTCAATTAAATAATTTTCTCCAACAATAGATCAAGACCAATTTGAAGTTTTAGAAAAACTATTACATAAAAACTTGTGATTTAAGGTTCTGCTTCTATCTAGATTTTGATGTTTAAAAATGTGTTTTTCGAATAATAAAAACAATTTTTACGAACGACTTATTTTTTTCTCTCTTGAATTGCAGCAAAAATATTTCGATTTTAGACATTTTTTGGGGTTAAAAATATACTGAGTTTTATTTAAATTAAACTTTTCGAATTGAATACTGTATAATTATGTTGTATATTTGTGCGAAATCGGCACAACATTAGTACAATAATCATAGACATGAATAATTTAAAAAAGAGACAATTTTCTCAAAATAAACGACAAAACCTCATTTCGATTATGTGTATTTTTCGCAAAAAAAAAAAAAACAAATAAAACACAAAAGCTGCTTTTGAAAGAATTTAAAAAACGAAATACCTATTTGTTTAAAAAAAAAAAATCCGCCATCCGTATAGAATAAAGCTCGATAGGCTACTGGACCCTCGATCCTTCAGCTAAAATAGACAGACGGCCTTCATGACAAAAAGTGCGAGTAAAAAGTCGAAAGTTTGTTCTGACGAATGCAATACTTGTACAGCAGTATATAGATAAGTTACAATATCGTTACAAAATCAAACAAATTTGTATGTCAAAAATGTATGGATCTAGTTCATAAATGTAAAATCTCTACATAAAGATTAATATTTGCTTACAATTTTATTGGACAGTGATACCTACCTACACTATATGGTTTATTTATGACTCTGGGGTGGCACAAGGTAGTGGAATCGGGCAATGCATACACACATACAATATTTTAAACATTTTAAAATATTTTCTTAATTTGCATAACCATTTCATCGAAATAAAAACAAAAATAACAGGGAAGCACTTTGGATTTTGGAATGAAATACTACAAGCCTTGCTTGTACGTTGTACCTTATTTGATAACGTGATTAACAAAGTTATAAATGGGTAAACTTAAGAAGTTGCTATATTATGAATATTTAAGACCTAACTAAATATTTAAATACGTACTAAATATTCTGTAAACCAAAACAGAGAACTACTAATTTCACAATTTGTATGCAATTCTTATGATAACCTACATGAATTTTCTAGACTAGAAATATTAAGACAGACTTCAAACAATCTCTTAATGCAACCCTCAAATACACAAACAGTTTAAAATGGTGGAGTCTATCCAATACGAGATGATAAAAATACATGATCCAAAGTTTAAAAAGTAAGCATGGTGAAGGTTTCGTATCATAAAATGGTCAAACATTTGGACATTTGGTGCTTAAACCAACTTTTGACTTGATTGTGTGTGATGTCATTTTTGTTTTCAAGTGCCTTAGACTAGGACCGCACTTGCGATTTTTCGTCGAGGCGATTAAAAAGTCGTAGTCGCTACAAATTATTGTCATGCACGCACTTGCGACTTTTTTGCCGCGCGATTATTTAATCGCGAAAAATAAAACACACTACTTTTTATGTGAGTGCACGCACTTGCTACAAATAAGTAGCGACAGAAAAATCGCTTGAAAAAATAGAACTTGTTTCATTTTTATAATCGCTGCGATTTTTAAGTCGCATGTGCGTGCATTCACATTTAAGGCCATGTGTCTTACTTTTTGCGACTAAAAAATCGTGGATTAAAAATCGCAAGTGCGTGCATAACAATTTCTCTTTGCGACTACGATTTTTAAGTCGTAGTAATTTAAATCGCAAGTGCGGGTATATCCATTTGAGTACATGTGTTTCATTTAAGTTTACGACAATCGCATCGCAAGAAAAATGAAACAAATTGCGACTTTTAAATCGTCATGATTTGTTGGTAGCAAGTGCGTTCATTCTCATTTAAATTCATGTGCTCTATTTTTGCGACTAAAAAATCGTGCGATTGAAATCGCAAGTGCGGTCCTAGCCTTAGTAAGCCTTAAGTGAACCTATTACTAATGTTGTACCTTTTGCTTTACTTATATAAATATGTTTAAATAAACAAAACAACAATCCAGTACGAATGAACTTATCTGTTCTGATCAAATTCATAAAACATGCATGCATGGATATGTATCTACTTACTTCTTTTTTTAATTGACACTCAAGACAAATTGAAATGGCTACATCCCAAAAGATGCATCCCTTAGAGAGAAATAATATATAAACTACAATGTGTACATAAAAAATAAGCATTTGGTCAGCCCCAAATGTATCACTCTAATTATATATAAGAGCAAGGAATTGCTATAAGACATAAATAAGATTGAGAGTGATGGACGAAAGAATACAAAAAATGTCGAGAATTTGATTCAATATGAACGAGTTCCGGCTTAAGAGACAATTTAATCAGAAAATTGTTCCATGAGCCACCGAACGGCCATTGTCCAGCATTGGTTCCAATTACGACAAATCACGACGATCATCTCATTCATTTATAAATATATGTATCTGGGGGAACGCTGATTCAGATTTTGAGATTATGGATGCCGTTTAGTGTCAATTTGCGAAATCCTGTCCAAAGAGGCGCAGACAATAAGAAGAAATGAAACGTAGTGGACAGACAAGGGTGGTTGCTGCTTGCAACATTCTCTTACAGTTATACATGAGAATATACCTATTTAAAGCAAGCAACAAAAAAAAATGGAAAAAATCATGATGCTTTACTCCTTCTTATTCTTTGGATGTGTCCTCCTTCGTCTTCCTAATACTTTACTATGCTGTCATCAACATCGTTCTATTGTATCTTTTTGTCATAAGGAATGCTGACCAAGTGATAATGTACATTTTTTATTGATGCTACACCCAATTCGCAACTGTTTTTTTTTTTTTTTATTATTATTTGCTTTGGGGTGTGTGGGCCTGATGGATCTCGAAATTAATTCTCCGAGGTGGCGTGTATGTAGCAAGGGTTGCTGTAATCCTTGGGATTGGAAATTCCATGAGTCGGCGATAAAAAGAGAACGAATGCAGGATGAGTGCACTATGGGTCCATGCTTTTCATTTATCCTAAAACCAGAAACGAGATTCATTTCATTACAAATAAAAAGAAATGCACTATCAGCGTTCGTTCTATACAGGAATTATTATATAGAATGGTCGGGAAGCTATACCGAGTTTTATATTGATTAAAGGATGTACCTATATAGGTATCAGGTATACCCTCAACACGAAGTTACCAAATAATTGCTTCAATGATTCGACCTTAATTGATGATAATTTGCCACAGTCCAATGTGGAATACATAAACTCTGCAGCCAATTCTTTTTAAATTTAGTAAATAATACAATTATTTATTATCTACTTACATCTAAATGTATTTTACGATCCTAATGTGCTGATTTCGTATTCTCGGCATTATATGATTCAAATAATCTGCTTTAAAACATTTTCAGGAACTTGCAATTGGTTTTTCTATTTAATTCTTTTAAATAATAAAATATAATATGTTCTAAAAAATTTAACTTAAATCTTATGAAAACATTGTCAAATGCGGTCATTCGTTTTTTTATAAATAAAACAATGGCTGTTGACAGCACAGTCTAATAAACAATTGTAATTATCAAAGAAGTCGAACGTCGAAAAAGTATCGGACTTACATACATTATAAGAGACAGAACTTTTGCGAACACTTTAGAGTGATAACTTCAAAACTATCATGGCAGAGTATAGGAAAAAGTTATGAACACCGCAACGTTAGTTAGTTAAATAGCTGACGAGGAAGATTTTTAGTTGTTTTGTCACTGAGGTCGGTCTGGGCTTTCTGGAGCAAATAACAATTTGTATTGTTCAACGAGAAATGTTGAATTCCAAACTTTTCTTGGTTGCTGTTCAATGAGTCTCTCTGGAACGGTTTAGGTGCTTTTGGTCAGAACATACCTACTCGTGATAACTGTCAAAATGAATTATTGTCATTTCTTAATGAATATTTTTGTTTTCTATATCCTTTTTTTTTATAAATCTAGTTCGTAATGGTGTGTGTGTTCGTTAGCTTTTCACGTAATTCTAAACATTATTTTGTGAAAATTCTGTATAACTCCTCGAAAAGTGCATTTAAATTAATTTTAATACAATAAAATAGTTTTGCATGAATGCTTGGAAAAATTGTCATTATTTGTTTATTTTTTTTGTTGACAGTTGAGCCTTTTCCTGTTCTATCTAGTTCTAACGTTTTTCGCGAATCTCTGCTGTTTCTCAACAGAGATTCGCGAAAAAATATTTCCTTGACAAAACTATGCCGTTATATCGACAGTAGCTAATTGAAAAAAAAAAAACTGAAGTTGAAATGCTAACAAAAAATAATTCCGCCAAAACCAGATAAGAATATTTCCTGCAAAATTCGCAGGCAAAGGACTCAGTAAAAAAATAAACTGGCTTAAATTATGTAGAACAGATGCGAAATGAAATATGAAGTGAAGAAATTCTCATGTTCGCAATTTGTCATGGTAGAAACAGGAATGCATCATTACTCATGTGTGTATAATGCTTGGTTTGCATAGATGTTATTTTCTGAAAAGACAAAAATCCGGCGGGGTGGTGAAATAAACAGAAATGATGAGGTGTTAAACTTAAGCTTGGAAGTAGTATTTGCAGACGAAAAGCACCATTTAAAGCTAAGTGTATTTTTCATTTTCGTGTCCAGACCTTTATTGGTTTTCGATTTTTTTTTTCTATTTGAAAGAAAACTCAAAAAAGTGAAAATACTGGGCACAAGGCCTTATCAATACCTATTTGATGAGCACCAGGGATTCGAAATAGCTGCTAGATAATCCACTTTAAGCAGAATGCATACCTGCATTACTTTTTGTACAAAGTTTGATGATAAGTCAAGTTTAAGCTAAGGTAGGTTTAAAATATGAAAATTCGTAACAATGATTAAGCAAAAGCCCATGTACGAGTACCTATATGCAGACGATCTGTATAATTTAAAACTTAATACACTTCGAATTAAAATTACTTTGTACTTCAAATGTCTTAAGCACACGTACAGGGTGGTCCATCTAATGGCTTTTTTTAAATCATAGGTTATTGACACTGACAGCTGTTCTCGTTCTATACATAATTTCAAAGTCGACTCCCATTCAAAAATTGATTTAGAGCAGGTTTTAAATGTTTTGAATTTCGCGCCAAAATATTTGAAGACATACTTTTTTGGATTTGAAAGTCCTGGTACGGATATTTTATTATGAACATACTTTATGATCACCATACAAATTATGTAGGTACTTATGTATGTAAAACAGTTCTGCCTATAATGCATATCTATATATATTTTTGTGGTGAGTTCTAGGTAAATCTAATAGTTCTTGAAGATTGAAAATTTGTAAAAAATAATATCTAATAATAAATACAGCTATATGTTTCGGAACGAAAGTAGATATTATAAAATTTCACCATTAAAATAGTTAGATGTTCTTTTATTATAGCTTCCTTTAGAATTACGGAGTTAGTTTTAAGAATTCGAACGTTGTTAATGTAGATTGGAAATAAAACGTTCTGCCTCCGATTTTTTTGTCTTATACAATACACATATTTTCGTCTTATATATCTAGTATTTGACTCAGAACAAGTTATATTAAATCAGTCAGAACACAAGTTTTTAAGACTTATTGTAAATCTCCCGATATTATCCACGGAAACACGGTGCTGCCTTACACTTGAGATCTGGCATTAAAGAATACTCCTTAATGTTGTTGTAAAAAAGGCATCTTTTCCGAAAATAACCCATTTTACCCTAGATGTATGATGATTTTTCACTTTCATGAAAAATGTTGACCAAGTTTCATCTCCGGACCATTACTACAATTAACTTAAAATCGTGTGTTATATGAAATAAATGTTTTTGCAAAATCTTATGAATGGATGAATCTTTTTTTTCGATAGTTTGTGTACTATTATGGAAAATACACTTCATATACAAAAGTGACTTTCCAAATTTCCCATTGTTCTTTTTTTTATATTTGTTGTGACACATGCAAATGAGCCTAACTTAAGCCCACTTTTTTTTCTAAGGATTCGACTTACTTTCACCGGTTGAACATTTTAAAATTTTATTTTATAGACCATAATTAAATTAAATTCCTATATTTTTAAATTCTCAGCGATAAATAAAACAGAAGAACACCAAAAACACCTATCAATTAGTCGCAGTATAACATATAATATTTGCAGATACAAGTTTGTTAAACAACAAATAAGGCTACGTTTAAAAAAGATAATACAGACACGAGGACACGTGAAATACATCTTGCTTAAAGTACACCACACGTAGTTGAAAAATAAACATTTTTCTAATTTTTGTTAGGTGCATCATTGCAGAAAGAAATTCTTCCAAGACGTAATACAATATTTTCATTTGCTCCCATACCGTCTGAAGTGCATACTCAATGATGTTTCTGCAATTTTCATCTTGTTTAATCCACAATAATCATTCTCATACTCAGGTACTGCCTAGATTTCCTCAATCTAAAATTACATACGAATAATACGATCACCTGAGATTGAAACTACGCACATCACGGTTGGTTGAAGTTTTTTCTTCTTTATCCCAAGGAAGGATTTTTCAACGGCTGCCTCTATTGGAATATATCAGAACGCCACCGTTCTTTGTTATCTGATGATGAGTGGCATGCAGTCCCTCATTTACTAGTTGATTATTGTATTTTAGAAAAAAAAAAAACCACTGCTACGTAACTTGAGATGAATTTTCCTGTTCTTCGTGGTCGTCAATTCCTTTGCAACTCGGCGAAGTATATACCTTTGGCAAGAGGGTTTTTTTCTTCTCTTGAAGAGGGTCGAATTCTGGGCGAATTAGATGCGAATCTTTTCTTAAAATCTCAAGTCTGGAGTACTTATTGAAAATACATGTCTATGTATTTATTTATACATCGGGTAAAGTACTTGAAAAAGATCAGATTTTATGGTGCTCATACCCATGCTGCTATAGCTAAACGTGGGAAACATTTTAAAAGTCCAATGTTTTCTTGTAGGTGGAATATTAAATTTTGTCCAATTTGTAAGAGGAACTGAAATTTGATTTTCTTGAATACATATTTAATTATTTACTGACTCGAAAACGGCTCTAACGATTTTGATAAAAAAATTGGGTGTGATATTATGAACATGGACTACATTTTTGTCAAAAAATTTTTTGGGGAAAAATGTTATTAACGGTAGGTACCTGTCATAAAACCGTTTTTTTTTATTTTTGACTTTCTCATTAACGGCTCTAAGGATTTTAACCAAAAATTTTCAGCAGGAGTCCCCTTAAGTTTAAAATAATATTGTATATAAAAATATTCGAAAAAATATTTGTTGGTTTTTTTTTAAAAAAAAAAATTTTTTTTAATCAATATCTATCTTCAAAACCTATGAACGATTATTTTTTGAAATTATTTCCTAAAATCAATGGCCCTTAGTAATAGACATTCATAGAATCGGTTTTAAAGTCACTTTTTGCTAGATGTAGAAAAGTGGCTTTTAAAATTTCGTAGTAACAAATCAAATTTACAAAAGTCTTATTTATACCAATAATTCTGACTCATTTTCATAATTTCGTTATTGTGAACTGATACACAAACAGATTTCTATTAACCAGATTCGTAAAGTTCTATTGTGATTCTATCATTTTAAATTTAACTTAGTTACAGGAAAGCCGCTTTTAAGTATTTATATACTTGAAATTTGTTTTATTTCTAAGAATGTTTGGTTAAAATCGAACTTAGGCTAGATTCGGATCTATTACTCAGGGCCAATATTATTTAATACCAACTTAAAATTCGCATGCCACATTTTTTTCTTGAAAATTTTTAGAGACATTTCTTATATAAAAAATTTATTTAATAATAAAACTATTTTTTTTAAATTTTATTTGCATAAATTCATACTTTTCCGGAAACCAGACGGCAATTTTATGCATTTGAACATTATTATCTCATTAAATCCATGTTTTATATTTATAAAATGTATCTTAAATTCCAAAGT
This sequence comes from Chrysotoxum bicinctum, assembly GCA_911387755.1. Classification (NCBI taxonomy): domain Eukaryota; kingdom Metazoa; phylum Arthropoda; class Insecta; order Diptera; family Syrphidae; genus Chrysotoxum; species Chrysotoxum bicinctum. The sequence continues at coordinate 135,772 of OU426988.1, read as the reverse complement.
ACTTTTACATAAGAGCAAGTTCGTGCATTTTATTTAAATTAAAATTAAAAAAAAGGACATGCTTCTTCGGCTCAATGAATGTATTAAACTGCGAATGATTAGCGAAATATTTCATTAGTCAAAGGAAACACTAATAACGTTAAAATAAATGAATAAATATAATCAACATGCTTAAATGCGTTCGTTGATTAATGGTTAATTCATTGAGTCAACAAATATATACATTTTTATTAATGTACGATTTTGTTCGATGGTATAGTTGAAACAATGAAGAGAAATAATGAAACCTTTATCAAACAGTGTATGTATAAAATAAATAGTTTTACTGGACCAACGAATTTGTCATTATGTCAACGAAAACTGCGTTAATACAAAGAATTTTCCTATTAATCTGGGTGGAACTATTTCATTTATAAGGAAATTTAAACTAAAAACGATTCAAATTTATGGAAATTAAAAATTTTTCATTTTCTTGTCTGAAAACCACCTTAGGCACCTACACACAAAAATCCCCAGAGAAGAGAATAGATTGTGTTTCGATATAAGATATATACGTATACATACATTTAAGAAACTGATTCACTTTAACAAAAGTTTTACAAAGGGTAGAAGTTAACGATAAACTCCATGAAACACCTCATAGTATAAGGATAAGTAACTGACCGTTGGTTCGCCATCAGAGGAGAAAACATTATACTTATAAGGATAAAGTTTTGCATGTGCTAAAGGAGGTATCGCGTTTTGCGTCTGTATACAATAGACAAATCATTTGAAAGTTATCTGACCATCTAAATAGTTCCAAAAGTTAATATTCATATATTTTTATGATTTTGAATTTAAGGATTTGAATTGGAGTGAAACGATTTGTGTTAAAAAAATATGCTTTTTTTAAATAATCCAGCAAGTATTGGAATACTTAGTTAGTTTTTAGAGATTGTAGATGTTCTTTGAATTAAAAAATTCAAGATTTGGCAAAAAGTATAGTGTCTAAAAAGTCAATTGCTAAATCGTATCCGATTGCTATGAATTTATAAATGTGTAATAAACATTAAAAAAAAACGTTAATGTTTTCTTGTAGAGGGCTCCATAATGAACAAACTTTGCATATAATTCTGTTTTGGATGCATTACATTTAGTCATTTCTATCAATCGTTTAAAAAAAGAAAACTGTCGTTATATTTTTTATAGAGAATCGCATGGTCTACATGATTTGTATAAAGTGCTTTTTGATAATATTTACTGTTCGATATTTTCGACTCCTGATCTTCTGAAATTAGATGATTGTGTGTTGAACAATATTCTCTTGGATTTCTTTGCAGACTGAATATAGTTTCAAATTTCGCAAATATAGTTTTCGCCGAAAATTTTAATTTAGTTTATTAGTTCAAGGCAACTTGTACTAACTAAGCAAAATTTAGTTTTCCGCAAATGTTTTGAATTCGAAATCATGAGACCTATAGCTCATGTTATCGCAATAATCTTATCTCATTATCTTATTGTAACAATTTTGATTAAACTTTATACATTCCTAATGCGTTTTTACTTTTTGAGCGAAAAATGGACAAACACCAGTTTGTTTGCAACTTTACACAAAGCCATTTCTAAATGATACAAACAATATCGCATTCCAAATTTATAAACAAAAATATATTTTTTAGTCCTTTTTAATTTTGTTTTTAACTTTCCTGTAACAATGCTATAGAACTAATAAAGTAACAATTATGCATTTTCAGAAAAATGTTACGAAGAACGTTAGTTTAGTGTTTTCAAAACCTAAGTGATTAGGATAGGTCTATGCCACAGATAAAAATCCAATTTTGTAGATCAAAGTTGTATTTAAAGTTGAAATCTAATATGGTTTGGATTATATTAATTAAACTACTTGTACCTATGCAATGGTTAATATCGAAAGCTGGTCTTAACAACTATTTGGCTTAAATACATACTTGTAGCTCCATAAATAAAAAGTTATTGATTAAACATATTTTAAAGAAATTAAATAAAAAGTTGATCAAACAAACAAAAATCTACTACAATCCTCAAGAACTTATATTCACCGAAAAGTATTGAATTTACTTGCAGCCGTTTGTGTTCTCTTATCTCTAAGCACATAATAGGTATCATACGGTATTATGAACTTAATTATTCGTTACTTCGATGAATTAGTTACAAATAAGTTTATTAATTTATATAAAGTTGTAGGTATTAACTTAAACTAAATTTGCGTTTCATTCGCGATTTTATAATAGGGGTGTTAATATTTTGGCTAGAATTTTAATACCCGTTCATGAAATAGGTATGTATGTATGTCCATGATTGAATTTACTAACCAAAATACTGTAGATATTCGGCATCTTTTAAGTGTAGTTCTTATGCAATTTAATGTTAATAATTTCTATACATCACATAGATATGTTATAATGGGCAATAGGCAATTTAAGTTTAAATCAGTATAAAGTGAGCTAGAGTTTATTATTTTCATGGCCTATATCAACCTAATACAATTTAAAAGAAATAGTTAGCTCATGTAATTCCGCAAGTTTAACTATCTACCTTGATGGCACTCAAACTAATAGCTGATGTACATCGAAAAAACTTATAGGTTATGTATATACCTACCCATCTACAGCTAAAGCATCTTTGTACGACGACGCACACTTCTTACATAAATAATGTTGAGAGCGGATTCGTATCCAAGACACTGGTCTTCTCCTCCACTTGCTTCATCAGGCAAAGTATGAATTGATTTTGTCCACTCCACTTCGCATTTTGCAAGATACTGTTGCTGCCGCCCGCCATGGTCCTGGGGAGGAAACGAGAAAGAGAAACCCCAGCTGAATAGGTTGTATATATATATATATATATATATGTGTATCCGTACACCCTCTCATAAGTTAGAACTTTGCGGAGCATACCGACAAAATGTTGCCCTGTGTGTGGATGTGGATCCTTGAAACAGAGTCACATTTACGTACATGGACGTGCATATGGAGGTTGGGATAGAACTATATCCACAGGCATGTACTCATTTATTATTTTATCCCTTTGCATTGGTTGTTTTTGTCTACTTACTCCATGCTGAAAGGATGTTTATTTCGGGCAGTCTCCATGATACCACTATATATACTTGCGCGTGTAGGTAGATAGTCAACAGCAGTCAGCTCAGCAGTAATGGGAAACAGTATGGCTGCTGCTCGTGGTCAATGTGAAAAAATGGAGAAGTGGAAATTAAGTGGGTGGCGGTAGGAGGCTGTATAATGTGCTTTACATTTTCTGCTTCTAATTTTTGAATACGTTACACATATCTACTATAATATACCTACCTACAAAGGGGGTGAGAGAATGCGACGGCAGAAATGTTCTTGAATTTATTTAAATAAATTTAAATACCGCAGCCACGAATTTTTTCCTTAATTCTGCCTTATGGTAGCCTGCATAGCATAGGTAGAAATATTTTAATGGACTAACTTCTTGAACGAAGACAGAATACTTATCACAGGATGTAACCACAAGCATCCTGTAATAAAGCTGCGTTACACTCAACAATTGCCTTCCTTAAGTATAAAATATCGATTTAAAAAATCTATTGGACTTAAGAGTACTGCCTGCAATGTATGGAAGACCGCTTAAAAAATAAATTTCAAGAGATGGTTGATGCCTATACCTTTTTGTATATTTCATAATGTGCACAACACACAATAATAGTATGTACAATGTATTTCCCTTCACCACTGGATTTAGGAACATATCTACTTACAGGGTGATTCGAACTAAATTCGATGCAATTTGATATTTTAACGCATTAAGTTTTAATCGAGACAAAATTAAATGTGTGACTGGATGCACCAACTTGCTTTTATACACTTTAAGTGGCATAGAATGTTAAAGAGTTAGTATATTAAACACAATTAGAGATAATCTAAATAAGCATGAAATTTTCGCTTCTAAATGTCTTAAAAAATCTCCTTCAATATCTAGTTTTGAACTTAAATTCAAAAAGGAATCTCATATTTTAATAACATGAATGTGATATTCAGATGTGCACCGGTATCTCCTTTTAAATCCTCTTTAACTTTCCCAAACGCCCGCACTGAGCTCAAAAATTTTGAGGTTTTTAATGTATATACCTACGCAAAATTAATGAATTTATGCAAAAACTCACTAGACATACCGACATGGGGAAGAATTGCGAGATCCAGATCTAGGTCGTAATGTGAAGCTTGATTTAAATCTTGAGTCCAATTTTTAACGAAGATATTGAAATGATAAATACATTGAAAATATTATTATTTGTTATGAAACTACCTACATGAATTCATTTATTTATTTAAGTATTCTACTGTTAGACTCCATTGAAAGATGGCTACGATTTAAAAAAAAAAATTAAATAAAAAATAATGCTAGAGGGAGAGCCCTTTTTAAAATTGGCATATATGAATGCGTGTCATTCTGCGCTTACGCATACGCGTGCCCAACAGTTTTCGAAAACTACACACTACACTGTCAATGACACAGAGTTATTCTATACGGACTTTGTACAATTATTACTAATAAGACTATAAATTTCATTAGTTTGCACGTCTATCAGGGCTTATGTTTTTTGTATTTCATTAGTTTCTATGCTTATTATGTTTTTTGGTATATAATGTCGTTTGCTTTTTAATGATTATCTATGTATTCATTGTAATTAGGTTGTATTATTTTTTAAATTGCAATATGTGTACGCTTTGGCGTAGTGTTTAGTGCGTCGAACGGAGATGTCAGAACTACTGGCTACTTGCGAGAAAGAGACATATCCTCCAAGAATATTTCTTGTCATAAGGATTAAGTACTTCTCATCTTAGTCTTTGGAACTCGGCTCCGTCCTTTTCTGTCGACAGCAAACATACAGGTTATGGCTTACCAAAAGATTTCGTGTCATCATATTTAATTTTTATTTCACTTTTCCGAAGCACCCTGTATGTATAAAAGGTACATAAATGGATTTGATGAATTTGTATTGCGTGTCAATGGAGAATTAACGGTTACTCGCATTCTCTTATAATTCATTCCATCATTGAAAATTAATCGCCCTAGTGTTATACAACCAAACCACTCCGATGCTATGAGCAACGGAATTAAACATACCTTTTAAAATTAAATTCAACGGCGCAAAATTATAAACATAAAGAAATAAACCGATTCTACTCAAGGCAGTTCTTTAGTTGCGAGACTTTGTCTAACTTTAACGACTCTTAACTAATATGGGTTTCTAAACGTTACGTAAACAAATTTACCTTGAAGAACCCCTTATTTTACCGATAAAAACTCAAACACAACTACGTAACAAAAAAATATAAATGAACACAAACAACTTCAAAACAAATAATTTTCGCATGAAAATGTACATTTTGTAATAATTTATATATTTGTAGATTTTAAGATTGTTTAAATTTTATTTACATTATTCTATGTATATATGTACATACATACATTCTCAAAATAAAAATTCAGCTTTGCTGTTCCGTGTTAATAATAATTTGTCTGCCTATACTTGATACATAAGTACATAGATTTTTTCTACGCTTTCGAAGTATTGTTTCGCGTTTTTAGTAATCAGTATTTTTACAGAGAACAAAATCTTAAAAAAAAAAACACTTTTGGCTTAATTTGTTTTGGTAAGAAAACCTGTATAAATTATAATTTATAAAGATAAGAAGCTATTTGCTGATGTTAGTCGGACAAGCGCTTTAGGCTAGGCGCGCACATTCAATTTTTAGTTTCGCAACTGTTTGGTTGCTAAAATGAAACATATGGGGTTATATGACAAGCCGCGCACATAGAGAAACTCCATTCGAGCAACTGAAAAGTTTGTGTTTTGACAATTAATGTTATTCGTATTTTTTTTGTGTAAATAAAGTACCCCTGAAGAAGGCAGCAACCCCTGCCGAAACGTTGGGAAAGCTAATGTAACTTGATTGTTTCATTGTGAAAATTACAGCGACCAAAAAAGCCGAAGGAAAACTACATTTCCACTTTGCAGTACTAAATCCATCCACAAATTGGTCAAAAAATCAACCTTATTTTATTAAAAATGTTCTTTTCTTGCATAAAATAACAATAATAATCCACAAAATAAATAGTAACAATAAATAGTTGAAATTTTGTGGAAAGCAAATAAATTTAATAGGATAATTAATAAAAAATACAAATTAAATAAATTCAAAATCATACTCTTCAGGGCAAAACTGTTTTATTCTTTGAAATTTATAATAATGAAAAAAATAATAAACTCGCTTCTTATTAACACATTAACTTATCTTATTATCTATCACATTATCTTATTAATTATCACATTAACAATTAATGAAAATATGATTAAAATAAACCAAAAGAAATCGTTTTTTTTCTTTTTACTTTTTTTTTTCTAAAAGAACATATTAAAAAACAATTACGAAAATGGCCACGGAGATTACAGGCCACGGAGATTACAAAATTGACTATTTCTTAATTTTAATATAGTCAATGTAATTCAATATCAACCAAATTATATTAGGTTTAAGTATGATTAAATACCTTTCTTTTGGCGCTGGTTAGACTAAAAAATATTAATATGGTACAAAGATAACAAGGCCACGGAGATTACACTGAATTTTTACTCGTATGAAAAAATTATTTTGTATGTAAATTTTAAAGGAATCAACTGCAATAATTAAATTATAATAAAACATAAAATTGAAGTTTTTTGACGTATTATAAGATGATGCATCGTAAAAAATTATTAAAAATTGTTTAGCTGTGTGAAAAAGCGAAAATGTTTAATTATGTTTTTTTTTTTTTCAAAATCTTGTCACACTCATTCAACTATAAGTATTGGGACAACAAAAAAAAATTTTTTTTTGTTTGCATATCATAAAATTGAAGTGGGGACATTTAAATAAATAGTTGATCTGTTTGCTATAAGCGCGAGCGAGAAAAGTGTGGGCGCGAGTGAAAAGTTGCTAGTGCGCGGTGCTCTACCAATAAACTGTTTGATTTCGATCACAGTTGCAAGTGCGCGCCTAGCCTTAAGGTAAATAATAATTTTAAGAGTCGACTCCCATAAAAACTTAAAACGGTTTAAAGTTTTGCGCCAATGTCTATAAATTACTTATTTATTATCGGGAGAACTAAAATGTATAGCATTTTTACTTAATTTTCGTGCTGAAAGGTATTCTTTTATTATTATGGAGCTGCTGGTGTTATTCTTTGAAAATACGAAAATCCTTACCTTAATCTTTGCGTACTAATTATATTTTATTTGTATAATTGTTTTATGGCCTAATTTCATCGGATTTTTTGTCATAAACAATCATCTAAGTAAACTTCAATCTGGCTGTTTCTGATATTTTATGATGCCTCGCATTGACGGTGCAGTGTTATTAGTTAAGTACCTGTATAGCGTGCTTCCAAGAAAATATCATAAAAATAGGATTTCCGAGTTAGTACTGGTTCGAAGGAAAATTATTTCTTCCTTATACCTCAATACACATATGTATCTATATAAAAACAGTGTGAAGTTATTCACTGACATTTTTCAACAAATGATAAAATATTGGTTCACGCGAGGACCGCCCTTGTGCGTTTTAATGTCGTTTTTCAAATTTTGATTTCACACGCGATCATATGTTTATGCTACTTAACATCAAATAAAAATACGACAGATAGAGGGATAAAGATTAAAAGTCGAAACCGGGGAAATGTTCGTTTATGTGCATCTATAACCTTACCGTTGTGCGAAATATGATCCCTTTTATGTTTCACATTAACTTGTACCGCTTTTATAGAAATAATGAAAACTATCCAAGATTTATGAGCACGAACAGTTTCTAGAGATTTTCAGGAGAGGTGTGATAATTTATGATTTTTGAATTAACGATGTTCCTTGAATTGCGTGTGTATGTGATACTTAAGTTGAAAAAAAGTTGCATATTGATGGACTGAAATAGTCAATATTTTACTCATATTATGAGCTGAATTCTATTTGGGCATTTACCTCAGAGCATTAACTTTTCCAACATAACGTGGAAAATAAAATGCATGACTAAGTCGAGATAGATAGACATTTTATTTCTAAGAACCAACTTCAATAGTTAAGATTAAAAGAGAAGTATGTGTTTGTTATTTTTATGAAAAATAGAGTAATTGTTACTCTCTAGCAAAATTGAGATAAGATGAATAATAATTAGAAATGTGTGGGTGACTTTTAAAAATACATTAAAAGAAATTATATATTAAGTTAAAATGAAAAATAAGAACCAAACATTTCAACAAAACATAAAGTACATCCATGCAGCAGGAATTCAATATACATAATATGTACTCTCATTTGCAAGAGCAAGGAGCCAACATTTAACTTGTTTTAGAAATGACAAATAATACGTTTGCATGATAGAGTGTTTAATAAACATCCGACAAGAAGTAACACTATACAAATTACGCACGAAAAGCTATTTGATCGAAAAAATGATACTGTGCTCAAAAATTTATACCTATTCCTACTAAGCAGTTCTAAAATATTAAAATTTCAGACTCGAAGAATCTTAAAATCCCGATTAATTGGAAAACTATGATAAAGGCGAGGTTTACCACTTATTTTCTTCAGAACACTTTTGCATAACCTAGAGAGGCTCTATTAAGATACAATATGTACCTTCCCAACAAGAAATTCCAAAATGCAATTTCAAAAACCAAATATAATATAATTTCAGAAGTATGTATTTGAGAAGAACAAACTTTAAGCATAAAATGCACATTTCTAAGAGTGCTCCGGAAATTCTGCCTAAGATTTTTTTAATGATTGTAAAAACACGTTCTGGAATCAATGGTTAATCTCATTATGAATTCATAAACATTTTCAATCTTAAAACATCTATCATTGCACCTTAAAGTATCAGAAAAAGTGGAAGAGTGACCCAGGGAATTGCAGATACAGAGATCAAAATCTTTTGCCCTAACAAACTAAGGAACATTACCTTAGTTTTCGAACTTAACAGATTATGCTCAGCAAACCAGATAAACCATGAAATATTCAGCCCAATCATAAGTTTCATAGAAAACGGAAACTTATTACGAATCACGGAAAAAAACTATAATAGAATCTATGGTAGTCGAAAATCTCATACAAATTATACTTACGAACGGATTTGAAGATAACTTTTTGCAAAATTCGTAAAAGTCTCCGATTACGATGTTATTTGTGATGGGGCTGAATTATAGTTTATAGTTCACCTTGATATATCAGCAAATAATGCGACTGCATTCTTTTTTCTATCAAGACTAACAAATACCAGAATTATAACAAGGCAATTTCAGTTGATTTATTACTTTCAAAACCAAATTGCACATCACTGAAGAATCTCATTCTAGTTAACACCATTCTATTTTTTAATACTTTCTCAAAGATCTTATATACTTATTGATTATAAGAGTGAGATTACCATAAAATTACTGAATCACTAGTTGCACCTTTCTTAAAAAGGGTAAGAAAACTCCTAACAAAATACTGTTGTAAAAGATGTGTGCTTAAATGTCAATAATATAATAAACAAAAATTAGAAATACCATCCACACCACAAGAATTTTAATTTTTAAAGTACCTATTGATTTAACAAGTTTTAAAAAAATAATCTCGTACTTACTTACCTAAAAAAATGATTTGTTCTCTTATTTTTTGATTTAACGACAAATATTTACAAAGGAATATTTGAAAAAGGCATTTTGAAGAAACACAAATTTAAAGTTTAAAATTTTCGAAAAATCATATTTAATATTTGTTTTGAGATCATTTAATAACTTGATTTAAATATCTCAGGTAATCTTAGGTCCAAAAGAAGATAAACTATTCACTAATGGTCCTCCAATATTTATAATTGTACTCCAGGTATAAAGTGAAAAGGTTTCAGCAGCAAGCATTTCGATCTCCATAGATACCTGTTTTGCAGACGGTCTCTTACAACATGTCGTAAATTCTAAAATACTTAAGAAATGAAAATAAACTTTTACCAGCGTATTTTGTTATAATTACTTTTAAGATTAAAGAATCGAAATATCATTTCCTTAATGCTAAGCCTCAAGTTTAAAGAAACTTCTTCCACGGTTTAGACTAGTAGATCCACACACAGATCGAGTTACACACAATAAATGAAAATTGTACTTTTTTGCGATTTCTACCATCGTGGCTTAAAGTACCTAATTAAATCCGTTTGTATCATAGCATCCATGACCCATTGATGTCAAATTAGCAAAGCACTCGAAAAGAGCTTTAAATTTCTTGTATTCAATTGTTTATAGCTTTATAATTTCCCGTTAATAAGTTATAGATATTAGTTTTTAATCTTTGCTTTGCAGTATGATCACTATTGCGAATCTCACGAGCTGCTTCCTTTTTTGGTTAGTTGGACTACCAAAAAGTCAATCTCCCTTATTTTGTCGGACACATTTTGACGGAATCCGGATTGCATAATTATATATTACGAAAAAACTCATTTTGTATAACTCAAATAGTTGTATAGGTATTATTAAAATCATCGCTCAAATAAGTTTTAATTTAACAAAATATAAAATATTGAGTATGAATTTTAAATATAACTAGCAGGCGTTGTTTGATTTAGAATGCGCGAATGAAATTTCACTATGATTAATAAACTACTACTAGAAAAGGATAAATAAAAACACAAACTTCCACAGTGCATAGGTAAGTATACGTCGAATCCAAAAAAGAATTATGTTCATATTTAACTTCGCATACATTTTAAAATTAAAACATTTACTCTGATCCCGATCGACTTCACATTCAGTCCGTTCTTAATCCTTTTTGAATCCGTACAGTATGAGTGTAAAATGTATGATAACTCGACCACAGGGCCACCTATAATTTAACTGACAGTTCAGTGTAATTGCTTTTCGACCCTGAAAATATCTAAAGACGATTTGAGAAATAATTTAAATATCGCCGCTGTGTCTAAGTTAAGTCTTCTTCTTGGCTGACTTATTTCAGTAGTATATAATATAGACTTTGTTTTATAAAAAAACCTTCATATATAGTCCTGGTTCCGCTGTCTTAAAATCCAGCAGTTACATAAAAAGATCCATAACTTTTGTTGGGCTGCACGTGTCGTCTTGAGTCTTTTTAAGCCCATGATTTAAAATACCTTAGAAACTTGTGTTCAATTTGCAGAACTTTCCTATTTTCAATGTTACCGTTCAAAAAGTTGAAATCTCTATGTTTCAATTATTAATTGTTTTATAATAATTAATTATTAAGGCACTAGGGATTTTTTTCGGTTTTAAGGAAAATTATAAAATTTTTCATTGATTTTGTTAGTACTGTCAACATGTTTCACACTTTCTCGTTATTTTCACTTAATTAGGTATAATTTATAATTCACTTAAAAAACCGCTCAGAAAATTATTCATCCGTTAAATTGTTTAAGTCTATTGATCTGAAAACGATAAAAATGGCAACACATTTTATTATTATAAATTTTAATAATGATTAAATATGTACATGTACATATACATACATAAGCTCGTCAGGACAAAGTAAGTATCTGCATTCAAAAGTTACCAGTTAGTGGCATTAAATGCGAAATGATATTCACGCAATAATGTTGAAAATTCATCAAAAAAATCATAATAACCGAAGAGAACATAAATCTTAAATATGTATGTATGTATGCATATTTAAATTTACTTGATAAAAATACATATAAACTCTTTAAATATAGAATCTAGGAACAAAAAAAGTACGTAATTCAAATATCAAAACCTTCAACTTATTGGTCAATTACTTCTTGGTTACATTTCTAAAACCTATAAGGCCCACCCCAAAGAACTGATGCTTAACAAACCTAATGCTTGGTAAATTCTTTATACCCCAAGGACCTTACGCAGAATCTTTAGAAAAAATTAATTGACTGGACGGACGAGTAAATATTTACTTACGTATGCGAAATAATATTCTAAGAGGAAAAATGGTTTAAATCGTGCGGCGAAACACGTTTATGCCTACAAGTACTACTAGAAGGTATGGTATACATATACACACACTGGGATCCCCCTTTGCAAACATACATTTTGATTCGTGTGCTATTGCCTGCGTCATAAGATTTTTCTTGATAATATTTAATGAATAATGAAATCAGAGCGTGAGATGTCAGGAAAAGGTTTCACAATTTGTCGATTCTTCGATCCCCAGGCGAAATCAAATGAAGGGATACAGAACCTCTCCACAGAATTGTTGGTGTTGGTGGTAAATTATATTTGCACATGGTTGCAATAAAAAATTCACAACATGTTCCATTGTGCGCGGTTATTGGCAAACTTTCAAAATCCAGCAGAGGGCAAAATTAATAAAAAATGCATTAGCCGTACTACCGTCGTCGTCGTTCATACACTTTCAAAAGCAACGCTTAAATAGCTCCAGGCTGGTTGAAGCTTCTATAAATCCGTCGTCTTATAATTTTAAATTTTTGTGCGCTGAGAGGACACATTTTCACAAATGCATGAGTGCAATCCATGTGATGTGGATTGATTCGTTTATAAGTTGTATATTCCTACTCCGGAAAAGTTTGATGGCCGAGTATTAAGGAATTTATTGGCAGCCTTAAAAAAGAGAAACATAAAATCTGTCAGTGTAAACTCGTCCCTAAATAAATGTTTTCAAAATCAAGAATATACAGTGGCTGTTTTGCATAACTTGCATTAAATCACAAGAAAGAATAGCTTGGATCGAAAATACAAAAGTACTCCTACTTTTGTGTACAACTTTCAAAAAAAAAATATTTTAAATAGAAAAAAACCTAGAAAAACAACGGAAACAAATACATTTTCGTGCTATATCTTTTTTAAGACCGCGAAATGTATTCTTTAATATGTTATTAGTTCAAGTTCGAATAAAAAGTATTTAGAAAGTTAGTTTTGAAACTCGAAATTTTGAAAAAAAAAAAAAAACTGAACTGTTTTTAAAGTTTAACGTTATTAAGTAATAGTTTTTTTTTTATTAAAATTCATTGCCCTTATAAATTTTCTGTTTCATTCTTAAAACTCTGTTAAATTTCAAAATTCGATGACTCGAATGCTTCAAATGGTATCTTATCTTTTCCAGAATTCGAAGAAAATGGCTTTTGCCAAATCTCTTCCTTTTAAATTTTTGGGGCATTTTTTATCGCGGCATCGTTTGACCTATGTATGACAAAGTTATTTTCTCTTGTATCCCCAAACAAATTTTTTTTTTATTTTGAGATTGAAAACTATTAAAAGTTGATTAAAATTGTTTATTTATTTAATTTAAATCTATTGAATTCTTATCATGATAAATTTTTTTAAATTATTTTTTCTTTTAATAAACTTACAGTTTTTATAAAATATAAAGATAGAGTGTAACATTTAAATTTAAATAACAATAAAGATAATGCCAGATTTAAAGGAGTTTCTACTAATATAGGTATATATAAATTTGAATGTAACAAGTTGTGCGTAAGATATCATTGGAATTTATTTATTTAGGAGGCCAATTTATCACATCATTTATAACATCATTTAAATGTCCACCGCGGCGTCTTTCAAAGGCGCGAGTCATGTGTCATATAAAAAAAACACTTAAATTGTATGCTTTTTTAATGAAATTATGTTTTTAATCGTTTTGTTGATTAGTTGTTGTGGTTTTTTCAATAAAAGAAGGTTCTCTTTCGGCGGTAAAAGGTGTTTTTAAAGTGTTTTAAATAACCTCGAACAAAGTTCGAAAAATAATTGTAAAAAACATTTCGCTGTTTTTGACTGATAACGTGTCGTTTTGATATGTCACTGACAACTGCATAGAACATTTTTTACCCCCAACGCTGGAAAAGAAGTTTTACTTCAAAAAACGGACTAGTGCGATTTTAAACTAATATCCCCGATATCTTGGGAGGCTAGGAGGGCCTAGACAAAATACTTACAGTTTCTCGAGGTCTCTGACGTATCGCCGATTTGATTAAAGTGAATTAGGTAGATGGCATCTTATTTTTTGAAAATAAAACTGATAATTTAAATTGTTTTTTTTTTTTGTAAAAAGGCCAGGAAAAAAAAGGCGACGTGTACCCACTATTATTTCATTCCAGATAGTTTTAAACATGTTTGACGCAAAGTATAAAAAACATCTTGTTTTATAAATGTGGTGGGATGTTGAAACATCAACCAACAAAACTCTGTCTAGCCATTGATTTAGTACGTAAGGAATATTTAAAGTTACCACTTATCTCGCACCCTACATCCGCAATTGCATTTTGGAAATGTTGTCTTATCGCAAGTCTATTCATGTAAAAATAGTGGAATATACTGAGCACAAATCATTTGTCAGTAGTCAAATTAACATGCCACTGTAAATAGTGTTGCCGGTTTCAATCTAACCTCAATTATAATACCATTTTCGTGTAGACGATTTTTGATTATAGGTTCGTATTTTGTACAACAGATAGTAAAATGATTTGCAGGCAATAACTTCAATCATTCATATTGGAAAATACAGAGGGTTTGACGTATTTTTAATGCTTTGACCCATTTAGATAGGGCGTAACTGTCAAGCTTTAGAACTAAAATATTTAGTTAAGGCTTCTATTATAGCGTTTTTCTACCTCATCGTAGATCCTAAATTAAACTATATTTAGTATTACAACTAAACAGTAGTTTTTTTGTTTGGTAACCATACCAACTCACATATCACATTGGTATACATATATAATATTAATAACAAAATAAAGTTCATAAGACTATTGGTACTGGAGTAATTTTGTTCTCAAATACATTTAAATGCGATTTTCATAAAAAATTGAAAAAAGCCTAAGTTTAAAAAACAAACAATGTACCCCTTCATCTGGTTAGAACATCAAAGCACTGCATTCACAAAATTGCTGGCATAGGTACTCGTATAGTGAAACGAACATTTACTCCCACACGTCAAGTTTAGTATAGGTACCTACACAAAAGGCAGCAACAGGACAAGTTGTATCCAAAAAATAACGATGTTTACTACCTTGATGTATCTAAACGAAAGCTTGCTTCATTAAAGTCTGTATGATCTTTTTCCCTTCGTTAATGCAGAGATGTATTTGCTTGACATTTAATTTTTAGATTTTAATTGGATACTAACAGCATGATGGTTGCTCCCCAAATTAAATTTGTTTTTTTTATTCACACAGAAAAATCAATACCAGATACAGTTATTGCGTAGTTGTACAATGTTTGTGTTGCATTTTGAATGTCCTGTCTAAATAAATTGATATAGAATAGTCAATTTCCAAAAAAAAATTACAAATATAAAGCAATGCTTAAAATGGTCAAGGGTTGCATATACATATATCCAAGCCATTAAGGCGAAATAGAGTGATGATAAGTTCCTCTGATAATCTTCTGGCAAAAAAAATACAAGGATGACACATTTGAGCCATGAATGTCAAGTAACAAAGCAACACTAACCCATTAACGCGATATTGAAAGACTAATTCTGTGGTGTTTGGTAAAAACATGATAAGTTCATAAAATAATTTGCGTTTTTACGTTCACTTCATATTCTTTGAAAACTAATGTTCCAAATTTTAAGTAAATCGGTTTAGCCGCACAGGTTCGAGCTCGATGTAGAGTTAATGCTAGGATAGGATGCAAATTATTTCATGAAGTTATCATGTTTGTACCAAACACCAGATTTCAATTTAGACTTATAATTTTATTCGTTGTTACAATTTCAAAATCGTCGTCCAATTTTGTATATGTTTATTATCTGCTTCTCCACCTTTATATCAAGTTAGCAAAGAAGCAAATTAATTAAGGACTAAATCTTACTGCAAATTATGAAGGAATAAAATATTAACTATGAGACGTATGAGTGCTTGGCTAAGTTGAAGTCAATTTGGCAAAGCAGCAACAAAAACCAGAAACAATTAAAATACAAATTTGAAATTATCACAACTAGTTACAACTTTATAAAATATTTTTTTTTCTTGAAAACTGTTCCTCAGATTTAAAAAAAAAATCACAAAATTTACTTTAGTAAAAGATATTGTGTACCCCTTAGAACAATTTATTTGTTTTTAATTTTCTCAAAAACGGTACAAACGATTTTCATAATTTCTTTTATGCTTAAGCTCCCGAAAAGTTTGGATAATATTGTGTTGTGTATTCAAATTTTAAAAACATAGGCGCAAAATTTTAAACAGCCTATTATTAAGGTATTAGTAGCTTACTAACTCATTCTTAATTTTAAACATTTTCAGTATTTCTTAGTTAGTTAATAGTTAATAGTTAATAAGTTATTTTATTTATTCATTCATTTAAATTGGTAGATGTGTACATTTTCATAATTATTTTAAAGAACAAATTAACACAATCAAATCAAAAATTATAAGTAATAGACCTCATAAAATGTTCTTCAAAACCAAGATTATATTATACAATATTATACTACTACCTGTAAAAATGAATAAAATGGATACACTCTATAGCGAAGCAAAAAGCTGACGCTAGTATTGAATGTACCAGATAACAAAAATTAAACCAAAGAAAATTAATAATTCATTAGTGTGTGTGAGGTTTATGCCAAATATACATATGTATTATATACTTATATACTTTCTATTTGATAGGTGTTGAAATTAAAAAGCCAAGATTTTGTTTTAAAGAGAAAGTCTTGTAATTTTCTTAAACGTCGGATGGAATCAGGTAACTTGTTAAAAATTGTAGGAGCCACTACTGTAAAGAACTTTTTGAAATTAATTTTTTTATAAGAAGGGACATTGACGTAATTATTATAATTAATACGTAAATTATGCAAATCATTCCTTCTTATGGAAAGATGTCCGCTCCTTATAAAAAATATCTTCAGAACTTTATAGTAGTAGAGATGCCTTAACGGAAGGATTTTCAGACCCTGAAACAGAACAAGACTAGCATGCAAACGGTTTTTATTACAAATAATACGCACAATATTCTTTTGCAGAATTACGAGTGGCTTTACTTTATTATAATATATACCACCCCAACAGGTTAAGCCATATTGAATTTTGGAATGAACAATGCCATAATAAACCATAACCAACACTTGTTTAGAACAGTATGAGCTTAAGTTATAAAAATGCCTAGAACAACATAATAAATACTTTTTTAATGAGTCGGTATGGTCCGCCCAATTTAGTTTGCTATCCAAAATAACTCCCAGATATTTAAAAGAATTAACAAAGTCAATTCGAAAACAAAATTTGGAGCAGGGCACATTTGGAAAAAATGAAAAATCACTATTTCCGGAAACACACGTATTAACTCTCAAACCCAATTTACCACACTCAGAAGAATGAAAGATAATATCGCAATCCAACGGTGAGGAACCTGAAATTTTAAAGTACATTGCCTTAGTCTTACTACTCAAAACCATCTTATGAGCCGAGCACCAGCGCCTAAGAATATCCATATCTGAGTTGATGTCAGCAACAAGATCAAGGGGCGATTTAGAACCATAGGAAAAGGCAATGTCATCAGCAAATGCTATGGGTTTACCAAAAAACTTTTTCTCAAAGATGGAGTTTATATAAATAAGAAAAAGCAATGGGCCCAAGACTGAACCTTGTGGGACGCCAATAGTTAAGTTGCAGAGATTACTATAACAAGCATTTATTTTAACCATTTGCTTTCGGTTTGTTAAGTACGAAGCCAACCAATTATAAACAAAGCTACGCATTCCCGCTTTATAAAGCTTATCTAAAAGAATATTATGGTCAACTAAATCAAATGCTTTAGTTAGATCAATAAAAACCCCAGCAGTGAAAAGATTGTTATTAATTGAACTATATATTTCAGTACAAAACTTCAAAAGAGCATCTTCCGTAGATCTACCAGATCGAAAACCAAATTGGCAGTTACTAAAGTAGTTGTTACTGTTTAAGAAATTTAAAATTCTTTTTTTCATACATTTTTCAAATATTTTAGAACAGACAGGTAACAGAGAAATTGGCCTATAATTGTTAAGATCTGAAGAATTACATTTTTTATGAAGAGGGATAACTTCAGCAACCTTTAGAGCACAAGGAAAAATTCCATTATAGACACTAATGTTAAAAACATGAGCAAGAACATCAACGATATTGAAAGCAATATTTTTAAAAACAACATTAAAACAAACTGCTACAATTTTTTACAATTTTTGATCTTGCATTAAAATAATATTAGCTTGAGTTGTTTTAGTCGTTTAAAAAATTAATTTTATGGTTATGAGCATTTTTCTCTAGTAACATCAATTCTTAATTTTTATTTTTTAAATAAGAGCAGGTTCGTTCGATCCAGTTGTGCATTTTCTTCTCATATGTTTCGTTGCATATTTTCTGCCTAAATTAATTTGATTTACTATATTGTTAAGCTGAGAAATTAAAAAAAATTGTGTTGAATGTTAAGATTTTTCCTTTACCAATGGCTATTTTACATCTAAATGTATTAAAAGAAATATTAAACGAAATTCGGAAACAAGTATTACTTTGAACACATTTTTTTTGCGAACTATAAGAATTTAACCTGAGAGTTTGATGAAACTTCAAATTACGATAATAGGGCAAAAGATAAAATTGGCTGGTTTTACCCTCCGACAAATATATTATTTAAATAAATTATTTTTAAATATCATAATTAAAGAAAGCAATTTTTATATTTTTATAAAACAAAATATTTTAGACGCGAATTTTGTATGATAATATAATCGCAGTAGAGTACAAAACTTTTCTCAGCATCATATGCATACGGAAGGTTTGAATTTAACACAAACTTGAGTGAACTTTCACCAACTTTTCTTTTGTTTTAAACATATTGATATATTTGATTTTAAACTTTTTCTTTAAATAAAGTTAAAAAATCAGATGGGGTTCTTTTTTTAAGCTAAATCTGGTCAGGGATTGTTTTTAAATATATTTCTCTAACACCAACCATGGTTGAATGTAATATTTAAAATTCTAAGCTCTCGGGCACAAGAAAAATTACGTGTGACATTGGAATGATTTCTTTTTTCTCCATTTTAAGCTGTGGGTAATATGGTTGACAAAGATGCTCCTTAACTACCTTTGTGATATTATTTATGAGAAAACCGTAAAACCGACAATAGCAATCCTCTATATGTGCTCTTCTTTTCAATAACCCTTTTGGTATTTGTTTTAGCAATTCCTTAAAAAATGTTTGTGTAGGTATTCTTCTGTTCAATGCAGGGATTTTAATTTCAAAAAATTGATTTTTTCAAACAAAAATGAAATTACCACATACACTAACTGTACTTGGCCTAAAATATATTTAAAGAAACTTGCTGGAAACCGAACAAATAACTTCCGTTTGATTTCCTTTCTTAAACAATTAGTTGCACACACATTATCATCCTTACTTCTAAATCACCACGGGGCTCCGCTACCACAGCCTTACAAATGTCTTCCGGAAAACTTGTAGAAGCAGCAAAAAGGAACACACTCTAGGAGCTTAAGAAAGTATAAGAAGCTAGTGGGAGAAGTCTATGGGATACGACAACCGACACGAGCACAATCATTTTCGTAAGTAGCTATTTATTTGTTCTTTGTGGAAGTTCCCCTGTTGTGATTGTTTTATGGTTATGATATATATGAAGGACATTATATTAATGCCTGTCCTGGAAGTACAAAACTAAATACAAAATCGGACGCTTTTGTGTTTGGCAAAGTTTGGTTTTGAATTATTTTGCAGCCCTATTTTAAGATGTGAGCATATTTCCCTACGAAGAGTCTATGTTATTAAGAAATTAAGTAGTTAAGCAAAAGTTATAATTTATGACCTTAGTCGTAATTCGTTTGGAGTAAAGTGCTATATAGCTAAAAGAAACAAAAGCTATTGAAAAATTAATTTTTTGATAATAGAAAGCACTTGGGAAAATTTCATTTTAAGCACAGAATTATAATCGTTCACCGACCCACAAGGAATTGGTCTCGTTTGAAAAATTCAAGACCTAAATCAAACACGAAATTTCGAAGAAATGAAAGTTAAAAATAGTGCATGTTTGCGTTTGGCAGTTTGCGAGTAAAGTTGATTGACGAATTTGTAGATCTTTTGGTTTAAAAGTTGTTGTTATGTTATGTTCATTAGTTTTTTATTTAATTATTTGAAAATATTTCAAAACCCTTTTTTTAAATTTAAATTACATAAATGAATGCAAAAAAATGAACAGTTTCCAAACAAAAATTTTGTTTCTCTTGACAATATTAGTTAACAATTCCACATACAGACAACCCGTGCTGTTAAACATGTCCACGCCAAACTATGCTCTTAGATATAAACTTTTTAAAGTAAGTAAGGGCCTATAATTGATAAAAACGTCAAAATTTTCATCGTTTTTCACGGCAAACAAAACTTGTACTCTACTTGCGCACAATGTCACTGTAAATTACTATTTGGTTTTTCATGAATTGTCACTTGACATTTTCAAAATAAACTAAAAGGGGGAAATATTATAATTGTAAAATTATAATGCTGTAATTTTCACAGGCTTTGAAAAATAATCAAAGTGTAGTAACTTTCCGGATTTGGCTGGTATGTCATTTTGTACAAAGTCCATACCAAAGCCGTGACCGGATTTGCGTCAAACTTATAGCTATCTTAAGGACTATTCACATGACAGCGACCAACGACCAACAAATAAAAAAACAAATGGGATTAAAAACATATATAAGCCTAAATTCTTCACAAAATCTTTACAAAAGGGTAGCAATCTAGTTTAATTTAATGTTAATTTATTAAAATTTGCGTTGTAATTGCTAAAATGAGAGAAATTTGAGAAAATTGCGAATTTTTCCCGCATACCTTTGGTTTGTCATTTTGATTCTGTTTAGGTATTATAATATTAATTACACTGGTCAACTAAGGTTTCAACAGATATCACGAATATACATGGTTTTTTGACATCTCCTGAAATGTAAATTTTGGTTTTGAACTTCCGTCATCCGTTTTCTGTCATCAAATCCGGGTTTCGAGAATGCCTCATTCATAAATTTCTTTGAATGCAATGTATATTTTGTTGGTTGGTCAAGAAATTTGAACATCTTCCTTTTTTGACCAAAGTGGCAAAGGGTTATGCAATAAGAGGTGCAGGAAATTTCATTCCATTTTTGAACTGTCAACATTCAGCCGTGATTTCTTTTGATATTTTAAAGCTATAAGGACATCTATCATGTTAATGAAGATTAACTAAATTAGAAAATACTTCTGTTTAAGGAAAGTGATAGAATTAAATTCAATCAAAAGATTAAGTGACCTCAACGTCAAATTCCATTTCGCCCAGGTTCGACAGTGGGCTCATCAGCTAAATGCTGTCGTACCCTGCTAAGAGTCGGTAAACATCGACCGATATTTGCGTTTTAGAATGGTACGACAGTATCTAACTCATAAGCCCATTGTCATTCCTGGGCGAAAGTATATTTTTTTTGTATGCACAAAATTATTGATGTGATAAGGTTCATCTGATAGTCAAACAACTTTTCCGTCCATTACAAGCGACAGTTTGGTGCGTTGTTTGCGCTGGCGGTGAAGCCATTGGACCATACATTGCGACTGTTTCAGTGAATGAATTGCGTGAATGAACTATATTGACTGAAATCGATGATATGCTGAACCTGCAGGACGACGACTTATAAAACAATGACTCTATAGTGGCAAATTTCCAGAACATGTGATTTTTCGAAACGGGGATTTCCACCAACTACCGCGAGAACGTGCGAGATAATATCATTCGCTCAAAATTTTAATCATTACTTGCTTAAGGAATAAAATTGGCTCTACTTAACGCAGTCGTTTAGTTGTGAGATTTTGACCGCTATTGCCATTGCCAACTGTTAATTGATAAATTTTAAAATTTTGTGTTTTGGAACTTAAAACAACTTAAATAAAATAATTTTCCGAGAAAAGAGTACAATTTATAAAATATTTACATAGATTGAGATTGTTTAAATGTTTTTACATTATTCTATATAGAAGGAGAAGAAGTATAAGTATAGGTACGTACCCCTATCGCTAATCCCCAAAATAAAATCTCAGCTGCCTTGTTCCTTGCTGATAATTCGTTTGGCTAAAAATATATACAAAAGGTGGATTAGAATGCTTTTGAATGTTTCTTGAGGAAAATTCTCCAGGTGATTTTTGGTTCCTCTGCTTAAATGAAAAGTGGGGAAGAAGATATAACCATGGGTTATATGCGCACTGTACAGTGACCCAGTCCAACGACTGAAATGGCTGGGCCATGTAGAGCAATTGGACTCAAATGTTTCGGCCCAGAAAGTCTTCGAACCCAAACCCCTGGGATAGACGTGACTCAGTTGGAGCACACAGGTGGTAAAGAACGTTAACCAACTTAGCGTTCGAAAGTGGAGACAGCTAGCTAGAGAAAGTAATAAAAAATAAAGTATACTTTTTAAAAAATAAAGAAGGTATTAGTGCTGCTAAAGTTTTAAGAGCTCTTTGAGATTAAAGTATACCTTATGTCATTTTCAATTAAGAAAAGTCGGCTCTAACTGTAAAAATGTTATAGAGCCGCTTCTTGAAGTTTAAAATTTTTCGTGTTGGGGTCTAACCCATTGCCTTTTGTTTGATTTCACTCATAGATAAAAGACTAAAAATATAAGCATTTAAAATAAAAACATTTTAAAACTATATACTGCTAGGTATACTATATAATTTTATTTATTCTAAACTTCCAAGTTCATTTAAAAACAATCTTTTTATATTAAAGATGTTTCCTTCTTCCATTGAATATTTTGCTAATACTGAAAGTGACAGTTCATGAAATTGGCAAATATTAAATTTATTTTGCAGTGGCAGTGATAGGTATTAGTGGGGCATTGCCGGACAAGCTATACGTGCAAGCTGTGCAGATGCGCAGAGCGCTGAACCCAAGGGGCGCCACTACTTCATAACCACTACCTACCTCCTCATTTCTTTTTATAGCTCACACCAATATTGATATATATTATATAACGATTCTGAATTTAAAGACATATATATAAATACATATCTACTATTCCAAAAATAATTCGATGTTTAATTTCCTATTCACACTCACACTAGCACAGTAACAGATCCCTACCTATTTGCTATTTTTCTCGTTATCAATCTACCGTTACGTAATTCTTCACACTCACTATCGCGTGTATGAGTGAAGACATTTATTTTATTTTGATGATAACAATCCCCTATGCAGTGTTACATAAAACAAAATTTCACCAGGAAATACAGGCAATTAACAGCTTGCATGTTGATAACATGCCCCCGATGTCCGTTCTTCTATATGAAATCGAAGTCAGCAATGTTACTCAAACAGAAATTCTGAGGTACAAAATTTATACTCATTGACATAACAGCGTTGAAATATGGAAATAACGAGTGATGATGATACGATAACCAATGTCGAGGTTTGTCGTTATTGAGTGAATCTGTTTTATTATTGTTTACATTTAAAAAAGGGATTTTTCGACTAATCTAATTACTTTGTCTACTGTGGTAAAAAAAAACTCAAAACAAAAGAAAGGATAGAGAATCTATATTGAGAATAAAACTTGCTACGCTCCTATTCCAGTAGTGTATTTGTATAAGGTTTATGACATGAAAGGAAAAGAGGCTGGTGTTCAAAACAAAATTAAGAGTCTTGAACCAAGAGCTTATTTTGTTGAGGCTGCTTGCATTCCCTTTGGTTGTTGTTGGTTGTTGATGATTCAGCTTGCTGTTCGTTGGAAGCTGTTAAGTTTTTTGACATTGCTCAATGGCTATAAAACTTTGTATCAGGTTCAACAATGCGTTAGTTTGACCTTAAAACCCCTTTCTGAAACCAGATGTGAGATGCTTTAAAACCATTAAAAAAAAATTTAGGAAATATAATATGAAGCTCTTATTGAAACGTTGGTTGGCTGGAAACGTTGAGAAAAGAAACACTGCGGAGTCATTAGGAAGTAAAATTTTAGTTTCAAGTTTAGATGTTGCATATTAATCTAGTTTGATATTTTAGAAAATAATAATTTAACTTGTAAAGCCTAGTACTTACCTAGCGTGAAATGAAAAATAAATACGTTCCAAATTACACGCGGAGAATAAAAATGAAAATAGAATAAACTTTTCCACGTGAATTTTTGACATTTATCTGAAATAATGAATACTTTCATTAAGTAAACTCTCGAGAGCAGTATCAAAAAATTCGTTATCCAATCTTTATTTCTGTTTATAAATTTTCCTGACAAATGTCACAGTTTTCCACGCTGCCTTAAACTTTTCCTTATGGTTCTACATTGAGAAATGAAAATTTGGCGTGGAAAAAGTTGTGGAACATAATTGTTTTTCCAATCCACATTTTGGTACTCACCTCTCGTTGGGGATTTCATGCGAGTGAACCAGCCGCCACATTTATATAAAATTTTCATTTTCACTTGAACTGAGTAATAGGCTTAAGTATTTACAAAGTCCGTCTGTTAAATTATCTATCAGCTGAAGCCATAGCTCTAAATCTAGAAATACCATCACAGATTCCTCAAATAACGTAATTTTTCGATACTAAAATTAATAAATAACTACTTCAGGACCCCAATGAGTCAAGGAAGATAAGTTGACTTGCGGCTATAGAGAAAGAGCTTGTCAAGTCATTAGATTATGATGATCTGGCAACTGGGTTTTCTAAAACAGAAGTTAGAAAAGTTAATCCATTGCAATAAATTCGGTTCCATTTATTTTTATTAAAATAATAATTTTATTATTATTTCCTACACTGAACAAATATGTAAATATTTAAATTTTTAATACTTTTTACTTCAAAAAATATTTTTTTCAGTTCATAAATTTTTGTGATATATTTTTTGACCTTAGTTTACAATTATTTTTGTATTCTTTAGTTACTATTATTTTTGTGATATATTTTTGATTTCTTAGTTTTTAATAAAAATCATATTTATTTTTTATTCATCAAGCAGATTAATATAATATTATTAACAAATAAAATATAATCTTACAGACTATAGAAATAAGGTTTATAACTTTAGAAATAAAGTGAAACATAAATAAATATATCTAATTAAGACTAAAACTTAAACCACCAGTGTCGGAGTTAAGTAATAAATATAATAAATATTTTTTAAAAGATTCTCGACTTTGGTAGGAAAAGAAGTCAACATGATTACAAATGATATTAGATTCTCTAATGCATCGAGTTAGAGGCTCATTGAAACCATAGTTTACACGATGATAAGATTCATGAAAAAGAATGCAAGATCGCGTTTGCCTATACGGAGCATATATATCAACTAAGGACAAAAGTAAAGGGCAGTTTATATGAGAAGTAATAATATCACGTATGAAAACCACTGAAAAATACCGACGGCGAATATCAAGTGGTGTTAGTCCAAGCAGTTTACATCTGGTTTCATAAGGAGGTATTGGAATGTTCCAATTTAGTCGGTGAACTACAATTCGCGAAAATTTTTTCTGAATCCTTTCAATCCTTAAACAGTGAGTTTTATAAAAAGGATTCCAAATTACTGAGCAGTATTCTAGGGAAGATCTCACATAAGCATAAAATAATGACCGAAGGGTAAATGGATCTTTAAACTCTTTTGAGTTACGAACAACAAACCCCAGCATAATATTAGCTTTAGCAACCACAAAATCAATGTGGGAGTTGAAGTTTAGTTTGGAGTCGAATATTACACCAAGGTCTTTCTTTTCTCTAAGCTTAGTAAGTTTTGTTTTATTTATTTCGTATTCAAAACTAATTGGACTAAGACTACGAGAGAAAGATAAAGATTGGCATTTAGAGACATTTAAAAAAAGCTGGTTAGCAATGCACCATTCAGATAAGCGCTCAAGGTCACTTTGAAGTAATAGACAATCGTCCAAAGAGTTGATACAACGGAAAATTTTAATATCATCCGCAAACATAAGGCAGAGAGCATTTTTGATAAACGTTGGAATGTCATTGATTAATAGCAGGAATAGAAGGGGCCCCAAGTGACTACCTTGAGGAACACCAGAGGTTACATGAATTACTTCAGAAAACAAATCATTAACTCGGACAAACTGTGTTCTACCTTTAAGATAGGATGCAAACCATTTTAAAATATTTGAATGGAAGCCGATAGATTCCATCTTTTTTAATAATATAAAATGGTTTACCCTATCGAAAGCCTTCGAAAAGTCCGTAAAGACTACATCAGTTTGAAAACCATTTTCGAGATTTCTAATGATTTGGTTACAAAAAATAGCAAGGTTTGTCGTAGTGGATCTTCCGGCTATAAATCCATGCTGAGATGGCGCAATCATTTCTTTAAGAATAAACGTTAGTTTTTCATAAACAATTTTCTCGAAAATCTTGGGAATCGTAGACAATTTACTTATAGGACGGTAATTAGAAACATCCTGTTTGGAGCCAGATTTATGGATAGGAATAATAAAGGAAATTTTCCAATCGTCAAGAAAAAGGCCCTTTTCAAGAGAAACATTGAACAATAAAGTTAATGGCCCTGAAAGAGCAACAGCACAGTTTTTCAATACAATTTGAGGAATGCCATCAGGTCCCGGTTGACTATCATCATTGAGATCCCTGAGGGCTGACTCAACATCTTTGCAGCTTAAGTTTAAGCTGCCTATATTGATGGAATTGTCACTTATAACTGATGAATAATTTTGAGGAACACATTGAGGGGAGTAAACCGATTGAAAAAAGTTAGCAAAGAGGTTGCATATTGTATTTAAGTTAGTAGATGTAGTTCCTAAATACTGCATGCAATTTGGTATCCCATTAGAGCATTTTTTGTTATTTATGTACGACCAAAAATGTTTACTATTTTGTTTTAA
Organism: Chrysotoxum bicinctum; assembly: GCA_911387755.1. Lineage (NCBI taxonomy): Eukaryota > Metazoa > Arthropoda > Insecta > Diptera > Syrphidae > Chrysotoxum > Chrysotoxum bicinctum. The sequence goes on along the minus strand of OU426988.1, from coordinate 108,907 downwards.
GCAAGATTCAGTACGATACAGATAATCCTTGTACAAAAATTTGTGTAAAAAATCAAATTCTTTTTGAAGTCGTAAATAGTTGCTCCGGAGTGCAATATCATTTACAGAATTACGATATAATTTATACGACTTATTCTTTTGATTATTTAAGTTTGATAAACGTTTGTTCCACCAATGTGGCTTAGAATTATTAAAAACAACGACTTTAGGTACAAATAAATTAATCGCTTCTTTAATTGTCCCCAGAAATAAATTATAAGCATCCGAGAGCTGATAATTAAGAACGATATTGTTCCAAGAAACCGAATTTAAATGATTAATTATTCCTTCGAAATTAGATTTTTTGAAATCATATTTGACTAATCTTCCCATTACTGGCTTAAAATAGTCATAGAAACTAAGTTTAACACTTAAGGCTAGGTGGTGAATACTATTTTGAAAAATAGGATAGTTACAATCTTTGACATCAGCAACAGTTTCACTATCGATAAATATGAGATCAAGAATACGATTTAAACTATTTTTAAAATTATTTATTTGAGTGAGATTTAGTTCCGAAAAAGAATCAGATACCTCATATTCACATTCATTACTAATATTAGATGCAAATAGACATAATTCATCAGGATCCCATACCCAGTTTATATTACCTAGGTTGAAATCACCCAGAATAATTACATGTTGATTACTATCTAATAATTTAATAATATCACTACAATTTTTTATATGGATTTTATATAGTTCAAGAGGACTACCTGGTGGTATATAACTTAAGAATATAGTTAAGTCATAACTATTGTTGATTATAACTCTCACAGCGATTTGGTCAATGTCGAAGCTCGATGGTAAAGTTGCAGATGACGAAGGAAGATTAATTTCGTAGCAGGAGAATGATGATCTAACGGCAATCATTACACCGCCACCTCTTGTTTGATTGGTTTTTTCTAGACATCTGTCTTTGCGAAAGACCGAATAGTTATTATTATCAAAAATTTCAGAATTATGATATTTATTAGTAAGCCAAGTTTCAGTAAATGTTAGGATTTCGTATTGGCATGATATTGTATTGAGGCGAAGGTTATTAATTTTTGTTCGTAGACCACCAATGTTTTGGTAATATATAAAAAAGTTATTAATTTCAGAAGGTAACGCAGAATGGGAAACAGGAGGTACTAGAGAAACCGGATTTACGTTTTTTCGGTATTCACCGGTGACGCTTCGTTTTTTTTCCGCGAAATGAATTTTTTAATTTGGACAGATCTAGGCCAAAGCTGTTGATCCATGGCAATAGAAAGCATGTTAGATGGAACACTTATTTTAAAATTTACATATTTCAAATTAGATATAAGTATTATCTAGGAAAAGGCCTCTTGCGGATACCTCGTTAAAAAAACGCATTGCAAAGGGTACCCCTTGGGTAATGAGGAAATGACTTCTTCCGCCAATCACCGCAAATGAGGGGCGCCACTGATGAAGCTCGCGCAGGGCTCTAATTAAGCTCGGGCCGGTCCTGTAGTGGAGTATACATTTTGTTTGGCGTGAGGAACTGTTCACTGAATTGAATGAGAAAATAATATCAATTTTATAATCCCTTACTATCAAAAAATTGTATACAAATATGTAAATGGATATTTTTCCGTGAGCATGTTTAATATTAAGTATAAGGAGTATTTGATTAATCACACACCTAATATAAAAATATTGTACACATTTAATTTACACACATATATACAAAGATATGCAATTTTTTAAATTTTCCTTACTTTTAATGAATAACGGCCCCGCAATATATACAAAAATTGTCAGTCACTGTGGTATTATATCCCATCCTTCTTGGTTTGAACCCCATAAAGTCCTGCAAAATAACCCTTATGCTGACAGATATAAATTTTAATTTCTCCACAAGACATTTTCCTACTAAGCTATCAATCATCTCATAAAAAGATGGGGGACGGAAAAATGATGCTTGTGTAGGTAGATTTTATTTATAAAAATATTTAAGTAAGTAACATTGTGCAAAAATATTTATTAAAGCGTCTTCAATATGGATCGAAAAAGCAATTCCTTATTATATCTTACGTAATGGAAAACCTACAAAAAAAATCGCAAAATATTTTAATATTGTAGCGAAGGCATCAGGTGAAGAATCAAATACCTACTTATTTTTTTTTTAATATAAAAAAACAATACAAATTTTTACTAAGAATGGTATACTTCCAAAATACGGAATATGCCACTTTGTATATGTATATGTGCTTCTATCTAAGTGTATTAAATTTGACCAGAAAAAAATTAAAAGCATGAACTCGGTCGCGGCACGTGCTGCTTGTTCAACATAATGAAACGAGGACTCAAAATTCCATTCAGATTGCTCTTGTTGTTGCTAAGGCCACGCATCCAAATCAACGTCATCGACATCACCGCATGTCAAGGATAATTGTGGCCGTTCAATAGGTGTTCTAAAATATCCACTTTTCAGCAGACGTCGACGTTGCTGAACACTTCATTTCCGATGCAATCGTGAACCACGACGGTGACTTCGACTCGCAAAGCCTAGGGTAGATTAGTGGGAGTTGTTTTTAAGAAATCAAATTTTCATAGGATGGGGTGTAACACAATAAATGAATTAATGACCCACCCAATGCCACATTTTCATATAAAGACTATAAGGGATGAAAATTTCAATTAATTGATGCCATATCTTTACGGTGACAGATTTTGTGCTATTAATAATCAAGAAAAGTTTGCCACTTCACTGAGCTTCACTTCACACAGAAACGCTATCTAATACCTACATTATCACAATTTCACAATTTACCAACACAGCTTTGCTCTACCACAAACAGATGCATACACATATAAAAGCATACTAAAGTACTATGGTAGATATCCGAAATGCTTTATAGGTCCTACAGTAAAGTGTTGTAGTTTGGCATTAGCGTCGTTTAATTTGCACTTAAAGATACCGAGTTGACTATAGGTTAGTTCCATTTTCTTAGATTAACAAGGATACATTTTGGGAGCTGGAATTAAAAAAATTCAATCAAAATAATCTTCTTAGTGGGTACCGCCTCTGTTGACACAGTGTATTTTTTCTTCTTCTCAAATTGGAGAACTTCCAGTCATTTTTCAATCTTCCTCCCTTTAGCGAATTATGAATATAGTAGCCACCATTTTGTTCTAAATTGATTGAAGCACCCATCGTATTTCCATTTTTTATTTCCTATCTACGGAATTGGTACAGCAACGAATATAGAAAACGGAATGGGGGCAAAATAAATATAGGTAGGTTTATATAGTAGAGGTATGTACGAGTATATACCTATGGGTATATCCGTTTCCTGCCAAGCGTTGTACGAAGCTTGATAAAGGGATTAAAACCGACCACCCAATAATTTTCGAGTGTCACTTACTGTATCCAAAGACAGGAGGTAGCGTCAGTGGGGTTTTACAAATGAACATTGAATATGACCATACCATGTCACAGATTTAGAGGATATTTTAAAAGGGTTATTTTTTTTGTATAGGAAGCATGCTATCTACATACCTACTCCATACTCTTGAATGTAAAAATATAAATTAGTTGCACATCGTCACTGTCTTAAATCTTGATTTTTTTGTTCAGCGCTTGCCACTTAAAGTCTGTGACAAGTGTTTTAGAATAGGCGGCTCTAGTGCTACTTGAAAACTATACATAGCTATAGATGTGATTGAAAGACAGCGTAACACATACTATATGTGTGTAGTAGATATCTGTATGTAATTCCAAACTTCTTCATATAGGTATTAAGTGTATACTTTATAAATCGAAACTTCTCACCCACTTTTCAGACAATAGATGTCAAAAGAGCTTCGAGAGGGGCTACAAGCACTTTGTCGGATACTTATGCTTACTCTGTGAATTAAATTTTTAAAATTCTTTGTGCAGGGTGGAGGACAGCTTTCAAAGAACCATCACTTGTATGAAACGCACTCCTTGGAGCATCTTTTCACGACACTCTACAGTACGTATCATATTTTTCTAAGTGCATTGTATCTTCATAAGCTCTGCAAGAAGATATGCCTAACACATTTACAAGCAGTAAACTTGAACAATTTTTTTAGTAAAAAAATAAAAAAATAATGCTTTAAGCTACTTAGTTAAGTTTCTAGTTTTTATTCATAAGTACATCTTCTCAACCATATGTTAATGAGGCGTATGTTCCGAATTTCAATAGCTGCCGGGGGTCAAATAATGTTTATTTTAAATCAAGTTGAGGGTGAAAGAAGATGTTTCAAAAAAATAAAAAAATGCACCGAATTAGATTAGGGCATAGATGATTCGGTAGTGCAGTTGTGATGCCAAAAGAGGTGGTTAAAATCAGTTTCAAAATCCCTGCAATCCATGTGTACTCACCAAACAAAGGGAGGAAATTTATCCTGCTGGAAGATAATTTAATTTGGATATACGAGTAGCATATTGACGCAATCATCTAATCTTCGCGCTTCCTTACTCACATAAAGAGAGATTTACAGAGAAAGCTGAGGGGGCTTATTTTTGTGAAAGGGATGATACCCATGATCACGATTTTCTTGCCTGTCTATTCTGTCTCAGAGTAGTCCTGTGAATTGATTGAATCTATAGTCGCAGATAAATGTAGATATGTATTTGTGTAATGTATTCTCCATAAGCATAAGTATATCTTCAGGAACTGTAGGTCGCTCGGTTAGTGGTTTTCGTCGTAGTTACATATAAATATTTCGTATGCCATGATGCGTCAAAAGTACTCCTTTGTTCAGAATTGAATATAATCACATTCATCGACTTGCAAATCGAAAGCGATGATAGATAGCAACTTTTGCCCTTTACGTATTTTGTTCATTCTAGCGTAAGGCGTGCATTTGAGTGATTAGATACTTAAGATCCGTCAAAAGAAAACTAAATCTACTCTAAGCATAGAGATCTGATGCGTTTGACCATTCTTTTTTTATCCTTTGCAAGAGTAAAGACTGCTCCGATAATAATTCAACTTTAATAGTTTTCTTTAATTAAGTTCTTATAAACTCATCCACATACCAAATCAAATTATATAAAATAGCAGCTTTTGGCTCTTTATCGAATGATATTAATTTCGTAGAAGGAATACGAGTTATTTTTTTTAGAGTTCCTACATAAAAACATCTTTTTACATCTACACTTAAAAATACAAAAACAAAAATCAATTAAAAGAAGCCCAGTGTCTGGGGGAGGTTAGGTACAATACCATTTTGGTATCGCATTTTCATCCGCATGGGTGGAAACTTTTAAATCAGAGATAAAATTAGGAAGTGAAAAGAAAACTTTTCCGTTTCTTTATGAAATGTTGGCAAATTACAAAATTATATACATAGTTATGCGCATTGTATAAATACATATATATATATACTTAGGTTGTCCTGTGTATTCATTTGTGCTAGATATTTTTATACTTTTCTTACCTAGCTGTTTAAATACCACATTTAAAGCCCTTGAAATCTACTTAAAGATATATACTTCCAAAGAAACTTTTCCTCGAAAATTCATTATTTTCTGTTCCCAAAGAAAATTTCAAGCTTAGCAAAGAAATTATATTATGCACACACACTTTATCAATAAAAGAAGAATTAAATGCAATGGCAACAAATCACAAATCTTGGTGGGCAGTTCTCATCCTAAAAGTTATCTTGCAATAAATGTCCATAAAAACTTAATAAAATCAGAATTTTTTTTAAGTCCAAAAATAACCTGTCACCGTTCCACAGAGTAGAATTTTTTTTTCAAAAAAATGTATTTTATTAAAAGCTAGTTAATGATTAGAAAAAAATTCCGACAATTAGTTCTTAATGTTATAGAACCTTGTACAAAACCACTTACTTCGATTTGCTTAAAACGGAAGAACCTGTTTCATCATTTTTGTCTGCTTAAGCTTCTAGTAAGTTTGAATAGTATTGTGTATTCAAATTTTCAAAAAAAAAATTTACTACAGCAAAGAATACATAAATAGTATTTTTCAAACCCCGTCATACGAAAAAAAAGATTGCGACCCTCGTTCGAATTCCAAAACCCAATGAAATTATCCTAAAACATCCATGATTTGATGTATAGGGACATGTAAAAATACATGCTATTTGAAAAATTTTATTTAAGATTTTTTCTTATTACATAATAATAGTAGATACCTATAGATTTAATAAAAAAAAAACAGGGAACGATTCTCTTTTTTTAATTTTCCATTCGAAATAAAGATACATTTTTTACAATATCTCTTATTCAACAGAAATTCATGAGAACATTTTAAATTATTAAAAATAAAGCCCAGAACAAAAAGAATCATGGCAGAGAAATACCCATATACTGATAAATCAGCAGTGTCTCACTTGTATGTCGCGTCGTTCAGTCCGAGTCCACAAAAATTGGCGTTTCATCTTCTTTCACTTAGTTTACAAGTCATTAAATGTAAACACTATGCTATCTTTTAAAATATAATTTTTCTCCTTCCTTTCTAATGTGAAATGAAATTCCATAACCAGCAACTTATTTAAATATTCACTTTTAGCTTAGACGACTCTATTATTTGTACCTAGCTACTTGTAATTAATTGAGGTTTCATCCTGCAGTAAAAAACATGTCATTCTGGCAAGAAATTGCCTGCCAGAGATGTATACTTTGTAGAAAGTAAACAAAATACGACGCAGACAAAAACAAAAATTAAAAGAAAACGTTGAAAAGAGTAAAAAAGTGAAAAATCAAAGGAAAACACCCACAATGTTGACATTTTGGACACAGGAGATGTGCTAGTCTCCGCAGAATTTATTTCAGTGTTGACCAAAATGCAAATTTACACAGTTCATATGCAAAGAGCAATATACATTGCCAGCCCAGATTACACCAGATCCTATCTTTATGGTGGTTGCTGTTGTGTGCTTAGCAAGCCCCTTAAGCATTCATTTGAATCTGTTTACAACCGTTTACAAGGCCTTTTTAATTTTCTTCTTAAAAGGAAGATTCTACCGAAAGCAGGTATACCTTGTGCCCATAGGATGTTGATTACATAAATATGTAGAAGCTTATTAATATTAAAAAAATGTCTTGCGGTTCTTTCTTATAACTAAACATACATTCGCGTTCTTAGGAAAAATGTTTGCTAAACTAAATTACGAGTAAAGGAATAACATGGCGGAATTTTTAAATATTTCCAATAATTGTATTCACTAATTTATCATATTCGTGAATTGTATCTAGGACGCGATTTTATTGGCATACTCACCAATTCTGACAAGTTAATGAAATTGTCAAGTATATACGATGTGTCTGCTTTTAGGGAGAATTAACCTGCATGTCATATCTAATATGCGTCATCTCAGTAAATTTTTTCAAAATTAAAATATTTTGAAAATAAATGTTTTCGATTTATTAGCTTAAAAGACTTCGTTTGTAAGGAGAACTGGCTACAAGTTCAAAAGACCGACATTATATTTGTGTTTATTAAAAAGTGTATACTCGCACTATACTGACAGGTAAATTAAAATTAGAGAAATGAAGGCAATTAACCCGCATTTCTGATTGTGGCTGTTTGTAAAAACAACAACTATCAATATTTCTGGGTGGTTCTTGTAAGCGGAAGCCGGAACAGCTAATATGAGAAACAGCTTTTGAAACAAGAGAAACTCTTGGAGATTTCTTACCAGCGGTGCTACTTTGCTGCAATTTTAGTAGATCTACTGCAAAAAAATCTAATCTACTGCACTTTTTTTAAAACTTCAAATTTCTATAGTGAAAACATTCAGAAAATAATCAGGTGTCAGCTTGCAAATTCGGTTACAGGTTTGACTGATTTATTTCAATTGGTAAAAATTAGAAAACAATGTCCAGAACACAAATAAAATTATTTCTAGTGAAAAAAAGCTGTTTCAAAATGATTCGGTAAATACATCAGCTTTAGTTCTCTACTTGAAAGTAAATTAAGGAATAATATTTTTTTTATTAATGCTCAGAAACAAAATTACACCTATCCCACATAAAAAATATCTGTTCGAAATCGTATTTCATTCGCGGCGAGTAAAAAATCTATTTTTCATTGAAATCTGAATTTCACAGTAGAAAACTTTAAAAATCTAAAATTTACAATTTAAAATTTACCAATCTACTGCATGTTTTTGCACAATTTTGTTTCGAAATGGCAATCGGGATAGGAATCGTTCCCAGATTTTTCAAGTGGAGAAACATGTTTACTGTCAAATAATTCATATTTTTTTTAATTGAATCATCCCAAATGTATTTAATTCTCCGCTGCGCTTTGCGCAGATCTGATTTTCTTTTTTATTTAAGGGTTCGCGCGAATTTTTAATTTTCACGATCAAAATTTATCTTGCCTTGATAAAATTTGTTTCTGTCATGTTTGTTGTGTAGCGAAAACAAATTTTGTATAAAGAAAAATCAAACTGGGATGTGAAAATTGAAAGTTCGATTGCAGTGTCCGCAAAACCTAATATTGAAATGAGCCCATATTGCTACATTGAGATATTCTTCAGACAGTAAGCATAATAGCTACTTTTTATCAAGAACGCACATACAACAACAGAATATTCATATTCAACCGATCGATGTGGTAATTTTTTCGCGCAATATACATATGTATATATTTCTTGATAATTTTGTACACAAAGTCTCTGACCGCACATATAGCAATTCAGATCCTTGACAGTTATCATCTTACTTCTTATATTAAAATTAAATAATTTATAAAAGCAATTAAGAGTTTTTCAATAAATGCGATAAAACCCGACTTTTAAAGAAAAACATAAAAACACAAAATATCAACAAATTTTAGTACATATTGATTAAATATTTTTCGTAGCGCCTGTCACCTAAAAACAAAACATTTTTTTAGAGAACTGCCTTTTTGGAAGAATTTTTGCAATAACACTGTTTAATATTGTATAATTCTTATAAACATATTATCGATTAAAGATACTCAAAAGTTTATTTGCTTTTTCAGAACTCCTCATGCCCTTCTTTCCTAAAAACTGAAAGTTGCTGAAAGCAAAGTTTATCCATGTAAAATAGGTGCTAGTGGTACCATCCATAATTTTCATTTGCATGAAAAAATACTGAATTAAAAATATTTAAAAAAATTATACGAGTTTAATTTAGAGTAAAAAGCCCTATTTATTTAAAATGCTTCGCCAGAGAGCTATGCAAGAAACGAACTCTTTTTGTTCAACTCTATTCTAAACTTTAGTTGCAATATTCTGTTCACCTTTTCATTTTCTTATAATGTTACGGCTGTTATGTAATGACAATCTTCTTTAAACCTACTTATAACTGAAATATGATTAACCGAGAACTGGGTGATGCATACATTTTAGTTGAAATTAAAAAAAAGTACATATTGTATCCGCTTTTCATCCGTGGTAGTAAAAATTGACTTTCAACAGTACTTTAAGTAGGCATTCTATTTGCGTTTTAACGAACAAAGTTTGGACTGCAAAACCAAACAGATTGATGGATCGATTCCGGAAGGGTGAAACGAACGTAGAAAAGACTAAAGACATACACAGCTTCATCCGATAATTTTTTTCATGCTCATATCTCAGTTCGTTATCCTGCAATTTCGTCGTATGCTGATGGGTTTTCAGCATTTACACCCTATTGCCAATGTGTACTGAACTTCACTGCCGTCATCGTCATCCTGGCAAGTGTTCCATAAGCCCCACAACATTTACATGAAATAGGCAACAAAAAATAGACATTAATTACTACTTTGCAGTTTGCTTTGTTAGTCCCAAAAGGAAGACAATGAAAGTAGCAAAGCGTTATAGACAAGTTGTGATAATCTCGGTGCTTACAATTGTCACTGTGCGAAAATCCGTTTTGAACTTAATTCGCGTTTCTGCACCATCGCCAAAGGATTAATTGAATCACTCGAAAATAAAGCGTACCTACCTACTAGTGTAAGAAAAGAGCCACTTTTTAATTGGGACTTATAATAGGCGCGTGTCTCGTCGTGAAAATGTTGTACCAAAAAATAAAAATACACTTTTCCCTTTTTTGATTTTAATCGTTTGACTCCGGTTTTCTGTCTAAAGGCGATAAGTAGAAAAGTTTACATTTATAGAAAACAAAAGCGACATACGAACCTGCCAGTTTTAACTGGTAACTGGTGTAAAACGAATGAGAACTGAGAACAGGTCTGGGAATGCACATGAAGTTCGTGTTTATGGTGACTTTTTTCTTGTTGTTTTTATTTCTGGTAAGAAGAACTGCGCAATTTGTGTGAAAAACAAGCACTTGATCCTCTTGGCAAAAATTCTCTTCTGCATGAGAAAATGCCAGGTAAGTCTTTGTGTTTTCAAACAACAATTTTTTGTTTGGGAATGCTTGTTCTGCGCTTACATATTTCTGTTAAAGAAGTGGTACCTAGGGCTAGGCAATCAGCTTAAGATATCACTTGTAGGTAAAGGTATCATCGAGTGGCAAAAATTCAAGTGTGTTACAAGTTTTCATTTAGATAAAATAAACAAATAAGCAAGATTCTTTTGATTTCTGGGAAAAAAGCAAACTAGCATGAACACGTTTTAATTACTCGTCTTAATCCTTTTGAAGACAATAATGCGGCAAACAACACTGCATAATGAATCACGGGGAAAAAGGATATTTTGATGAAGCCAACGTGCAACGTGTGCAACAAAACTCCTCTACACCTCGAGATGACTCATCACAAAGATCCTTTGAAACACAAAAAGTTTTCATATCTTTTAGGAAAATTATGTTTTTGTTAGAGTTCCTCCTTGTGTTATTGTCATAATATGAGTGACGTGTTAATGAGGACTAGGCCTTGTGTACTCGTATACATACTATTTAGATTCGCTTGGGTGTTGCATATTTTGTTTTGAAAATATTCTTAATATGACAATAGACAATAACAAAGTTATGCTAGGTTTCTTCTTTCTAAGCATTTCTGCAGCATTGCTTACAGCATTTTTAAATTTGTATACAATTATTGTTCGTCCTTATACCTAAACACTAAAAATAAGGCAAGTTTAAAGAATATGAAATGAGGGCAAAAGTGAATAACAAATGCGAGTGGGCTTGGCGAAATATTGTTTTCGCTGTTTTATAACAGGATGATTCAATAATACAGGGTCTGTGAAATTAATTACGTGTCATCAAATCAAATTCCTCCATTTCTAATGATTAAATAAAACCACATCTAAGCAATATTTGTGTAACTGTTCGATAGAAAAAAAATACATTTGATAGAGATTCTTAAACCGAATACATGTTGGAATCGTGATGATTCTTGACCAAGCGCCGATTCCAATGTTTTCATAATTCTGTTAATTCTTTAAATGCCTCTTAAAAGCTCAATATTTGTACCTAACTGAAATATTTTTCACTTTGAATTAAAATAAATTAAACAGTTTTAATTAGGCTCTTGACCCTGGCATTTTTTTTTTAAAACGAATGTTGTTAGAGAAAACTGTTCATAAGGATAAAATTAATTTTTTAAATTCTTTTAGTAGTAAGAGACAAAAACAGAATGCTATGCAATTATGAATTTATGCAAGAACAAAAATTATACGTCGTTTTAGTGGTATCTTAAAAAAAGCTATTATATACAAAGTTTTTAAAAGATTTTTAAGAAAAAAATTTGGTACGCCAATTTAAAGTTTTTATTATTGTTCGAATAAAAATTAAATTTACAAAAAAAAAAAATTGAGCCGTTTCTGAGATATCGAATTTTCAAAAAAAGAAAAAATAGATTTTTTTTCAAAAATTCAAAAAATATTTATTTTAAAGTTTTGAAATGCAATGTGTTTTAGACTTTTTAGAAGCTTCTCTATACAAAATTTCATCAAGATCCATTATGTGGATAATGAGAAATTCAAAATTCGAAAAAATGGTTCTATGGTAGGTACAAGCTGTAATATCTTAATTTCAATTTTTTTTATTAAATTAAAGATCATAAAAATTAATTGAAAGAAAAAAAATTTTATCAAAATTCTAGGTGCCGTTTTCGAGAAAAATACGATTTTTGAAAACCATTTTTTTTTAATTTTTTAACATTTGTATGGTGGGTACCTTTATTTTTAGGTAAAATAAATTTTTTCTTTTTGGGGAGCTCTAGCAAAAAAAAAAATGATCGAAATCAGTGGTACCGTTTTTGAGAAAATCAAAAACAAAAAAATGGTTCCATGGGGGGTACCCTCAATATCCATTTTTCGGAAATTTTTTTCAACCATTACCTAGCTTTAACTAAATCAATTTTTTTTGTATTTTTATTTTTTTAATCTGTCGAACAGTTTTTGAGAAAAAAAAATATTTATAAAATTTCGAAAAAAATTCGTATGGCAGGTACCGTTATTTTTGGTCTTAAAAAAAAAGAAAAAAACTTGTGGGGGAAAAAAATCAAAACCCATATCTACTGAGTTTGAAGAAAATCGGCCGAGCCTAGGATTTCAATGACATACATATGCACATCCATGCATATGGGTGATTTTTCTAGGTAGCGCGCATACGAAGAGTCTAATTTTCGATTATTACCATAAAAATCAGGTTTGGATTTGAGAAGAATGTTGTTGAGTTTGAGAGGGCATCGGTCATTTGTGGCTTATTGGCACAATAAAATTTTTTAAAAAATTATATAATTTGAATTTTTTTTTATTGTGATATGCAATATTCTTTATATACTTACATACATTTTAGAATATTCCACATATAAAATTAATTTGAACTCATTTTGCCGATATTGAGAAAATCCCAAATTAAATAAAGTAAAGAATTAAAGTCGATGCAAAATAAAATTTTGTGTCAAAAAACTTCACAAACAAATTGGTTTGTATTTCCCAACTGCGAAGTGACAGATGACAGTTGTTTTGTTTTTGACCGGAGAACTTATCTGCATTCATCTGCAGAAGATTTGTCATTGTCGTTCTTTTGAAATATACGATTCCATTGATCAAATCCTAACTAAAACCTTTTTCATTTAATTTGCGTAGATTCATCTCATTATTTACTAAAATATTGTCTTTATTGGTCAAAAATCCTACCAAGGAAATGAAAAATATGAGTTGTCAAATTCTGATACTTTTGATAACTGAAACACAACTCAATGTTAACTTTAGGAGATAAAGTTAGATAAAGTTTTCATAGCAAATTTTATCGAAGTATCTTGTTTATTTAAAAGTATAAGTAACATTAAAAACTCAATAAAGCTCTTAAATATTTGTTTGAAAAGATGATATTCCAATATTTTGTATGAACAAAATTCTGAAAAAGAATCGAAAATTCTTTATTCTGTTTGTCGATACTGTTGAACAGTTTTTTCAATTAACAAAAATTACAATTTTCTGCCGATTCCTGTTGTAAATATGTAATTCACTACTTGAGCTTTTAATTGAAACTTAGTTTTTTGTATGAGAACATACTTTTAAGTTTTATATGTTTATAAAATATTTTTTATTCCTCAATCAAATTTGTTACATTCAAGATTAAATAAAATATTCTCTGTAACTCTTATTTCCAAAGGTTATGGGCCCAGAGAAACGCGATTTCAAGTTTAAATAGTGAAGATTGGAGGAGTGCAATGAATGAAGAATTTCAATCACTCTTAGGAAACAAAACTTGGCAATTGGTAGATTTACCAACAGACAGAAGAGCAATAAATTCAAAATGGGTATTCAAAATCAAGACCGATACAAATGGAAAAATCCTTCGATACAAGGCGAGACTAGTTGCGAAAGGATGCAGTCAACGTGCTGGTATCGATTATGAAGAAACGTTTTCACCAGTTGTTCGATATTCTTCAATACGTTTAATGATGGCATTGGTAGCTAGATACGACTTAGATATCGAACAGATGGATGCAATAACAGCATTTTTACAAGGCGATGTCAATGAAACTATTTACATGAATCAACCTGAAGGTTTTGATGACGGAAGTAGTCGAGTTTGCCAGCTGAAAAAGGCTATTTACGGCTTAAAACAAGCAAGTCGACAATGGAATATCAAGTTGAATGATGTGATGATCAAGAGTGGATACAAATGTTCGCAAATTGATTCGTGCATTTATTTTCGTCGTCAAGGGAGAAATATGATTTTTGTTGCAGTCTATGTGGACGATTTTTTAATTTTTTCGAACAATAAAGGATGGACAAACCAACTCAAAGCTAATTTGACGAAGAATTTTAGCATGAAAGATTTGGGAGAAGCAAGTAATTGCATCGGGATGAGAATCACTCGGGACAAGAAACAAGGAACAGTTACACTTTACCAAAAAAAATACACGGAAAAAATAATTGACAAATTTAAGATGAATGATTGTTATCCTGTGAAGAACCCAGATTTAAATCAAAAATTAACCAAGGACATGACAGCAAATGCATTTTATAAAAGAGAAAATAACAGATGGCTTAGTTAAGATAAAATATCTCAACACTGAAAATATGGTTGCTGATAGTTTAACAAAAGGTGTTACTAATGATGAACATAATTTTTCTTTGGAAAATATGGGGTTTACTCTTTAATATTTTGTTTGTTTTTATTTATATTTTAATTGAATTATTTTAACCATTAATGTAAGTGTTAATATTTTGTTATTTGATTGTGAATTAAGGTGAAGTGTTGTAAATATTTTATTCACTACTTGAGCTTTTAATTGAAACTTAGTTTTTTGTATAAACATACTTTTAAGTTTTATATGTTTATAAAATATTTTTCATTCCTCAATAAAATTTGTTGCATTCAAGATTAAATAAAATATTCTCTGTAACTCTTATTTCAAAAATTCCGAACGGCCAATGAGCAGCACTTTCCATGACAAGAGATACTCTTGGAGGATTTGTCAATTCCTCGCAAGAGGCAGTACACCCCTGAAAAAAAATTTTCAAGAAGCGGCTGAGAATCGAACTCGAGACCTTTCGCATGACAGTCCAACGCACTTTTTTTAATATAATTCATTTTTATTCAATCCAATCTTATAACTATCTTAATGCTAGACAAAAATTCATAAAACTAGCCTACTTATCAATAACTTACAACTAACTTACTGGCCCCATGCAGGCACTCTAAGTTAAACTATATTCTTATAACTACTGCCTTTCGGCCTAAAAAACTATTTTGAATTCAAAAACTATATATATATTTTTTTTTGTTTTCTCGAGAAAATTTAAAAAACCCGGATTCTTTATCATTTTTACTTTTTGCAGTCCAACGCACTAACCATTATGCCAAGGGGTACTATGTGTGAATCAACAATATCAAGTTAAAAAAAGTAAAAGAAAACTTTCTGTTTCGCTGGACCTTTGAGTTATATAATTTTTCCACACTCAGTAATATGTACTTTATCGCTTCACTGTCCAAGATTACCACATTCTGAAGAATGCACATCATATGAAATGGCTGTAGCCGCAACACGGTTTCTGTATTCCATTGACATCTTTGAATTATTTGTCTATTTTGTTTTGTTTTTTATGAAACAAGGTCAAAACTTATTTTGAATCCTTAAAGCAGTGATTTCTCGAATTTTAGATGCCTAGACATTTCTGAATAAATCCGATTCTAAAAATTGAAACTCGAAACCCCTATAAAACTAGTTTTGCCATTAAACTAGTCCTGAAGCGATTCAATAATATGGCTGAAATGAAATTACAAACCATAATTGGTTTTGGGCGTTGAAACAACACCCTCTTCTTAAGAGAAGACCCTTGTACAAACATTATTCAACAGCGCGATTTATTGCAAACCGAATTTGAACAAACGTCATGGTTTATTTGACATCCAAACAATATAATCACATGACTTTTGTGTTAAAGGTCCTGGGAAGCAGTATTTCGCGCAATAGATGTATACATATGTATATATGTACCTACATGTATTTAGACATAAAAAGGTAAATTATTGGGGGTCTTTTTATAATTATTTGTATACAGCACTGGAAAATAGTACTCGTATATAAATGAAGTCAATATCCACGACTTCTCTTTTCATATATGCGCATTAATAATAAATGAAAAGACGGATTAAAACACTACCGTACAATAAAGTCTTTTATCAAAGTAAGATTATCCGCGTTTTTAAGCACACGCCCACCCTATAAAAGACAATACATAGATTGCACTTTATTAAAATTGCTTCTCCTTCGTATTATAGCTTTAGTAGCAGAGATCTACCTAGTATTTGATTATTACTATATTCTTTTGTGCCCATATGTTAGACCTTCTGTGATTCTCCCCCTGAATTGAAAGCAGTGCAAAACTGAAATGATTTGGTTCAACGGGCTTCAAGAAATACAATCCTCTTTTATCTTAAGCCATAATATTAAATAATTGTACCTTGCACTCGCAAATCCTGATATGGTACAGGCAATATTACTATACTCGGTACATCTGAATGAATTTCTGGTTGGTTTTACGAAGGATTATGGACTCCTGTGGCGAACTTCAGAAAAGGAATATATTTGGTTGGCCGTATCTAAGAGTATATTAGATAAGGCGTTTATTTGATTCAGCTTTGTTTGTGAGAGAAAATCGATGTGGAACTTTTTAATACTCTGTGGCTCTCAGTCCTCATTCAATATGGTATAAGTTTACCTCGTTTAAATAAATACACTTCTAAAGTATCACTACCGAACAAAAATTCAATATTTCTTGAATTTGCTTAAAACATGAAATTGTATCTGTATTAGTATCTTTTCGAAGCCTAAGTAGAAATGGGTTATTGCCTTACAACACAAGTATTCAAATTGATGGTCAATGCACGTCATCTCCCCTGATAAAATGACACAGTAATTTAATGATTGATGATTTTCATTTTTTTTATGTTCAGATTCCTTTGTGTGTTCATGTTTTCTCCAGACTCCTTGCCGCCATGTTCTCAAACTCAATATAAAAATGTAGAATTAGGTGTTCTTATGCCCCGGTGTAGGTGTGAAAAAATTGATCTCTGACTTTTTTGGAATGTTGAAAGTAATAAATTATTTCTTTTACTTTCCGTAGGCATTACGAAACATTTAATATAAGAGCGGCATACAAATTCTTCTCTTACTCAGTTTGCCAACAAAAGGATACAGGTGGGAATGAGATCTTCAGCAAGAAGCAATCAATCAGTATATTGTCTCATTGGTATTTCCTAGAAAAAAAAAAATGAAAATACTTTTATTGCATATAGCAAAATAATTTTCGATACAAAAAAAAAGAATTTAATAGGTACGAGTATGTTTAAAATGTCTTTCAGATCACTTTATGAGAAAATAACTACGTTTCTCATTTGACAAGTTTTACATTTTTACCAGCCATATTGAATTTAAACAAAATTGTATTTAAATATACCTGCTGTACATACATTTTAACAAAGTTATTCCAGAATTCACGTATAGAGAAAGGATCGCTTGCTTAATAAATGGCCTTATTAATATATGTATGTAACTATGAGAATAAGTTTAAGGTGTACTCGTAAATGTAAAAATTAACCAATATGAAATTATAATCACTTCTATATACCAAACAACTATTTTAAGTAGAACCCACTTTCTAATTATACTGAGTTTTTAAAAAGCCCGGCCTATTGACGCCTTTTCTTTGATGGCAAAAATTTTATTTTTAAATTTTTGTAATCCACAAACTTTTGATTGTTAAATAAAAAGTTAATAGTTAAACCTGATTTTGGTGACTTTATTTCACATAAAATTTAAATGTTCTTAAATCCGGCCATAAAACACTCCCTTTTATATTTCAGTCAAAATCTTCTGAAATAGTTTGCTTACCATATCTCTCTTCTATTGGCCTCAGGTGTGCTTTCACCTAATTGTTTTATTTATTTAAATAATTAATTTGTACAAGGTTGGCTAAAAAATCCCGAACACTTGATCTAATATGCAGACCCAGGCAAGACATAGCTAGGATCGTAGCTTCCTGTTTAGCAGACACTGGCTAATAGGTGACCATGCAAAGGAGCTAGGAATTCCTCACAACACTCACTGTCATAGCTGTGGCGACCAGCGGGAAAAGGAAACAGTCCTCCATTTCCTCTGCATATGCTCTGGTCTTGCCAAATTTTACCTCTAATTGGGCCACAAGGCTAAATTGTCGGCGGTCGCCATTTCATAGGTTGGCAATCATAGTACTATTTTTAAATGCAAACTTAAGTATTTTTTTTTCTAAGAAAATCTATTTTAAAAAAGATTTTGAATATACAAAATATGTATAGTAAATTTGCGAATTTTAAAACAAATAAATGCGTACATACGCCAAAATAAAGATACAAGTATGGATACGTTTAAGGCATCTAATTCAATGTTGAATCTTTTAATAAATAAGCGTTATTTCTTGTATGTATTAACATACGAGTATATTCTTATATTCTTTTGTTGTCTAAACGAAACATCCTCACATTAAAAAAGCACCGTACAAAAGGACCGTCATTTAAAAAAAAAAAAAACTAAGCAAAGTATTATTTTTCTCGAAAACAGATCTTCACCGCAAATGCAAAGTATCTGTTTATTATGAAGGATGTGACGGATATGGATGCCCGTTATTTTCAAGGATTTGCTGTTTGCTTTAATAGGCGCGGATTTATAAAATGAATTTCTTCAAATTGAATATTTTTCTCTTATTCTTTGTTCAAAATAGCGAGCTCCCCTAAAGATTTAATAATATTGCGTACGAAATTCGGTAAGTTAATTCGGTTGAAATTAAGTTTTTGAGTGTATAATAAAAACATCTAAAATTGGCATTGCAACATTTGTTAAATGTTTATAGAAACTATCCGTTTTTGATTTTTGATTTAAATTATTCATATTTCATATCGAAATCAGGTAACAAACTTTTTTGAGCTCAATTAAGTTTAAAGAATAAGCTTGAAGCTTCCTTACAATTTTCTCATAACGTGGTATTTTATGTAACTACGCATAATCTATAAAATTTAAAAGCCGTTTTGAATTAAAAGAGCAAGTTCGTAGAAATCAGTTACATATTATTTTAACATTGGAAGTTGATATATGTTAGTTATTTTTCTTTAAAAGATCAATCAGTAACTTACACACAAAATACCAAAATACTTTTCCTAAATTAAATTTGTTTAAGAATACTTTGAAGCAATACAAAGTTTTCTAACATAAAATATATGCAATTCATCAAAATATTTTTAATATTTCTAATCTGTACATACATATTTTGAATCTAATATATTTTTAGATTTGAGAATATATATTTGTGTATTTGAACCTTGGTCTTATTCTTCTATCTGAATACACGCGTTCCTGTTCACCTACTCACGGTGAATTAAATCGAATGTAATCATAGTTACCAACGTTGGGCTTATAACCCGTCGACCGTTTCCGGCGTTGTCATCGTCAGTAAAAAATTATCAGTGTCATCATCGTTTAATATAACGAATTCCATGGATTATCCTCACTGATCCCATTCTGTCAAATATCCGTCACATATTTCGGAGCAATATTCACATAAACACGTTTGTGTTTTGTACCGCTGGCTTATCGCAGAAATCCCTTGGGATTATTATATCCGAAAAATATTCGCTATTCATGTTAAAAATATTAAACATTCCCAAGTTCCACATCGTTTGTGTGAAATGGCAACCAAAATGAATTCCAATCAGAAGACAGGCAAGCATCCAATAAACATTGCTTGAAGGGGATTGTGGGATTTAGAATAGGCGAATATTTCCGCTCGCATGGAAACACAATTAAGCTGCGTAACACTCAAAATAAAGTAAAATAAAATAAAATAAAATATTTTGGAAGTGAAAGATTATGGTTTATTTGAAAAAAAAAAGGAATAAAATAATATAAGCAAGTATTTGTGGGCTAATTACTTATTGGAAAGTTATAATATCTAAAGATATACATAAAGGGTGGTCCAACGAAAACGCACGATGTTAATTGTAAATAAAACAAAAAGTTTTCAGATAATTATTTTAATATTTTTTATTATGATAGAAGGATCTACGACAATTATGTGCAGCTTCGGTTGCATAACTCTAACCGATGATCTTTGAATTGAGATTTAATGTCTTTAATGTGTCAAATTATCCCATCCTTTAGCTCTTGAATTGTTTTTGGCTTATTGACGTAAACTTTTTCTTTTAAATATCCCCAAAGAAAGAAGTCCAACGGTGTCAAATCACATGATCGTGGCGGCCAATTAACATCGCCACGACGTCAGATAACACGGCCATTGAATTTCTCGTGCAAAAGAGCCATTATTTTGTTGGCTGTGTGGCCAGTGGCACCATTCTCTTAGAAGCACATATCGTCCAGGTCCATATCCTCAGTTTCTGGTTACAAGAAGTCCGTTATCATCTCGCGATAGCGAACACCATTCACAGTTACTGCTTGGCCGACCTCATTTTCGAAGAAGTACGGCCCGATGACGCCGCCGGCCCATAAACCGCACCAAACAGTCACTCTTTGTGGATTCATCGGCTTTTCCACAATCAGTCGTTGATTCCTATTTGCCCACATGCGCCAATTATGCTTTTCAACGAATCCACTGAGGTGAAAGTGTGCCTCGTCGCTGATAATGATTTTCTTTGTAAAGTCACCATTCACTTCTGTCTGTTAAACCAACTATTCGGCGTATTAACGACGCTTGAAATGGCCAGTAGGCTTCAGCTCTTGAGTCAATTGAACCTTGAAAGCGTGTAAACATCAGCAATGTTTTCCGCAGAACGAATTGGGCGAGCATGCACAGGTGTTTTCACATTTCCTACAGACCCGGTTTGCTGAAATTTGCACACAATTCTACCGATTGTGGACACATTTGGTCGATTATGATGACCAAAAAATCACGAAGTGCACGAAATGCATTTTGAATTGATTGCCTATTTTAGTAAAATGCTTCAACAATCTTAACGCGCTGCTCAATTATGTACCTCTCTATTGTTGAATTTGTCAAACACTGAAACAAAGAAATGTCAAATTAAGTTGGACAAAAACTTGACGTTGAGGTGTGACTCATCAACATCGTGCATTATGGTATAGGTATGCATGTATTTTTTCAGTTAAAGGAAGTTAAAAATTAGTATTTGCCCATTGCTTTTAAGGTATTTCAATAAGAATAAAAAAGATTCACAGTTAAAAAGATACTAATGTCATGAATAGAAAACTTGCACGGACTTTAACTATAGATACTCTTATATATGTATATTTTGCAAACTCAGATACTCTAATGAATCATTCAAATTTACTATATATATACATACATCCAGAGTAAGAAGCACCTTTTTTGTATAGATTTATTTAAAAAATTATTTTTTATCCGCTCAAAATTAGCCTATTAAATGGCCTTTCTCCATTTAATTCTTAATTATTAAAAGTACAATCTCGTAGAGGCAGACAAGGTGTGAAAACAATTACATTTTACCTTTGGATTCATTAGCTTGCTCTTTAAAATTAAATTTGATGAGATGATACATGATCCAGTTTAAAATAAAGCAAATAAATGAACATTTTTTTTTTTGTTTAACTTGTTCCAAGTATAAACAAATTCAATTGTCTTAAATGTATCCACATACATGTTTGCTTGAAAAACATTTTGTGCCTTACAAACTTAATATCTATACATACCTCTGCGTGTTTCTACACCTATACGGTGCTAAAATGTAGGCACTCGTTCTATAGAAACTTTGAGAAATAGCTTTCACAACAATCATTATTCTAAGTACCAGTTCTATTTCATATACATTACTTAAGATTAAAGCTATCCATTAGTGCAATGATGCGCTAGATTTTCACATCATATTTTATGCTCATAAAATTCAATATACACTTCTTACATGTAAATCGGCAGGCTCTGAATGGAACACAATTTCGCTAATTGGCCATTTTTTTTGCTCTGGCACAATCACAATTCCCAGTATGCACTTAAAGGCATCAACAGCCATTAAAATCTCGAATGGTGTACGGGAAGAAAATTGGCCAACTCCTAAAGAAATGAAATCCTTAATGGATATAAACCTGGCGCGAAAGAGTATCGTTAGTCCGTTTGCACTTGAGCACAGCCTGCTAGTTTTTCTGTGATTGATTTCCGTCTGCAATGTTGGATAACGCGCAAAAACCTTCATATATGCATATTTCACTGATTCAGAGATTCTGAGTCCCCTTAGGAAAAAAATGTTTTGTTGCTGCTCGTCGGAAAAGATAATTTACCGTAATGGAGCTGCAAATAAAGGGGTTTGCATTAAGCTAAGTTACTTGTTGTTGTACATTAGGTACATTATGTTTCTATAAATTGTATTTTTTGTAAAAATGTTTTATGTTTGTTTAACGAGTAGGTAGGGTACAATTTTGGTGTGATGGAAATATAATGTGTAAGTGCTAAACATTTTTGTTTGTACAAAAATAAAGCTTCGAAAAAAAATGTGTTCGAGAAGATAGGTATGCATCCTTTTAAGAAATTATCAGAGAACGAAATTTAGATTGGGTGTGTAAGTAAGAAATTATCATAACTTTATTTTTCTAAAGAGTTTAAAAAAAATAATTCAATTTAAAAATAAATGAGTTTCACCTCTTTTGAAGAGTTTATGTATCTTCGTTCTCTTCTTAAAACTGCGTGCTCACGTAAATGTTTTGTCAGCAGCGTTGTGCTAAAGTGCCCAATTGGGCCATTTGGCCCCAAGATTCTTATTTTAGAAATCGATAATATCCAAGTAGTCGATATTTACTCTCATCTATATGCTAATTTGGCTGAACGCATTCATTGAAAAATTCAACACATCACATCGACTGACAGTAGCAAATACCGGCTGTCTTTCTCTTTTTCTCTGTCTCATATTTAAGTTCTTCACTTTTTCAGAATCAAATTCGTTACAGCCTGTGCAGAACGTGTTTTTTCAGCTCTTAATAATAGGTGTGTTTTATTCATTGCTGCATAGTAGGTTGTGTCACTTTTGTATGGCCGCAAAAAAGTACTCTTATTTTTAAATGTAATAGTGCTCAAAAGTTGTATTAGGGTCTGAGGTTTAAGAACATGTAAAAAAAATAAGATATCGTTCGTCTTTGGCTCGCTCAAATCGGTTGAAGTTGAAAAAAAAAAAAATTTAATTTACAGTAAAATTTTTTTTTTACGTATACTAAACAAAAATCTAAACAAAATACAGAAAGAATTTTTGTCTTTACAAAAAGATATACGACGATATTGTAGGTGGTTCCGTTGATTTTTAAGAATTTTTTTTTTGTACAAAAAAAAAAAAACGATTTTACATAAAAAAAATGATTTTTCTTCCTTCTTTTATTATTTCATAGCTTTTCTTTATCAAGTGTTCAATTTAAACAAATATAAGCTTAAAAGTGGCGGTCAGCCATCAGACGAATAGGGGGAATAACATGTAGCATACGAAAACATGCACGTGCCGTAACTATTCGGGACTGGTGGAAGTCTGATCATAGCCTCTTCGTGGCGGCCGCTAGAAACAAGCCTTTAAAAAGGTTTGGCTAATATGATCAGGCTGGTTCCTCAGGTTGGCGACAGGTTAATTCCCTGTCCCGTAAAACTTTTGAATTACGAGACCGACAACAAGCCTCGGAAACGGACTGATCACACGACGACAACCAATGCAACGAAAACTGAAAAATGATTTACGAATTTTCTTATGGAACGTACGATCGCTCTATAGAGCTCGAGCTGCTCAGCAGCTAGCCGATGCCCTGTCAAAATATAAAGCTGACATAACAGCTCTTCAAGAAATCAGATGGACAGGGAATGGTGTTCTACAGAAGAAAGAATATGACATATACTATAGCTGTCATACAAAACACCATGTGCTCGGGGTAGGCTTCCTAGTCAGCGAAAAAATGAAGTCTACCATCATCGGCTTTAACGCTATAAGCGAAAGGCTATGCACCCTTCGCGTGCGAGGCAAATTTACGAACATCAGCCTCATTAACGTTCACGGACCTACGGAGGAGTCCTCAGACGAAGAAAAAGAGACTTACTACGAACAAGTCGAGAGGGCCCTCAATGCCTGTCCAAGGTATGATGTTAAAATCATCCTTGGGGATTTGAACGCAAAAATAGGTCGGGAGCCGGTATTCAGGCATTACGCAGGCACCCATAGTTTGCATGAGAACACTAATGACAATGGACTTCGAGTCTTAGAATTGGCAGCATCGAAAAACATGGTCGTTGCGAGTACCAGGTTCCCGCGTAAAGATATCTACAAAGCCACCTGGGTATCACCTGATGGAGTCACTCGTAACCAAATAGACCACGTGTTGATAGACCGTCGCCACTACTCGAACTTGATGACGGTACGAACGTACCGAGGTGCCAATATCGACTCGGATCACTATCTTGTTGGTATGGTTTTCCGAGGGCGGATTGCCTTGCGAAGACGCATTGCATCCGCCGATCAGGTTCGAATCAACACGGCTGCCCTGCGCAATGAAAACACCAGTAACACCTTTGGTAATGCGTTAGGACTCGCCCTAGAATCACTTGATTTAGGGAGAGTAAGTCCTGGAGCCAGTATGCTGGGCGTAAATGAGAAGTGGACACGCCTTAAGAATATTGTCATTAGTACTGCCAACTCCATCTTAGGCAGCAGTCGTAAAAATCGGAACGACTGGTTTGATGATGAATGCAAGCTAGCGACTGAACGTAAGAATGTTGCGTACCGAGCAATGCAACAATCTCATAGAACGCGGGCACGCGAAGAGGAATATAAAGAGCTCAGAAGAATAGAAAAACGGCTACACAGACAAAAAAAATCAGCCTGGGAGAAGAACCTAATCTGTGAAATTGAAAATAGCCGAGAGCGAGGTCCGCACCAGGCGCGGAAGTTCTACCAATCCGTCCGAAACATGACGCAGTACACACCACGCTGCACATACTGCAAGGACGGAGAGGGAAATCTGATCACCGATCCTGAAAGCATACTGGAGCGATGGGAAGTGTACTTTAATGAATTGCTAAATGGTCAGCTCACTGCAGAAGTGGAGGCTCCACTACTTCAAGAAGAATACTCTATGTTGCCGCCACCAAGCATAGAAGAGGTTGAGAAGGCTATAGGCCGGCTTAAACAGAACAAAGCCCCGGGAGCCGATGGCATACCAGCCGAATTATTCCATCACGGCGGGCCAGCCTTACGTCAAGCAATTCATAATATTATAGTACACGTATGGGAGCAGGAAGAAATGCCAGAAGACTGGCGAAAAGGTTTAATATGCCCCATACATAAGAAGGGAGATGTCACAACGTGCAGCAATTATAGAGGTATCACGTTGTTGAGTACCGCCTATAAGATACTCTCCTCTATCCTACAAGACCGGATAACCCCATACGCTAAAACCGTTATCGGACAATATCAGTGTGGTTTCATTCCAGGCAAATCAACAACTGATCAGATATTTACCCTTAGGCAGGCGATGGAAAAATGTCTAGAATTTAACATCCCAACATACCATCTGTTTATAGACTTTAAGGCCGCCTATGATAGCATAGCCAGGGTAGAACTTTACAAAGCCATGAGAGAATTCGGCATCCCAAATAAATTGACACGACTATGTAGGTTGACCATGACCAACGTAACAAGCCAAGTAAAAATAGCCGGATTGCTATCCAGACCAATCAACATCTTTAATGGACTCCGACAAGGGGACGGTTTGGCCTGCCTCCTCTTCAACCTGGCGTTGGAGAAAGCAATCCGTGACTCTGGCACGGCAACAAGAGGGACCATCGTCAACAGGTCCAGCCAGTTACTGGCTTACGCAGACGACATCGACATCATCGGAAGAACCGAACAAGCTGTACACGATTCCTTCATCCAGATCGAGCAGGCGGCACAAAATCTGGGGCTGCACATTAGTGAAGGTAAAACAAAGTACATGGTGGCGTCGAATGCGAGAGGAACAGTTGGTCAAACAATCAAGGTTGCGGAGCACGAATTTGAAGTGGTGCAATCCTTTAAATACCTTGGGTCAATAGTAGCAGCCGATAACAATATAGAAGAAGAAATACGCGGGCGGCTTCTCAAATCCAACAGAGCCTACTATAGTCTGTCAAAGCTCTTCAAATCCAGAAATCTCACCATAACTTCAAAACTACTGCTGTACAGGACCATGGTCCTGCCAGTACTCACATATGGATCCGAGACTTGGGTGCTTAGCAAAAGGCACTCCGACCTCTTAGCTGCGTTCGAGAGAAAAGTCTTAAGGAGAATTGTTGGCCCCGTATGTGAGGAAGGACGATTCCGGAGACGGTACAATCATGAACTGTACGCAATCTACCTTGAAGCAGATATCGTGACAAAAATTAAGCTCGGTAGACTCCGGTGGGCAGGGCACCTAGCTCGCATGAGCGAAGAGGAACCTGCTCGGAAAGTTCTTTGTGGTACATTCTATGGTAGACGACAGCGTGGTAGACCATGCTTGCGCTGGAGAGATGGCGTAGACCAGGACGCCCGAAGCCTTGGGGTGCGCAACTGGATGGCGTCGGCTAGAGACCGGGATAGGTGGAGAGACTTGTTGAAAGAGGCCAGGACCGGAACCCGGTTGTCGAGCCGATGATGATGATGAAGCTTAAAAGTATTTCCTTGCAATTATCTTTGACTTGAAAGCCTAAAAATATTTTATATAATTTTTTTGTATCCACACGGTGCAATTTAAAACAACACATATTTCAAAAATCTCGAAAAATCAATTTTTTTTTTTGGATTTCATCCTATTTTTGAGCGAGCCAAAGATATTAATTAAAATGAAAATTGTAAACGCAGGATTTAATTTTGATAAGCAATGCAACTTTTAAAAGCTATTACATTTGAAAATACCATAGTTGAGCACTTTGACACACCCTACTGCATAGCCAGCGCAGCATTCAAGTGCGAATAAAACGATCAAACTCACTCCATATGTCAATTTCAATTTATATTTCAATGTTGCCCATTATTATAGAAAATATCAAAATCTGATGTCAAAACATGTATGTACATATGTTTAATTCGAAAATGTAATGCATAGCCCCATTTTGATTTCAATAATTTAAAGTTCAATCACCAGCACAACTGTCACTTTTTATACTGGCTTCTTTTTCTCCAGCAATCAAATTGTTGTTGTTTGTCGAGGGAAATTTTGCTGCGCTAGCTATGCAGCAGTGAATAAAACACACCTAATATTAAAACCGAAAATCGCAATAGACTTAGCTATGAAGTTATAAATTCGCTTATGAGCTTTAAGGGGTTTCTGAAAAATAATACTTGTGGTAATTTTATTCCGCCTCCAGAATGTCTAATAGATTTTAAGTTGTTTAAAAAAATGGAATAAAATGCAAAAATACAAATAAAATAATATCTTCTGTTTTATTATTTAATTATTTTATCGAATATGGAAAAACGAAGTGGCCCCAAAAAGTTGAAATGGCCCCAAAGATGACCGTTTTTAGACGGCAAAACCTATGGAAAATCTTTTTTTTCTCCGCAACATGCGGCGCTCTTAAACTGTGATGATATTTCTTGTGTGTAACCACACACTCGAACTTCTGTGATATTATTGCCAACGATTGACTCGTTTTTACTTACGATTAAATTTTTTGATTAATGTTTTTTTTTTTCAAATTTTGTAATCATTAACAATACCGAACACGAGATTTTAATCGATAATATACTAAAAATGAAAAAGACTACGGCCCACAATTTTAAACTACCGATTGTTATGATATATAATATAAAATAACATTTGCAAACTTCAAATCAGTTCTTACTCGTAGCTCATTAGCTTTTTTCTTAATTTTAATCACTTTTTAGGGCCTTTCAAAACCTTTAACCTTTTCTTTTAAAAAATCCTTCTGAACCAAATTAAAACAATGACAATAAGCAAAACAAACTTTTTTGAATTTGGAAATCTCAATATATCAATAAAGTCATATGAAGTTAGTAGCACATTTGCACTGTAAAATAGGTATTTAATGATCTTAACTTTAATGCCTTAAATATCCGTTACAAAAAATTGTGTAAGAATTAAAAAATTCTCGTAATTTTCATGTCTGCAATGTATTTTGTCGTTTTTCATAAAAAAACATACATATGTTGTTTCGATGACAATTTCATTTTAAATTACAGATATGTAGTTCGATTCAATGCTTTGTTAATTTGGCCCCAAAACGTTATTATTTCGTTAACCACACATATTGCCGACTTAACAAATGGCGGGTAAAATAATGCTTGACCCAAAATCGGTTTTTCATGTTGAATTGATGTTTTTGATAATTGTTTTTTTTTTAGAACTATGGATTACCGCTTATCTTTTTTGATTCCTTTTTATTCAACTCTGGTGTAGTTGAATACGATACATAATGTTGTAATGGTCAGTACTTATGTCTTATTCATGCTATTCCAACCAATTCATTTATCTCTTCTTCCTTAAGATATATGTATTTGTAAGTATATGACTTAAATCGTTTTGATCAAACTCAAACAATGATAGAAAAGACAAACCAGGTGCTCTTGCAATTCCTTCTAGTCAGCTCGATTTTCTTTAAATTTTACTTTTGCGTTTTATTGGTTTATGAAGCAATACGTTTTAAACTATTTTTGTTTTGTTCAGGAAACGCTCCCTTTAAAAAAGAAGCTGTTCAACTAAATTATATTATTAACCAGAAAAGGTTTCACAAAAATTAGTTAATTACTATATCTAAAAAACATAAGTTTTTTTTAAAAATAGTTATAAATTGTGTATCCCAAAGAATTTTGTTGATTTTCGACTTTCCCGAAAACGGTGTTACTGATTTTGATCAAATTTGTTTTGCAACCACATTTGAGGCAATTGTCTTAGACTTAAAATTATGTAACAAAGTTAGTGGTTTTTAACTCTCTAGAATATACATATAATAGAATATATAAACTACTTAGTATTTAAAAGCCCGTTAAGGAACATCTTTCTTGATAACGATTCCTATGATTCTCATACAATTTTCTTGTTGCTTTTATTAATACGAATTAGTAATTAGATTAAGAAAAAAAAATCGATCTTTTGCATTTGCGGACAACTCTCTTACGTTGTCGGTGAAAGCCCAAGCCAATTTCTCAGCAACGATGAAAAGAATTCTTCTTGGCCAAGCCAGGCTTGTTTTTGTTAAGGTTATAACCAAACTGTTTTTGGAAGGCTTCCTCGTTCTGATCTGAAAACAACAATTTTAAAGGAAGTTGTTATTAAGATAAGATACACCCGTAGAATCGTTTCTTTTTTTATTTTATAGTTCTTAAAAGACTCACATTTTTTTTTACAAAAGCTTTTTTATAATTTTAAATATAAAATTTTTCAAAAAATATATTTTGGCATTAAAAAAATCAAAAAGAAAAGATTTATTATTTTTTCAAAATCAATTTTTATTTACACATTTATTAATACTTCAAAATGGAGCTTTAAATTTAGTCACTACAAATAATCTTTACCCAAGAAATCAGACATGATTTGAATGAATTTCAAAGATTTAAGCATCGCCTGATTGTTAAAATAGAAATGCGCGAATGTTACCATACAAAATCCACTGCCATTAAAAGTATACGGTTAACGTTTTCAATTTGATTAAAAATTAAAGACCTCGATTCGATTAAAACGCAAAACTACGCTGGTCATTTTTGAAGTGAATTTACTTTTTATCTGAAGGCTTCCACACGAATATTTAATGCTTTAGATAAAGTTGGGTGTCATTGTATAAAAAACTTTATGGTTTTTGTACAAAGTATAATCTTGACAGCAAAAATATTCTAAGAAAAAGGTCCGCGGAAAACTTGTGAGTTGGAAAGAAAAAAAAAATCATTCATATACATCCCTTTTATAAGGAATAAAAGCAAACTGAACGAACAAGAAAGAAAAACCTCGACGCCAAATGCAAAGAGGGGAAATATCGAAAACTTTCGAACGAGTATAAAGGCGAAACTTATAACGAGAAAACTTTCCCACTCGGTGTACACGCGATAAAGGAAACATAGAAAAGCAAAAGAATCCGAAAGAGCTAAAAATTATTCACGCACGAATGGTGTCATCTAATTATGAATACCTACAATCAGAATAAATGACGGGAAGGAAAATGATGCCATTAGTTAACTCCACTGGTAGATGCAAAATAAATACCAATATGAGAAAAAATTAAATGGAATAGTAAAAAGTAAGGATTTTTTACTTATAAATAAATATTGAATATTTTGAGCTCGAAACAAAGAATGCCATCTTATTTGTTTAGCAAATGTGAGTTTAAGCAAACAAGATTTATAAAATCTTTAGTAAAATGTAAAAACAGATATTATGTAGTACTATTTATATATTTAATATAATAATATAAATGTTTTCATTGCAGCGACGACGGTTAATAACGAACACCTATCAGAAACCTTGTGAAGTCTATTTTAATTGGAAAACAAAAGCTTATTATACAATACAATACAGGTAGATATGTACAATAGTTATTTGTATTTATATTTATTAAGAAATTAATACCGGTTGACAATTATAGATTTACTTATTTATTTCTTATATTCCTTAAATATAAAAACTTATAAATAAACATACAATATAGAATTTGCTTTAGGGTCGGGTGAAAATTAGTGACCCAGGTATGAGATTATCTCAACTTTTTCTTTTTTTGAATCATACTTTAACAATGGCTTTGTAATTTATCGGATCAGAATGCTAGAATGACCACGTCAGATGCTAATATTAGATACTAATTTTTAAAACTATTTTAAAGGAATATTTCGACATTTTGACAATTTCTCTAAACTTTTAATTGTGAAAATTGTCAATTTGTTATTAGAGTGGGCTTCGAAACCATTTTAAATATCAGCTCCAAAGCACAGAAGATATACGAGTATCTAATTCTTTGGGAAAAAATTTGGATTACATTGTACATATATCTGTATTACAATCGAGTTTTATAAGAAAGTTGTTGCGAATATTCGCATCCTTAAATTCGGAGCTTTCCCATTAATTTGAAATTCTGCAAAAATTAAAGCGGATATTCATACGAATGCAGATGTAATGCAGGTCGCGACAAAAAAAAAAAAACAAGTCCAGAAAGAACCTTACTTTTGTGTGTTGTTCTTTGTTAACAGAACGCACCACCTGTCACCACCTACTAGCATTCCTGGTGAACAGTTGTTTATTCGCAAAGGTTTAATTTATAAACATTTCGAAATAGGCTCGATCCAGAAAGAACTGCCATAATTGTCCTCATTAATTTTTTATATTAAGTACCTATACTGATTATTCAATAAGTTGATACGGATGATTCCCGGATGTGAATTTTAAAAAATCCGCATCACAGCAACCGTGCTTTGGACTTATATTCGTAAAAAGTCTCAGTTCTTGACATAGTTTACATAAACACACCAATTCTATTTAAAAATAAAAAAGATCATTAATCGTGTATCCTAGACATATTTGTTTGTGATGACATAATAAATTTAATTTCGGTTTTTCAAAAACGTATAACCTACCATGTTGAACGAATGTCAAAACCAACCACGAAAAGCACCAGCAAAGCACTGATTTTCACCCTTGATTTGTAATCAATAATCATCGTCATCACCATTAAGGGCATTGGTTGCATTATAACTCGCATATCGTAGTCAATGAAGCTCGTAATAATTTCCTTATAAATAACTTTCCAATAAAATAAATCATTTTGATCATTGCAGTATTTGTTTTGTTTGCATAGGGCAGAGTATTCACATTCCAATTGGCAAATTATAAGGTCTTCCCAATACGGAAGACAGCTTCCGGAGAGGAACTGACTCATTAAAGAAAATTATTGAATTCCACCCCTTGAATTCGACGAAAATGAGGATTCTTTTGATTATGATTGTACTTAAAGATAAAATTATTTTTAAAATAAGGTGTCTAAATTTAAGCTGTTGAACTTGTAACTGCCAGCCAATCACAACAGTTAGGTATAATCGCAGCCTTAAAAAATAAACGAATATCACAATTTGCAACTATCAATATTCGATATTAAATATTTGAAAAATTATAGATTTTTTAGACAATTCATAAACGTGCAGCTTACAATATACGGGTACGGGAGAGCTCGAACCACAATTTACTTGTTTTTTTTTTTTATTTAGTTGTAAATAAAGGCCAATCAACTTTTTGACACGAGAACACGAGCGTATTTCTTAAGATTCTTGATGAAGCTGAACTCCAATAACCATATTGATTGCTTCTTAATTAAGGAAAATTCATAACTAAATCACACAAATCTGCTCTTGTGATCAATCATTGAAAAAATTAGGTATTAAGCTATTATCTATCACATTATTATGTGAAAAGTGAAAAAAGGTGAAAGTACTAAGAAATTAAATTCATTTCTTATCTGATTTTTTCTTTGTGTAAAATGTTTTTTTGTTGTAGAATTATCAACTTAAGTATTAAATCACTCTGGAATAAATCAAAAATAAGACAATTCTCTCAAAAAATGATAAAATTCATATCTCCTCGGAATCGCCGCTAAAAGTCCATTTTCCAATTCGAGTGTAAATGTTAAAAAAACGCAAGTAGATATTGCTTATTGTTCGCTGGATATTTTCAGACTTATTTATTAACTTCATTTAGCGTCGGAGTAAAGATTCTCCGACTTTACAACGCCTCTATTTCTTATTTATAAAAAAATACACGAGGAATAGAGGCGGAGTAAGCTAAAACTGGTTCATAGGAGGTATAAAGCCGTTGTCATTTTGACATGACATCGTGTGAAATTTACAAACAAATTTTTTTTATTTTTTTACTAAGGCAAAATGGATAGTTATTTTGCATTTATAAATGATTTAAATTCCTTAAATGCTCTAACAGCTATATGGTCTTGGGGACGCAATGTGCGGTTGGTACATTCATTTATAGGATTTGAACTTAGTATACAATCCAATTTTAAATGTATCCAATTTCCAACATGCATACAATTACAATAAAATGAATAATGATAGATCGGTATTTTTTTTTGGTAGTAGGTATATTTGAAATGAGAAAGGCGTAGGCTCGGTTTAACTATTCTGAGTTTGGACCGACTGAAATCTAATAAATAAGGCTGTTATAGTTTAAATTTTTAATTATTCTTTATTTTGCTTCCTTGAGTTCATTAAAAAGGCTATTTTTAGATATTCATTAAGCTACTATATCATTGAAATAATAATATGAAAGATAACAAACAAAATAACAATATTTTTTTTTTAAGATTGTATACCCTGATGATGAAGAATAATCCTCGAAATAAATTGGCATAGATAGCATTCCAATGAACCCAAGGAAGCAAAACAAAGAATAAGTAGCTATAAAGTTAAAAAAAACTACATAGTTATTCGGTATATTTTCGGTAGTAATATACATGCAGCTGCAATATATAACAGAATAATAGTCTCTAAATTTAAATGGCGATCCAAGTTTCGTTAAAAAATTATACAATATAACCGCAACAATACCACATAAAAATGTTTCTTAGCTTAATTTTAGAATAAAATACCTGACGTGATGGAGGAATTCCGATACCTGATTGGAATGTACAGCATCCAAATCGTTTGCAAATATTTAATGGTTTGCACTATACAATCAAAATAAGATTCAAACGACACCAAAACTTATTGCGGTAGTTTAAGCAACTACGATGCGACGGTCATATTTCTCCTTTTTTGAGAGCTATTAAAATTATTGAAATTTGTATACAGGGATCTTTAAACTGCTAACTTAAGATGAAATATTTTTGGGTATTTATCATTCTTGTCGAATAAGTAATTTATCCTATGTACAATTAGTCGTTTTATATAAATCATTTTCCACAAAGACATTATACCACTGAATAAATGTATAGACAGTTACCGCGATAAAGAAGCAATTTTTTAAATTTTTTCCTCTTCAAATCAGATGATACAATACTTGAAAACATTCGTGTTTTTTTTTTGTAAATAAAAAAAAAAATTATTCATTAGGTATGAACTTAAATTATAGTTTTAAATAAAATAATTCTAAAAGTAAAAATGACACTTCGGTATACATTTTTAGGGGCGTCAAGAAATAAAAATAAAGATTCCTTGTATGTATAGATTATACTTGATTATTTCCAACGATTGCTTCTTCAATTTCTAATATGCTCTTTTTATACCTATATAGTGGACAAAAAATGCGATGCTCCCAGAAGACACATTTCCAATTTATTTTTCAATGTGCCATAAGAGGATTACAACTAAATTAAAAAAAAGGAAAATAAAGATAGAAATATCCCCTTATATGTCTATATTCAATGTGTCATTTGTTCGCTCACTCCTGTTATAGGTAATGTACAGCGTCCTGTAGTGATAGATGTAGCTTTTTAACTTGGCTTGCAAGTATAGGCCTCTAACAGCGTTTCTTTCTCTTTTATAAGTATGAAGCCATATCCAAGTCCCAGTGAAATATACCTTATGTGATGTCCTTTGAAGTTGCTCAATCTCCAAGGATATAAAATAATGACAAATTTTGGAGAGTAAATGTAATAAGCAAAACTGTGAAATGGGAAATGAGCGTCTACCATAAAGAAAACCAATCAGAATTGATAAGGCTTCTTAGGTAAGACCCTTATGTTCTTTCCTGCTGTTCTTGAACAACTTAAATATAAAAACTGGATGATGTGGTTTCACATCTAATTTTTGTAAACTCTCTCTTCTGTACCTTACTGCTCCATGATAGGGTTGTTTTTATGCATAAAGGCGTCAGGTGGTAAAAAACTACAACCACCATTATATCAGATCTCCAAACTGATAAGAAACTTAAAAATACATTATTTTGTGCCTGTTCTTAAAGGCTGATTTTAAAAGAACGTAGCCAAATCTGAAAACAGTTGTCAAGTGTTGCACGAAATCTTGCATGTCGTGGGCCATTGCCTATAGCAAAAAAACATTCTACTCTCAAAATTTATCAGACAAATCTGGTTTGTAAACAATGTAAGTTCTCAAAAACACTCCAGCATTTGATTTCTCGTAACAAAAGTCCTCATTATACTACTTATAAGCGAGTATGGAATACACACTAGTCCTTTTTCAAGTACACCAGCAGCAGCACTTGATCAACGTAGGTACCGTTCTATGGATATTATATATTGTATGTACTTGTTGTGGGTTCGATTTAATGTACAAGCAGTGATGACTGGTGACTGGCGACTTTGTTACAGAGGGGCGAGAGTTTCATTGGAACGAATGCGACAGTGACTAAATTGAAACCTTTGCTGAGTTGTCATTGTCAATGAAATAGTCAGAAGTACCCTTTAAGTAATCCAAGACGTAGTGAGCACAGTTGGTGAAGATTTTTTGTTGATTATTATCAAAAACGTTTTTTTTAGAAAATGTATCACATTTATATTTGTAAGACTTAAGGATTCTAAATAGAAGTGATATGGTGTACGAGTATATACTAAGGTATACAAAAAAGGTTTTAGAAATTTCATTTAAACTATTAAATATATACTAGTCAAAATCTTCCAAGCTCATTAATTTTTTCTATATACATGTGTATGTAAGAAACATTTAAAACTAGTTGTTTTAATATGCACAATTATGTAGGCATATAGCTAAGGAGAGACTTGTTCTTTTTAAATATTTTCTAGACTCCAACAGTAGCAAATACACCATTATAAAATTTAGGTTTTAATTTTTTAAGATTATTTCTAGACTCTTCCTCTTTTTGTCGTTATTGTATCGGTCTTGACAAGGTTCATAAAATTTAACTTGTTTTTTTTTTCTCGAAAAATAAAGAATTAACACTGGAAAAAAGTAATAAATTGAATGATAAACAGAGAAAAAGAAACACCCGTTTCCAATGACATCGGTGATGCCATAGTCCAAAAGTAGAGTATACGTTTATATAGAAACTCTAGAGCGTTCTAGTAATGGACCACTAGTGTGATATGATGGGAAAAGAGAGAAAATTCAAACAAATTGAATTCATTCAATAATAATAAGCTTTAGGATACGATCTTACTAGCTTATTAGTGAGATTTAGTTTTTAAATAGTATATCAATTTCGCAACCCACCAAATTTTGCAACTAACGTTGATTCGCTAGTTTAGATACTCGTTTCAAACACGGCTTTAACCGAAGCAAGGGAATTTACGTACTTATGTACATCCTTGTATAGAATAGCTTGCTTGCACAACAACCAATAAGCCATTGCCTTGTGTTTGAAGTAGTTTGCTTGGGTTGTACGAGTATAATACTTCGTACAACAATTACGTTTACCTTTATTTTATACCCATAACCCACTGTTGTTGCTCTTGTGTTTCCAAACCATTTTCGAAAACATTGCCCAGAAAGTATCGCCCATATAATCCAAACAAAAAGACAACACACTGCCAATGACTTTTTCAATGCATCTTATATCAAATGCATACATTGTGAGCACAGACCTATCTTACCAACACCTTTAACTACATTCGCCTCCGTTGATCGTTTTAGATTATTGGATCACTCTCTGCAATTGCAATACTCCCTTGCAATGCAAATATTTTAAAATGCTATAACTTATTCTACAACTATTAAAGTGAGAGCATTATTCCAACGAAAAATATTTATTTTGTTTTAAAATACTTTCCCTATGAAGTCAATGTTAAAAAGACCTGCTACTTTATGTATTACATAACATTTTTACCTAAGGAAACAAAGGGCTTTTACACCATTTACCAAATAAAAAAAACTCCGTTTTTCCTTTAAGAAGAAGTAGAGTGCTACGACAAATTGGATCTGGGTTTCCATCTTTCCTTTATCTTTTTTATTATAAAAAACCATTTGGATTTCACCAATTTTTTAAATCTTTTTATTTATCTCGATTTCCTCCCCAAAAAAAATGTATTTCTTTTTCTTAAGGAAGAAACTTAGTTCCTGTCGCGACCTACGCGATTAGGGAAGCAAATTATTTTCCCGGTGTGATAACACGAAATGATGGTGGGCAAGTCTAATTCGTCTGATTACTTATGCAAAGCATTCCAAGATAATATTACAAAAGGTTACCTGATAAAGACAGTGATTTGTTTCCTTATGCCCAGTTTCACAGCGGTACGTTTAAATTAAGTTAAGCTAAACCTAAAGTTGAATTTACGAGTAATTATCTATTTTGAGGGATGGATGTCTATAGAACTTTTATGAATATTTTAACCTATGCATTTCGAAATATTGATTAAATAAAGTAATAATTAACGACATATGGAGGGCTCACAGCTGTACCGAACCAAGTCATTTTAAAAAAAATCCAAAACTAACGCCAAAATTTCCGCAAAATTTAACTCTAATAATAATAATAGAACTACATATGTAGCTCTAAATGAACTATGTAGTTCATTACAGCTCTAAATAGAGGTCAATTTTGCGGAAATTTTGGCGTTAGTTTTGGATTTTTTTAAAATGACTTGGTTCGGTACAGCTGTGACCCTCCATATATTATAAGATCTTTAAATGTAGTGATGTTTCAGAACTCCATAAAATTATTAAAAAACAAACAGAGTTTAAACTTTCACAGTAAAATTAGTTAAGAAAGTACTTGGGAATATTAATTTCGGTTACAGGTGGGACATTTGTAAAATTATTTGGTGTTTCCTTTTCAAATGTACACTTATTATTATATAAAATCTACATGGACTTCCTTAGAACTCATAAATTTAAATGTCTAATAATGTGTTGCTAAAATGAAAACACCCTACCTTGATGTATTTTGAAAATACATAGATGATTTCCTAACAGGTTATGTTTTACAGAAACTCTGCCAACTTATTTCGCATTTTTATTAAGATCCTTTGGGGTCTTAAACAAAACGTTCCTAGTTTCTTAAGAATAGCGAATAAAAAATAAAAATGAATGATTGTATTCATAAAAAAAAAAAATGTCAATGCCACGGGTGAGACAACATTTTGTTTAATTTTAATTAATTTAAAATTAAAGAAAGTAGCTTCAATGTAAATAAGCTAACAACCTATAAACTATGAAAACGCAAAGATTGCGACATTTATTTAACACAAAAATTTTCGTGTTGCACAGAACACACAAAAGTCTGAGTTTTACCAAAATTGAAAACTAAGTTGCGTTCAAAAAAGTTTTAATTACTGTAAGTTTTTGATGAACATGCAAAAAATAATATCAACATTATTTGTACGGATTATGTTACTGCGGTATTTTATTGGGGTACCAATGTCCGCTTTTTCATGGAATACCCTTTAAACTAAATTCGCTAAAATTGTTAGATAAGCGAAGTATGATGTGTTTTCAGGGATTTGTTAGGCCAGTCGCTATGAATTATAAACGTTTTGTTTAGCTCTTGTTTACTCTCTATATTTGGTAAATTCCTATGTAAAATCCGATATATTATACGATTACTGAACTACATTAAACATTTAACAATTGTAGTGTAATCAAACCCTCTGAGTTTTGTGCATATTATAAAAAAAAATATAAAAACATAAGTCCTTATATTTAATTCTTAACGTGATATTTCTATATATAATTTTAAAAGATGAAAACCCATATAAGCATTGTAGACATTGGCTTACATACGAGTAGTATTTAATTATAAAAACCATAAATTTACATCAACAAGTATATCTATTTGTGAAAAAAGTTAAATCGCTGAAATAAACATCAGTTAATAATTTATAAGGGTTAAGAATATATATACTTACAGCGGAAGACTCTTAGACGGTGCGCAATGCT
Source organism: Chrysotoxum bicinctum (assembly GCA_911387755.1). Lineage (NCBI taxonomy): Eukaryota > Metazoa > Arthropoda > Insecta > Diptera > Syrphidae > Chrysotoxum > Chrysotoxum bicinctum. Next base: position 70,248 of record OU426988.1, on the reverse strand, counting down.
TCCTACCCAAGATAGATTACATTTCCTGATCATGAAAAAAAAATGTCAGACTGATTGAATTTATGAGTAGCAATAAAATAAAAGTTTGCAATAAAATTTGTACATCCTTTAAGGCAATATATAAAAACCTTTTTATATTGTCCGGTGGCGTAATTTGAAACGTCCGCTCTCACGCCCTGCTGACCATGTACCCATCCTTTATGCAAGTCCTTTACGCAATATAAAATTGTAAAGGAGTGTGTCGCTTCCGTCAACGACAGAGTCGATTTATCTTTTGAGTGAGCTGAATACTCTTGGAAAATATGTTCAACTTTTTCTTTGGTTTTGGGTACCTATGTACTGTACATACTAATGCTTATTAAGAATAATAGTCAATTAAAACAATGTGAGTATGTACATTATTGATGTATGTACATATATGTATATACTCATATAAAATGATTATCAGTTTATTACATATTTATTTTAAAGGCTCTATCTACCCCTACCCTATTTGAATTTGATTGTTCTAATCGGTATTATTTATGACTTCCGTTCATGCAATTTCCATAAATCACTAGACTAGTGCAAAATATAACATGATAGCAGGGGTCAAGTCCGCAAGGGATGTAATTTATAATTAATAGTCAGAGAATCATATGTGCCACATTTATGAACATACATTTTCACTCAAACTATATGAAATTAGTTTAATTTGTGGTAAGGTTTATCTCCTGTTAAGTACGCGTATACATGCATAACATTACACATTGTGTTGCTTTAAGCATTGGAGCAATATATAATGTTAATCAATCAGTTTATAATGATTATATTTTTTATTATTAAATTAATGCAATTGAAAAATGCATGCACTTTCTTTAATGTACCATGAAAAAGAAGTGTGTTCTATGATTATAATGAAGACGAAAGTTCCATTCAGAATAAACGACATGATGTTTTTATCTAAATTTTGAATGCATACAATCGGTGCTTCTTTCTTGCAACTTACTCGTAGCTTACTGCACTTAGTCCTTCAATTAGCAGATTATTAACAGCCGCAAAAAAATAACCGCTTCCGTGCTCAGGTTATGATTATACGGAAAGGTATTTTCTAACTATAGACCTACATTTCCCCTAAAATAGAATCAATTTCGATTTTCGTAAAACATTTAATAGCTAAAAAAATCTATGTGTGTTTTTCAATATCGTTTCTAAGCATTAAAACAAATCCTTAACTAAAAACTACTTCATTTCATCTATTTAACGATTTTTTCAAGTGACTCAGCCAATTGTTGCGTTCGACATTGAATTCATTCAGCATGAAGTCATTCACAATGAATTTTGGTGGATTCAGTGAAACTAAGTCGTAAGCATAGTCTTAATGTCAACGATTTTATTTTTCGTAATAACGAATTAACTTCATTAGTATAAGTTCATTTAATTCTTTAAGGTTAGTTTGGTTTTTGGTAGTTTTTTTTCTTGTTAGTTTGAGTTCCCACTTTTTTTGTCAATCCAATATAAGTAAATGAACTAAAAAGATCTAAATTTGTTTTCATTTGTGAAATTTTCACGATCGCATGAAATGTTTCGTTCAGGCAAAGCAAAGTCAGATCTCATTTCTATGGTTTTTGCTATTATGAAAATAAAAATAAGTTTAAAGTAAAGGAAAAGAGTATATGGATACTCTTTGATAGAGACAAAAATCTCAGATTATTCTAAACGAATTTTTCAATACGTCAACGAAAAGTGAAATTTTTTTAAGAATTTCGGAGCACTTGCTTAACTTAGATCGGTATTACTGGCTCATGCAAGAATGACTGAGTTACCGCCAATTGAAGAATTAGAAAAAGCATTTGTAGGGCATTGTTCATACGAGTGCCACAATGTGCAATTTTGGATGTGAAGCTAATTACCACCTGAAAGAGATGTTGGCGCCTAACTAAATCTTGCTTTTTATCATTGCAAGGCTGAACGCGAATTGAGGCTTAGATGTAGATGTATAGCACTTTGATGTACAAATATTATGTAATTCCTTGTGTTTTGAGTACTTGACTGTCGATCATGTCATACCACTCACACATGCCACTTCAATTCGAACAACTTCGTATTCCGGTCTTGTTTGGCATTCACACGTCAACTCTTTGGAACAAAATAATTCTGTTCCCACTGATAACAACAACAACAAAATAAAACTATGCCAACGAAAAGCTTCGATCCTATTCACGCACCATCAGGTTTCGAACCGTCCTCAGTCATGAAATTTCGGAGCAAATTTGAAAAAAAAATGGAGCAAATGCAAGATTTCCGGAGTAGATTTGAAACAAAAAGAAAATCCTTCCTTTTCAGGAAAATTAAAACATACATAGGTATGAACATACAAAAATAGTATTAGCAAAAAAGAAAAATAAGTCACAGGTTTCATTGGAAAACTTAGTATTATTTTCAAAAATTGTTTTGTGAAAATAGACAAATTACAAATTCAGAAAGAATTTTTAACAAAGGTTTAATGGTTTATTTCAACAATGTCATATTTGTAGATACATATATAAATTAGACAATTTGTCTGTGTGGAAAAAGTGCAGTAAATGTCGAAAAATCGGTGCGTTGGAGTAAACTTTTTGTTTCCTTCAAAAGTGGAGCAAATTTGCTCCGAACGGAGCAAGGTTCGAACCCTGCGCACCATTATGCCGTGCACGATGTGTAGGACGTCGACACTCAGAGTTCGAATAACAATGTCAACGCATTTTCTTCTTAGAAGACCAAAACAATGTTTCGGCAAGTTACACTATCTTGGAAGAAGAAATCTAAAATTGAAGTGAAAAAGTAAAAAGAAACTTTAAGTCATAAATAAAATTTTGCGATAAAGAGTTTTTTATATCATACAAAGCTGTAAAAAATAGAATTCCTTAAAGAGTTCTGAAATGGGGATGGAATAAGGATGTTGAAATGTAGATTTTATCAAAACCAATTTTTTATTTTAATTTCTCTCCTACCAATTTCTTACTATTTGTTCTATAAAAATAATTGATATGGAAATAAAATTTTCAGGAAACTTGTTCCTCTTAAATATTTTAACAAAAAAGCAGAAAACTGTAAGTCCCCTCCATTTATTTATGCCGACAGCACACATACAAAAATGGTTAAGAATTGTACCTAAATCAAAATAGTTCGATGCTTTACAGTACCTTGTATATATATACCATCACCAAAATTATTGGAACAATTTTAATACCTACTTAAAATTCGGTGAGGTGCATTCAAACTCAAGACCTAAGTTTTCTAAATTTAAATTCAACTTAACTTCAATTTTTGATGCCTTAGTTTTTTTTTCTCTATACACATACACAAAATTTAAAAGGAGGGTACCAAAAGTTTAATAAAATTATTATTTCCGCTTCATAAAAATTGCATCGGCGTGCAAAAATCAGTTCGTACTATTCCGAAACTTATATCATAAAAATAAAGTACAGGCATTATATTTATTTATCAATGTTCACCCTCCGTCTTGGCTTATGTTTGATATTATAAAAGCGAGAAGTTTTGAAGGGAGCGTGTTCATCCGTATATTAATTGGTTATTAGTTTTATGGTGTGCGAAGTTTAATCCTAAAATTGAAAACAACCACAAAAACATATACGCTCTACGTAACTTTGAATAATAAACAATTACTACCTCTAATTCTTAAAACAGCACAAATATTATACCAAATATCGCAATTGAGGAACCAGTACTTCAGTTAGTATTGTAAATACTAAATTTACTGTTTGTGTTTGATGTACCCCAAGGAAGTTGCATATATTTTTTTTATTGTGTGGCCTGCATCCTAACGCTATTATAGTTTCAGCCTGATTCTATAGACATTAAATTAGTCAAACGTATGCGGGGTGAGTTTTCTACGCGTAGATATATCAGACAGAAATTATATTTTTATTACTGAGATTAGTAGGTATAAATCATATTGAAAATCTGGTCAATTATGTAATTATATGATGGTGGCCAATTATGCTACTATTATAATATGTAAAATACTTTTTAACATCAGCAATAGTTACTTAGAATGTAGTTAAGTTCAGATTAAGTAGGTAGGTAGTTTTATTTGAATGTCTTAGTTTCTAAACGATTGCATTAGGAAAAATATAATGAAAAATATATCAATTTAGTTAGTTTTCGCCCACCAACCCTTAAAAAACGGCAAGCCGGATCTACGTGTGTATGTAGATATTTATATACCTACTTATAATCTATCCTAACTAGCATCCGATTCAAAATTAATCTTAAAATTATCAATTTTTTGTAATAAAACTTAATGTAAGGTTAGTGATTTTTATTTTCAAAGAAAAAAAAATAGGAATCTGAAAAGTTGTGAACAAAACATACTGAGGAATAAAAAAAATTGGAAAACATTTAGCACATCCACCTCAACGATTTGATGTATCACATAACATCAGTCCAGAGGCCGACGCACTTGAACACCTGGTCGACCCCCTAGAGAGGAAAGCAATTTCTTTTACGACTTACACATTTGTAAAAGAAGTTTGTACCATTCAATGTCGTCGAGCCGGCTTCTTCTTCGACTTTATGTGCCAGGTATATTATGCGAGTATGTATCTACAGCTAACAAACACGCACACAGATGAATATGATTCCACACCACTGAAAAAGTGATTCCATCAAGTCTCTCAAAAAAATCATTATAGAGTACAACAGAAAAAAAACAAGGAGGTACTCAAGACGAAAAAGCAACAACACGTAGCCTGCAGCCCTCTTAGAATTTTCCCGGTATTCTTAACAAAGAACAAAATCACGAGGAAAGAAATGTCTCCCTCAAACTCACAGCCAAAAAATACACGAAGACAAAATCTACTACTAAATATTCCTCCAGATTTACAACGCATGCTCTAAGGACCTCATATTGTGAGCGCGTTGTAATTTTAACAATTGTTAAGGGTTGTCGCCTCGTGAGATTTTTTTGCACTATTTTGTTTTTAATTGCCTACCCCAAACGCTCAGAATGTAGCTAACAAAGCGAAAAAAATACATTCTCATAGATCCCTAATAATCCACAGGTTAATGTTGCTATGTGTTGGAATGAAGTTTACTAATACAACTTGGTGAAAGGGCGAGAGATTTTGCGCAGGTGATACAAAGGAAAAATTTGTCTCACACTCTTGAAAAGACGTAGTAGTCTATTTTGCAAGTTTACTATTCGGCTGTTTCAGTCAACAGTTCTATGAATACAAGGGGCCAAAGTGGGGGTTGAGTGAGCCTGATTGGGGTTGATCTTCAATGTGTCGGTAAACATAATTTTAACGGTATGAGTAAACGAAGGTGAATAAGATTGCCCCAATGTTGCGTTCCAAAGTAAATGGATTTTTGTTTTGTAGCTTATGAACGTTTTTCTTCTTTTGTTTAACTTTAGTGGCCATTTTCTTCATGATTAATTTTGGGCGTCTCTTATCTGGCAATATATTTGAGTATCGTTTATTTAAAATTTAAATGTTATTTAATATATTTGTTACAGGCAGGTACCTATACATTAAATTGAATCTCTAATCGAAAAACAAAAAATAATAAATTAATAATTTGCCTTAGGTGCTTTCTTTTTTTTGTTTTAATTAAGAATAAAACACAGCTTGTGTGCCCTTTTCATATCCTAATAAATTATTTCCATTATATGAACCTAAATATGTATGTATAGGTAGCTGCATGTCATATAGATAGTACACACAGAAAGCTTGCACCTCTATCACAGACCATGAATTTAAACCCATTAAAACTCTTAAGTGGATGTTTGACCTTTTTGCTTGCGAAATAGAAGTACACTTTAAATAAATCCGCGAATATGATTTTAGGAAAATTTTCCGGAATCCGGACCCTTATTCTCAACCTTCGCATAAGCTTCGAAGATATATGACACAACAACTTAAACTGAAATAAGCAAAGCACCACACACTCTACATGAACGTTCAGTTTTGTTCTGATTTTTGTACTTTTCTTTGGTGGATATGGTTTCAAAAGGACAACTTTTTTCTTGAGCAGGAGGATGGTCTGTCGTCGTACCAATACTATTCACATACCAAAGTTATATAATGGCCAAACAACAACAATAAGTAGGATCTATTTACAAATTCAAATAAAACATTCACATCCCTTTTGTGGGCTTCAACTTGTTGGAATTTTGATATTTTTATCCTCTTATGTAGATATACTGTATACATGACTTTACTTTTTTAAACAGATTTTCATGGCTTCCACACCAAATATGCTATCCCTGCTTATACCGCGAAGATTAATCGGACAAAAGTGGATACATAGTACGTATGTATACATTACGTTTTTTTTTAATGTTGGCTTGACCTTAGTTTGCCCGAATTGACATTTGAGTTAAAAATAATACTTGCATAGGATAAGTTTTGTTTTGGCTCCAGATATTTAATAAATTTCATTTTCGACGTAATTGAGTTTTACAATTCTGGTACGAATTTAATAAAAATATTTCCTCAAAAGACTTACCCGTCAATATCTTATATATAAAGGTAATTAAATAAAAGGTATCAAGATTTCTTAATGATAATTCTAATTAAATTGTTTAACAGCTGATATTGTAAAATTTAAACCATAGTGCAACGAATATAACACATACTTTGTTAGTCCGGAATCGGAAGCAAAAGTAATGGATTACGGAATGCACGATCCTGATAATGTACATCTACAAATACGTGATCTTTTTCTACAATTTTCGTTTAAAATTCTGTTTATTAAAGCGTTCGTTTACTTATGGTAATTACGGGGGAGGTGCCACACGGCTCCAAAACCAAATTTACAATAGTGAGAAATAATTTTTGTAGGCTTTAAGAAAAAAATTGCAAGGTACTTTTGTAAAATAACTGGAGATACTTTCTTCTTCGCTATCTACAGGGTGATTGGCATAAGGTGTGACAAAAAGCTAGGGCGTGTAGGTTGGACTTAGACAAGAAAAAAATCGTATGGGAGGGGGGGGTCTATTTCCCCCCGTTTAGGTGGGAGGGGCAATTTAAGAAAAAAATCACTTAAAACAGAAAAAAAATTATTAGAAAATAACGGTGATACCTACAGAGTAATGCTATGGCATTTTGAAAAGCCAGAAATACATTCTTTAATTTTGTTTTCAAATAAAGTTGTTCGAGTGAATAGTTTTTGAAAAATTAATTTTCAAAATCAAAATTTTGGAAAAAAAAATGAAATTTTTTTTTCAAACAGTTTTTTTTCAAAATCTTACGTAATTAAGTATTATTTTTTTATTCAATATTCAATGCTCTTATTAATTTTTGATCAAATACAAAAAACCGGATGTCAAAATGTTTTGTAGTTTTTGAGAAAATCAAAAACAACAAAAACTACTTTTGTTCTAAGAAAAGCCTTTTATTTTAGTTTTTACGTTTTTGGATTCTTAGGTGAATTTACGATTGAAAGGATTTACTTTCTTTTTACTATTTTTTTAATTATCGGTCTTATAAGCATACAATAATGTGACAAAGTACTGGATTAACCATATTTCACACATTTTTTCATTGAAAACACCTGCGTGAGAGCATTGGATTAATATTGACCTGCGAATGTTTTTTAAATAATGCAACGTTACACGCCCTAACTAGTGACAGAAAAATGCAATTGCAAAATAAGAACAAAAATGTTCCTGAATCTTGAAATCAATTAAAATAAGAAATACATGCATATTTAGATAAAATACGTAATTACTGTTTATTTAAATTTTTAACTAAAGCTTATTACAAACAATTTTCGATATGATCCCCATTTTGCAGAAGGCAAAGATTATAGCGCCTTCTTATTGCTGCACATAAATTTATACTTGATAAATTTTCCTGTAATTTGACTCCAGCCACTTCAATCCGTTATTTCAGTTGTTCCAAAGATTCTATTTCCACTTCGTACACATAGTTCTTCATGAATCCTCAAGCATAAAAATCTAACGGAGTTAAATCTGGCGATCTAGGCGGCCATTCTATTGGACCTCCTCTTCCAATCCAATGGTCACTAAAATGTTCATCAAGCCAGTTCCTTACAGTGCGGCTGTAGTGTGCTAGAGCTCCATCTTGCTGGTAGATTAAATTTTCTGCTATGGCCAAGGGAACGCTGTCATTCAAATCGAGCAGAAGGTCTCGTAGTAACTACGAAATGGGGATCATATCGAAAATTTTTTTGTAATAAGCTTTAGTTAAAAAATTGTTAAAAATTTAAATAAACAGTAATTACGTATTTTATCTAAATATGCATGTATTTCTTATTTTAATTGATTTCAAGATTCAGGAACATTTTTGTTCTTATTTTGCAATTGCATTTTTCTGTCACTAGTTAGGGCGTGTAACGTTGCATTATTTAAAAAAACATTCGCAGGTCAATATTAATCCAATGCTCTCACGCAGGTGTTTTCAATGAAAAAATGTGTGAAATATGGTTAATCCAGTACTTTGTCACATTATTGTATGTTTATAAGACGATAATTAAAAAAATTGTAAAAAGAAAGTTAATCCTTTCAATCGTAAATTCACCTAAGAATCCAAAAACGTATAAAAACTTAAATAAAAGGCTTTTCTTAGAACAAAAGTAGTTTTTGTTATTTTTGATTTTCTCAAAAACTACAAAACATTTTGACATCCGGTTTTTCGTGTTTGATTAAAAATTAATAAGAGCATTGATTATTGAATAAAAAAATAATACTTAATTACGTAAAATTTTGAAAAAAAAATTGTTTAAAAAAAAAATTTTCATTTTTTTTTCAAAATTTTGATTTTGAAAATTAATTTTTCAAAAACTATTCACTCGAACAACTTTATTTAAAAACAAGATTAAAGAATGTATTTCTGGCTTTTCAAAATGCTATAGCATTACTCTGTAGGTATCACCGTTATTTTCTAATAATTTTTTTTCTGTTTTAAGTGATTTTTTTCTTAAATTGCCCCTCCCGCCTAAACGGGGGGAAATAGACCCCCCCCTCCCATACGATTTTTTTCTTGTCTAAGTCCAACCTACACGCCCTAGCTTTTTGTCACACCTTATGCCAATCACCCTGTATATCTTTTGATCAAAAATTGATCAGATTGAGATATAAGTACAATTCAAGTACTACTTCACAAAATGTCTTTTATTTTTAAAAAGTAACTAAAGTTTACTTAAACCTCCTTAAATTTTTAAAATAATTTAGCCAAAAACTTTATTTAAATTTTAGTTATTAAATCAACTAAAAAATGCATAAAAGCTAACTAATTTTAGCTTGTTATAAGATACCCCGACAAAAATGTTACAGTTACCCCTGCCATAATATTTTACAAGAACACAATTTTAAACATACTGAAGGTCACACCTATATAAAATATACATGTAAATTTTACCAAAAACCCAAATTCATGTCCACATAAAACAACCGGCGGCGCTGTGTGACATTCTCGAGGAAGACCAACAATATAAAAAAAAATTGCAATCCTGATAATTCTTGAGACCACCTACAGTCTTTTTACGATTAAAATTTTCAAAAATTTTGTTTTGGAGTTTTAATAGTTTTTTTTTCGACTACTAAATATATTATTTTTGATAAAAGAAACATTTTATATACAAATATAATGTACAAAAGCATGTGTTATAGGTTTGGTCCCAATTATAATAGAAATAACAGTATACCCAGCCTTGATTTTTATAGTTATAGTCAATAATACATACATTATATAAATTTACAGTGAGTAAGAAAATGAAGATTACATTACGTATTACTTAGAAAAAAATATTTTAAGCAAACAAAAAACAAAAATCTGATTTCTTAGAAAATAAATCAAAAAGTTTATTTCGACAGATTCAAAGTAACTAATATAAATTCTTAATTTCTAGAATTACCTTATAGGTTAAATAACACAACAACAAATACTTATTGCTAATTGATAAAAACGTCTTAATTAATAAATTTAACGACACAGAAGGATTTCATCAACATTCTTGAAGCATTTTTTCGAGCAAAATAAGATTTTCCATAAGGGTTTTTCAACATTTGTGTTATGATATTTTTATATAAAAGGACAGTTTTTCATAAATTATCAAACACTCGTCGGAAGTATGTAATCGAGATACGCTATAGCTACAAAGTTTATAGAAAATCGAGTCATTTAGCCGAAAAGGCAGACAGAAAAGAAAAAGACCCACGTTTTTCTGAGATCCTGAGAGAAATATTTTTAATTAATTTTAGATCCTGTGGGCTTCGATACTGAGTGCAGAGGAAGGTTCGTCAACGAGCTCAAACTTGAGTAAACTACCTTTACTCACGATTTTTTCCGTTCCAAACAGTATTTCTACACCATTTGTGAAAAAAAATAAAATGCACGACTGGGTCGCACGAACTTGCTCTTATGTAACAGACTAGGAATTTTAAAATCGAATGTTATTAGAGAAAACTGTTCATAAGGATCAAATTATTTTTTAAATTCTTTTAGTAGTAAGAGACAAAAACAAAATGCTATCCAAATATGAATTTATGCAAGAACAAAAATTATACATAAGTCGTAGTCGTTTCTTAAAAAAAGCTTTTATGTACAAACTTTTTAAAAGCTTTTGAAGAAAAAATTTTGGTACGCCAATTGAAAGTTTTTATTATTGTTCGAATAAAAATAAAATTTACAAAAAAAAATATTGAGCCGTTCCTGAGATATCGAATTTTCAAAAAAAAAAATAAAAAATAGATTTTTTTTTTCAAAAATTCAAAAAATATTAATTTTAAAGTTTTGAAATGCAATGTGTTTTAGACTTTTTAGAAGCTTCTCTTTGAAAAATTTCATTAGGATCCGTTATGTGGATAATGAGAAATTCAAAATTCGAAAAAATGGTTCTATGGTAGGTACAAGCTGTAATGTCTTAATTTCAAAATTTTTTTTATTAAATTAAAGATCGTAAAAATTAATTGAAAGATAAAAATTTTAACAAAATTCTCGGAACCGTTTTCGAGAAAAATACGATTTTTGAAAAGCATTTTTTTTAATTTTTTAGCATTTGTATGGTAGGTACCTTTATTTTTAGGTAAAATAAAATTTTTTTTATCACATCTTGTAGATTATATTGAAAAACTTTTATTTAGCAAGTTTGAAAAAAATCTAGCATGGGGTTTTCGAAATATTGAGTTTTGAAAAAAAAATTTTGAAGTTTTTTTTTAAAATCCAAAACATTTTTTTTTTAAATTTGAGTACACAATTCTATTCAGGTTTTTGGGGAGCCTTAGCAAAAAAAAAAATGATCAAAATCGGCTGTACCGTTTTTGAAAAAATCAAAAACAAAAAAAAATGGTTCCATGGGGGCTACCCTCAATAACCATTTTTCAGAAAATTTTTTTCAACAAATACCTAGCTTTAATTAAATGAAATTTTTTTGTGTTTTTATTTTTAAAATCTGTTAAACAGTTTTTGAGAAAAAAAAATGTTTATAAAATTTCGAAAAAAATTCGTATGGGGGGTACCGTTATTTTTGGTCTTAAAAAATCAAATCAAAAAACATCCGGGGGTAAAAAATTAAAACCCATATCTACCAAGTTTGAAGAAAATCGGCCGAGCCGTTTAGCTGCAATCTAACGGACAGACAGACAGACAGACAGACAGACAGACAGACAGACAGAATTGCGAGACCCACTTTTTTAGTCTTCGCTATCATCGTAATGTCAACTTTGATCAAAATCTCGAGTTCGATTTTTTTTACGAATGCACAACTTGCCTTATAGTACCTATAAGTCGCAAGTAAAAACAAAAAATCAACATTAGAAACTTCAGGAGATCCATAATTTCAAACACCCTGTGTAAGATGGAGAAACTTTAGTAGATTCATAATTTCAAACATAACACATGGATGGAAAGAAAATTCCCAAAGGATCAAAACTCTTGCATTTGTGAAAAAACAAACGAGAACAACACAACCGGAAGAAGTCAAAATGAAATCAACAGAAAATGCTATTACATCCCCACGATGATGTTTATAGAGACGACGATGATGGGGGAATTACGTATAGATTTTGCCTTGCTGTGAGGGTGTTTTGTGGTGGTTAGGAAACCTGGCAATTCATAGAAGGGGTTGAACCTATGGAATGAGAATGAAAATATAACGACACAATAAATATATTTCTCCCTAGGGGTAGAAGCGGTCCTGCGGCTTTTCAGTAGCATTTCAAACTAATATGACAGACTCATTCATACACCTATGAACGATTGATTAGAATTCATAAACATGTAATGTTGACAGGTTCACTTATGACTGAGCTTGTTTACACCATATTTATGCACACTCTTAGCGATATATGGGGGTTTAATGAGTGGGAGGGGGAAGGTGCTTATAAATGCTAAACACTACTTATCAAAGATATTTTAGGAATAATCTTTAAAATGCCCAGATCTTCTGATAGTATATATATAGGCAAGAAGAGGGTTTCATAACTATAATTTTAAATCACATCATTAAGGAAATATTGTAGTCCAGCCTTTATGTTCTGAAATCTTTTAGGTAATAAAAAAAGGCATCAACCAGCATAGCTTGCTGAAGAAGAATTTTTTAAGTATATTTTATTAGAATTGTTGAACGAGGGGTAAAAAGTTATAGGTATCTATTGTACAGAAGAAAAAACAGATCGTCTCGACTATACGTATACCCCTGCGGAGCAAGGTCATTTAGTGCACAAGCTCTTTTTTCATTATCTCAGATTTTATTTGGCGGAGCGACTGATGAAGGGAACTCTATAGCAGTTTAAAACACCACCCTTAACATAGAAATTGTTTTTTTTTACCATTTTCATTTTGACATAATTACTTACAGATATGACAGAAGAATTGTTTATCTTTATTACCCAACAATCATCTTTCACAATTCCATTTTGAAATTTCTCAAAAACTAACTATACATACATACATACCTATACCTACTCAATGAAAACGTTGGATGATTTTTTTTTATTGAAAGTCCTTTTTTTAAAGTAAACAAACTTTTAACTGTAACATCTTCTTTCTTACTTTGCTGACGGTCGCATTGGAAAGCATCCCGCTGGGGTGGTAATAAACAGTAACCGGATACAAGCATTTTCTCTGTGATTTTGACATATGTTTTTCAAACGTTAAGCCAACACATTATGACACTTATTGCCCGAAGGCCTCCTCATAAATCGCGAGTCACACACATTATTATTCAATTTTTATTGTATTACACTTGGCTTAAGGAATTTGGCAGGCGGCAACTTCATATTAAAATCAGATACATAGGTACCTCTACGGGGTTGTTGAACGAATTTGTTCACCTCGGGGCAGCAAGGCAAAGTCTATTTCAAGATAAATGCCACACAACAACACATCCGAAAAAGGTTTCGTTGCTGAAGGAAACACGTGATACTTCCGGACGCACAGTACACAAGTGTATTTTATCCATCACCTTATCGACTGAATCATTATGGGGACCATCGTTTTGGGGAAATTACAAGAAGCTATCTATGTACGTAGGTTTTATCCTACACATCATAAGTTATCATTTCAGAAACAGTTTATACAAACAAAAAACAAGGTATCTTTATAGTTTTTTGAGCCTGGAAGTATTCGTTGCGAATTGTAGCCTTGACGAATATACCGCCAATATTTTGTAAAGAAGTAAAATATTATCACTGAATTTAGAAGCTTATTGGAATTAGAAGAAGCCTTGTCCTTTTGACTTATTTGATTTGCGATACGTACTCGTAACATTTGGTAAAAGTTATTGATTCGATTAGGATGCTATGACGGGAAAGCTGAAAAAGTGGGTCTACTGCCTGAAAGAATGGGTAGATTTTCATCATGGTATCTAGAATTCGTTGGTTTTTCTTGCAACGTGTTTTTTTTCATTCGTTTAAAGCACAAAATTAGTGTAACTGCTATACACAAAATGTTTAGGCCATTAATGAAAGCCTTATTTTTCGCAAAAACCTTCTCACTTTTTTATAAAAGAAAAATCAAATAATTACTATTAGTAATTACTACCATTTTGATAAATAGCATTGTTCCGTTCCGTAAGATGGCTTTTAGTGGTACCTCGTACAGACCAATTTTTTATTTTCGACATTCCTACTACTACTGACACCAAATGCTTTTGTTTTGTTTTGAAGAATCTTCTAGAACGAACTTTAAAGATTCTTGAATGCAGCTTTAAAAAAAGAAGAACAAGATTTGTACCCTGGGCCGTTTATCATATCATTACGTCCCTGCATAAGTACTGTATGCTGTTTCTCTGAAATAATTTGAGAATTTTTGGGTTATTTGTTGTGGGGTGGTTAAAGAGGGTTAGATTGAATTTAAAAGTTATTGTAAAGTCAACATATACAAACTGAAGCGACAAAGAAATTCTATGGCGCCATAAATGCCAAGAAGTGTCTGAAAGTATATTATTTGATGTTTTAGAAAAGTATAAGAAATAAGTGATCGAATTTCCTTTTTTGTCTTGTTCTTCAAAGTTACATCATGGAGGCCTTGTCACATTTTTCGGAAGAGCTCAAATTAGAATTCTTACAAGGAAAACACATTCTTACTTATGTTATATTTAAGTGCCTACTAAATTAATATAGTAAGGCTATATAGTTTCAAATATTGAATAGGTATGTATAAGTTAATATTTTTATATTTATCAAACTTTACATTTAGGATGTGTTGCTGTGTTCGAAACAAAAAAAATCTTAAGACAAAAATAGAAAGGTTTTATGGAGTCCTAATTGCAGTGAGAGCTTTATTCAAAACATATTTTTATTTTCAGCTTAATTTTGAAATATTAGCCGTGTTTTATCATCGCCAATGATCCATAAAGATTAACAGTTGTGTTGTACGTTCATCTCTCTTCTGTTTATGTTTGTTGATTTGTAAATGTATCTTGTATTTTTTCTTTACACCGTATTTTACATTCCTTACCATAAAAAGCCGTCTACTCGCCAGAGAAAGAACTAATTTTTGGATCTTTAAAATAGATCCAGATAGAGAACAGGATCTCAAAATATTTTTGTAATACATGTCAAAAATTAATCCGGATCCGGATCCATATAGATCCGTAGATAATAAAACGCATCTATTAAATTAATTTCTGTATCGTTACTATGTACATATGTATCCTTCCAGTAGAAACTGATCTCAAAACGTAAACCAACGTAAATCTTTCGGGCTTTCTAACTGCATATAACTTATTTGCTAGATATTTTCATACTGATTATTCATCGGAAGCTGTCTTAAATTCTGAACTTCCATCAACATTAAATAAGTACGTTGACATTGGCTGCCTTTTTTTTATGCCAAGTGGAAGCAGAAGAGGCGTTATTAAACCTAGATTTAAATAAAAGTGCAGGCCCAGACAATTTTCCGCCTATTCTTCAAAAAATGTGTGCAATTGCATTAACATTTTTAACTTATATCGTTTGCTAAACGCCTATTTTTAAAAAAGTGGAAAGTCTCGTGTTTGTCTCCGATTTTAAAATCTGGATCAAAGCAGGAAGTCACGAGCTATGTAGTATATACATACCTATCTGTTAGCTATTTGAAAAAGTTGTATAAAATACAATTTCTTCTGTTATCCAAGAAAAAATCTAAGTTTTCCAACACGGTTTTGTAGTAGATAGATCTACTACAACTAATTTAAATTATATGTAAATAATACAGAAAAAGGGTCTCAAACTCACTTTTGACAGAGTCAATTACACAAACTTTTTTTTGCTTGCATTTATTCGTCTCTTTTACGTATAGAATGGTTACTTGGCCGAAAGTGTACAAATTGTGAAAATTTAAAACTATTATTTTGATGACCTTATGTCCTGTCGGGTGTTTCCATTTGAGACCATTAATTTTTATTTTATTTTATTTTTATTTTTTATTAAAAGAAATACCAAAGAGTTCACTGATTCCTCCACTGTAATTTAACTTAACTCTCTGGTAAGATGTGTGCTTGAGTATTGCTTATTATGAAACCATGATGTCTTCTATTCGAAATAAAATCGTGGGAAACTCGCGGTTAATATTTTTCGGTTATGTTTATCCGAGATATCATTACTGATCACATTAAATGTCCTCAGCTAGCAGGTTTAATCAATGAAGGAAACACACTTTTAAGAATAACACGAGAATGGGTTGTTATTTATAAGCAGTTTCCAATGGCCCAATCACCCGTTGTGAAACTAATTTATTATGCTTTGAAATAGATTTGTATATATGATTTGCACTAGACAAAAATTCAAATCCTTATTTTTTTTTAATTTATAAACGATGTAAGGCAAACTAATTATCTTAATAAAGTATATTTTAATTATTATTAAGATTACAAAAATTTTAAAAATTGTTATTAAATTTAAGAATTATAATTGTGTTTATTATATAATATAGTTAAGTTAATCTGTATGAAAATAAACTTAACTTATGAACTAAAAATATCTGTTCTCAAAAACCTACTCTCAAAATAGTATAAGGATGATTTTTCATTGACTACGGGTAAGAACATACCATGAGCCAAAAATATTATTTAGGTACATAATGCTTAAAATAATTCCAGCACTCCACACTATTTATGTCTCTTTACCTTTCTTAAAACCTGAGTATGGAAAGAGTTTCATACATGAATAAAACTTTAAACAGTTTATGTCATTTTTATATCGTTTTTAGTATACGAGTATGAGAATTTCATTAGAAGGAGTTTTTATGTAAAGTCCTAGCTTATTACGCTGCACTCGCGAAACGAAAAATTCTTTTACAAAAATGACAACGAAATATTTCTATCAGCTTTTCGTTCTGCAGTTTCCTTAGAGAGCAAAGTTGTTAACTTTAGCAGATAATTTAAAAGAGCCTCCACCCTTTTTTCTCACAGAATTAATAAAAATTAATTATGAGTGATATGAAATCACAGCATGGATTTTTGGGATTTTCGAAGTTGGTTATTGTTTTTTTAGTGATTGGTATAACTCTTTATAAATATTTGTCCTCCTTGTTTTCGTAAACATTTCGTCTTGTTGGATACCACAGAAAAAATTTTAATCAGCAGCGTATTAGACTTTACCTCATGAATGAAATTAGTAATGTTTTATGAATATGAAAAGTTCAGACTACTGTCGTCAGCAAAAAAAATGTATGGATTAGAACTTTCAGACAAAGTATCATTGATGAATATCAAAAAGTGAGTCGGATACAAGACGGAGCCCTGTGGCACACCAGCATTTATTTTAAGAGTTTCAGATATAAAACCATCCAATATAGCTTGTATTTAGCGGTTTGAAAGGTAGTTTCTAGTCCATCGAAGAAAAGATTCATCAATACCAGATGCTTGCATTTTCGGTAAGAGAAATTGATGCCGAACTCTATCAAATGCTTTAAAAATATCAAGTCCAATAATCTTACTTTCTCCAAAATGATGGTAAGATGTTGCGCCACTGTTCGGTGAGACATACCATCAGATCACCGGTGGATTTATTGCTAGGAAAACCATACTGCTGGTCATTGAGAAGCTTTCATTTTTCAAGACATTTATTGAGCTGATAATTTATCAGCGTTTCCATGTCTTTAAAAAGAAGGGACGTAAGTGCAATTGGACGATAGTTAGAGGGGGGGAGAAGATTCGCATTTTTTAGGAACATGATGGACAAATGCTGTTTACTTTCCACTCGGAAAGAGACCAGTAAAGTAGGACTTACGAAATGGTTTGACAGCGTAAAAGAACAGCTCTTCAGAACAATTGGGGAAAACTATCCGGGCCAGCGTATTTGCGTACGAGTATATCAAGATGTTTCAGTACTCTTGCAACTGTACGAGTGCGAAAGAAGATTTGTCGCATAAAATCATTAACGTTTTCAATTAAAGGAGTAATCATAACACTATCTGACAGCGTCGAATTGACAGCAAACTGTGCTGCAAGCAAATTCGTTTTTCTTGTGAGCTGACATAGGGAGTGTCATTGTTTACTCCCTCCTAAAGGAAAAGTGGTTTTTCCCATTTTATATATTTTTTCTTGTCTAGACATAAACTACAGGCCCTTGTGTTTTGTGGCACCTAATGTGAATTAACATATATGTACATATATTATATAACCTTAACGCTTGTATACATTTTAAAATGTTAAAAATGACTTAGGTATTGTTATGCTATATCAGGTGTGATCCAGCAAACATGTTTTCGTATTTCTTAAACAGTCATTACGACGACGGAGTTATTGATATATATACTACAGCTTTCTATTTAAAATATCGTTTTGTCCTTTAATTTCAGTGATATTATTTTAAACAATTTTATTTGTGAAATAAAAACCACCCCAAAAATAATATAATGACTACAAAATCTTACATTGCGATTAATTTTATCACTGGTCTATTTAGTGAGCGTAAAACTCAAGAAACATATTTGTTTAGCGATGCAAGATAAAGTCAAGAGTTCTTTTAAATTGTTCGCCACATTGCAATGCTCAGAGAATAATACGAAAGAGTTTCACGGTCTCTTGAACGTTTCAGAACCGCAAAGCGAATATTTTTTAATTGAGGTTGAGTGTGCCTTGTAGTTAACCAAACAACTGTCACTTCAAAAGTGAAAGAATATCAACTTATCGACACTTCTCTGCTATGCAATATAGACAAAAAGAACTTAAGATGTAAAATACGCATATAAATTTCAAATAAAGTATTAAAAAGCTTAGGGGCTCATTGATTTTTACTTGCGATGTTCATAGGTTTAAGCTAAGGGCAAACTTTGGATTCGAAAAAAAAAACAGATTTTAATAAAGCGTTAAGATTATACTGGTGTATGTATGAATGAACCTTTGCACGTATGTAGGTGTGAAAAAAATAAATGACAGTTGCGTATGTTATTAAGTATGTGCACGTTGTCCCTACAAAGCTGGTCTGATATGGTAGGAACAATG
The DNA here is from genome assembly GCA_911387755.1 of Chrysotoxum bicinctum. Taxonomy (NCBI): domain Eukaryota; kingdom Metazoa; phylum Arthropoda; class Insecta; order Diptera; family Syrphidae; genus Chrysotoxum; species Chrysotoxum bicinctum. The sequence continues at coordinate 51,369 of OU426988.1, read as the reverse complement.
GCGGCCCTTTATAAAATAATTCGCCCTTCTCTGAGGTAACTAATTAATATTATTTTCGGCTATTAGAGACAAATCTGCAAAGATATTTGCGCAAAATTTTTAACAGCCTATTATTAGGGTATTAGTATGATACTACTTAACAATTTGCTAACTTTAAAGTAGTTTACTAACTCATTCTCAATTTTAAATATTTTCTAAATAGTATCGTACTAAAGCAATTGTCTTAATAAATCGCTTCAAAAAACTAAGTAAACAAACCTGTTTTGATGTTTGGAAATGTCAAAGAGTTATATCAAGTTAGCACGATACTAAAAAAAATAAAATCGGTATTCGATGATTTTAACTTTAATAAAAGCTCTACCCTTTTACGTTGCTATATTCGAATAAAATTTTCAAAATCGTCGTTTAAACCTAGTTTCATTTTAAAATAGCTTTAACATCGTACTAATTCAACTTAAATTTTGCGCCATTGTTTTTAATATTGCCGGTAAACAAATCAATAAATATAAATACATACATACATACACTGCAGACTTAGAAGAAGATACGTGGTGGAAAGATATTAACTCTTCAAAACACGATTTTGTCAATTTTCGAATACCAACGGGCAAAATACGAAGAATATTATTTCTTTTGAAAATAAAAGCAGTTTGAAATGATTCGCTAAGTTCATTACACTCAGTGTCCTTTACTAAAATTAAATTAATAATGACGATTTATTTGAAATAATGACACAGACAAGAATCACACTAAGAAAACGACAACAAAATATTTTTTTTATTGAAATGTGAATTTCTCAATGCAAACCTATACAATTAATTAAAGTATTCGCAAATATTAAAAAGAATTTTGCAATGAATTGTCTTCGAAAACCTCTTGATTTATGACATTCATAGATGTTTTTCTTTTCATTCTTTATTTTTCGGAAATATTTTCCAAAAAAAAGTTAAACATTTTTGGATGGATTATGTTTTCTGTGGTACCGTTTTTAAAATCAAATTCAAAATTTGACTTCAAAAAAGCTTTTGTTTTTGTTGGACGACCCTAAGCAAATTAATAGCACAATTACATTGGACCGATAAGTTTTCAAAAACACAAAATTGAACATCTCTTCTCTAAGTACCTTGCGAAAATTGATTTTTTCTTAGAATTACATCATCGGTTTGTTTAACTGATTAAGATTTAATGCATGACTGAATCTCACGTACGTACTCGTTTTTATGTGGGAGCACCTTGGGATTTCAAAATTTGTATACCTAAATATATGAAAGCATAGATGAAACAAGAAAAATGTTCAATTTCATAATGAAAAAATGGCTAGAACAACTCTTCAATTTATACCAAAAAAAAAAAAATTTAAATAAACTTAAGTGCAGTTTTATTAATAACTATAATTTGTATGTACATATGTACAATTCTTTTATAGTTTTCTAAAAGGTAGGTGTATTAATTTAAAATATTTAATAACATCAATTTTATAAAAATTGTACACCCATCTTCGATATATTTTTATTTTTCAAAAAAAATAAATATTTTTTTCGTCAAACACAAAAAAACAGAAATATTTTTTTAAAACATTTTAACGTGCGATAATATTTTAAGCTCAAAGGAGCTTCTGTATAAAAAATATAATCGAAATCGATGGTCGTGGTAATCACGTGTATTTCATTTTGTTAAATTTTTTATCGCCCAAATCTCAAGTCAGTTGCAATTTCAAGTTTGTTTTTTTTTACGAATGCTTAATTTACCTTTTAGTACTTACAATATATCGCGGGTAAAAATGAGCGAATAAGTGTGCGAACATTTTGTGATAATTCCTTGTAATATTTTTATTATGCCAGAAAATAAGTTTTATTCAGATAGTTTATCCGTTCGAATTTTATTGAGCTGATATTTTAATGCAAAATTAACTAAATAAATTATCAAAAAACCAATGAAAAGTGAGCAGACAAAAAATATTTGTGTGCACAATTTTAAAATGAACACTTTTCACAAAGGACATAACAAAATAATCGAATTTTTCGTAAATTTTTAGAATTATATTACTTTTTAAAGAAACGTCATTGGAACGATATTTATTATGATGATTTTAATAATTTTTGAAAGTTTCATCGAAATAAAAAATACTTAACAGTATTTTGTATATTTTAAGGCTACGGGAAGACATTTCACGTATTAATAAATATGTACATTATAACATGGTTAGGTAGATTCAGAAGATATAGAAGGTAGCTAATTCAAAAACATATAGTATGTAGTTCTTAAATACATATATTCAGAGCTATGAAGAATTCGTGATTCATCGTATATATGTATAATCAAATCATTCCGTAAAAGGATTATATTTTTAAAGTTTAACGTTATCGAAATTTGTTTAGTACAAAGCAATCGGGGGTGCCAAGTAAATCAAAGTGAATACAAATCAAATTATTAACGTTACTTTATTTAAATTCGCACTTAAAGAAATCCATTAGTGAGAAACGTGCATAAATTCAAAACAGTATTCACTCTATTGACACTAGTCATTTGAACGAGTCCTTTTTGGTAGGTTGACTACCCAGAGCACAAAACTTGTATTCTCTTGCGTGACGAGTAGTAGCTTCCAACAAATTCAATGTATCAATCAAGGTAGTAATTCCCTTTTATAGACGCCCATTGGGAATAAAAGAGGGTGTGCTTTGATTATTCGGCTAGAGTTCGACAAGTTGTCACAACACATGTCAAATGTGCACAGAGGGCGGATGGTTTGGCATACCAAAATTAAGAACCTAAGCTTACATAGAAATTTCAATACTATTTCATCCGTTGGGAGGCTATCGTGGCGATGAAGCAAGATTACCATATACGCCACGTGTGGGTCGCGTGCTCGTCTTGTGAAAGAGCTACAGTGCGAATTGTTAATAAAAGCCAACTAAACTCAGCTTTTCCCATCGAAAACTCTAATCCAACTTGTGGTTTTGGCAGAGTTTGGGCTGGCGATGTCCGCCCAACCCTTAGCGATAATTATAATTGAACCCTTCGACTCACTGCTTCTGAAAATTCATGGGTTCAAAAAACCTTACCATCAGAACAGAATGACTAGAAGCTGAGGACACCAAACTCAATTTTACTTTTTTAGTTTCTGGTGCCATACCTTTATAGAAGATCAACCAACCCTTGGGAATAAGTAGGAATTGATTCTGATGAAGCGTTAGATAGACTTCTAATTTACTCCGAGGGTGCTCGATTGTTGCTGTCGTAACTGCATGCTTTATTAATTTATGCCAAAATCAGACATAACATTTTACACTCAATTATCGGCACTCGATTGCTTGCACGTGACATTTAACTGTTTTTTTTTAAATAAAGAGCAAGAATATGTTTCAAAATTATATTGCAAGTTCAAATTGAAATTTTGAAATTGAAATAAAACAAATAATTTAATTGTAAGATCTTCAAATAATAAATTCAATTATTTTGTCAAAGTAATAAGTGAAACTGTATAAATTGTGCGCAAAGGTCACTATGTTCTGTATATTTGCTGAATAAGTGTATTAAATTTAATTTAAATATTTAATTTACTTAGTGTTTTTTCATGCATGATGTTATAATAAAGTTGCCGTGGAAGAAATGTCTTTGGGGCCTTTACTTTCAAAATATTTGATGCATAGGTACTCACATTTGCCAACAAAAAAGGTTTTATTGAATTAATTGTCCCTTTGTATTAATAATTATTCTTCGTTTTATGTTCACTGAATCAATGTTAATGCATTTTATTGAATTATGATGGTGTTCTTCTCTTTACATACAATATTTTTTAAAAAGCTTTTGTTTTGCTTATGATGTGTAATAATACTAATCAAATCTTTGAATTAGTCGGTTCATATTAATGATCTTAATAATAGATACTCGTACATATGTAAAATAAATAATGAACGAAATATTTCCAAACTGTGATTATGGGTTAACTACAACAATTCTCTTATTGATACGATTTTCTTTACACTATTTTATCTCAACAATAAATTTCATTCCGAAAATAATAAATATAAAGTTATTGGAGTGTATTTCATCTTTGCTCTGTATAAATTTATTTTCATTTTTATATCCTCGGTAAATAAAATGCTATTGTAGTTTTATTTAGATGACCCTACTATAATATTATTGTATTTAAAGTCTTTTTTTCTTTAAAAAAACAATAACGACACTCCCCAAAATAGATAGTAAATTATAATAAGCCCGGAAACTCCTCAAGTATTCAATTCTATGTTGATTAATAGATACTCTTCTTACTTTATATTTGCAAAATCGTCTATCACTTCTTCATCGAATTTCATCATCTCAACTTTGTCTCAATTCTCCTTAATTCAAAGTTTTCGAAAGAGAAAATAAAATAATCCGAAAATTAATCTTCTTCCACGAACTGTATTGTAATCTTAAAAATATCGGTCGGCGATCTGTCAGTAACTATAGAGGGCAGCGGGACCACGCCATAAGCCACCCGACGACACTAAAAACACATCTACAGGATGATCCACCGGGAAAACGGACCATAGCATTCAAAGCACTATTGGAAATTTTGGTTGGGAATAGGTATGTTCAGGGCGCACTTTTAGAAGTTATTAATAAAGCCTAATTAATCTAATATGACAGTTCGTTCTCAAGTTTGTTTCTAAGATCTCTGAACACACTTTGCTTAGAATTAACTGTGTTCACCAATAACCTGCTAAGTGCTCTGCTCGAAATTAAAACGAAAAACGCCTATAATCTTTGCATTTCTGCAAGAAGTGCAAGAAGTATATTTAGTTTGCACGCTGCTCCATCAAGGTAGGCAAACACCTGATAGAGGTTTAAAACAAAGCGATGAGCCTTAATGCGACTTCTTTAACATCGTTCGTGGAAGAAGCGTGAGAGCAAAAATACGAAGACCTTATTGACTTGGTCGTAAGAACATGGGATAATATCAGTGTCGCTTTTCTTAGTATATTGAGATGAAGGCCACGAAGATAGGTGCATGAAGTAACAGAAAGGCGCGACATACCACACAGCTCTAGATGACTCTAGCTCGTGATAATTTTTAAATGATATCTCTTGTGAAATGTCCCTAAATTAATTGGTGTCTTAAAGAATTCTTGACATCTTGAACAAAACGTTACCATAACCATTTAGGTTATACCTTTGTATATTAACTCTATAGTAGTCTCATGGAACTGAATTAAAAGTTTTTTATCTCTGCCGCAGAAATATTAATATCGCCAGTGAGATGCGGTTGTGATATAAGATATACTACGTGGAAGGGAAAAATATAAGAAAATAAAAGAAGAGATGCGGTAGTGATATATTTTTAAAGGAGGGTAAGGGAGAAAATCCTATCTGCGTTTCTGTTTGCTGTCAGAATCAATTGTAGGTAGGTATATAAAGTTGTATATGCCAGGTGTGAGATGAATACAAACAAATAGTATTGAGAGTGTATGATAGTTTTGTGAATTTTGTTTCATTTCTCATACAATCTGGTTTGCTTACATTTTGATACGATTAATCAGCGAGGCTGCCATTTTTTCGACTTTGTAATTAAATCTAGAGGCATTTGAACTTAATAAACTCAAATTCTAAATTTGGTTTTATTTCATTTTTGAAAATAAAATAATTTCAAATTGGCTTTATTTCGTTATGGTAACCGAAATAGTGCCAAACAGAATTTGGTAATAAAACCGAATTCAGAATATTTTATTTTGATTTATTTTTTAACAAATGGAAAGAAATGTTAGAACTCCGAGGTCCGAGGAGGTAAACCTCCTCCATCTTTAGAGAGATAAGATGAATTTCAATGGTTCGGCCAATTATTTTTGGACATTTGACCAAAATATTTTTGAACTTTTGCCAAAAATATTTTTGGACATTTTATCAAAAATATTTTTTCAAAAAACTTTTTTCCAATAAATTTTTTTTTTTCATTTTTTTTTTAAGAAATTTTCATTTTTCATAAATTTTTTTTCAAAAATATTACTTGACAAAAATTTGCCACCCAATGTACTTTTAAACGTGATTTCTGGCTAAACTCAGCGAGTTAAAAATTGTATATTCGTGAAGGGAGTGCCACCTTTCAATCCACGTACCGCATGTAACGAAAAACAAATTTTTAGCTTTAAATGCGATTTGCAGCTAAACGGAGCTCCGTAGACCCCCCAAAGTTGACATTTTTAAACGTGATTTCTGGCTAAACTAGGCATCTTAGCGAGTTAAAAATTGCATATTCGTGATCTAGGGAGTGCCACCTTTCAATTCACGTATCGCATGTAACGAAAAACAAATGTTTATCTTTAAATGCGATTACCATACAAAAATTAATATTTCATGAGCATACATAGCTATATATGTACATACCTATAATGTTAATTTTTTTAAATTATAATGCATTATTAATTTATTTTCTGTTTTAATACGCTTTATCAAACAAATATTTGATTAAATTTGACTTGAACTCTATACCTATAAATGCGGATGTTGCGAAAACGCAACGTGAATTTTCCGGAAAACTAAAAGCTTTTCCAAAAATTTTTTTTTCAGATTTTTTCTAATTAGACCAAAAATAGACAGTGTGTGAAATTTCAAGTTCCTACCACACCTGAACTGGTAGCCGCCGGACATGGGTTTATATTAAAAAAAAACTCAACCAGCTTGAACAACCTAAAATAAACTATAACAAAAGAAAGACTAAATTGAACTGCTTCAATTTATATCACCAATCCATCACTGTTTTTATAATAGATAATTTGGAAATGAAGTACCTATATATCGCTAATTCACAGCATAAAAACTCAATTTTGTTGTTGCAAGGTGTAAATTCATTTGGCTATACTCGTTTCGGCATACAAACATAACATAATGTAGTATGGAAAATTTAAATTAATTAAAAAAAAAATAAAATTAGAAAAAATGTAGTATGTATACCAATTTTAGAAATTTATTGATATACACATAACTAATATTTAGAAAATAAAATAAGATAACTTGTTTTGCAAAAAATATTTTGTATGCATAACCTAGAACATTTTGTTAAAAAGAAATAAAAAAGGAGATATTTGGCGTTCCAATTTCAAATTACTAACAAATATTTCTTTTCATGTTTATCTACGAATTTTGAGCAAATTTCGCGACCTTAGAACAATAGGGTTCTAACTACACTCAAGTCACAGAGATTGAATTTTGTTTGTCAATAACTTTTATATTTTGGTTCGGATCTATGTACATGATTTTTTGAAAACACAAATTTTGTACTAAGTTATGTTGATCTGAATTTAAAAATCTACAACATATTTAATTCATAATTTTGCAGTAACTGGTGGTTGAAAAAATGGATAGAACCTTGTTACTCAACGCTTAGTCATTTGAGCATAGAACAATAAGGTTCTAATTACCTGATACTAAGTAACATGATAAGAAATTTAATTGTTCAGATAGAATCCTGTTATGTGAAAGAAATAAGAATTTTTGTTGAACGAAGTTTTAATTCCTTTTTTTTTTTGAATTTCTTATAAAGGAAAACAAATAAACATTATTAAAGAAAAGTTAATTAATAGTAAAGCTCACACTGCCTATAATATCGTGAAGGCCCTAACTACATTTTTGATACTTCGAGTTATAAAGGAAAATACTAAATCTTTTACAGCAACCCGAATATAGAAATTAATTATAGAGATATATTTAAAAAGCCCTATGTACATTATACACCGATTTGTAAACTATTTCTATTAAAATTCCTTCTTTTTTAACTGAACTGTAAATAAAAAAAGAAAACATAAATTTATGTCAACAAAACTTAATCATTTATTAAGAAAAAATTGTTTTTGCACCATTTTTAAGCTCGATCACAGGAAGATTGATGAATTGTTTTCTATTTTCAGGAAACAGATGGGAGAGATTTTTTTCAATAACATTTATTCTGTCGATTGATATTTCTATTGGCTGGGAGCGAACAAATGATGATGGTTCAACAAAAGTTGACTTTTTTAAAAGTTAAGTACTATGAACTCAGTGTCGACTGGAAGTACCCTCATGCCAAATTGTAGTAAAAGGTATTTCTTTGCTTTTCGTTCCAAGAGGCGCAAAACTTTCATTGAAAGTTATAATACGTTTGGCAAAGCTAACAGCCTTGAATCCTTCTTAACGAGGTGGCATTATAACAACTAGAGTATCTGGCACAATTTCATTGGAATCAAGCTTGCTTATCTTTTGATATTCCGTTCTAGTAAGTCCTACACGGGCTTTGTGATGCATCCAAGCCTGGCAAATATGGCAAGTTTTTTCACCTTTACATGATATAATAAAATCTTTTTTAAGTTTAAGTGGACCTCATGTTCCTTCGTAAATTTTTTACTTAATGTATCAAACACATTTATCAAACTTGGGATGGTGAAAATCAAGGTTAAAGTTCGTACTGAAAACATTCCTGTGAAAGCTATCTTTAACAGGACATTTTAAATGAGTGGTATATTTAATACAGTACATCTTTTGATTTCCTATTTTCTTTTGAAATAGAAATACTCACCTTTACTTATTAAAATGTATGCATATTTAGAACAAACATTTTGAAAACCACACAGCACAGATAAAATTCAACTTTAACACAAAATTCATAGCCTTTTGAAGCAACAAAGTTCAATCTACATCCTGTTGTGTAACAAAGTTTTATGTGCATTTTTTTAAAAATTTTTCTAACTACACTAGGTTCTATTTACCAATTAGAACTTTGTGAACTTAGTTTTTAATAAATTGATGTACATAGAACTCTGCTTCCTGCATTTTTATTGACTTAATAGGAAACTAAAGGAGACAAATATGGAGACAAATATGGATGAAACAGATCGAAAGAGCATACTCGATTTGCTACGACCACATGTATAACTCAGTTTTGAAAAAAAAAGTCAGTAAGAACCCTATTGTTCTAAGGTCGCGATTTGCGAATTATTAATTTATTAAAATAAAAAAAACTTATATTATAATATTGGGTTTCAAAAAAGTATGAACATTTCTTGGAAAAAAGAAAATTTGTATACGCGTGAAATATTCAATATTTCTTATATAAAAAATAACTTTTATAATAAAACGATTTACAAACTTCGTTTGCAGAATTGTATACTTTTTTTGGAAATCAGACGGTAATTCCATGCATTTGAAAATTTTTATCTCATTAAATCCATGTTGTAAATTTGTAAAATGTATTTAAAATTCAAAATTTTTTTACATAAGAGCAAGTTAGTGCGATCCAGTCGTGCATTTTATTTCATATTTCAACTGTTTTTTAATACAAGTAAAATACAAACTTCATAATAGTTCATTGTTCTTAACTTTGTTGGGAGCATGCACTGACAAACTTTCAGCTTTTATAAAATAAAGAAGGTTTGGGGTTCACGGGCTCTTGCTCTATAAGTATATTTTTAACCCTCTTCATGATCGCACAGTATTAAAAATTAGGTAAAAACTATCAATTTTTGGAAAACCACTCCGATTGCCAAGTGCTGCAATAAAAGTAGGTAAAAAACCCAAAATTTTTACCTGTTTAAGATTTTCCCATGTATCAAAAGATGTATGGGTGTTTGGGTGCACTTAATGAGTTTTTTTTTTTTTATTATTGTTTTCTTCATCAGGTAAAAATAAGAAAACTTTGTGTTTATGACGCATTAAAAAAAAATTGACCTCAAAGTCAAAATTTTGCTCGGGAAAGAAAAATTGAACACCATTTAAAATCGAATATCTGGCAACCCTAAAAACATATCAGCTCAATTTAAACGTAGTTTTAAAGGTTAGTATTATACTAAAAAAAAGTGCAGAATGAGGTCCCTACTGTGAGTACTGACAGAGAAATTTATTTTAACATGGGTCAGGGTAAAGCAAAGTTACCCTTTTTTTAAATCATCAAAAAGCGATGTCAAAGTTGAAAATCAGACTTTATTGTTTATTATCAGCAAGCGTTGCTAGCATTCTTGTTCGTAAACAGCTTCATAGCTTTTCCTTTCTTTGATATTTAAACTTTTATTTAAAACTTTTTAGAAGCATCTCTATAAAAAATTTCATTAAAATTCGTAATGCCGATATGTGAGAAATTGAAAATTAGACAAAATAGTTCTATGGTAAGTACAAGCTGTGATATCTTAATTTTTTTTTTTTTTATTAAATCAAAGATCATAAAAATTAATTGAAAGAAAGAAAAAATATCTAAATTCTATTCGCCGTTTTCAAGAAAAATACGATTTTTGAAAACAATATTTTAACGTTTTTTAACATTTTTATGGTGGGTACCGTTATTTTTAGGTAAAATAAAAAAAAATCTCACATCTTGTAGATTATATTTATTATATTGAGAAACTCTCATTTATCAAGTTTAAAAAAAAATAGCATTGGGTTTTCGAAATATTGAGTTTTGAAAAAAAAATTGAAGTTTTTTTTAAAAATCCAAAAAATTTTTTTTTTTGAAAATTTGAATACACAATTCTATTAAAGTTTATATACAATGGTTATACCTAGGTTCGATCTGGGCTTCATGAACGCAAGTTTTTTTTTTTTTTTTAATCCATTTTTATTTTCATTCATCTTAAAACTATTTTAAAGCTAGACAAAAATTCATAAAAACTAGCCTAATTATCCAAGAACTTAAAACTAACTTACTGGCCCTATGCGGGCGCTCTAAGCTAAACAATACTTAATACCTTTCGGCCTAAAAACTATTTTTTATGTAAACTATATCTTTTTTTGTTTTCTCGAGAAAATGTAAAAAAAACTCGGATTCTTTAACTTTTTTTTAAATTTTTTATATAAAACTTAAAACTATAAAGTAGACTAATTAAAATTATCTAAAACAACTTAAAATAAACTAAAACTAACTTAAAACTAGAATAGCCACAGCAGCAATTTTTTTTTTTTTGCCACCCCGACTGTCCCTACCTAAAAAGTACACTAAAATCTAGCTCGTGATAACGTCTAATACACTGCCTCTCAAACACCCGAATTAACTGTGTTCCATTTTCCATTTGAGATGGGGGAACGTTGAACCACACCTGACACCCATAGGTAATCATCGGCCGGATGGGGGCCATGTAGCAAATCACATTCACCCTGCTGTCAAGCCGGCTGCTGTAAAACAACCGTTTCGTTAAGGCAAAGGCTCCCCTAGACCTGTTCAGAGCAGCATTTATATGTCTGGTCGAAATACAAATACTGATCCAACCAGATGCCAAGGTACTTTACTACACTTTTACGCGCCAATGGCTGTCTATGTGGGCCAACGATCACCAGCTTTCGCCAGTTCTTTCTAGTATCCCCAGGGGCTCTAGCCAACGGAGTCCTGAACAGAATAGTTTCACATTTCTGAAAGTTGATTTTCAACTTCCAGTCATCACAATATCGCTGAATCTAGTCGAAGTCACGCTGCAAGAGAATTCTGATGACCTCAACTTTTGGAGCTGTTCTGTACGCTATTAGATCATCGGCATACGCAATTTCCTGAGTTAGACTACCTATCAGAACGCTGGTGTAAATGCTGAATAGAATCGGCGAGTTGACCGCTCCCTGCTGAAGACCATTCTTAATATCGAAGACTGCGGTAGAAGTTACATTGTCACTTTTGACAACAAACTTTCTACCATTTAGCATGTCATAAAGTATATATAATAGTGGTTTACCTATGCCGAGTCTAGTCAATTTTAGATAGAGATCTTCTAACCATACGGTGTCGAAAGCCTTCTCCAAATCAACCAGACAAGCACCAGTACACTGCCTTTTAGTTTTGTTCTATTGGATATCAGAAACGAGTTTAGACGCGGCATGAATTGTATCATGTCCTGCCTTAAAACCGAACTGAGTATCCGGTATGATATTGTTGTCCTCCGCCCACTTGGACAGAGCTCAATTAATAACTTTTTCGAATACCTTACTGATGCTCGGAAGGAGACTTATCGACCGGAGATTCGCCGGATTGGAGTTGTCCTTTCCCTTTTTTGGGAGAGGATGTACCACAGCTGTCTTCCATCGCACTGGATAATATGCATTATTCAATGCGTTGTTAAACAGTGTGGTATAAATGTCCACTGCCTCCGAAGGTAGATGTCGTAGCACAACGTTGGATACACCATCGATTCCTGCTGACTTCTTTTTCTTTAATGAATCGAAGATGAGCTGGAGCCACCTTCGAAACTAACAGAGAACTGGGCCCGTTTCGCTCGGCGATGATGGCGTTTGCCATCATATATGATCATCATTGAACCCGGCAAAACCGTGGTTCTCCGAACGCCATTGCGTTATGAACGCAAGTGATTACTTATTTATGTGTCCCTTTTTAGTGATCTATAAAAACGAACCAAAAGGCTCTCGCTGATTTTTTGCCTTAGATAGATAGATAGAAAGTTTAAGTTTAACAACTTATAGTGCTGGGTCACGTCCATGACCAACTTGGCACTAAATACTTTTACAGAAAGGCAAAGTAGATAGTGAACGAACTACTAATGTGACTGGAAGAGGAGAGCTACAGAGTGATTGCCTATATGCGGACCAAGTTTCTATAGCAGTATCTGGAAAACATCCTAATACATTAAAAGAATTCCTACAAAATGCTCGAAATAACCTAACACGCTGTTCAGATCGGTGTTGGCTCGGTGTAAACCCTCACAAAACTGACCTTGTTCTCTTCTCTAAGAAATATAAAATTCCGCACTTTTATTCCTTTTTCAATTAAAAGTGTACTAATATCATTCTCAGAAGAAGCAGAATATCTGGGTCTTATAGCCACTTCAACCCAGATTAACCTTATTTAGGGTTGTTTGAGGTATAGAGCCAACATTCTTAAATGATTCTCGTGAGGTCGTACAGGCAAGTGGAAGCCAACCTCAACCAAATATCTGGTCACTCATTTTCGGTGGCTTGAAAGCTCTTTTTTTTTAGAATTGAGAAACTCGTATAGAAGCTCCACCATTACGTCATTTTGTACGTTTTTTAAATTTATACTAGCTATTTGTTGTAAGATTTGCCAATATTGTTGATTAAGTTCTTCATGATGGATCCTTCTTTTCACAGTTTTTGGGTGATTATGAAATTCAATTTGAATACATATATTAAAATTTCCAATACACTCGTAAATTTTATTTTCATATTTTAGCTTCAAACTCGTACAATAATTGTACAAAGCTTCAATCTGCTAAAACCTTCACATTTTCGCATACTTAACTTTTAATTGATCATAAGATGTTCATACATCTATAAGCAGGCTAAGAAGCTTAATTGTGTTTCTTGAAAAGTCCACCTGGGTTCTTCAATTTTTCTAGCAAGAAAGCGCACAGAGGCATACACACTTTAAAACATTCATTTTTTATTACACATACATATGATGGTACAAATGTCGCTAATTGGGTCCTTAAAATCAGATCCTGGGCACATGTGAACACCCATGACGTACGTTGTAAAGAAGAGGCACCCCAACATGTTTCGCAATCCTTTCATCACTCATCGTCACCATCATCATCATAATTGGAATCTCAAGTTGGTAGTGGTGGTTAGCACCCATCTTTCTTTTAATCCCATCTGCAATACAGGCAACTACTTAATAGAAGGGGATGCCACGAGGTTGGCCTCCTTGTGTTATGAACCCATTTTTGGTGTGTTTAGTTAATGCACCACGTAGAGGTGCTTACGTTATAATTAAAACGCTATTCTTATCATTTTACAAGGCGTCTCCCACTTAGCAGCAAGACTGAATAATTTGTTATTAAGCAAAGTCCTGGTCGTGTATAAGTACCACAAGGACTGCATCATAGGTATTTCTTCTCAAAACATATTTTATACTTAGTTAAGACAATTATTCTTCAACATAATAATTTCAGGATATGAGTATTCACATGTACCTACTCGTATTCTTATGAGCGACTCACCTCATATTATAAAATATAAGCAAAGTGCATCTTTTGTCTAGGGCGGCTTCATTAACGTCTTGAGCAATTTAAATACCTTTGAAAATTTGTCATTATATTTCTACGCGTTGCGATGGTAAGCATCAAGTATTAACAAAAAAATGCAATTCAAATTTTAAAAATAATACATGCTTTTAAGTAAACTTATTTCTTGCCTTAGTTTGTAAGTATTTACATGACTATTTCAAAAATTATCTGGCTATCGCATTTCGCATACAACGATGATGCAAAACATTGAGTTTAAAAACGAATAGGTAACGCAAATTTTTAAAGAGCCTTAGTTAAATATTTGAAAATTTATAAGCAGTTTTCTCATTTTTTCCTAACTTTAATCATTTTTTAACTTATACATGTTATACTAGAATTATTTTTTTTTAATAAACTGCAGTTGAACACACATAAAACAGTTATATTTCGTGCAAAAATCTAAGAAAAGATTTAGATTATTGTTGTCAGAACGCCAGTTCAAGTTCAAGAATCAAAATCGGAACCGTTCTAACATCGAACTGTTGTTCCGAATTTCCAATCACAAAATCTATAACTATTTCATGACTTTAACTTGAGCTTCGGTTCTTGCGTTAATTTGAGGTTGTAAGGGTTTTTCGCAAAATTCGCCACAATTTATAGTAAGAGATTCCTAATTTCAGAGAAATACTCATTTTAAACAGAAGCATCTACGGCTAAGATATTTTCATTGGCACAGGAACATTATAGAATATGTTGTCTCGAATTTATTCAACTTTAAGACTCTTTAATTTGCAACCACTGACTCAGAATATCACCAGAAATAACTTCCTTGATCTTTCGTGAACTTTATCATGATAATAATTATTGATTTAGCAAAATCATCTTTTTAATCCAGAATCGTACTAACATCCATCGACTTATTCGACCAAAGACTTGCGCCCCTTTTTTTAAAATAATGTGTGCAATGCCACTTGTAGGTACAGTCTTCCTTTCACCGATTCAACTATGTTAAACGGAATAAGCAAATTCCCGCAAATTTAAAAATCTTATTTTCAAAGTATCCAATTTTGTTAAATTTTAAACCAATATCAATGAACTCCACCAGTACGAATTTACTCAGCCCCTATCCTCTAGAAAATTTTATTTGCTGTGAACAACAAAATATAATAAAATAAGGCAAAGCGAATTTTTCCTTAGAGAATTGGCATATAAGTATCTATAACCCATCTTGCTAATTAGGCACAACATTTTCCTATATCTACCTTTTTATGAACAAATAATGCTTTTTGCGAACAAAATAAAATGCAATGATTTTTAAAAGGGCTTTGTTACAAGTGACATCTTTGTCATATCTGTGTTCCTTAGAATGCAATCATGCATAAGTATATACCTTATAATATTGTGTAATACTAGCTGAAACGCTCAGCTTTGCTTTTAAAAAATTGCGGGGTTTTATAAAACATTTTAAGCCGAAATTATTAGTTGTTCTTAAAATTTTCTGCGAATTCTAGCTACTTCAATAAGAAATGAGAAAGTGAATAAAAGAAGGGTTTAAATAAATTTCTTTAAAAATTTTCAAGAAAAAAATTTGGGATGCCAATTTTAAATATTTAGTAATATAAATTTTAGGCAATAATTTCAAAACGAAATCGTTTACACCTTTTGAGGATATCGATTTAAAAAAAAATTAAATTTCTCCTCTAGGGAATCACCGAAGACCCTTAAGTGGTGAGTTTGAAGAAAATTGCTGGATTAACTTTTTTCGTGTTCTCTATCATCGTAATGCGAACTTTGATCAAAATTTCGAGTTCTATTTTTTTTTTTCAAATGCAAAACTTCTAAAGGGCAAGTTCTGCATTTGAAAAAAAATCCTTTATGCATAAAAATAAAATGCACGACTGGGTCGCACGAACTTGCTCTTATCTAAAAGACTAAGCATTTCAATAATTATTGATCTTAGATAAAAACTGTTCATAATCATAAAGTTATTTATTTTTAATGACTAAAACAACTCCTTTAGTAGTTGGAGCTAAAAACAGGATGTGATACGATTAAAGCAAATATTGGTTTATGCAAGAACAAAAATTATAAGTCGTTGTAGTTTTTTCTTAAAAAAATAAGCTTTTATATAGAAAATTTTTAAATCATTTTTGGTGCGCCTACTTAAAGTTTATATTATTATACGAATTAAAAATAAATTTCCAAAAAAAATATTAAGCTGTTTTTCAGATATTGAAATTTTCAAAAAAAAAAAAAAAAACAAATAGATTTTTTCACAAAATATTTTTTAAAGCCTTGAAATGCAATGTCTTATAGCTTCTTTATAAAAAAATTCTTTAAAATCCGTTATGCCGATAATGAGAAATTCGAAAAAATGGTTCAATGGTAGGTTAGTAATATTTTAACTTAATTTTTTTTTTATAAAATTATAGATCGTAAGAATTAAAGGAAAGAAGAAAATGTTATCAAAATTCTCCGAACCGTTTTGTATGGTGGGTACCGTTATTTTTTTCGTTTTTTTAATTTTTATGTTTCTCTATTTGTTTTGCATATAAGATTAGTTATAAAAATCTTCCAATTAGATAATGTTATCATAAAATCATACCTATCATAGATATATTTTCTCCCTTCGTTCAATATAAAATTTTAACGAGTTGAATAATATTGTTAACGGAAGCCAATACCGAACGAAATATCCCAGCAAACTTTAAAAGCTGAGCATTATGTTTGCTTCCTTTTTTCTTTCCGCCTTCTTCAAAGATTTTAAATTTACGAAATCGTTGGTTGATCCTTTTCCGGTTGATACACCCGGAGCGGAAACATCCCATCCAAGTTTTCCTCTTTATACGTTGTATCATTTAGACACCCAAGTGGATTCTCAATCCCTTGCAAAATACGGCTGAATATGATTAGATATGTATTCCATGGATATGCATGTGTATTAAATATGTGTAATCACTAATTTTGCAAAACGAAGCTCGCCTAAGTAATAAATATGTGTTGGTATTGTGGGACCTACACTATTGAATCTTACATAAAATTGTCACTGCAAGTTTATAAAATGTATGTATTTTGTTGAGAATTTATATCTTGTCACAGAATTTTTATAAAGTGTTTTTTTTTTTTTTATACCAACAATCAAAAGCCCTCTTGCTGAGCCATTCCTCCCTATTTTTTAAGAAGTCCTAGGATTAAGCTTTAGCTTTTTTTGTATTTAGCATCATCTATCCGAAATCTTAAATCCTCTGATTGACGTGTACTTCTTTCCTCGTGTAAGCTTAAATGCAATCGGATGTCAGTTTTTGAATTTATTTTTGTTGTTAATTTCGAGAGATTTTGGTGTCCCGCGTCATCTGTGTAAAATATTTGAAACTTGATTGATCTGCATTTCTAAGTCTATGAGAGAAATATTGTGTAAGTTTCATCTCGATCGATGAAAAACGAACGAATCCTGAACAATCTTAAGATAATTCTAATAAGCACAGAAGCTTGTATGTGTCGTTAGGCCCCTAAATTGCAGGTTGACAATTTGATGTAGTTTTTGGCTGGATCACACAAACATTGAAGATATTTATGCTCAAATTGGTTATGCTTCAATATATTCTATAGATATTGTTAAGAACAAAATCGGACCATTAGTCAAAGGTTGAAAAAAAAAACAGATTTTGTGACAAAATTTTTGAATGCTCAATGATCATAAAAATTTGAAGAAAAAAAAAAAAGAAAAGTTGTATGGCAGCTGCCCGTTAAATAACCTAAAAAACAGGTTTTCATTTTTCTTCCGGGAAATGACATTCTTTACATCTGTATTTTGTCAGATAATTTCTGGAATAAATACGAATTATAACTTTTAAGGTTTTCGCGGTTGTTGGACATTATAAATAAGGAAAAAACCCGGTGACCATGCTCAATGCGATTTGATGCGAAACGTTCGGGGTGAGTTCTAAATTGCATTCATATTAAATTTCAACAAACGCGGATAATCCAAAAAATACTTATTTATTATAAATACGAATTCTTATGAAAACCAAATTAAAAAAAAATCGTTTTATTAATAACTAGCTAATCTGGCGTACGTTGTCCACTCCAAATTTTTATAAATTTGTTTGTGATGATTTTGTAAAATTGTGTTGGAAAATCTTAGCAATGAAAAACATCGTATTTCTGAGCGATTATTATACGAGCCTTTTTAGAAATGTGGTAAAAGATATTCAATTTTCAGAAGAGAAACATTCTATTCGCAGTACATCTCTAAAATTTTTGAAATGAGTGCCTGACATATGATGGGTAATGAAGATGAACCTTGCGGTTTTGTTACAAGAATAATAAAATAAAAGGACAATTTATTCAATTTTTACAAAAGTTATCACCTCGAAACCCGCCGTGTTTCTTAGGTTAATTTCTTCCAGATAAAACGGTGAAGCTTTAGATAGGTTGGACTTCAAAAATAATCACAATTCAACTGACAATAAATATCTCAAGAGCGAGAAAAAAGGAAGGAGGTCTGAATTAGTTTGATTTATTTTAATCTGAGGATCACAACAAATAAAACAAAAATATCATTCAAATTATGTCGCATAATATAAACAATAAGCTACCACAAATAAGAGATAAGGAAATTTAAAAAAAAAAATAGGATTTTAAGCAGGTCGGCTATAGACATACATACAAGTATATGTTTCCTGTTTTCTATAATCGTAATTTTAACTTTAATCAAAATCTCGATTACGATTTATTTTAAGAAAGCAAGACTTGCCATATTGTACGTACATTGCAACTAAAAATTAGCAATTGTATCTTAATGCTCGGGATATTTTACTTTGTATGTTTTAAGTGTGCGTTTAAATAATGTACAAAATATATACTTAGTTCTCGATGGTCTGCATTCAAATAATTTGATTATTACTTAAGACAAAAATATGTTTGTGCAATGTTGGCACATTATCAATATACAGAAGAGTCTTTCCAATACGAATCAGATATTCTGAAGGTAGGCAAATGTTTAGTATTGTCCCATCTTTTATATAACAGAAAAAGAATTGAACGTACCTTTCAAATTTATTTATTTATATAATATCTATGACACGTATACCCTTAATGGCTACACGGTCACAGCAATAGACCAAACCAATGATATATACAATTCAATACTTTATACTCGTGTTCCAATTGCCAAGATCGAATTCCAAATTCAAATTCAAATTAAAAATTAGCATTGATAAAATACTAATAACTCACCTACTACTTCGAACCCCTACAAATGACATGAAACCCTACAAATGGCGTAAATCCCTACAAACTTAATAAACCCTACAAATGCTATCATCTTCTTAAAAGATGAGGATAATCTGTATTCGACTGTCGCGTTGCATGGAATGTTATGCCGGCTATTCTATCATGACCCTGAAATTTTAATCTTAAACAACGATATCAGTGAATATTTTCATACATCAAAATAAGGCTCGTGTCTTAAAATATTGTCATTATTTTATTCACAAACAAAAATTATTCTGGATCAGTTAAATCGATCAAAGATTATTGAAAGAATATATTTTTTTTATGAAGAAGTTAGGGCCAGAATGAATTATTTGTTTTGGTAAAATATTTGAATGCATAAGCTTTCATTATGTATTGTAAAAAAATTTATTATATTATATTTATTATATTAATTTTGAAATGCTGTTTTTCAATAAAAGCTTCAACTGTCCTCTTAAATTAAGCAGACATACATTTTGGATACCTATAGCATAGGTACCTGCAGTTTTTTTAATGCCCAAAAAAGTGAGTGTGGTGTTACGTAAATTGTATATTGTGCACAGTAGATATATTTCTTTCAAAAACAAAAATGTTTAAAAGATATAGTTCTATAAAAATGTCAACTTAATAGTTTATTTTTCGTTAAAAAAAGTCAATTGAAAAGAAATGTGTCAGGTTTTTGTTTTCTTGAAAAAAAAAATAAAAAAAAAAAATAGGGAAAATATCTTGTTTGATTTCTATTTATTTAATATTTACATATATTTTTGTTTTTAAATGTTTCCTGTAAAGTGATTTTTTTTTAATAATAATGGCGCAAAATTTTAGTTAAATTAATACAATGTTAAAGCTGTTTTAGTATGAAACTAGGTTTAAACAACAATTATGCAAATTTTAATCGTATATAGCATCATACTCTGACTTCATATGACTCTTTGATATTTACAAATGTCAAAAAAGGTATCTATATTAGTTGTTTGCACGAACTGCCATTGTTTTATATGCAATTTTTTATAAGCAATTTATTAAGAAAATTGTTAACAAAATTGCTTTAGTACGATACTAGTTAGAAAATGTTTAAAATTGAGAATGAGTTAGTAATCTACTTAAAAGTTAACAAATTGTTAATTAGTATCATACTAATTTGCGAATATGTCCTTAAGTGGGTTTCAGATCAATAATTCAATATTGATCAATCAGTATTTTAAACACACCCGAAACGTTGGAGCTATGTACTCGTATGTTGATTATTGAAAATCAATATTTAATTATTGACCTGAAGCCCACTCAAGGACATATAATTATATTTTATTTGGTTATTATGATAGGCCAGTATAGGCCAGGCCATCCACAAGCCTGCATCTTACTTGAATTTATAGTACAAAATAGAAAAAAACAAAACTACTTGTAGATATTTCTTACCTTAGATATATACATACATAGCTGTATAAAAGTTAACTTCAGATTAACTGTATAACGTTTTGTACGAAAATGTGAAAATACAGGAGGAATTATTATCCTTGAATGTATAAATACCTTCAGTTCATCTCATTTATTCCCTTAAAGAAACTCTATGTGTATTGTGTATATCCTTTAAAATACATAGCACAAATAAATATACCAAGACGGTTTCTTACTCCACCAGAGAATGCAGAGAGATGCTTTCAGCATTGAGATAATTTTCGTATTTTAAGCATACCTACATAATATATTATCATAAAAAAAAATCGTTTCAACACGATAGACAAGGTAGCGAAAAAATATAATCTGCCCACAGCAAATCGTTTTTTTTTTGCCTCATTAGAGATCCAAATATCTTTTTTACTTTTATGTTATTTTCATTTGATTTTCTTTTAGTATTTTTATTTTGTACCGAGTTTTTTACATTTTATAGACCTGGAAAAAATAATCATAAAAGTTCTAATTAACACGTACTCGCACAATAATTCTATTTAAAATTGAAGATAAAAGTGAGGTAACAATTATAACGTTTAATTTAAATTAATTGCTTTGATTGGCTATACCTACTATAGTCAATTTGAACTCTATGAGCCTTAGATGTTAATGACAAAATTAATACAAAAATGTTCTTGACTTTCTTTTGAACCTCTGTAACAAGACCTGGGGCCGAATTACCGCATCAGTTATCGAGTAATACGTGACTGAATTATTTGAGTTTGGCATTACCAACGTAAGCGGTAAATTACTCCAATTTGACATTTTCATTCGATCACTGATGGGACTCACTCACTCGTCACTGAAGCGGTAATTCGGCCCCTGAGCAAAGTATATGTACATATGTGTGAACCTCAAACAAGTAACAGGATATGCTTAATATCACAAATGTAAAATCAAGAGAATCATCACATTTTATGAAACAATTTTTATTTAAAATAAATATAGGTACAACTACATAGTTTCATAACTCATGCGAAGTATGTATGTATGTATATAGTAGGATTATACATACATATGACTCTCATATACGAAAAATTGATCTTCCTGTTCCTTCAAAGTCACCAATTATTCGCCATATTTAATAATATTAATAATAGTAATAGTGATGTATCTCCACCAAAAGTTTATTCAAGCTAAATACATTTGTGAAGGTCGGTAGGTATATGAAAATACGATGTATTTTCAACAACTTTCCTTTTTCTGTGCATAGGTACTATACGTTATATTATATTCTTAAAAAAAAACTAAAATCGTGATTTTGATGAAACTTCTACGTGTTCAATATTAATGACGTCGCATGTGTCAACTGCGTTTAAAGTATGTACTTAAATTTCAGTAGAGATAAATGTTTGTATACAGGTTGTCCCACAGCCACCGTCGCGTCGCAGACTCAAACCATGACCATATTTCTGGGGTAAATTTATGTCGAAATCACTTTAGGAACGAGTTTCGTTTTCGGTTCGTTAAAGAGTTATAACTGTTTTTATGATTTTGAGTATTGTCTTTAAACTGCTCTATATTTGTCCAACTTCAACCATTCATCAATTCATTGCTTGTATTCAAACAAGAATTCCTTACCTTTATAACCTATATAACCAATTTTTTTCTTGTGCGCATAACGGTTCTTTCACGATTTAAAATTTGTTTGCATTAAATGAAGCAAAATGAAGTAAAAATTAATTTGCCTTAGTAAAAATTAGTAAAAAACTGTCGAAATATGAGCTGTCTTGGGTTAGATAAAGGTGTAAAACTTTTCTTAAACTGTTAAAAAACGTTTCAAAATCCTTGATGCCTTTGTTATATTGGGTTTCTCGCATTTCCTGTTTTTGTCTTCTTTAGATGAATAGTTTTCAAGTTATCGTAATAGAATATATTGTTTTTTTTTCTTAGTCGCATATAGGTTGCCGACTATTAATTTATCAAACACTATGTCTTAAAATTTTAAGTAAGAAAGATGCATCCATTTAGAAAAAAAAAGGATCCAAGATCATTAAAAGTCATATAACAGCAGCGCTTATTCTGAAACTTAATTTCTTTCTTTAAAATAAAATAACAGCAACAGCCCCCCGATTCCGAACACCTAAATATTCCTCTCAGAAGGACGATTATGGCGACCGTAGGCGAAACGCAAGAAATGTTGCTCGAACAGAAGAAGGTCATAAGTGTAAACTTTGTTTCGCGAGTATTAGCGTAACGTAACTTTTAAACTTTTATGAATACCAACTATACTGTATCGTTGCATTATCTGCTAAAAAAGGTATACATTCTATCTACTCATAATCGTATTTATAATATTATGCACTATTCATCAGAAATTTTCATTGCCATGTTTGATTGAAGGTCGTGTGCTTTATTAACTTATGGAGTGATATTCGCAGTCGCTTTCTAAAGTAATTTTTTTCCTAAACTACAGTTTAAGGTCTACAATAGTAAAAACATTTATTAAATATACGTTTATTGAACTTCTTTACAGTAGAAGCATATTAAAACATTAATATAATTAAGAATAAGCATTAAAAATATACTTAATAAGGACAGATAAAATAAACTTAGGTACTGTTTACTTAGATATTGTTAATACATTAATTCAATTGTAGACAAATATGACATATGAATATGAGACTGATCTTCGATTGTCATTTAATTTATCATGATCACCAACTTGCTTTCATGTATTAAACTTAGAATTTTAAAAATAAATATTATCAGAGAAAAATGTTCATAACCATAACATTATTTTTTTTTAATTGGCTAAAACAACTCCTTTAGTAGTTGGAACTTAAAATAAAATACCATTTATACACTAAACAATGGTTTTATGCTGTGCCATTAATTACGAGTTTTTCAACTATTTGCTAGCTTTAACTCAATTCAATTTTTTGGAATTTTTTTTTAAAGCTATAAACCAGTTTTTAAGAAAAAATAAATATTTTATTTTGAACAAAATTGTATGGTAGGTACCGTTATAAAACAAAATTATTTAGCAAATTTTAAAGACAATCGTACTTACATACATACCTATGTACATATTTTCTATCGCAAGTTAAAAAACGTGAATATAAAAGTGGGCATAAGGGTACCTAAGTCAGCCTAATAATTTTCAATACGATGCATTTCCTTTATGATTGATTTTTAATCCGCAAGACTTTTGCCAATATATAGTATTTGTGATAATTTAGTTAAAAAAATTATAAAACCGGCTTCGAAAAATTTGCAAGCACTGATTTCACTTTGGATATACGAGTAATTTGTTTGTCAGTTATTAAGTAACACACTTATAAATATAAGTGTACAAAATAACAGGAAAAGCATGTACAGATAATTCTGTTTTTATATCCGCCTAGTTTATAAGCGGAGATGTTTTTCCAAGCTAAATATAATTATAAGCGGAACTGTTCTTTTGTCATACATGGACAATATTTTAAAGCGTATACATACAAATACATACATGAACTAAAAAACATCTGTTATTATGTGTAGTATAAAACACGTCTATCAAAACTAAAAAAATCCCAAATAGACCAACTTTATTGTTCTTACAAGTGAAAACGCCAGTTACACATTTGAATTTGAAAACTTTTTCTTCAAAAACTTAAAGAAGCACCAATTTCTAAAAACCAATAATAACTACGCAAGAAGATTTTATCTTTTCAAACAAGCTACTCACGTAATTTTTCCCCTCAGTGAGTAGATTAACAACATGCATACGAATGAAGATAATAATCGAAAATTAATAAAATGACCAAAAAATTTACTTAAGCTTATTATTTTTTGTTAGGTAATTTCGAGATTTAAAATCAACTATTCTGTTTGTTAGTGTCCTAAATGATATACTATGTAGTTATTTTAAAATTGGGAACCGTTGGATATTTCTGATGAAGTCGGTCAGTTTATCTTACACACATTTTTGGTTATTAAAAATGCAGGTTTAACATTTTAACAAAACAATTATAACATTTATATTACTTTGACATAATAATATTTTTTATTTTAATATTAATATGTTTTTAAATGGCGCATGTGCTCTTTTTGAATATACTTCGTTAAATTCTTGATTTGTCGTATGACAGACGCAGTGATGTTATACATCAACAAAAAAATACGTCTCAAATATACATTAAATTTCATACTTCAACTGTTAAAAGTAACACGCATTAAAAATGTTTGGTACTTTTTTTATACTTAACATAATTTACGTATCCAAACGTTATGAAAAATTAACTTGAATTTTCTACACATTTCGGTATTACGTGTGTGTATGTAATTTAATAACTTTTAGCAGATATGTATGTACCACAAATTTAGAGGGGACTTTAGTTTAAAAATTTAAAATTATTTTAATTAATGTAAGTGATCTTTTAGTGTCAGGGGCTTATATAACAGGGGTATATAATATAATAAAAAAATCCAATCGGGATTGATATCGAATATAAATTTATGGAATTTAAATCTTTTTAAATTTTTTGTTGATGAGTTTTGTGGAAGTAAGGATTACGAGGTGAAATTTGTGGTTCATATGTGTATGCATATGAATGTCCATCAAATGGGGACCCATCATTTAAAACGAAAATAAGAAAATAAAGATTTAAGAAAGTAAAAAAAATCAACCACAAAAGTGGGAATTTCACTCAAAAATTGTCAATATCAAATTCATTTAAAAAATCAATCGAAATCCAATATATTTTTTATCAAGAATAGTTGTATCGCACGTTTGTATGTATCATCACTGGAGGTTGTAGATACCTATCGCAGGAATACTGCGTTTTATAGGAGAATTTCAAAAGTTTCTTTTCATATTCAAAATAAATTTGTAGTGTTCTCAAACTAAGATTCAAAACTATCAAGATTGGAATGATACAGTTTTGTGTACGAGTATGTTCAATTTTGCCAAAAGCCTTATTTAATCAAAACACAAACTTAGGTACATATCCATGGGCCGCAAATATAATGCAATTCTACTCTTACCATTTATGGATATTCGTAGAAACCAACAAACTTCATGAAACTACTACAAGAAGAAACACGACTTGTATTTCACTATCGGCGATACCTTTAGCTCAAATATATCATTTTTTCCGTTCTCTTTCTCTTATTTAATTTCATTTCTACCCCTATTCAATGAAATTGACAACATTTATTAACGTTGGGTATGCGAGGGTTCACATTCAAAACCTTGAGCGACCAGGTAGAATTGTCGAACTATATTGGCTGCATTCAGGGTGCACACCATTTTAAATTACAAAAATTGTATCACCAAACATCCGTCTGATGGTTTGCACTTTAATTTAAAACTCGTTTTTATTTCGTTCAAAGAATTTTTAAAATACTTCAAAAATTAAAATAAAATTAATACAATTTTGGCATCTGGATCCTAGATAAAATATGATTTATTTATATTTTTTAAACCATACTCTAGCCAAGGATGTATACAAACAAATCAGGACTCCGGTTTAATCTGGGACGAGAATTTATATTCAGTAGACTCAGTTTACGTGCAGAACAAATTTTCGCTGATATGAATTGAAAGAGAAAAATCACATTATTGACTTTTCTCCTTTATTTCAGAGTAGATAAATTTAAATGATTTTTAAAAGGCGCAAGATGTTGAATTTTATCCCATGCCAGATGACCAAGAACAAATAATAAGAATTGTTTTTGTACACTTTCTTTTTTATTAATAGATACATGTCCCAAATGTCCCTACATCGTTGTTAGGAAACCACACATAGCTACAATATTCCAAGAAAGGACGGACAAGTAAGCAGTAGAGGATCTTTGAAATATGATGCTGGTTGAATATCTTATCAAACCTCTTTATTAATCCAAGACTACTTGTCATACCATCAATATGACAGTTGAAAGTCAGCTTGACGTCAAATAAAACTCCCAAGTCATTTAGTGTTTGAATACTATTAAATAATATTTTTGATAAAGTAAGAAGACAGTAAGAATTTTTTTCTTGAGTATGCATTTGTACACATTTGCATTTGAAAACATGATATGGACAGAGTCTCAGATTGACTCTGTCCATATCATGTTGCAAAAACAAGTATCAGTTTGGGTTTTTGAATCCATAAATGAGCTTAAAGTCGTCAGCAAAGATTGGTATCTTTGAATATAAGATGTCCACACCAATGTCATTAATAAATAGTAAATAATAATGGTCCAATATGATAACTCAGAAAAACACGTTAATCATTTTAGATATACAATTTTTATAGCTTACATACTGCGTACTGTTATTTAAATATGATCAGATCCAATCAAGTAACCAGTCTGAAAACCCATATCTTTCTAATTTAATTAAGAGTATATAGTGGCTAAACCTATCAAATGTTTCTACTAAGATCTGCGTAAAACACATTAGTCTGAAGACCGTTTTGCATATTTATTTCAAGAAGATTCGTTGTTGTAGATTTATGTAGGTTACAAAATATATTTTCAAACAGCTTATATTCCAATTTTGTAAGCTTTGTTTATGCTTATTAGTGGTAAAACCGTAAAAACTCAGTCAAACTACCAGAAGAAACCAGATCCCGGGATAGCAATAATGGTTACTTTTTCAAGACATTATTCAGCTTTCCAAACAATGTACGAAATTACGCTATCCGTGTATAAT
The DNA here is from genome assembly GCA_911387755.1 of Chrysotoxum bicinctum. Lineage (NCBI taxonomy): Eukaryota > Metazoa > Arthropoda > Insecta > Diptera > Syrphidae > Chrysotoxum > Chrysotoxum bicinctum. Next base: position 24,138 of record OU426988.1, on the reverse strand, counting down.
TTATAAAAATACATAAAAGCATGTTGTTATACTATGTGTGAGAAATGATGAGAGACGACTGCGGTGAATTGCATGCCCTATAGATCGGGCCTAACTATTTTTTTGCAGTTTCTGAAAACTCAACGAAAAGAAAATACTTTACACAATTCACTCTTCTTCTACTTTTAAATTTATATGCAAAACGTTTAATCTGGCAGACGGGATCCATACCATGACATTATAATTTAGGTATACATAATACTAATCATAAAACCGAAAGTGATTATTTTTTTAGTTACAAATTAATACAGTGATGGATAAGAACAATTTGTTAAGCAAAAACTACAAAGGGTCATAATTTTTCTCATCAACTTTCGGTAATTCGATTTTTTAACTAAAAACACAAGTGAATAATATTTTTTTGAACAAATAACAGAGAATACTAGGTGATTAATTTTTTGGAGTACAAATTACAAAGAGTGATATATACATAGGTATATTTTTTTAATTAAAATATTTTATTTTCAATGCGATTGTAAGTTAAATTTGCATTGCAATAGTATTCATCTCATTTGACAGTAAAAAAAACTTTACTTCTCTGTTCTATATAGATACGTTTTTATATTTATATACATATTCTATAATGTCAATACTTATTAGATTACGTTTTTTATTGGTCTTTCTGTATAATCTACTCCTATATTTGAAAAGAACAAATTTGGCGTGGGCTAATAAGTTAAATGTTTTATTGTTTACGTACAGATAAAACATTACCTTGAAATACAGACATATCCAAACCAATGCTCTCCAAAAACAGTCCTGTTCCCTGCGTACATGCAAACCATTGTATAAAAACTTTATAAAGTTTATATAAAGTTTGTATAAAAACTTTATAAAGTTTATATACAATGATGCAAACGAACGTTTTCGAAATACTGAATGCAACTTTACTGCAAAGGAAAATGACAAAACTATCTACGTAGTGCCAAAAAAGTATCTTCCCCCAAAGCACCTATGTTAGATATTTGGTTCACTGTACGCTGCCATACATTCTGTCAGTTGAGAAATACATAAAAAGAGACGGAAAACTTTCAGTTCATATAGTTGTTTCACAATTCTTGCTAGAATGATGCCATTGTATGCCTGTATAACTCTTGTATCTTGTGGATAAAAGTTGTGGCGGAGATTTAGATATTGAAGTAGAAAAAATACTATTTATAAATAATTTGTTGCTCTTTACATTCGTAAAAAAATATGTAACCAAGTTCATCATTTTAAAATTAAAAATAATATTAACTTAGACACCCCACAACTCTGTTTTTATGTACAAGTGAGTGTTATTTGAGGAAAAGTGTTTTTGCCTATCAAAATAGTTATACTTGTTCGCCCATGAAGTTTTAATGTAGAAAAGTTAAAAATACACACATAAATACTAACCGAAGAAATCTTAAACTAAAAGTATAAATTGAAATAAACCAGAAATATGCTCAGTAGATTTAGTGAAAAATTAAAAACAAAAGTAGTTTTCTATTATTTTTCAATAGAATCAATTTTATATTTTAATTTCACTATCGAAGAATTTTTTTTTATGTATTTCATAGGTACATACATATATACAAACCAGATTTCTGATACCTTTTACCTATACATTAGAAATCGAGGACGGCAATTGTTGTGAGTGCAAACAAAAAATCGAATCACACTGCCAAATTTCAGCTTTGGGATTGGATTGAAAGGTATACAATTTTTGTAATTAAAAGAAGTGACGTTTCTCAAAAATACGTGTATTTGTTATTTCTTAATGGATGAAACTCGGTTCCTATTTTTGTCGTTTCGAATTCCTGTTCCAAATCCAATGAAACAATGTAAGCATTGATTTTCCCAAATACCTGAGAAGATTCCGGCGTTTTGTTTTCAGAGGTGCCTGGAAAGGTTTTTGATTCGATAAATTTGATTTTCGTTCATATTATTATTTATTTTCTAATCATAGCTGTGAATGGATTTTCGTTTATGGGACATATGAAGATAAAATAAAAAAAAATATTTTTATTTTAAATAAAAAAAGGTCAAAATATTCAATCGAATTAAGGAACTCGTTATTTAAATATTGGCATATAGTAAAGTAAATTAGAATTAGGCCAGGTCAGGATTTCGTTTTTGGATTTTTACGATACTTTTTTATAACAAGGTATGTATGTACCTACTTTGCGCTTTTCGATGTAAAATTAATTTTTAATTTGTACGCCATTTTTGAAATACTTCAGTATAATTGTCCCAAAATTCTAGGGTCTTGGAAAGTCTTATTTATCTATACATGATTATTGAATTTTGTTTGTATTAATGTGCTAGAAATCGCATTCATGAGAAACTCAGTATTTGCAGCGCCAGATTGGGCTTATTTTTGGATATTTCATCGAAAATGAATAGTTTTTGGAATTGCATATTATCGCATATTTTAAATAAAAATCCATTGGAATTTTAGTATTTTGTAAGGTTCATACACGTATACATACATATTTGCATACTTATTTAAAAAAGATCGAGAAAATAGAGATAAATGCTTCTGGATCCCAAGAACTTTGCCTTATGTTTACACCTTACAATTTAAAAAATGTTCTATATAAAAACAGAAAACTGGTCAGAAGCATGTTATTAATTTTTCAATTGGATAAAACAATTGAAACAGAAAAATATGCCAAGTGATTTCTTAAGCAAATATGAATCAATGCAATAGCTAACAACTTTTCGCAAGCTTCTATAAAAAAATTAACTTAAATTTATATAAAGAAAAAAACGTGCCGGTACAATAATCGAAGTATAAAGAAAATAGAGTCACTTAGCGTGTATGTTGAAGAAGAGACAGAAACAGAATTGCAAGACCCACTTTTTTCGTCTTCCCTATCATCGCTATATCAAGTTATCAAGTTCAATTTTTTTGTGAATCTAACGGGTGATTTTTTAAGAGCTTGAGAACTTTTTTAAAAAAAAAAACGCATAAAATTTGCAAAATCTCATCGATTCTTTATTTGAAACGTTAGATTGGTCCATGACATTTACTTTTTGAAGATAATTTCATTTAAATGTTGACCGCGGCTGCGTCTTAGGTGGTCCATTCGGAAAGTCCAATTTTGGGTAACTTTTTCGAGCATTTCGGCCGGAATAGCCCGAATTTCTTCGGAAATGTTGTCTTCCAAAGCTGGAATAGTTGCTGGCTTATTTGTGTAGACTTTAGACTTGACGTAGCCCCACAAAAAATAGTCTAAAGGCGTCAAATCGCATGATCTTGGTGGCCAACTTACCGGTCCATTCCTTGAGATGAGTTGTTCTCCGAAGTTTTCCCTCAAAATGGCCATAGAATCGCGAGCTGTGTGGCATGTAGCGCCATCTTGTTGAAACCACATGTCAACCAAGTTCAGTTCTTCCATTTTTGGCAACAAAAAGTTTGTTAGCATTGAACGATAGCGATCGCCATTCACCGTAACGTTGCGTCCAACAGCATCTTTGAAAAAATACGGTCCAATGATTCCACCAGCGTACAAACCACACCAAACAGTGCATTTTTCGGGATGCATGGGCAGTTCTTGAACGGCTTCTGGTTGCTCTTCACTCCAAATGCGGCAATTTTGCTTATTTACGTAGCCATTCAACCAGAAATGAGCCTCATCTTGGTCGATTATGTAGACCATAAATCGGACGTAAAGCGCGAAACACATTTCGAACCGAACACTGATTTTGGTAATAAAATTCAATGATTTGCAAGCGTTGCTCGTTAGTAAGTCTATTCATGATGAAATGTCAAAGCATACTGAGCATCTTTCTCTTTGACACCATGTCTGAAATCCCGCGTGATCTGTCAAATACTAATGCATGAAAATCCTAACCTCAAAAAAATCACCCATTATAACTTGCCATATAGGTAGCACCTATATGTTTCTAGTAAAAAATGATTTCTAGGCGTGTTAATAAAATTCAAAACTTTAAGACGAAAACAAAAAAACTTAACACAATAATATCAATATAACTTTGTTTTGAAAGAATTAATATTGCATATACAAATTTTCAAAAGAACTATTTTTAACTTTCAACCAATTTTGTTTTTGAAAATTTTTTTTTTTTTAAATTATGTTTCTCCATTAATTGTATATACATACTTATACTTAAATAAACTAATGTACTTAACAAATTTTTAAATTTTACAACCCAGTTGTGTATTTGTTGAATTGGTTTTTGGATATTTACTTGCGACTTATATGTAAGAGATTTTGATCAACGTTGACATTACGCGATGATGGCGAAGACAAAATTAGTGGGTCTCGCAATTCTGTCCTTCAGTTCGACTACAGCCTAAACAGTTTTAACGGTAACTGCCATACGATTTTTTTTTCGAAATTTTATAAATAATTTTTTTTTTCAAAAACTTAATGTCAAGTTTGTTCAAAATCCCGATTTAATTATTTTTTTAAATAAGCTATTTATGAACCAAACTTTTCAGGTCTTTTTTGGGAAACTATTGCCGTTTTTTAATCTATTTATAAACTATTTAACATTTTTTGAAATATCTTTTATTTTATTTAATATTTATATTTATATATTTATATTTTTTGATTATTTAGCCCGAAGAAGTTCCAAATAGCATGGCTTTGAATATGGCGGTTCCCGGTATTGTTGGGATATCGCCAATGTCTCCAGTAAGAATGGATTGCTGGGATAATTTAAAAATGATGGTGTCACCAATAGGCAGTGAATCGAGTGGTGTCAGCTCTTTGGATTCTGAAGATATAAAGGTTTGTTTTATAACTATTCAAAAGATTGTTGTTTTTTATTCGTTACAAACTATATGTAGTACCCTTTTCAAAATAGTTAGTGCGTTTGACTATTTCAGACGTGTACTGCCTCTTTCAAGCAAATTTCAGATCCTACAAATGTATCTCTTGTAATTAAAATTGTTTTCACTTTAGCCGAGCGGGCCTTACAGAAAATTGTAGGTGCAACCCATTCTTGTAAACATACACACAGAAATGGCTGAGAGTTGGAAGTATCTGGGTTTAGGCACTCTACGAGCCATTGGCCTCTAGATTATTATTTTCTTCAAAAAGATCCATTTAATCGAGTGGTGAGACTTCAGATACAACTTAAGAAAACAAATCAATAAATGTACGTAATAAAGAGTTTTCTAAAAAAAGATTTCTGAACTTTGACAGATTGTCATTCACTGAGTCTGTCTTGTCAAATCATCACGGAGAGCTATAGCCTGCAATAACATATGCAAATGAATAAGTTGTTTTATGAAAGTGTTTCTATTGATCAAACCAAATCTTTACGATCGCCATAATCGTCCGACTTATAATCGACAAGGCCAAATTCTGGACAAATGCGCTCGTCAACAAATATTATTGTTGAAATGCGAAGATAATATTCCACACGAGATCCATCAAATTGCAATGTTCGGTATGGATTTTGGGCTGGCGGCATCATTGAACCATCTATGAAAACGAAGTTCACCAGACCATCACTGTCAAAGGTGAGCCCTATCGATCGATGATAACCAATTTCTTTTGTGCCAGAGTTAGGGGACATTTCGGATGCGCGCCACCCAGCCGCGCGGCCCCGTAGGCATTTGAATGTTGTTATGTTCCACACATGCATGCATGTGCCTTCTTAATAAATACAAAAATTCAATAATATGTTATTAGTTTTACTCAAATTTAAAAAAAGGAACTTATAAATTTGAATAAAATAAGCCGAGTTCGAGAGGTTGCTTTGTTCTTCTTTTTATCCACTCTAAAAATAGTTGAAACATACAATTAAAAAAGCTTTATTTGAGATGTCCAAAGGCTTCACTTAATTTGGAAAAAAAATATCCTTCTGCTAACTCAAAACTTTATAGGTTTTAGTAATAAACTTTGGAGGTTATTCAAGGACATTGAATATTACACGTCTTAGCTCACTTCAATGCAAAAACCTCTTTGTATACCATACAAAACCAAGCCCATGAATCTAATTTGAATGGATTAAAAACACGATAATCTTGAGACGTAAGTCGGAATTGTCAAAATAAAATTTGGGACGCAGGCTAATGTTTACTAGAAACGATCTTAAGAGCGGGGAGACGAAATATTTTTGCAGACATTTCTTAGTCAAATGTTGTTGATGAATTCCGCTACTGTTTTTTAATTTTTATATTACTTTAACAAATCGGTACACAATAAGATAAACTTTTAATATTAATATTACATTTTACTATTTTGTTTGTATTTCAATTGATAGTCCGCTCATATTAATTATACTATATTCTTAAACCTAAGTCTCATTAGACTGATTGATGCAAAAATTAATTTCGAAAATATTAAGATTACTATCGACAGTAACTGTTAATTTCTATGTAGGTTAGTTTAGGTTAGGTTAGGAGGGGCGTGCACAGCCCCTAGGCTGTTGCGTACACGGGGGCCTATTGGTCCATTGTGATCCCCTATTAATAAAAGCAGAGATGTTCCTAACTAATGTCTTATGTAGACTGGTTCATTTTCGAACCAGCCTGTGCTTACAATGAATTTTCTCATATTTGCCATTGAGACCTGCGTTAGATCGTCTAGTTCTCCAACAAACCTGTTTCCAAAGTAGCGGAGGCGATTTGTTTGGTTTCAATCTCCTCGACATCCTGACAGGTCCTACAGGAATCGGCTGCAAATGCACCCATTCTAGTGGCCATTGTGCCAATGGTGCAGTGCCCCGTTAGTACACCTATCAGGATTCTGATGTTCTTTTTACTCAGCGATAAGATATACCGAGTTTCTTTTTCATTAATTCTAGGCCATAAACTTCTAGAGATAACTCAGTCGTCCCTGGAGGACCAGGAGTTATTGATTTGCTCTTTCGTTACTAGGTCTATTTTCCTTTTAATCACGCCAATCGGGATTTTCGGTCCCAAATTTAAATGGCTACTGCTGTTTTTATTTGACAGTGACCCTTTCCTTGCCAGTTCATCTGCTATTTCATTCCCTTCTATATTTCTATGTATGTATCTAGCTTTCTTTTTATTTTACAATACTCGTAGTTCCTTCTAACTAAATTTTTTATTAAAAAATATATTTTTATTAAAAAATATATTTTTATTTTCTCTATGCATGGTTCTCTAAAGATACCGACTTACATAATTATTCTATAATTTTTTTAATGCAGATAACACCAACAGCACAAAAACGACCAGAAACAGTAAAACGGGAACTACGAATTTACTACAACGGCCGAAATGTTTTAGATCTTTACAACAACTTGGAAACAAACTCAACGACCTGGAATTTTCGGTACTCTCATCTGCCTGAGAGAAATAATATATCTATGTTTTGGGCCAATCGATCCCTTTATAATCGACTAGGACCAAATGGTCTCACTCCTGTTTATACGATAAGCAAATGCGAATGCTGTGATTTTCAATTTACAAGTGATTGCACTAATAGTTACTTAAGTGAAACTTCCCTTGTTTTGTCTACAACTACATCATCACCGATGATGTTTACTACCGCTTCCACAAAAAGGACGGAATTTCGTTCATCAAAACCGACTTTGTCTGTTACTCCAACTTTAAGTGTCCAATCTGGCTTTAAACATCATCAACATCTTAGAGAAACCAAACATTGTTCGGAACCTATAAATAAACAATTCAATAATCAAAATAAACTAAGTGACATATTTTCCAAAAACACAGTTCTTTTCGCGAACAACAATGGTTATTTTAACAATATAAATAAATTCAATAATGGTATTTGCAGCACTAAAACAACAACTGATTTATCACAGTTAGCATCAAATATAGTTTCAATAAATTTTTCTAGTTCTACCTCATATACACCCCCATTAGTAAATTACGGTAATACTGTCGTCCAAAACAATGATTATAATGAAACAATGTCGAAAAACTCTAAATCTAATGTACCTACTAATTTATTCAACAATAATTCGTTAACTTTAGCAAGCTCGAACACTCCATCAAGTGCAAACTATAGTTTTCGAGACACCAATGTCTTTTCAAATAATGTTCCTCCTAGCCACATCCATTCAAGCAACTCTGCCGGCAATAAATCTCAATCATCCTCATCAAATAATTTGTTTTCACTTTTTAACTCCAACAACACAAATAATTCAGTCAATCATGCATTCAGTGCCAACGTCGAAAGCAACACCTTCATAAATTCTTTGAATCCAATAAATAATAATAGAAATAATATTGGCAATAACCCCCTAACAGTGAATTCTCAAAATTACGGAAGAATGTACAAATATTTTTAAGACCAAAGCGTGACGTGTATTAAACGCATTTGTCCATCAACTGATATTACATAATTAATTATGAAGATGTTTTATAAGAATTTAAGTACTACAAAATTGATATCACATTCGTGTCCTAAGTTTTTTTTAAAGACAAATTATATTAATATATGTATGTACATATGGATATGTGTTTATTTGTTAAAACATAATAGATTATCTAAGTAAATGCTCTGTGTTCAACTCAGAAAGTACAGAGATAAATACTAAAAAGGTTCCGTTTGAAGCAAGTGTTAAACTTACAGATCTATATGAGGACAGTAAACACCAATCTTTATAGTTTTTAATGTATTGATGCTTTTTGCCACTACTTAAGTATATAAGCAGTTAATATAGTTGCAAATTAAGGCTTTTAGCGATGTGTTATGTTTATTAAATGTGATAGTTATTTTTCCAATACCAAAAGTAAATTGTATAATTTTGAAAGACTTTTAAATTTAAAAAATCACAAATTATGTTATTTATTATATTTTAATAAAAGAATTGAAAAACTCAATTTCTAGTTACCGTCCTTAACAATTGTAGTTATATGTACTTATTTTTAACTAAATTTACAATGCCCTTCCATGTGATTGCTATTGTATTTGATATCCGAAGTAATGAAAATCTAATTTATGTAGGTAGCTATTATTTTTTAGGTACTAATATTTTTGTAGTATACATTTTATATGCATAAATTGTAAAACAGTTGGATTTGTTAATGAAAAATCTCTAAAATTCTTTTCTGATATATGAAATTTAATTTCTTCAGTGCTGTTTCTTTTCAGTTTCTTTTCAGCACATACTTTTGTTGCCCTATATTTCCATTTTAAGGGCTTTTCTCTGATTTGAAACCCTTGGGCCAGAGGTAACCGAATTAACACATCAAACTCAATTAAAAGAGAAGCCAACATTAAAAAAGACCTTGTTTTTCAATGAATTTGTCAAATATGTTACGTTCAAATATCAAAATCAAAATGACACCAGTACTCTATTAGTTCTTTTTATTGATTGAACTATAAAATTGAAAATAGAGGTTCTTTCACAGATGCTATTTTTTTAATCAATGGTTATGCAAACTATAGATGTACCGTACCTTGAAAATATTATAACAGAAGTAAAGCCTCAGTAGTTAGTTTCAATATAATTGGTATTTGGGTAACTTCTTAAAATGTATTTAAGTGTAGGGTATTCGTATTTCACATGGCATACACTTTTATGATTATTCCTTGTCCCTGGGATATAATGTATTCATTTTTGAACACATTCTAAGTTTCTTGTCCATTGTCTCCTGTGATAGTTCAAACATAATTTCTGTTTTCCAATTAACAATAAACATTAATCTATACACAAATATATACCTAAATATGAATATGATAAAACGAATAAAATTGTGGAAATAAGATGCAATTGTGAGGAAATATGAGCACTCCTACTTCTGAATTAACTTTGGTCGTGTACACAGTATGAAACATGAACTGTCCATGTGCATCTCTACGAAGGAGGCCAATTTCTGCAGCTTTTTTTCTCTGGTTTTGTATATGTACATATCTATATGTATGTGGCTTAGTTAAGAATGTTGATTTACTTCATTCTGCATTTGCTTTACGAAAATGTTTGCAGGGCCAAACTTAAAATGGACTGCTACATAAAATTCACAACGAAACATAAAACCTTGCAAACAAAATGGAATTTAAGAGTTGATATTAGAAATCGTCTTATTTTTATATCTTCATTTTTACCGTTTGTGCTAATAAGTACTTGTTTAACATTTGCAACGATTAAGTAGGTACGTACATATATCCTTTTATAAATCCAAACTGTTCATTTTCTTCTGATGCCTAACCGTTATTAATATATCCCACTATTTAAAGAAGATATAAAAACCAATGTAATATTTATTCCATATTGCTTAGAGGTGTCTTCTTTAATGATAACCAGATGTGTTTTCTTCCGTTTAGGAACATAATAATATAAATGGCCATCAAACTATCTTAAACAAAATTAAACACACTGCTTATAACTCTTTATACCTACATTCTACTTGCGCTCTCAATTTGTAGTTGAAGATACGTTATTTATTTATATTCTTTAGTGAATGCAAACAGTCTACATAACCTCTAAATTATTCGTATGTTGTGTAGACGATCGGGTTTTATGGTATGATCTCTTTGAATATAATGCAATTAGTTTAAAAAAACTTATTAATTTTTTTTTCCAACGTTTTACCGGTTTCTTTCCGACCTCTTCATGGGTTATATTTATTTAATTAATTGCATTATTTTCAAAGCCCGATCGTCTACACAACATACGTCACATTAAATGATCAAATACTAGTACAAAATCTAAATTATTCGTTAATTAAAATTTTGACTTCGAAAAGAAATTATTTCACTGAAATATATTTAATGAAATTAATCGGAGAGTGAGCAGGTAGGTTATCATATTTTATGATATACATACTTTGAAACAAAGCAAACATAACGTCCAATCCGAATTAATGCATGTTAAATTATTAATTTAACATCAGTTTGGTATGTTGAATTGATTATGTACTTTTTTCTTTCGTGTTATTGTTTTTTATCTGTACTGCTCAAATCAATTAAACCTCAAATTGTTTTATTCTCTGATTATTTGAAATGTCATTTACTACACCATTATTTTTTAGCCTATATATAAAATACTTGCTGTGAAACTGAAATAAAACGTCAAATAAGATAGCATTTTGTATAGCAAATATTAAATACATACATAACAATTCTTTAAAGTTAAATATTTGAATTAATATATTCAAAACTTATCTGGTTGTTTATAAGATATAAGACAAAATCCTAAGTGCTTGATGGCGTAAATAAATTATGTGAAGATAGAATAAATATAAAAAAGAAAGCAATTTACAATGTTAAGGTATACTCAGAACAAAAATTTTCGCAAACACATGGCTTTGTAAGCTAAGTTCAATATATCCAAAAGAAGTGAAATTTTTATAGATTAAATCAATTTTTCACATTCATATAAAATAATACATAATGTACTTACCTAACGATCGTATTTATGTCATGTATATTATGCCGGTATGTTTAAAAGAAATGTACTTTTGTTGTGAAAAATAATGCCCACGCAAATTTTTCGTTTAAATTTTTGACCATTACCATTTCACTTCAAATCGAAATAAAAATAGGATTAAGCATAATCTTTAAAAAAAACCCTTTAAAAAAAGGCATTGATTTTTAAAAAAATTCATTAATTTTCCAGAATAAAAGTTTTGGTCTAAAACTTTTTTCGTTATTTAAATAAAAAATGTTTTTAAGTAATTGATTTTGATTAGTTAGTAATGTTATAAAATGTTAAAGTTATGGGTCTTTGACTGAATTGAGACAAATATTTATAAGAACGTAGTAATGTACAATATAAAAGTATCTACTTATGGGATTAAACGACATATTATATACTTAGTTTTGATAATTTATTAAAAAGAAATAATGAAGACCAAATAATTAAATTGTCTCTTATTGTTTCTATGAATATTCTGATGAATAAAAATTACTATAAACTTAAAAGTTTTTTTTTTTGCATTACTTAAAAATATTTTTGAAGTCATTTTTAAATGCCCTAGAAATTGTTTGAAAAAATGTACCATGTTTTTGTTTGTATTTTAAACTTGTTTTGTTTATTTTCAATGAAACTTAATATTGCCAAATCAGTATCTATCTTTTTTGTATTTAAAAAGAAATTGAAAAAGTTTGTAGTTTTATAAATTATGTATGCAAAAAAGGAATCTATTCGACAAGTTATTCTAAAACATAAAACAAAATGTTCAAAACTAATTTACGTATGAAGGTTTAATGTATTTGGAAAACACCAAAACCCCGGCAACAATTAATAAATTATATAAATGTTAAGACAAATAACAACTTATTTTGTCTTGTGTTTTACAGTGTTTTCAATTTCCGATGTTATTTAATTTTTCAATGACCGATTTAAACAACTTATTTATGTTGCTATAATTATAATATGTATTCAAGATAAATATTTACAAGTTTCGTTCTAAGACAAAAAAATCCCAAAGCTATGATACGTATGTCTTGCAATAACTTCAAACATAAAATGCAATATATAAATATACAAAGGCATAGTTTATAAATATTTTTTAAAAGGATTTTGTCATTTTCTTTTAAATTATTTACATAATAAAACTGTCAATTTTGCTACTTAATACGAGTAAGTTCACTACCCAAAGAGCTAATTTTCCTTTGCCAACGGCAATCCAGAATTAATCTTTGACTAACTTGCTTTTGATTTCAAATTATATGAGAAATGTAATCAAAAAACCAATATCAAATGACAGGACAATCCCTTTGCCAAAGTACAAGACGTTATAGTCATCAGAGTACGTCCTAAAATCGATTGTTAAAACAGCAAAAACTCTGCTTTCCACAAATCGCAAGACATAAATGAAAAGGAAAAATTATTTTTCGAAAGCGAAAGGTAACGGAAATTAGTTTTTCCTAGAGTACAAATTTGTGCCTTATTTGTTGAGATAAAGTTTTAAAAAGTTGCTATTTTAAGAGTTCATTATTTTATCTCACAAACCAAAAATCTCTGTACATCATGGAGTTACTATGTTTTTGTAATTTTAAAGAGCTAATAGCTTCTTATTTTAGTCATTCCGCCATCTTTTCCGTTGATAACGTTAATAATGAATATAAAAGGTTGTTTTCTTACATTTCTAATAGTTGAAAAAAACTGATTGGTTTAGAAATGAATACTGTAATAAAATGGGAAATAAATCCATTTCTTAAAAAATTACTGTTTGCCGTCATTATTAAAGTCTAATTGATAATGTGTATTTTTTTTTTTCACTTAAACTTTAAAATTATTAATTTGTACATACATTGTAAAGCATATCTTTATGAAAGAGTTGTTTGCATTGAAAATATGCTAACCTTATTCAAAACATATAGAGAAAAATTATTAATATTCAAAAAGTATGAATATTATGTTTACATAATTAAATATAAATAAGTAGGTTTATTTAAAGAGGATTACATAAATAAAATAATTCTGAGACTGTTTTTTTTCAATTGTGATAAAGTTAAACCACTACTACAAAATAAATATAAAAGTACGTACATATTAAGCTAAATGGTGTAAGATTTCACATAAATATAATATGTCCTAGTTAATCATACTTTGTTTTATTAAATATACACATAAACATGTTTATTGTATCAAGTACCAAACAAATGCACGTTCATTTACCGAATTACAAGGTTTGTGTGCCGTAAACTTGAATCAAGTTAAGCTATTTCAATATAATACAGCTATGATATCTGTAGTGAAAACATATGGAAACAATATCCCTAAAATATAGTATAATTCTTCATTGCAGTCCAGATAATTCATAAACATAGGTAACAAACTACATATACATCACAAATAATATTTCTGTTAATCAATGCTATATACAGGAAAAAGTATTAATTTCATAATTTCAAGTTACTCTTTGTAAATGAAAACATAACTCCTCCTCTGCTAGTCAATTCAATTCAAAATCCGATCAAGACTTGAATATAATTTGATGTGGAAAATACAAATTAAAATACTACCTCGTATATTTTTTTTTTTTAATTTATTGAGGAAGCTATATTTAACGACTATATTTTAACCACATTCTTCATCGGAAAGGTCTACATGTATTTAAGTTATAAGCTCGAAACATTCAGATTTTGTTTTTAATAGTTGACTATTGCTTTTATTTCTAGCTTTGTAAAAATGGAAAATCGTTTGTTGAAGACTCTATTAATCGGATATTAGTTTTGAACCAGAATTTAAAAAACAGCATACACCAGAACTCTATGTCAAGTTGGGGCTGGTATGTTTTAAAATTCCTTAAAATTGTTTAAAATTGCAAAGTTAATTTTCAAGTTTTGCATGGAATGTACTCGAAACGTACGAGTTATATCCCAAGCAAGTTGATGCCGTTATAACGATTTCCCACCATTGTATTCCTTTATATTTTTAGTATTGAAATATGTCTGCTGGCACATCATGATATCATCATATAGGAAGAATTCCCGAAAATCTTTCGAAGAAAAATATATTTCTTGCAAATTTTTCCTGTAGACCGTTACTACAAGCTTTGTAAAGTTTCTACCTCCTTTGCGAAGCTATGAGGGATATTATGCGGGCTGCCCTAATCATAATAACTACAAAAGTGCCTAAGTGCGCTAAAGTGCCGATTTTTGCTGAAATTAAATAGAAGACAGGCTAAAGTGCCGATAACGCCAGCGTGATTCCTGATGTAAAGAATCAATTCATTTCCGAAAAATTTAGCCTATTTAAACAAAAGAATATCTTACATACTAAGAACCTAAATATACACATACTCGATACGTATGCATTCTTAATATCTAAGCATAAAATATGCCTAACGCAACAACATAATTTAAATCTAATGTTTTTTTGAGTAATTAAATTAACAATGCATGTCCTGTCTCTTTGACGACACACAAACATAACCAAATATAACCGGTCGAATTTCTAGCATAAACAATGCACACCGCAGAGGACAGCAAATGCATTTGACTATGATAATCTTAAACCTAAAGTGGCATTGACTATATCATTGAAAGAATAAAATTCTGTTTTGCCTAATATATACGATCTATGTTATGATTCAAAATAAAAAACTAAAATTAAGATACATATAACTAACAGTATACCTTCCATAAATCAATTTTTTGGTTTTTGTCTTTAAGTGATTTCAATACAAATTTAAAAAAAAAACATTCCATATCAAATCTCAACAAAAGATATTTTTTGAAATTTGGAAAAAAATATTTTTTCTAAAATTCGATGTCTCTAAAACAGTCCAATAATTTTTTCTATTCAATTCTTATTTGCAGAATAATTAAAGCTTAACATAAGCGTACCAATTTTTGTATGTAAATAAAAATGTTTTTAAAATTGTATATATTCCTAAAAACCCTCTTAATCCTTGGATTTATATTGATTTTGCATAAATTCATATTTGCTTGGCATTCTGTTCTTATCCCCAAGTACTTATGGGGATGTTTAAGCAATTTAAAAAATGAATTTTATGCTTATGGACATTTTGCTCTAATATCATTAATTTTTTAAATTCTAAGTCTCTACATAAGATCAAGTTCGTGCGACACACTCGTGCATTTTAATATTTTCAGGTAAGTATTGTATCTTTTGAGACGCTTCAGTATTAAATTAAATAAGGTTCAGATTGCCTGGGTATGTATGCACCAAGCGCGCAGTCGACGCACAGTGGGGCGAAATTGGCCATTTTATGATATTAATTTTTTACTTGCGACTTATAGGTACTATAAGGCAAGTTATGCATTCGTAAAAAAAATCGAACTCGAGATTTTGATCAAAGTTGACATTACGATGATAGCGAAGACCAAAAAAGTGGGTCTCGCAATTCTGTCTGTCTGTCTGTCTGTCGGTTCGACTACAGCCTAAACGGCTCGGCCGATTTTCTTCAAACTTGGTAGATATGGGTTTTAATTTTTTACCCCCGGACGTTTTTTTTTTTTTTTTTTAAGACCAAAAATAACGGTACCTGCCATACGATTTTTTTTCGAAATTTTATAAATATTTTTTTTTCTCAAAAACTGTCCCACAGAATTTTTAAAAAAAAATTTGAAAAATTTCATTTGGTTAAAACTAGCTAATGGTTGAAAAAAATTTTACAAAAAATTGTTATTTTTGGTAGACCCCCTGGGTCCATTTTTTTTGTTTTTGATTTTCTCGAAAACGGTACAGCCGATTTAAATAATTTTTTTTATGCCAAAGCTCCTCCAAAGTTTGAATATTATTGCATATTCAAATTTTCAATTTTTATTTTTTTGGATTTTTAAAAAAAAAAATCAAATTTTTTTTTTTGGAAACTCAATATTTCGAAAACCCCATGCTCGATTTTTTTCAAACTTGACAAAAAAAAGTTTTTTAACATAATCTACAAGATTTGAGAAAAATAATTTTGTTTCATCTAAAACTAACGGTACCTTCCATACAAATTTTAAAAAATGGTTTTCGAAAATCGTATTTTTCTCGAAAACGGTTCCGAGAATTTTGCTAAAATTTTTTTTCTTTTGATTAATCTTTACGATCTATAATTTAATAAAAAAAAATTTTCAATCTAGATATTACTGACTGTACCTACCATAGAACGATTTTTTCGAATTTTGAATTTCTCATTATCGACATAACGGATTTTAATGAAATTTTTTATAAAAAAGCTCCAAAAAAGTTTAAAGTTAAAGTTTTTTTTTTTGAAAAATTCGATATCTCAAGAACGGCTTATTATTTTTTTTTGGAAATTAGACCTTTATTCGTACAATAATAAAAGCTTAAAGTTGGCGTACCAAAATTTTTTCTTAAAAATGTTTTAAAAATTTTGTACATAAAAGCTTATTTTTTTAAGGAACCACTACAACGACTTATAATTTTTGTTCTTGAATAAATTCATATTTGCATAGCATTCTATTTTTATCTCTTACTACTAAAAGAATTTAAAAAATTAATTTTATCCTTATGGACAGTTTTCTTTAATAACATTCGTTTTTAAAATTGCTAGTCTATTACATAGGAGCAAGTTCGTGCGACCCAGTCGTGCATTTTATTTATTATGTAATAAGGCTGCTATGATGGCTGTTTTTGTTTTAATACCGAATATAATAGTTAATCGAAACTTGTACATTTTGGCATTTTAGAAATCTATAAATAAACCTGAAATCGATTATTAAAAAAAAAATAAAATTGGCTAATTCTACTTATTTAAACAAAAAAACTTTCTTTTAAATGATCATAAATTAGCTATTTTGAGGAATTTGAGTAGAGCACTTTACGTTTCCAGATATTATAAAAGGATTTCTTCACGCTTTTGAGATTTTACGATATGAAAAATTAAAAATAAAATATTTTTTGATACTTTTGGCTTAAAGCACTTAAAAGTAATTTGTCTGGCCCTCTTCAAAATTCAATTAATATCCTCTGAATGAATATAAGTTGGTTTTAAAGACCATTCCAAGTTCATTAAAAAAAATAATTTCTATATGATATAAAGTATTAAAAAAGGACTTCTTGCACTTTAAGATAAGAATATTTTATAGATTCGAATTCGTAGTGCAGACAACGAAACCTTGGAAAAGGTTAAGTTTGACTATTGAGTAATAAATTACTTATGTTGTAAAACTAGTGTTATCAATTGACAATTCATGTGTAGGATTATGAATAGAATTTAACTATATTTTATGAGTATTAGAATGCTTTGGAGTTAATAAAAAGGAATAATAAGAGATACTTAAAACAAAAATGCTATCACGGTCAGCTGTGAATCGAAAACGTGAGTGCTGATTATTCTTTTTTTTTCAGTTGTATAGTCCAAGAGATTTTGCTTACGAACTTAGGGGCATCAATTTCAGTGACTTGTACTTGTACTTGTAGGTAGCAACTTTGTTTCTCTTTTTGAACATCTTTATAGGAGAAAATACATTTTTTTTGCATAAATCTTTATGACATTGTACTGATGTCGAGACAATGATGGTGGAAGCATCATTTATAAAACTTTTAAGTAGAAACTTTTTTGAACTTAGGTACTACAACTTTGTAATTTGTTTAAAAACTCTGGGGATGGTACTGCTTCTTTGATCAAATCAGCTTCTTGTTTTTGAAAGTATGCTCGTAAGCTCATGTGAGCTGCAAAAATAAGTTCAGATGTTTGAACAGTACCCGGTAACTCTGTACTGTAACTATCTACTATTGGCAAAGTCAAGTGCAGGGCGTCCATCCTATGAAGTATTTCTTGAACGAAAAATGTTGATTCAGCCAACTTTTTTAAAAGAAAAGAGCGTTTCTTCATTCGATGTGAACGATCCTATTTTTTTTTATAAATTGTCATTTATATTTTAAAGCTAGTTTTAAAAAATTAGTGATGTGACTTGGGCTGCAAAAACTTTTATTTTTTATGTAGGATTGAACACCTAAGAACTTTTGTATTTTTTTTTTGCTGAGTTAGAAATTTCGACCAATTTTTTTCTTGAGCATTGAAAATGTTGGTCTTCAGAATTTAAAAACAAGTTGCAAAGTGAAATACTTATACATTTCAAAAAGTTAAAGGGCAAGCAAAACTACGAGTTATTTCTAACCTATGTAAGTATAGATGTTAATTTATAATCTGACTGGTTTTTAAAGACTCAAAATTGTAAATAAAATAGAAAGCATATCTAATATTTTATTAGAAGTACAAAATTTTTTAATCTTAAATCCTATTTATTCTATATATGACATAATTTTAAAAATAGAGCCACAAACCGTGAAAACGCAGTTGTGGTTGTGTTGAAAATCTATGTATGACTTGCAAATTTGAGATGCATGGTTTTTTGAAAAAAAAATTATGGATAAATCTTAAAACGATTTTATAATAAAATTGAAATTTTATAGCTTAAAATTGAAAAATATTCATCGATTTTTTTTTTCAAATAAATATATAGATACTTACATAATACAATATACATATTTAAAAAAGTAATTTTTTTACTCTTCAAATTTGTTTGGCCTCATTTTAGAAAATAGAAAAACATATTTGGGACAAAAGTCAAGCACACTTTTTCTTGGGATCTAATTGGTATAAAATCCCTAAGCTTGCTCTATTTTTAGACCTGGTTGACTTTTGCCCCAATAGAAGATATGGAGTAAAACCTAAAAGAAAGCCTTTACAAAATTTCTTCTTTTCATTTAAATTTTTTAAATACAAGCAACATTTTTTCTTCAGTTTTTAAACTTTAAACGAAATCTACATTTTTTTACCTGGGGCCTATTGCACCATCTTACAAAATTGTGATTACAAGCATTTTTTTAACAAATTTGTAAAAAATCGAGTTTTTTTCGTATGTAATTTTTTTAATCACAAATTTGTACTTGTTATTTGTAGTTGGTGCAATAGGCCCCTGGTTGTGACATTTTTTCAAACTTTTTCTCATTCTTTATTATGATTTTATGGATAAAACTAAAGTAAGCTTTTTTTTAAAACTTTTCAAATAAGCGATTCACGCCCTTAAATGTCTAACCTTCACTAATAGATGAATAACTAAAATCACACTACTCATATCAGATTAACAGTTAAGTTTAAGACAGCAAAGTTTATTATCCCGTTGCTTTATTTTGGCAAGGTGATATTTTTATTATCGCCATGTATCGAGAGGTCCTATACTGTGCGACGGAACCAAGGCATATTATACTCATTTGTTATCAACGAATAAATTAATTGTAGTATGATAAAAATGCAATTTGTCACAGCTTGTGCCGTGACGTCGATATTTAATAATTGAGGTATTGAATTGCATCTGGTATATTTTTGTTTTATTTAAGTTTTTGTTATCGTTATAAGGTATGCTCATACTTTTTGCAACTTTCATTGAAGTGTTTTTTTTTTGTTGAAATTCAAAATAACCACAAAAAAAAAAAAAGTCATACTCGCATGAGAAGCGAACCTGAGATATTCCCATTATAAGAAAGACCTCTCAGCTCATTCAACCACTGCCGATAGAAATTTTCCAACGCCAAAATTGGGTTTATAACCTAACCCAATATCTGACCAAGAAATTTAAAATGCGATTAAACATCGCAGCCAATTCATTAAGTACAGGTGTGGTGGAGGTGGCTAAGGCATGGATTGATGAGTCATCAAAGTTCCAGGTTCGATTCCTGTGGGAACATCAACGGGTTTATATAAAGTCGTGATATAGGAAAATTAGATGAGATGTGAGAGGAGAAGGAAGTTTGAAAGAAGGAAAAGAAGAGAGAAGAGAGGTTGTGGGGCGTGGTGCGGCGGCTATGGAAGAGACATGCAAGAGAAATAAAAATAGTTTTTTGGCGGCATTGACGGCCGCGCGCGGCCGTCAATGCCGCCAAAAAACTATTTTTATTTCTCTTGCATATCTCTATTTATTCTCCGAAAAAGTATTTTTATTTCTCTTGCAAATCTCTATTTATTCTCCGCGCGCGGCCGTCAATGCCCCAAAAGACTATATTTATTTCTCTTGCATGTCTCTATTTATTCTCCGATGTTAAACTTACCTACTCAATTTTAATGCAATCACTTAGTTGTTTTTAAAAACGTCCGTAATATAATAAAATGTCTGTCGGCTAAACGCGGCGTCCTAAAAATACGGTCGATATGTCAAAAGATAGGTAATGAACAGGCCTACATTTTGGTATAACTTTCATGGTTGCCAGATGCCGGGAAGTATTTTTTTGACGAAGGTGAAGGTTGCCAACTTGTTTTTTTAAAATATTTTTTTATCTTTTTTTGTGCCTGTCATCGGCGTTCTGCGTCTAGCGGCTAAACGCGGCGTCCTAAAAATACGGTCGATATGTCAAAAGATAGGTAATGAACAGGCCTACATTTTGGTATAACTTTCATGGTTGCCAGATGCCGGGAAGTATTTTTTTGACGAAGGTGAAGGTTGCCAACTTGTTTTTTTTAAATATTTTTTTATCTTTTTTTGTGCCTGTCATCGGCGTTCTGCGTCTAGCGGCTAAACGCGGCGTCCTAAAAATACGGTCGATATGTCAAAAGATAGGTAATGAACAGGCCTACATTTTGGTATAACTTTCATGGTTGCCAGATGCCGGGAAGTATTTTTTTGACGAAGGTGAAGGTTGCCAACTTGTTTTTTTAAAATATTTTTTTATCTTTTTTTGTGCCTGTCATCGGCGTTCTGCGTCTAGCGGCTAAACGCGGCGTCCTAAAAATACGGTCGATATGTCAGAAGATAGGTAATGAACAGGCCTACATTTTGGTATAACTTTCATGGTTGCCAGATGCCGGGAAGTATTTTTTTGACGAAGGTGAAGGTTGCCAACTTGTTTTTTTAAAATATTTTTTTATCTTTTTTTGTGCCTGTCATCGGCGTTCTGCGTCTAGCGGCTAAACGCGGCGTCCTAAAAATACGGTCGATATGTCAAAAGATAGGTAATGAACAGGCCTACATTTTGGTATAACTTTCATGGTTGCCAGATGCCGGGAAGTATTTTTTTGACGAAGGTGAAGGTTGCCAACTTGTTTTTTTAAAATATTTTTTTATCTTTTTTTGTGCCTGTCATCGGCGTTCTGCGTCTAGCGGCTAAACGCGGCGTCCTAAAAATACGGTCGATATGTCAAAAGATAGGTAATGAACAGGCCTACATTTTGGTATAACTTTCATGGTTGCCAGATGCCGGGAAGTATTTTTTTGACGAAGGTGAAGGTTGCCAACTTGTTTTTTTAAAATATTTTTTTATCTTTTTTTGTGCCTGTCATCGGCGTTCTGCGTCTAGCGGCTAAACGCGGCGTCCTAAAAATACGGTCGATATGTCAAAAGATAGGTAATGAACAGGCCTACATTTTGGTATAACTTTCATGGTTGCCAGATGCCGGGAAGTATTTTTTTGACGAAGGTGAAGGTTGCCAACTTGTTTTTTTAAAATATCTTTTTATCTTTTTTTGTGCCTGTCATCGGCGTTCTGCGTCTAGCGGCTAAACGCGGCGTCCTAAAAATACGGTCGATATGTCAAAAGATAGGTAATGAACAGGCCTACATTTTGGTATAACTTTCATGGTTGCCAGATGCCGGGAAGTATTTTTTTGACGAAGGTGAAGGTTGCCAACTTGTTTTTTTAAAATATTTTTTTATCTTTTTTTGTGCCTGTCATCGGCGTTCTGCGTCTAGCGGCTAAACGCGGCGTCCTAAAAATACGGTCGATATGTCAAAAGATAGGTAATGAACAGGCCTACATTTTGGTATAACTTTCATGGTTGCCAGATGCCGGGAAGTATTTTTTTGACGAAGGTGAAGGTTGCCAACTTGTTTTTTTTAAATATTTTTTTATCTTTTTTTGTGCCTGTCATCGGCGTTCTGCGTCTAGCGGCTAAACGCGGCGTCCTAAAAATACGGTCGATATGTCAAAAGATAGGTAATGAACAGGCCTACATTTTGGTATAACTTTCATGGTTGCCAGATGCCGGGAAGTATTTTTTTGACGAAGGTGAAGGTTGCCAACTTGTTTTTTTAAAATATTTTTTTATCTTTTTTTGTGCCTGTCATCGGCGTTCTGCGTCTAGCGGCTAAACGCGGCGTCCTAAAAATACGGTCGATATGTCAAAAGATAGGTAATGAACAGGCCTACATTTTGGTATAACTTTCATGGTTGCCAGATGCCGGGAAGTATTTTTTTGACGAAGGTGAAGGTTGCCAACTTGTTTTTTTAAAATATTTTTTTATCTTTTTTTGTGCCTGTCATCGGCGTTCTGCGTCTAGCGGCTAAACGCGGCGTCCTAAAAATACGGTCGATATGTCAAAAGATAGGTAATGAACAGGCCTACATTTTGGTATAACTTTCATGGTTGCCAGATGCCGGGAAGTATTTTTTTGACGAAGGTGAAGGTTGCCAACTTGTTTTTTTAAAATATTTTTTTATCTTTTTTTGTGCCTGTCATCGGCGTTCTGCGTCTAGCGGCTAAACGCGGCGTCCTAAAAATACGGTCGATATGTCAAAAGATAGGTAATGAACAGGCCTACATTTTGGTATAACTTTCATGGTTGCCAGATGCCGGGAAGTATTTTTTTGACGAAGGTGAAGGTTGCCAACTTGTTTTTTTAAAATATTTTTTTATCTTTTTTTGTGCCTGTCATCGGCGTTCTGCGTCTAGCGGCTAAACGCGGCGTCCTAAAAATACGGTCGATATGTCAAAAGATAGGTAATGAACAGGCCTACATTTTGGTATAACTTTCATGGTTGCCAGATGCCGGGAAGTATTTTTTTGACGAAGGTGAAGGTTGCCAACTTGTTTTTTTAAAATATCTTTTTATCTTTTTTTGTGCCTGTCATCGGCGTTCTGCGTCTAGCGGCTAAACGCGGCGTCCTAAAAATACGGTCGATATGTCAAAAGATAGGTAATGAACAGGCCTACATTTTGGTATAACTTTCATGGTTGCCAGATGCCGGGAAGTATTTTTTTGACGAAGGTGAAGGTTGCCAACTTGTTTTTTTTAAATATTTTTTTATCTTTTTTTGTGCCTGTCATCGGCGTTCTGCGTCTAGCGGCTAAACGCGGCGTCCTAAAAATACGGTCGATATGTCAAAAGATAGGTAATGAACAGGCCTACATTTTGGTATAACTTTCATGGTTGCCAGATGCCGGGAAGTATTTTTTTGACGAAGGTGAAGGTTGCCAACTTGTTTTTTTTAAATATTTTTTTATCTTTTTTTGTGCCTGTCATCGGCGTTCTGCGTCTAGCGGCTAAACGCGGCGTCCTAAAAATACGGTCGATATGTCAAAAGATAGGTAATGAACAGGCCTACATTTTGGTATAACTTTCATGGTTGCCAGATGCCGGGAAGTATTTTTTTGACGAAGGTGAAGGTTGCCAACTTGTTTTTTTAAAATATTTTTTTATCTTTTTTTGTGCCTGTCATCGGCGTTCTGCGTCTAGCGGCTAAACGCGGCGTCCTAAAAATACGGTCGATATGTCAAAAGATAGGTAATGAACAGGCCTACATTTTGGTATAACTTTCATGGTTGCCAGATGCCGGGAAGTATTTTTTTGACGAAGGTGAAGGTTGCCAACTTGTTTTTTTAAAATATTTTTTTATCTTTTTTTGTGCCTGTCATCGGCGTTCTGCGTCTAGCGGCTAAACGCGGCGTCCTAAAAATACGGTCGATATGTCAAAAGATAGGTAATGAACAGGCCTACATTTTGGTATAACTTTCATGGTTGCCAGATGCCGGGAAGTATTTTTTTGACGAAGGTGAAGGTTGCCAACTTGTTTTTTTAA